>JAEIFQ010001044.1:10250000-10922500 GCA_018904025.1 Zaprionus vittiger | reverse complement strand
AACGGCAACTGGAACTGAAACTGCCTGTGGGTTGTGGATGCGAATGCGGATTTGGCTGCAAAACCGAAAGCTTTGCCGCGTGCCAAAATTAGTTTTTTTCTCCCTCCATGACACCTCCTGCCCCTTCTCTCTCTCTCTTATTTTTTGCATTTATTTTAATTATGAAACTCGCTGCTCAGCGTTGACGTTGTCGTCGACGAAAATTAAGCCCCAAATGAGAATTCAATTATGACATGAGTTTACATATTTTTCGCTGTGTAACTTGGGGCTTTACTCCGCCCCACCCCCGACACCGATCCGCCTCTGGGCCCTCGTTGAGGTCGTCATCTTTGTGGCCACTTTTAGAAATTTATTAACTGCGACTTAACGAAAATTCGTTTACTTTGCATTTCTTTCTTCTCTCAGTTGATTAAGTCAGCCGCCGCAGGACCCTCTCTCCCTCTCTCTTCGCTCCTCCCACTCTCCATATCGAAATCCACTTAAGTTGCGGCTTAAAGCTGCTCTCCGGTTTCACTTCAATTACGCATAGCTGGGTGAGAGCTGACTGTACTGTTCCTCCCCCTCCTCTTCTCCGACAGGGAAGGGCGAAGAAGAAGAAGCACAGGCATACTCTGCAAGTGAAGTGTTTGCATAGTTTTGCGGTTTTGAAATATGCAGTAAATATGTAGAGGGTGAGAGGGTAGAGAGAGGAGGTTCAATGAGAGGATGATAAACTCAATTTAAACAGCTTACAGC
Source organism: Zaprionus vittiger (assembly GCA_018904025.1). NCBI lineage: Eukaryota > Metazoa > Arthropoda > Insecta > Diptera > Drosophilidae > Zaprionus > Zaprionus vittiger. The sequence continues at coordinate 10,921,765 of JAEIFQ010001044.1, read as the reverse complement.
CTCAAGAAACAATTAATTTATATAAGAAATCTATTTTATGCAAAATGTTCTGCTTTACACAGAGTAACTTTGTTGGTAGCTGTAAAGTTTACATTACCTTAACAGTAAAGCCTAAAGGTATCAGTTATATTTAATTAGCAGAGTTGAGTGCACTTTACATCAAACCAATTAGCAGAGAGAAAGAGAGAGAAAGACTTAGCAACAGCGGGCTGCATTATATGAGTCTCGATTCTCTCTCATTGTCGAAAAAAGACTGCTATATTGATCTCCTTCTTATTTGTATTTAACAGAGTATGTTCATGTTAATGTTTGCAGATATATACAGAGTATGTTAATGTTATTTACAGATATGGTTTAAAATGTTATGGTGCTTAGCTGCTATTATTTATAGTTGGTACTGCAGTTTACTTAGCAGAGCCTCATCTAGGACTCTGTTAAGTACCTGCTGTTAGACTTAACATAAGTCTGTTAATGGATATAAAACCCACTGGTAAATTCTCTTCTTTTCGTAATCAATGCATATTAACAGAAGCTGAGCCTGTAGTGCAACTCGTAGTGAACTCACCTTGATATAAGCTTGAAAATGGTTGCAAGTGGAATATATTTTGCGTACGGATTAACGCGTATTGCACTCGGTAAACACAGTAGGCAAGTAAAGCTTAGAATCAGAATTCGCACAGTTCGTTTATTTGTAGAGAGAGAAAGAGAGAGAGAGAGAGAGAGAGAGAGAGAGAGTGGGAAAAGCAAACAAGGAGAGATGCACGAACACAAGTTGAACAGCCGAAAGATTTCATTACATGAAAAGGATGTAAATAACAACTACAAGCTGCACAGATTCAATAGGGTGGGGGAGCAGTGGGGGGCGTGGCTGCTCAATCACAATCTATAAATAGCTCGTCGTCTGATTATTTGCTTATTAAGTAAGAACTCTGATGGCGTCTGTCAGACATCTCTGATTAATCTGACCACACTACGAGCTGGCAATCAACAAAGCGCTATAGGGAGAGAGGAGAGCAAATGAAACGAGACAAAAATGAAGGCAAACTGTTGCCGGCAGCAGGCAAAGTTCCAATTGCGACGACAGACTGACAGACTGAGACTGAGACTGAGAGGAAGGCGGCGGCGGAGGGGGCGTGGCAAATGTTGACCATGCCGATTGCTGTTGATTTTGTTTTATCGCATTTTTGCTTGAGCAACTCGACATAAACAAGTTAGGCGAGCCACCCACAACCACGCCCACTCTCTATCTCCCTCCCTCTCTCCCTCTCTCTCTCTCTCTCTCTCTCTCGTACTCCCTGTATGCCTGCCCCTTTCACTGGCACCTCACACAGAGTAAAAGCAACGCATAACACATGAAAAAGCGACCTGTCAATACCCTAGAGGAAGCATTTGATAGCTGCAGATGTATAGCGACTGCAGCATACCCTGTGAAGTACATGAAAACAAGGCATAGACAACCTAAGACAACTTTAGACTAGTGTATACCCTGTTAAGTTATTTATTAGATATTAAATACTTTGTTTAATCATTTGCTTAATCAAAATATACCCTGTAATCAGCTTACACAGCTAGAGATCTCCCTAAATCTTACTTTAGTTCTTTTGCCCCTTGTTTCTATCAATCCAAACGACTTTCAAGTATCTCACAGCCATATTACAGGGTATAGTTGGGCTGTAACTCATGCCGTTAGTAAGCTACAAAGCTCAGCTAAGCTGACAGGCGCCATTTGGGCTTTGACTGTGCCTCCAAGAAGGCCCAGAGTTGGAGGGTGGGGGGCAGGGCACAACCCACATAGAAGTGGCCATACCGCATTCGCATCTGGATTTGAAATGCCTCACCAGACTTCTTGAGAAAAAGGGTTTTGTCTCTCTTGCCGAGGCCACAACATGTTGCATGTTCCTCTTGTGGCACGAACAGCGACTGACATGAAAATTATTATGTTCAAAGTGAATATTACGTTAACCGTAACAAGGGTCGTTGAGACAGACAGACAGACAGAACAAGCCAGACCCAGAGAGAGAGAGAGAGAGGGAGGGAGAGGTAGGAAGGGAGAGAGAGAGACAGTCGGAGCAGGCAGAGAGAAACATACATAAGCAAGCTACAAGTGTAGGACATGTGTCTGCTTTGGTTTTGCTGGGTCGTCTGCGTCCTGAGCAACATCTTGCAGTCGATTTTCTTGCGAAGGGCGTAAGGGGAAAAGGCACTCGAGTGTCTTGAGGCTAGACTAGAAAGCTGCAACTGAAAGAGCTGCGCTTGATTTGTTCGCATCTTGAAGGGGTGCTTGATTAATGAGAAAAATTAAATTAAATAAATTTAAGAAAAGTTTCCAATTTAAAAATTTAAGATTATTTAAGACTTTTCAAGGTTTAAATCTCTGCAAATCAAAGAGCCAAGTATAAAATGTCTTAGAAAATTCCCTCATTGCTGCTGTTTAACAGGGTATTAGCTAGTCGATGCCAATTTCAGCTATCAAATTGAGAGCTCAGCTCGAGCTGAAGCACATTTGCGCTTGCAGCGGGAACAATTCGTTTTGACTATTTTATGAATAATACTAAACCCTCTCAAGGTGCCTGCCACGCCCTCTTGCCGCCCCCTCTGCCCACACGTTGTGCTTGTGTTCTTTCAGGCTTTCAAATTGCTTGCAATGCACATGCAGCCTTAAGAACACACAGTGTAAGAGACAGAGAGAGAGAGAGAGGGTGAGAGAGTGCAAGAGAGATGGCAGCTACGTGTTTGGGGTTCCCATTTGGTTTGTGTGGGAGTGTGTGTGAGTGTGTGTGTGTGAGTGTGAGTGTGTGTTTGTGTGGGTTAAACGTGGTGCAGCCTTAATAACAGTGCAAATTGCGTAAGCCACCAACAACCATTAATAACTTTTGTACACCTGCACGCACCCAAAACAGACAAGGTGAGAAAGAGAGCGAAAGAGAGGGAGGGAGGAGGAGTGAAGAGGAAAACAGAGAAACAAGGAAATGAAAGCAACAGGCCGAGAGAGAAACGGGTAGACAGAGAGGGCGACACACACACAGGACACAGGACACAGGGCGTATGCTCAATTTCATTGTGAGGCACAACAGTCTGCCCCAAGAGTCTCTCTGTATGTGTGTGTGTGTGTGTTTGTACAGCAATTGTTTGCCTTTTGCTGCTCTTCCACTCAACACACAGCCACACACTTACACAATTGACCGACAAAGTCCACAGCATACCCTGTAATAGTCGAGCAACTTGAGTTAGCAACGACTGATAAAGAAAGATAGAGATAAAGATAAAGATATAGATATATATATAGAGATAAAGATAGAGATGTATATAAGGATAAAGACAAAGAGATGAAGATAAAGAGCAAGATATAGAGAAACATAAAGAGAGAGCGAGGGAATTCCGAATTGTTTAATTTTGTTGGCAATTCGAAAAGCTTTTCCAGTTGCCATAATTAAATCGCATAGGGTATAGCAGTACGCAGAGGAGATGTTATTGTTTCGAGAGTGAGTGGGAGTGTGTGTGTGTGGGAGTGTGTGTGCATGTGTGTTTGCGTATGTGTCTGCTACTGCTGCTGCCATTTAATTATTGATTTCAACGCTGAGGTGATTAATATTTGCGAAACCAAACCAAACCGCACAAATCGAATCGATTCGATGCGATTGTGATTGCGATAGCGTTGGGAATGCCCCAAAGCAACTGTTGTTGATTCTGTGTGTGTGTGTGTATCTGTGTGTGTATTTCTTTTTTAGCTTCATAATTGCATTTCCCTTTTCCCTGTTCTCAGTTCCACTGTGTCACATCTATCGTTCTTGCCTTCTCTCTGTATGTCGATTGCATCAATTGATCATCAACTTCAACCCCTTCTCGACCACGCCCCCTCGCGGCATGCCACAATTCGATTTGTTAATTGTTTAACATTTAAGCATCAGCAGCGCCCTCTGGCGAACGGATTTCGCTCTCTCTCTCCCCCTCTCTCTCTCTGTCTGTTTTTGCTCTCCTTTGATTAAAACTCAACGCAAAAGTTTCAACGTTTGCGGTTTTTATTTTATTCCTGCCTGCTGTCGCTGTTGTTGCTCCCTTTTTAATTGTTTTTCGCTTTTTTCTGCAACTTTATGCTGAGAAAAAGTTTTGTGTTTTTTATGCCATTGAAAAGGGTAGCAGCAGGGGTATATAAGCTAACAGACAGAACTAGACAGAGCAAACATATCTAGATATGGCAACTGATTTTTGTAAACTCTACAAATTGCATAGCAATCAGATCCCTTTACCCTTAAGGCAACATCTCTTCAACAAAAACTGATAATATTAGGTATGTTAAGTATAAGTATAGACCTATTGTTAAGCGTAGAAAGGGTATAGGGCCTTCGGCGCAATAAAATTTTCTTTATTTTGTTATTTTCCCGTGCGGTTCTCCTTGGGAAAGTTTCTGTTTTTTTCCTCATCCAGCCGCAGCTGTGCGGCTTGCACATTTCTAATTACACTTTGAATTGCATATACACAGTTGACACTTAATTACCGCTACCCAACTGTTGCTCAACGTGTTCTGCTCCACTTCCGCTTTGTCCTCATTCTCGTTCTCTTTGGGATGCGAATCCATCAAAACAGACGACGATTTGGTTTTAAGTGGGGCAGATATGCGTACAACATGTTGGCAAATATAATGCACAACGGGCGTAAATTACTTTCTCAACATGCCACGCCCCGCCTCCGCCCCCGCTCCACTAGTCTGTCCCTCTACGCCTCTGCATTTACATATGCGGGACGACGTTTTTTGCTCACAGAGAGCATCAATCTTCCTCCATCATTGTCAGGGCCCGATGACGATGACGATGGCGATGACATAGCAGCAGAAGGGCCCACGCACATACGCACACTCACCCACACACACACCCCCACACACACATATACACCCACACACACAGAGAGACATACAAAGAGTTTGTATACAAAATAAATGAAATATCATTGATGGCATTTCATAATTTTTTGTGCCATCAAACAAAATGTGGTTACAAAACTGCCCCGGGCTGTATGCCAGTGTGTCTCTGTGTGTGTGCGAGTGTGTATCTGTGTGTGTTTTGTTTGCAACTTTTTCTCCGCCAACATAATAAATTAATTATTTATTTGCATTTATCATCAATATTAATTAAATACCCTGTTAGCAAGTAGCCTGCAAACAGAGTCTGCTCAACTCGATCTATTCTCTCTGCACAGCATCGAGTAGTCGCGCATACTCCGCATACGACTTGCGGTTCGAGTTTGATAATTATTCGCAATTAAATGTGAAAATCTAGTCAAGAGTTCAATTGATTAAATGCCAACAATAAGTGAAATAAGCAAATTAATTAATGCATGAATGAAACAATATAATCCAAACGAATCGAGTTAAAATAATAATTATTAATCAAATTATTCCCTCATCTTGGGTTACTTGTCAAGCTAATTTGACTGATGTTCCTCTGAGTTCGCATGTCAATTAAATTTAAATTAAATTTTGATGTAATTTGTTAATGAATTTCTGTACTTGGAGTTATTCATCACTTGGAAATGTCTGAGTGGAACTCGAATTTAATTCTAATTAGACAAATGTGCACTTGCTAACTATTTAAATTCGATGCAGGCTTATAAAATGTATCGTTTAACTTACTAGCCGTTCTACTTCTGATAAGTTACTACAAATCACTTGCAAGTAACAAGTATTCGTTTGGTAGGCAAGTGATTTGAGTAGATTTAGTTAAACTAAAATGATTCGAATGATTCCAAATATACTTGAGAGTTCAATTAGCACTCTAATTGTTTTGTATAATTACTACTTCTGATAAGTAACTTCAAATCACTTGCAAGTATCAAGTATGCGTTTGGTAGGCAAGTGATTTGAGTAGATGGTGATTAGAATGACTCCAAATATACTTGTGAGTTCAATTACTACTCGAATTGTTTTGTTTTATTTTCCCTTCTGATAAGTAACTTCAAATCACTTGCAAGTAATGAGAAATCAAATGCTAGAAAAGTGAATTGGTTCCAAGTGACTAGATTTAGATGAACATAAGTGATTCGAAACAAACTTGTGAGTTCAATTAGCGCTCTAATTGTTTTCGATTACTTACCAAATGCATTTCAAAGTAACTCGTTAAGGATTCAAGTAATTTGAATATTTAATTTGATTTGATTGAATAAGGCGGACAGTAAGTTGCCTCAATCAGCTACATCTGAATCACTCTCAACTTGCCTGTATCTCCACTTAACTCAAATGATTCGCATTGCACTCACGAGTGCACTCACGCAGCACACGCAAATCAGAGTTGACTTTAAAGACCTTGTTGGGCAACTCTGGCAGGGAGATGAATGCGTATGGCACATGTTCTCCAGCTAAGCACTGACAAATCGTCTGCTGGCAGAGTGAGCAAGCAAGCGAGAAGAGGAATAAGAGAGCAGAAGAGCAGGAGAGAAGAAGTAGGAGCAAGAGCGAGTTCAACTTTCGCTTCGTATGGAAACTCATAATTTTAATGCAATAATTCACTTAGCTCGGCGTTGCCTGCATAAACAAATTGAAAAACTTTTCCAGCAGCTTTCACTTTACACTTCTCTCTCTCACACTCTCTGCATGCGTTTCGTTTCGCTGAGCAGACTGAGAATGAGAGAGAGGGAGATGGAGAAAGACAGACCAAGCATGAGGCGCCCTTCAAGCTCGTCCACAAACCGTTTCCGCACTACTGAAGTGCTCAAGGCGGCCACAGACAGAGGGAAGAGCAGACAAATAGAGGGACAAGCGCACAGACAGACAGACAAAGAGAGATGGAGTGAGAGGGAAAGAGAAAGAGATAGACAGACTGGCAGAGGGAACTTACATATGTATTCGCAAGTCTGTGCCGAAACTTTTACTTGCTCAGTAACCACAAAAAACTTAGAGAAAAAAAAAAAACAAGTAAAAAACTGGCTTAAAACTGAGGCAAAGGCCCATCAAAACAAAATGAAACGAATGAAAACGAAATGAGAATGAATGTGAATGTGCATGTGGATAACAAAAAGCGGAAAAGCAGTGGAACCACAAAATAACCAAACTATTTTAAGCTTAAGTGCAGCATTCAAAACGTTGATGAATCTGTGATGAATATCAAGCGACGTTGGGCTCACAAAGTTTGTTGTTTTCCCAAAAACGTCCAGCAGATAAAAAGATAAACAAAAGAAACTAAAAGCTAAATCATCAATGATGAAAAAGACTGAGCACAATCTTTCTTCATTATTCACAACTGCAAATTGGCGAAATGCGGGCGAAAGCGATTTGTGGCATAACGAAAATTAAGAAAATTATTGTAAGTCGAAAACTTTAAGTAAACTTTTGTAAGCCAGCAAGTTTTTAGCCGAAAAATAAAAGCTAAAAGCAAAGCTTTTCTCAAATGCAAATTGGCGAAATGCAAGAGAAAGTGGTTTCCAGCCAGAGAACTTGCGCAAAACTTCTACTTAAGTTGACCATTTAAATGCAATGCACAGTTGCCTAGTTAATTGAATTCAGTGGCAGACACACACCAACACACACACACACACAAACACACACACACCAATACACACACGCACTTACTTACCCTCCCACACTGCTAACTCACCTGGGCGCAGGCGTTTTCAGAAATGTTGTTTGCACTTGAGCTTAGGCCGGCGTGGGCACAGTGAAAAATAAAACCCCCACCACCCCAACTCCCCTGACAGCAGACTGAAGACGGTATCTTCTCTACTCTACCTACCCCCTGCCCGCATCCCCCTGCTGTCTTTGCTGCCACCCTCGCAGCAGGGTAGGAAAATCAGCGTGCCGCATGTAAACCAGCAAAATATTTCTATCAAATTTCAATTTGTTGAAATTTGTTTTTTACAATTTGGGCAGCGCTAGAAAGAGAGCGAGAGAGAGTCAGGTAGGTAGAGTGAGACAGCCTGTTTGCCACATAATTAAGCTGCGTTCTTTAATAAAAAACTTCGAACGAAAGCCCACAAAAGCCGAGCGCAAAAGCGACTCAACGAGAGCGTAATTAGAAATTAGAAAGATGCAAAAAAATACCAAAATAAGCAAAAGAAAATACCAAAAATACCGTATGGACGACTGGCAAACAGATGGACGGACAGACAGCCAGGAAAACTGTGTGAAGCATAGACAAATTTTCCACGAGGCTTGTCAAAAAGTAAAGAAGAAGTATGAAAATATTTCTATATATTAGTGAAGTCCTTGCGCATATATTTTTATACATAATTAATTACCCACCCTGACGTGGGCGTGGCGGGTGTGGTAGGGAGGAGAAGGCGGGGCATGGTACTCGCTGTCGCCTAGCTTAAATGGCATTTCGTGTGGCGTTGCCAAAGTTGCCAACTATGGGCAAAGTGTGCGATACTAATTACCGGACAGTGTGCGACAGAGGGAGAAAGGGGATGAGAGAGAGAGGTAGACAGCTGTCGAGCGGGGAAGTTATGGCGCGCGTCGTGGCACTTAAGCCGCATTAAATGCGGATTTTGTTTACATTTTTACTCATTACTTTGACGGCAACAGCGACACACACACACACACACACAGCAACAAACTGTGGCAACTCTGGCAACAGCAGCAGCACAACACAGCAACAGTGTCCACAAATCCAGCTAATTTGTGTCCACGTCGCCTCGATTCGCCACGCTCGGCCAGCTCCCACTGTCAGGTGTCTCTGATAATGGTCAGCGAGTGCGAGGTTTACCTAGACCACCTCTCGCTTCCTCTCCCTCCCTCCCTCTAACGTGTACTCTACTCTCTCACTCTTTGTCAGCGTCAATTCCTAATGCCACAAACTAAACAACGCAGGACAGTTGCATAGAAACGATGGAGCTGATTAGGCTAATGAGGAAAGAGGAAGACAATAATTGTATTAGATAAAGAATCTATTTGTAGAATATATATACATGATATATACATATACATGATGATATATGAATACATATTAGTAATTTTGGGGAAACTTTGCTTTTATTTTGAATATTCCTTAACAATATTCCCGTTTTTCTGATGTTATTCTTTACTTGTTTACTTGCCGAACTGATGCGCTGTTATAAGATTACGTGTCCTCAGGTAAGGGGTAATTCGGGTCATCTGCATAGACTTACAGGCCTGTACGATAAAGAAACTGACTAGTCCTTCTCTGCCTTCGAATAGATACGCTAGAATAGGTAGAATATGTTGGATAGTTAAAAAGACAGTTCCATAGCGAATAGATCAGCAAATAATTCAGGTATAAAGATAACCTTAACTTTATAAAGTTTTTTTGATATATGTCTAGAAAATACTAGATGGATATGTAAAAACTTATTAATGTGGCCACTATAAGTTCAAACTTCTTATTGATAGCTAGAGAACGATGTATTTCATATAGATATACTCGTAAACCTTAACCTTTGGCAAATAAACCTAACATGAATATATGTTAAATAATAGAATTTTTTCATTTACAATCGCTTCTATTTGCTTGTCCAGCGCTGTGTGTGAGCTATGATGGTGGACGCATTTGCTCCGCACAGAATTTTGATTATTTGCCTCAGCGTTGAGTAGAGCAAAGAGAGGGGGAGGAGTGAGGAGAAGTGGGATAGCAACAGCATGAAATTTCCGCTTGTGTTGATACAGTTTTTCATTTCTTCAGCTACCTGATGCGCCTGCCAGCTTGTACTCAAGATACCCTGTAGAAAGATGACAAGAAGGAGGGGTCGATAAGAAACAAGAAACAAGATGGAAGAGTAGAGAAGGATGATGATGAAGGCAAACTAAGAGATAGAGCGATAAATAAAGGGAGAATGTTAGGGAGGAAAGACAGAGAGAGAGAGAGAGAGGGAGAGACAGAGACAGAGACAGAGGAAAAGAGAGAGACAGACAGTTGTGCCGTCAATCCAGTCCAGCTTTGCCACAGGGTATCTGCTAGTTGTGCTCACTTTCTTAAAGGTCCAATCTGTTTTCACTTGGCTGCTGTGCCAAGCTGGACACCCGCCCCGCAAGGCTGCCTCATTCATATGGTCACACGTACACACTCTCCTGCAAACACACACACACACACACAAACACACACATACAAACACACACTCACTCGTACGCAGATGGGGCACTAATTGCATCGCTAGCGAATTTCGAACTGTGCCTTCGCTGCTCCTGTTTGTCCTTGTCCTGCCGTAGTCCGTGTTCCCTTCACTTCACGTCCCTTCCCTCTCCCTTCTCTCTCTCTTCCCTCTCTTTCGCTCTTCATTGCTCGCTTCACACTCATATGCACTTATTTATTTATTTATGAACCTTATGGACGATCCACTTTCTTATTGATTACGATTGCCTTGCGCGCTGTTTACTTTTGAGGCAAGTCGAGGGGAGTCGACTGGCACTACCAACTGCCCTCTGACCTCACTCCCCCCCCTACCACCTTTTGCTTGGCAAACACCTGTTCTTTAATACCCTGTACGACTGTACAAAGTTTCTAGCAGACTTTGAGCTTTTTGACTTGCGACTTTAAGTTGTTACTTTCTCTCTTTTTTTTTCCTTATCCTTTTCTCATTCGTTTTTTTCTATTCTTCTTCTGTTGGTGTTTAAATTTCAATTGTTTGTTGAGTCATTCTAATGATTGAAGCTGAAGTTCCATGATAGATAAATGAGGTTTAGTTTCTTTTAATTTTGATAAATTCAAGATTTAAATGTACTTTCTTTAACTGACTTTTATCGACTTTTGGTGGCATTCCCATTGTAATCGATAAACATGTATATTTAAGTATACATCAAATTGCAGCTGGTCTCAGCATCTTATAGGGCGAGATTCAACTCGTTAGTTTCAAGTTTAAATCCCCCCTGCCCCTTCTACTCACTGCCACCCTCTCCATTTCGAATCTTTGACAAAGGCTTCGGTTGGGGGCTTCAGCTGCGGCTGTGGCTGTCATTGTTTCTCTGTGGTTGTTTTCGTTCTTGTTGTTGTTGTTGTTGTCTTTGTCACTGTTGTTCTTGCCACTTTGTCCTTTGATGTTGTTGCTACATTAACCGCGTTGCTTGGCGGCCTTGTTGCGCCTATGTCGCCTTCACTTTGGTCCTGACAGAAACCTAACTTGATTAGCTCATTGCCAGCGACATCGACATCGACAGCAACGTCGGCAACGGCATCGAGTAGCAACATCGTCATCGACAACGAGTGGTGGCGCCTTGCTGTCTGCTGTCTACTGTCTGCGGCAACAGGCGCAACATGCCGCGCGTTGTTGCGGCAAAATGTTCAATTTCCCCCCCGAAGGCAGCGGAGCACAACTGTTTCGACCACAAAAGCATTTCCTCCCTCCAGCAAAGGGGGCGTGGCAGCCAGACAGGAACGGATAGAGAGAAGGAGAGAGAGAGGGAGAGAGAGACTCTTTAGCTAGGCATAGTTCCAGCTGCTTTTGGAGGAGGCACATTAAAGAAACCGCCAAAGTGCGCCATAAAACTGCTGCTGCGTGGCTTTTGGCGAATGTTGAACCTAATAAACCATAAGTAGCAGCACGCACACACACTGTGTGTGAGTGAAATGTGTGTGTGTGTGTGTGAGTGTGTGTGTCTGTGTGTGTTGTCTGCTAGGCACGTGCTGTAGGCCACGATTGATATCCCTCCACAAGTGAAATCGACATCAGACGAGTCGCAAGTGCCGCAGTTAAATTAAAAGATAAGCCAAAGAAAGGCAGACTAGCAGATACCCTGTAGTAAAGGTCTATTCACATAGAAAAATAAAAAATAGTATAAGTCTATTGCCAACACTGTATGAAAAGAAGATGCTACATTTTTCTATTTTCTTTTTTTGTTTACTATACTTACCCCCCGCATAATGGCTAGTGTATACCCTGTAGTAGAGAGAAGACTGTTAAAAGGCATCAATGGTATGCTAAAAAAAATAATAATTTAAGTTATAAGCTAATTTTCCTGCCTCATATCGAGTACCCTTCAAATAAATATAATTTAAAAGAAATTTAGTTTTTGTTTATTTTTTCTTGGATAAATCATAAATAATGAAGTCTACAAGTAACCCCCCTTTAAAAGTTGAAGGAAATTTACTAAATGAAATTATTTCTGACTCGTTGCAAAGGGTATGCAAATTGCCGAATCGTGGGAAAACTAATTTTCCGTCTTTGCCAACTAATTACAATTAGTTAGCTTACATTCCCCCCCAACCGGATTGGCAAATTTAACAAGCCTAGCAGTGCTAGGTGTGGACGTCACATAGAGAACCCAAGCGAAGCCTTTGCCCAACTTTGTTGTCCACTCTCGGGCAACTTTTACCTTTTCTTTTGGCCTTTTTGCAGCTTTTCTTGACCCTGAAAATAAAAAAAGAAGAGCGCCAAAGGCGGTGAAATTGGAAGACTTGGAAGAGACGTCACAGCCACAGGCCGCCGCAGGGCTTGGGCAACAAGTGGCAGGAGTTAATAAGCTGGAAAATGACCCCCCACCTTCTCAGAGTTGCAAGAAAAGGCGAGAGGCAAAGCAAAGCAAATTAAAATTAAAATGAAAAGTGAAAATCGAAAGAAAAGAGAAAATATATTTTCATTTTCATTTTTTACCTGTACTGAAAACTTTTCCTTATACCTTTCTCGCGGATGGGCTGAAACAATAAAAACAGCTAGAGGCAGCGGTAAAGACGAGCTTAATGTCTTTCAAAGGGCCAGGCATTACAGATAGGGGGCAACAGCAGGGAGTAGACGACGAGCAGAATACCTATTTAGCACTACTTGTGCACTAGTGAATTATTAAACCCCACAGTCCTTTAAACTTATGAAAAAGTAGCCACTCAAAGATAAAGGTTCTCACTCCATGCCTGCTACAATATACCCTATTGGGCGTGACAGGGTATTCAAAAATTGTTCCATGAAAAATGCGCTCATTAAACGCGTATTAATTGAAACAAAACGTTGCCAGACACAGATCAAATGGAATACCAGGCTAAGACAGCATCCCTACCCCTGCCCCCTCAACAAACACCCCCTTAAGGGGCGGCAGTCCGGCTCTATTACATTCCGTCGCGTGCAATGCGAGCAAATAACAAAAATAGCAAATCAACATTGAAAGCTTGTAAAATGATAATTAAATGCCCGGCAATTTCCCTGCTCTGCCTTAGCTCTTCTCTGCCTCAGCTTCGCTTTTCATTTCGCTCATAAATTGGAAAATTCCGCGCGAGCGACCTTTTCAAATAATTAAACGTCATAAACATCGCAATTATGTAATTAAAGCGGCATTTGTTGACATTGAAACGGAGCGGAACTCAGTAAAAGCGATTTTCCATCATTTTTCATTTTAAGATTTTCAATTGACAGAAAGAAAGAGACAGAAGGATATGCCTTTATGATTAAATTATGTTTTTGAAGCTAAGCTATGAAGATATGCCATCTATTTAAGATATATTACATTCATTATTTTACATCATTCAAATTTTTGTAAGTCATTTTTCGCGATATTATATAAAGGCAATGCATATAAACGATAGTGTAACAGTTTTTTAACATCGTTATGCGCAACTGTTGGCGAATTTTACCATTTCCAAAATTCATTGCATACTTTTTTGAGCTACTTTTCGTGCAATCACTTCTGCGCTCTTTTACAGGTGTTACAGAGCACTCGTTGTGATCGCAAATTAATTCACATATTTTATGTAAAAATGTTTTTGTTGTATAAGTAAAACTGACACGTATTTACCCCTTACTAACATGAACTTCCCCAGCTGAACTGAACTTGCTTAACATTGAAAAGAGCTAAGAAAAATTATTCTTACCATTATCAACAGTGCTGCAGCTGCTAGGGAACTATATTTATCTATATTCACTGCGTTCCTTTACGTAATTTTCAAAAATAATGCACTACAATTTCCCGTTCTACATTTGGCAGAGCAGCCACTTAAAAACTTTTGCAAATCGCCTGCGCTTACTCGCCTCACTTCCTGCCTTTCTTACTGCCCGACTCTCTCACTCTCAATCTCTTACTGTTACTGCCTCTTTCTTTGGCACTGCCCCGTCATATCTGTCAACGTTTTCATTTATCTAGCAGCTTTATGTGGCCACTATAAAAAGCGAAAGCGTTATGACCGAATGCTGCACATAAAAGCCTGCCTGCCCCGGCGCGTTTCAGCCTCGTTTATTAATTGCCGCCGTGTCGAGCACATTAAACACACGCTCAGCGTTTAACTGTGTGTGCGTGTGAGCTCGTGTGTGTGTTGGTGTATGTGCGTAAATTTGAGTATGGCCATAAAATTTGATGCTGCAACAGCATCGAGTTCAGCCAGTCAGCACGTTATTAAAAACTGCCCAGGCAACACCAACACTAAGAAGAAGCAGAAGTAGAGGAAAGAGGATGCTGGGTGAGAAGAATCGTCAGCTGAGCTGGCCAAAATGAACATTAACCTGGAAACTTTGTCCAGTTGCCATCAGCTGCAATAGCAGAAAAGTCTTAGTAGCTCAACACTTTATAAAGCAGAAAAATATTAAAATAATTTTTAACTTATACAAGACATATTACTTTTTGCATCGTTGTGCACTTTCCAACACTGTTTTAATGTTTTAAGCATAACTTAAAATATTTTTAAATATGTTTAAATAATATCAAAGTATTTTAAAAGTAATAATAACATAATGATAACATTTTCAAAATATTTTCAACTAAAATAACGCTTATTCACTCAACCATTTCACGCACTTTCCAACACTGTTGGCCTAATTGGCCACAGCACGGGCCCACAGAGCTAACCTACCCATTTCCGCTTCGGGTTATTTATATAGCCGCAACAACAACAATAACAACGACGCCCGGCAATAATAACTGGAAATTTCCAGTATATGCCAAGCAAGGCAAGAATTTTTATATCGTTTAAGCATTTCCTTCCGTTTCGACTGATTCGTTTCATGCGCCATTTCCTGTTTGCTCGACTGTTGTTCTACCTCGTTCCGCCCCTCTCCCTTTCTCTCTCACTCACGTGTTGTTATTGCATTAACATTAATATTACGCATGCGTTTGCTTCCATTTATTTTTCTTGGGGGTTTTTATAACCCCCCCCATGACTCTCCCCCAACGCCATTAAATACTTTTTGGATTTACTGCAAGCAGCAGCAGAGAATACAAACGTTTCCCTCTCCTTATTGTGTTTCTGCAGGTGCAGGTTTGCACCGGAAAGTAGGCAACACTATATTATTATTAAACCTTTATCGACCCACCGCCACTCTCACTCACTACACCAATCATGCGATTTGCGGGGATCATTAACGGATTCATTAGCATAATGCGCTTGTTGCAACCTTTCTGCAGCTGAACTTGCCTGCACTTTTGACCTGTTGCCACAGCTTAACTTGCGCCGCTTCCGCTGCGCTTTCATCCTCATCCCGCCTGTTAATATTAAATATTAACGCAATTAATAAAGCAATTAAGCATCGGCCAAGGGGCAAGTCCAAGTTACGACAAACAGATTAAATCAAGTAAAAATTAGTAATGAGCTGAGGCAATTAACGAGCGGTCAGAAAGAGCGGAAGAGAGCAGGAAATGAAACAGAAAGCTGAGCAACACAGAGGAAAATCGCAAAACACATTCAAAGAAAATAACGATAACGAAAGAGGGGGCAGTGGGAAAGCAGTGCACCTTTTCAGCGCCAATAAGAAATTCAGTTTGCAAATAACAAAATATGCATTGCATACTTTACAGCGCAATTGAAGATGGGCACTTTTACTTCGTTCTCAGTAATTCCTACTGGTCTCAATCACTTGCTTGTTTATGACAAATAATTCTATGGACATCTCACTGAAACATGCCTCACTTTAGCTGTTTAAATTCCTGGAAATCTACTCTAGAAATCGTAAACAACCGCACTAAGCAATTCTAAGGAAAAAAAAACAGTTTACATTATTTATATAGAATTTTAAAATCAATTATGAAGTTCCCCAACTTTCTTTTAGTTTAAAATTGTTTATCTTGTTTTACTTTCATCAATTCACCTTCCTCCTTTATAACGAAATTATGAAGAATCAGTTAACAAGTTCCAAGTACCAACTATATACTTGCGTAAGCAAAATGTAAGGAACATTTCCAAAAACCATAAAACAAATAAAATTTCTGAGAAATTGAAAGAAAAACATTCAGCAAGCAGCCAAACAAATCAGTTTCATTCTTGGTATACCTATTTGCATATATGGAAAATGTATAGAAAAACGGCCCCGACCAGAAATGAAAGAAAATTTCTGAGAAATTTGATGGCGCAACAAAATTTAGCGTGAAAAGAAGAAAATTTCCAGCGTAAAGCGCAAAATTCAACCCTGAGTAAGAAAGCTGAAATTGCTTAAACATAGTTTGCCCCAAAGTTCGCGTTGCCTCTGCTTCTTGTTCTTCTGTTGCTTTTACTTCTTCTTCTTCTTCGTTGGCAACTGTCGCACTTGTCACTTGTTTCGTAAATTTCCGTTTTGAATATTAAACGACTTTTCATTTGAAGTCGTCTCCGGAGCCCATACCCTCAATACGCACTGGCAAGTGCTGTTGATGACCAGCCAAGTGAGAGGGAGGGAAGGAATGAAGGGGAGAGGAAGCTGTGATACGGCCTGAAGTGCTGTTCGAGTGTCCGTTGGCCCGTTAGCGGCTCAGGCTTCATTCAAGTGGACGCACAGTACCCGAAAGTGTGTGTCTTGCCAAGATGACAGCATGAGTGCAAGAGAGAGAGAGAGAGAGAGTGAAAAAGAGGAACATAGAGAGGCTAACAAACAATGCGAGCATTGCGAACGTATGTGAATGCATTTTAATGGACGACGCTAGAGAACTGTGACTGTGACTGCAATTGTAACTGGATTGTGAATAGGCAGAGATGGAGAGAGAGGGAGATAGAGTAGAAAAGCGAAAGTGTATTCTGTGCCCACGGGGAGCAGAGAGAGAGGGACAGCAATTACAGTTCGCGCAAAATGGACAGCTTAGAGTTTTGCCGAACCAGATTCGGTCGCGTGGGCAGATGGCCATAAGCGACATCAAACTGAAAGGAAATGGTCGCCTAAAGCAAGAAAAAAAAGGAGGATAGAGTGTGAGATAGAGAAAGAAGGAGTGAGAATAAAGAAAGAAGAACGAAACAGATGGACGAAGGACGCTGAGAACAGTAAAATGTTTGCTTTTTGTTGCCGTTTTACGAGCGCTTAAATTGTACGCATTGTAAATGCACACACACGCACACACACACAGACAGACACATGCACACCCACGCACACACGCATAGACACACATCTCACACACACACGCGCACGCATTAAAGCTGCCAATGCAAAGCAAATCAAAACAAGCAAGCAAAGCAAAATCCTACAGTGTTGTGTAAGCTACTTAAGTGTAGATTTCGCAGCACTTTCCAACACTTCCACAACAGTCATAATAGTACAGCTTACATATGTGTTGCATTATGCGAATGCATGTGGCACATTCAATTCTCTTCTTGAATCACATCATCGACTTAGGTCACGATTTCTAGCCTTTAAAGTGAGTTCACTCTCGAATTAGACATACAAAGTCGTAAAAAGATAGCAACCGCACTCAATTTCGATATGCATTGCATACTTTACAGCGCAATTGAAAATACGCATTTTTAGTTCCTTCTCAGTTATTCCTGCTTGTCTTAGTCACTTTCTTGTTTATGGTAAATAATTCTAGACATCTTACTTGAAACAAGTAGCACTGAATAATCTATAACTGTTTAAATTCCTGGAAAGCTACTCCAGAAATCGTATAGAACTGCAGGAAATTATTAACATAGAATTTTAAAATCATTTGGAAGGTTCCCCTACTTTTTTTAGGTTGTCTAGTTGTATCAGCAACCATATTTACTATAAGATAATATTTAAAGCATTACAATAAGGTTTGTTATGAAATAGACATTGAGATTGTCAACTTCACAGCCCTAAGTTAACTTATATATTCCTGAATATCTGACAGATTCCACAAGGTCTTTGGAATTTGGCATACATTATTCAAAGACATTACTTTACCTATCTACCAAACTTACTAGCTTTAAAGCGCAGATTAACTGAGTTACATCGCTTTGATGCGATAACTCAAGTTAACTCACAAGCTACATTCAAAGTGTGTGTGAGAGAGGAAGAAAGGAAGATACTATGAGTAAGATTGGCAGATTCATTAGGCTGGATTCTCAGCTGAGCTACTTAGCTAAGCTGCTCACCCAACTAAAGTAGTTATTAATCATGTCTGGGAGCAGCTGCCAGCACCGACTCTGGCAAAGAGAGATTTATGCCGAAGTCGGTTTGAGAGGTAGAAGTGCAAACAAGAGTTTTGGACATACGAAAATGTCAGGCTAAAATGGACGACGAATCACAAATGGCCGCCGACTGCGTCTTATCCTTGTGGAGAGTCTCATTACCGTTAACCAGCCTCATACATTTTAATTATCATAATGATAATTGCCTTTTGCTCTGGTGTGCTTAGTTTTTGTGCAAACAGGAGAAAAGGGAACAGGGGCCACATTGGGGCAATGTCTATTTAATATTTGATCGCCTTTCGGGCACCTCAGGGATGAAGGGAGATAGGTAGATAGATAGAGAAGAAGCAACTGCGAGAGCCTTTGATGTATCTGAGCGACCCTAATTGGATTGCATCTTTATTAATTAGACTGCGTCTCTCGCAATGTTGCCACTCTGATTTTGACTTTGACACAAAGACGATGGGAGGAGGACCGAGAGTAGTCTTCATCTTTGGCTCAGTTTTTGGTTTTGGTTTCTGGTTTGTGTCCTGGTCTCGTGCTGCCGCTGCCGATGCCGCTATGCTAATCAAGTTTAAATAACTTAAGGCAAACGCGGCTCGGCTCGAAATAATTAAAATATGCTGGCAAAAACAAACACAACACACCGAACAACAAACGAGCCGGCAAAAAACACGCAAAACAAATTGATAAATATGCAAATTTAATAGACTCGCCGAGCGTATTTGCATAAATCTTCAGAGCGTCAAAAACGAAAAGAAACGCTACAACGCAAAACGAAAACGAAAATAAACAAATAAATTTGCAAAACGCTGGAAAAGCGTAACCCAAACCCCGCCAAAAAATGAGCAGCAAGAAGAGTTATGCGACTTTGCCTATGCCCTGCAAGGTGCAAGAAGTGGGAAAGTGGGGGAAGACAATGAATATTTATTTCCATTTTATAAACACTTGCGCCGAGGATAAAGAAAGATATGCATGCAAATTGTAGGGTGTTTATGGCTATTTGGTTGCCATATGGCAAGTTGTCTGCATTTTAATGTGCTAGTTTCGTGAAACTTCTTGCCAGCAATGACTTGAAGAGAATTCGTTGTGTGTTCATTTAATTTATGCATACTGTATTGCAAATTTCATAGTGTTACTTTGTGTAGTTCTTGAGATTTATAATTTATTTATTTTATTTTTATTTATTGTGGCTATATTGACTAGTGCGTCCAACCAGCTCGCTAAGTCTGTAAACAAATAATAATAGTTTCTATAGTATTTGCTTATAAAATGTATTAACACAATTCAGAGATCTGCATAGGAATTTCATATTTCCCTTGATAATCCCTGCTTATGTACTATATACCCCACGTAGACCGAACATACTCTCTGCATAAACAATCGCAAAAATCAATCTGGCAGGTATCGCGTTACTTTTTCTGCTAGAAAAAAGTCAAGAAAATACAAATGAAATACGAGGCAATCGACTGTGGGTGTGCTTGCTAAGGAAATCAGTTAAAGATACAAATCTCTATAGATACAGTCAGTCATGCACGCACACAAACACACACACACACGCACACACATACACAATGACACTGGCAATGGAGAACTTTTGAAATATTGCGCATACGACACGTTAACTCAGCTCACAGCCTGCCCACAGACAAAAGATTTGTTTCGCTTCGCCTACGCCTTACCCTCCTCACTCTCTCTCGCTCTCTCTTCTACCCCTCGATCGAGGCGTGTTTATTAACGTGTACATTATTTGTATACACGACTGAGTTTTGCATATTAAGCACGCATAGGGAGAACACGCTACGGATATCCGATTTCCAAAGCCACTTCAGAGATGCCGTTCGCGTTTTGCATATCTCTCCAGCAGGCTCCAAGTTGACCTCGTGCGTAGTCACTGCCAGTGGCTAATAAACCCATCAGCGGCCAATGCATTGGACACAGCACGAAATGCTAAATGTCAAATACCGAATACGAAATGGTAATAGCAATGGCGAAAGCGTGCGGCATGTAAGAGAAATGTAATAATACAGTGAAGCTGCTACCTTCCCGTCCCTCGGATTTGGGGTCAGCCAACTGCCTCGCATGCTACATGTATTTGACGTTGAACGTTAAATGGGACCGTAGGCCCAAAAACGAAGCGCAGTTGGAAATTCCCCATTAAATTCCACTCCTGTCGAGTCAGTCAATCAAAGCGGAAATGAAACACTTGAATACCCTGCAAATGCGATAAGCAAATAGAGTGAAAATTACAGACAGTGCAGAAACTGTAGAGCACTGGAAAATCTTTATGAAATGTTGTACAAAAGAATAGAATATCATTTAATATACTCTGGTAAGTGATTGACTTAGCTTAGATCAAAAACTAGGAACTAGCGACCTTCTATATTCAAATTGACATTCAACTTAGTCGGATTACATAGCAGGATATTAAATAGTCCTATCCAAATCAAACTTCTACAGGTTAGCAACAATGTTCCAGACATCTTGACCCAACTGCATGGAATGATAGTAAATGAAGTCTTTGAGCTTATGAACAGCAGAACTTTTTCGACTGTACAATGAAATCGATCAGGCAGGCAAAACTAAACAGTGGAGAGTGAGCGAGACAGAGAGAGAGAGAGAGAGAGAGAGAGAGAGAGAAAGGGCGAAGGGAAAAGTGTAGCAGAGTAAGGGAGAAAGAACAAAAAGTGCTGAAAATTGGGCAACATGGGAAAACACTTAAATGTTCATTCACGCTTCAATGAGCAAAGCACGCAACTTGCTGAAAGGCCTACGAGCTGAAAAGTATGCGTGTGTCTGTGTATGTGTGCGTGTGTGTGGGAGTGCACGTGTGTTGGTCTGTATATGTATTATGCGTTTGTATGGCGATACGCATTTTGACCAGGCCACTTAGCAAATTTCAACATTGTTTGAACAACATTGCGGGTAGGGAAATTAAATATTAGAGGGGTTACCAAGGTATTCTCGAGCAATCAACAAATTTTCCACAACTTTCCATTCGAAAGCATATCTGAATCAGTTATATATGCTTTAGCTCTGTCATCAACAGCTTTTTCTAACTGTATTACAAGATTTTCATCGTTAATGCATTGGACAAGTTAAATACTTAGACTTTCCTCGGTTATAAATGGATTTTATATCTGTCTGAATTTCACAATGCTGTTAAGGTTACTTGGAATTAGTTTCTATCAGTTATACATCGGTTTAATCTATATAAATATATACAAATTGAGTAAACAACAGCAAGAGCAGTCTATTAGGACTTTAAAAAGAGTTTACGAATCAACTAAAGATGCAACTTTACGCAGCTTTCCTTCCACACGGACGCACAATAACTAAAACTTTTCAAACTAAGCCACCCCCTCGAACCCCCTCAAACATCACCGAATCGCACAGCTATGGCAACAGTTTGTGCCTCGCGAGCCTCGTTTTAAAATGTTGTTGAATCGGTTTTCAAACTGCCGCCAAAAATACATATATATTAAGCATAATTCAATGTCTGACTTCCCTCTCCGACACGGAAAACGGAAATGGTTTGCCGCGCTGCCGTTGGCTGTTTCTAGGCCATATTAGATGCCGTTTAATGGCAACAGCCAACAGTGGCGGCAACACCATGTTAGCAACAACAACACACACACACTAAAACACACATAAATCGTTATAGTAGGCCAATTCTCCACTGGCTTTTGATACAGTTAATTTTACGAAGCGCTGCGCGTTCAATTACAAAAGTTTTTGGCCAACAAACTCGGGCAAGTTCATAACATTTATCGTTGTTCATAAAATACCCGTGTGTGTGTGTGTGTGTGTGTGTGTGTATGTGTGTGTGTCTGGGCGTGTGAATTAGTGTGTGCGTCCCCGGGTTGTGTGTGAGTTTGTCCTTTTGGGGCTGACTAAAAGTTATTGCAACAAGTTTAACCTATTTTTGCACATTGCCAAGTGCTCGCTCGCCTGGCATATCCGGTTTCCGCTTGGGGATCTATTCCCGACCCTGTTTCGCCTTTGAATTGACTTGTATACCCCCGCACATACTCACACAAACACATACACACTATAAAACTCCTGGTGGAACTTGCTTAATAGTTGAGCAATTCCTTTAAGTTCTTCTGCGGCTGCCATTGACATTTCGGATCGGTTTCTCGTGGGAATTCCCTCACACCCGCCACGCACGCCTGTTGCGCGCTCTGCCATGTTAGTTGGCAACTCTTGCAGCACTTTGCCACAGCAGCAGTCCCAGCCGTGGGGGACTATTAAATAATTGCCGCTTGTAAAACTATCGCGCAAACTTCCGGTTAATGTTAAGAAAACGTATATTGCATGCATATTAAAGCTTTAAGTAGAAAAGTAGCATAGAAGTAGATAAGTAGCATAGTTATAAGAGTAGTAGTAGTACCTGTTCTAGAAGTAGTAGTCGTAATAGTAGTTGTACTGCCATATTACGCTTAAAGTAGAAGAGTAGTTGATAAGTAGCATGCATGGTAATAAAAGTAGAAACAAAAGTAGTTTTTGTAGTAAAAATGAATGTAGTAGTTGCATGTGTAGTAGAAGTAGAAGAAGTCGTAGTCTTAGTTGTAAGAGTAATCGTAGTAGAAGTAGAAGTCGTAGAAGTCGTAGAAGTTAACGTAGACGCAGTTGTATAAGTAGTTGTATAAGTAGTCATATAAGTAGTCATAGAAGTAGTCGTAGATGAAGTCGTAGAAGTAGTTGTAGAAGTAGACGAAGAAGTAGCCGTAGAAGAAGTCGTTGTAGTAATCGTAGAAGTAGTCGTATAATTAGTTGTATAAGTAGTTGTATAAGTAGTCGTATTAGTAATAGTACAAGTAACCGTATAAATAGTAGAAGTGGTCGTATAAATAGTTGTATAATAGTCATATAAGTATTCGTAGAAGTAGTCGTAGAAGTAGTTGTATAAGTAGTTGTATAAGTAGTCATATAAGTAATCGTTAAAGTAGTCGTATAAGTAGTTGTATAAGTAGTTGTATAAGTAGCTGTATAAGTAGTCGTATAAGTAGTCGTAGAAGTAGTCGTAGAAGTAGTCGTAGAAGTAGTAGTAAACGAAGTCGTAGTCTTAAGACTTCTCGTAGAAGTAGTCACATTAGTAGTCGTATTTTATTACAACAACAGTAGAAGAAGAAATCGTAGAATTAGTAGTAACAGTAATAGTAGTTGCAGTAGAAGTAGTCGTAGTCGTAGTGTAACAAATGTTATTATCTATTTTATATATATTTTTAAGGAAAAAGAAACAAAGAAAATCGTTCAAGTTGTAATATCATTAAAACTATAATTATGGAATAGAATAACACTGTAAAAAGTTAAACATATATGTAGTAGAGCCCTATGCTAAAGAACATAGCTATCAAAACATCTAAATAACATAATGCATGCATTTTTTTCATTACATACATAAGCTAATTGGGTCATGATTTTAAATTAATAAGTATTTAATGTGTAAGTTCTCATCTGATTTACCCTTTGCAAGCACTCTGCTTATTAAAGGGTATGAGCTGCCTTGAAATTATCGCTTCTCTCGATCTTTAATTAATTATAGAAAACTCAGCGTGTTTTAAAGCAATCCACTCAACTTGATAGAGTATACGGCGTGTTTAAACAATCCCCACACTGTCTTGTCACTTGCTTTGTGTCTGTTTCTTTTGGTTAACTGGTTTTCTCTCTCTCTCTCTCTCAGTCGCTTTCGCAACAATTTTCGACATTTGCTTAAACAAATTTCCGCTTTGTATTTCCTGTCAGCATCGCCGACCGACGTTGCCTAATCCATTGGCCATCATTCTGGCCTGGCATAAATTACGCCTGGCAGCTGGCAAAGTGGGCGTTTGTCCACGCCCACTTTCCTCTTTCACACTCGCCAATTGTTTGATCTGCCAACTAGTGTACACAGTCGAGTCGAAACTCAAACGAGAAATATGCATAAAGATACCCAAAGCCGACAGTTGACTGAGGCCAAAGCAGGAAAGAGAAAAGCGGGAAGAGGCAGAGGAAGATAAAGGGAAAGAGGGATAGGGTACGGTGCGGGTGTGTGTGTGAATCTGTTAGTATATTGGCAGGTAACTGGCTAAACAAAAAAAGCCAAGCCAAGCCATGACGTGAAACATCAAAGAGATTTTTTCCCCGTTGTTGGAAGTTTGTTTTCATTTAAGCATATCAAGCGTTGCCACGCCCCCCTTCCATCATGGTCGGCCCTTTATGGTCAACATATGGCACAGTACAAAGGCAATTGGCGGGCGGTCTGTGGCGCTACTTTAAGCCCCATGCAGCATTATTATTGTAGCACATTTTCCATATGCTCCGAAATGGGCAAAATTGTTGTGAGATGATTGAAACTCTCATTTTGTGTACCCTCCAAGTTGAAATGTTGTCATAGAGCTTAGGTGTCTTTTGTATTATCCACTGGCATGGACATTCCTTTCTTTTCGGTCAAAAGAACATATTTGTTTGGTATTTATTAAAAATTCTGTCAACTTTCAAAGCCAAACAAGCAATTTTAAACTAAGCTGAAGCTTATAAACATTTGGGTTTTGCCTTAAAAAAAAAACCTCAGCACAAAATTTAACCTCAACAAAAACTAGAAAATTCTCAAAAATGCGTACGTTTAATTACTCAAATATACAAAGGATTAGGTGAAATATCCCAAAAGCTTCCACCTGCTGATGCTGCAACCTCAAAGCCGAATCAGAGAATGTGGTCAGACCAGAACAGAGAACGTAGCACTGCATGCTGCAGTATTCAGAGACTCTCGAACCCCAGACAGGCAGTTGGCTAATTGAGTTGTCTCAAACGAATCCGTTGGATGTGCCGGCTTTGTCAGTATGCAAAGGACAAAACTGGCACTAGCAGCTGCAGTTAATGAGAGGACATAGCACAGAAATTCCACTAGAGGAAGACACTAGCGACATTGGAAGCCAGAGTTGGAAATTCCATCTAAGGGCAGCACGCCAGAGTTGAAATACCTTTGGAGGCAGCAACCTACATAGAGATGTTGGAATTTATGCAGAAAATGCAACAGCATGGTCGATACCATGGAATTTGCCACTCCTCACACTGACAGCACAATCAACTCGCTGCCCAACACACGCGACCTCGAGATAACATCAAATTTATTGAGCCAATTTTTGGTATGCACTCGACAACGATTTGCGGCTCATCACTTCACGTCAGAATTCACTTGAAAGCGAAAAACTTTTGGGCCAAAAGAAAGAACAAGAAAATGCGAGCGAACAAGAATCCAAAAAGAGGAAAAAATTGCCAAAAAGGAAAAAGAAAAACGAGAAACCTGCAGCGCATAATAATGATGAACGTAGTCAGGCCGCAAAACTGGTCAGCAAAATCACAGTGTGCGTGTATCTGCGTGTGTGTGTGCGTGTGTGTGAGGGTGAGGGTGTGTAGCTTGTTTACATTACTCCTACGCCATGCATGGCCCCAGGCGCGTACTAACTTCCTTCTCTTACCTCAACTGCCCCCATATTATGCCCAGGAAAACCAACCCCACCAGAGCCCAACTCCCAAAAGCCACCACCCTCAACTCAATCCAACCCGGCTCAACTCAACAGTGAACAGAGCAGAACAAAACTCAAGTCGAGAGTCGCGTCCTGTGTCTCGTGCCTCGTGTCTCGAGCCTCAGCTCAGCTTTCATCATCATCTTTGGCAATGGCTTGCGGCTGGCACAGGCAGCAAAAACATGAAAACTTTGCCACAAATTCACAACGCACCCAAAAAAACAACAATCTGAATTTGCCTTATATTTTGGTGGGGATATTGGGCGAGCTGATACCCTGGAAAAGTGCGTAAGTCTATGTCAAACTTCTCAGTAAATGTTTTAAATGCACTCGCAAGTTTTAATCACACACAAATAATTTGAAAAACTCTATCGACGTTTAAAGTTTCTCATTATTAATTTGGTTTGATTTTAAGAACATAATTTAAAACGTTGCACTTTAAAACTCAAAGGCAGAAACAAATGATCTGAATGTACTTGTATGTTCTCAATGTATTTGCAAGTTTCGAATGTACTTGGAAGTTTCAAACGCACTTGAAAATTTGAATACATGGAAATCTGAAAAAGGAATTCCTTAACTTTTCTGTAAAGAGCTTTGATTTAAATCGAACTCTTTGGCTCAAATGGAACCCATTTACATTTACAAGTAGAATTGGGTGCTGCAAGTGCACTCATAAGTTATGATGACTTGCAAATGATTTATTTGCAAATTCTAGACACATGTGTCTTCGCCCCAGACAGGATTGAACCAATTACTTGCTACTTAGAGTGATGCTTACACACTCACTCACTCTCAATGCTTTCTCATTTGTTGCCTGCTTCTAATGCGATACATATGTCCGCTTCTGGGACGCACTCAAGATTTACGAGCCAGTTGTAGCATTGTTTGCTCCTTGTTGCTCGCTCTCGTGACCCATCAAATGCAAAATGTTATGAAATTTTGTTGTAAGTTGTGACTATAAATAAAGGGCATAAAATGCGATGATGCCTGAAATTGATGTGCCCGAAAAACGATTGCAATGACAGATGTGCGCTATTAACGGCAAAAGGTGAATGACGGCCAGCAGCAGGCCAAAACCAGAGGGGTGCCCCCTTTGCCCATCTCCAACGCAACAGTACCTGCTCAGGGAGCACGGGCCCTGGCCCTGATCCTGGTCCTTGTCCCGGGCCGAGCTGGGCTCATAAATTCCCAGCAGTTGCCACGGCAGCCAGCTAAGAACCCTGAGGCTCCCCCAGGGCAGGCATCGAAGCGAAGCAAAGCGAGGCGGGGCAGGCCGGAGTGGGGCGGGGGCAATGCAAAACATTTCAATAATGAAAGCAAAAATAAAATACAAAAAAAAAAAAAAAAGAATCCATATCAAAAAATGACGAAAAAATCTGAGCAAAGCTGCTAAGCACACACACTTAGATACAGACAGCGGGTGTGTGTGTGGCACGCAGTGAGCCATTTTATGTTAACAACTTTCTCGGCCCGAAGCGTTTTTCATCAAGAAGCAACGTCGACGAACCTGGGCGCCTTCTTTGCCTTTATCATCATTTTGTTTATCATTAACAACTCATCATCATGATGATAATGATTATGACAATAATCGACATGATGAGCATACTCAAGTGTGTGCCATATGTCACACTCACACTCACACATACGACAAATAGAACCAAGGCAAGTTGCAACTGGGGAAACACACAAAATAATAAACATAAAAACAAAAAATAAAAATAATAAAAGCAGAGAATGAAAATAAAATAAGAATAAAAAATAAGAATCAAAATAAAAACAAAAACAAAAGCGAAAGTGAAAGAGAAAAAAACAAACAAAATAAACAAATCAGTTCTTTATTCCACGTAAATCACCGAAAACATACAGCCAACAGATGGCGCTTGTGCGCAGGTTGAAAAAAAACTTTATGAACCATAAAACAGGTGGAAGGAAGAAAGCAGGAAAAAACAAAACGCCACATTGGCACGCGACGTCCTTTATGCCCTCGAAACTGTGGGCATGGGCGTGGCTGCCATGGGCTGCCTTTGCATATCATTCATCTTCCCCCACCATCCCTCTCACTCTACCGCTCTCGTACTGTCTCTTAAAACGCCATTAGATTGCAAATATGTAAGTTGCTTTTATGGCCTTAGCCTTCCCTCTCAACGGGGGGAGGGGGGTGGGCGGAGGAGTAGCTCATAAGCCTTAACCGAGATTTATCCGTGCAGAAGTAAAAAGGGTGAAAGCGGCAAAGAAACAACAGCAAAAAGTTGAAGACATCCGATAATATATTTCCCCAGCACATCACAGACATGTCATTAGTCGCGCTGCCCGACGAGTTTTGGGGTGTGTTTTGCTGAGATCTAACTTAGCTTGGTCAGTGTGAAATGATTTTGAAATAGAATGAGTTATTCGCAAGTGAAGCGAACTTGTTGTAACAAATCGCAAGTATTCGCTTCAGCTTGAGTGAATTTCTAACCAAAATATTTGCAAGTTAATTGAGGGAAAATTGAAAATAAATTAAAGATTTCTAAGGGGCAAGAAGAGAAACTACACGAAATAAAATTAACTGAAACGGGGGGAATGAACGAAGAGACCTAACTTTCAAGTATCAAGTTAATTGAACTAAATACAATATATCATTGGCATGAACTGACACGTACCGGACTCAAGTCAATTGCAAATCAAGTTAAGCAAGACATTCAAAGTTAAATTTCCATTCAAAATCATTTGTTAGCTAAACAAATGCCACAAGTTATTCAAGTTATCA
Organism: Zaprionus vittiger; assembly: GCA_018904025.1. Classification (NCBI taxonomy): domain Eukaryota; kingdom Metazoa; phylum Arthropoda; class Insecta; order Diptera; family Drosophilidae; genus Zaprionus; species Zaprionus vittiger. Next base: position 10,893,329 of record JAEIFQ010001044.1, on the reverse strand, counting down.
CATAAATATTTATTTAAATACTCATTCAATTTGCGAATGTACTTGCACTCGTAATAAAGTTCAGTAGACATTTTAAGTTACATTTCAAATCAAAATCATTTGTTAGCTAAACAAATGCTGCAAATTATCGGAGTAATTAAATACTCATTAAATTTGCGAATTTACTTGTACTGGACTCGTACAGAACTCATATCAATTGCAAATCTAATGAATCTACTCGCAATCAAGTTCAGCACGACATTCAAAGTTGAAATTCAAATCAAAATCAATTTGTGAGCCAAGCAAATGCTGCAAGTCATTCGAGTTATCTCATAAATATTCAAATAGTCACTCGATTTGCGAATGTAATTGCTGTCGAACTACTCCTTGCATACTCCTAAGGTATGTGCTGCACACTGATGGCCACCCGGAGGGAGCAACGTATAAATTATGCAGGGTTTGCGGCTAGCCAATGTATTTGTATTAAGCGAAAGTCACGCCACAACGACCACACCCATGCCTTGAACCCTGTTAGCCAGTGTAATCATCGCTCGGATGCGATAATTGCGAGGCCGATAATTGTCATTACCGTAGCCATTTCGGTGGCAACATTTGCCAAGTGTGCCAAGTGTGCGAGGGCGGAGAGTGGGAAGATGAATTTGCTAAGGGGGAGCTATGGTTGATGGGACGCTGCCCTCGTCCACTCTCCAGACCATTTTCAAGGGCTGCTACGCACAGCCAACTCGATGGGGAGCCAAGCCCAGTCGAGAACATGCTATCAATTTTTGTACTCTACTTTCATTTTGATACCCTTGCAGAGGGTGCAGTAAGTTTGGCCAGAAACATAAAACATATAATACTCTCTATTTATATATAATTAGCATAGGAACATCTGCTATCTGAAGGGTATAAAACATTCGGTGTACTGAGAGTAGGTTTCTCTCTTTCTCTCGTTACTCCTCCATCGTCGGCACATTTGTTTGTTTTTTGGCGCTCAGCCTCAGCATATTTTGTAGCTCGTAAAAGTTTTTGATATAAAAAGTAAACAAGCTGCAAAAGGGGGCAAGCAAAGAGTGTGGTGGAGAAACCGGGTGGAGGGGGAGGGGTAGCTCAACTCGGTATACAGGACTTAAAACTGCTGCCGCGCTTTATGTGCCTCGATTCGTTTCGGTTATAGCCTTTTTTCGGCATTTTCTGCCCGCCATTTTCCCATGGAAAATTGTTGGCCACGGCTTAAGCAAGCAAGCGAGCATTTTGCAGCCGTTCGATGTTCACGCACTTGCATGCATTAATTAAAAGTTCAGGGACGACGACAGACATCGGATGCCTGCCTGCCTGCCTGCCTGGGCGTGATTACAAATATGCATGGCTGGCGCTACATCCTCCCTGCCTCTTTCCCTGCCCCTTATTCACTACAGCGTCGCAAAACCAATCTTCAGCCAGAGCTGAACTCAGCTGAGCTGAGCTATTTTTAGCGGTCTGTGTAAACAAAAACACACTGCGAGCCTGTGGCAGTTGAAAGACTGGCAAAGATACTCTGTTTTTACAATATGTTAATAGAGAGAGTTGTAGACTGGCACATACGCTGTGTAGTTTGCTTAAAAGTGAAGCTGTATAAGAAATTTCATGAGTTTAACTTCGTTCAGTTAAGAGATCGAAGCACTTGAATGCTTTCGATAGTTCAATAGTTTGGTAGTTGCAATATTTGTGGGATATATAATAGATATATGAGTATTCTCAGCTAACTCAAGGTCAATATTTCGGTTAGAAATCGCATTGAAGCTTATCATCTAACCGAAAAGTTCTGCCTAAGTAATTGTTAATTGTTGTGTAAATACTGAAGAAAGTAGCTAAGAAACAAGTCGATAAAGTTCTTCAATTAGCCTCATAAAATATAATATAATAATAATACAATAAATATTAGATTCACTTTACTATCTATTACTAATATTGAGTGTGAAATGATGATAAAAAGTAAACAAAAAGATATACAAATAAAGATATTGGGGGTTATCCTCATGGACTTAACTCCGCCTGCTAATAAACATCTTTAATATATAGTACCCAAAGTCAAGCCTATAAAGCTTTCTTTGTTACTTTGTTACAAGTTCATCATACCCTACTTCTCCCACTCCACCACCTATGCTGGGTATAAAGCGTGTGCGATAGTTGACTTGCCGCGACTCGACGCTCTGCCTGCCCATTTATCAGATGCCCAAGCAGGCGAAGCCAGCGTGGCAAAGCCAAAGGAAGAGGCAAAGGCAAAGGCATGTGGCAGGCGGGCCGCGACAGGGGCGGAAATGTTGCCTGTGGCTGCAAGGCAGGCGGTGGTGGGGCCCGAAAACAAAAACAAAAGTAGAGCGGGAGAGAGGGGGAACTTCCCTGTGGGTCATGGCAACTGTGCGTAACTATAATTAATTTCATTTTAGACTTGTTAGCAAATAAACGAGCAAACGATGCGGTCCATTGTGTTTGGCTTTAGACTTGCAGCCCCCCCGTCCTTCTCCTCCACCTCCTCTCTTTTGGAACCCCCTGTGAAAAGTGAAAGTCACAGCGAAAGTGTAGGCAAAGCAATAATACAAATAGAACAGAAGGGAGCACAGGGGAGAGCAGAAAGTGCAGGCAACTCAAGGTAAGCTTGCCTCCTGCACTTGACAGCCAGCTGCGAGGTGCAAACTGCCACGCCCCTCACCTCCGCCGCACCCCCATGCAGCTCATTAGCAAGTGAAGTTGCAGCAGGAGCTAAGTTTGTTGACTTAACTGTTGCGTTCTGAACGTAGAGAGCGCGATAACGACAAAAAACGCGACTCGATACAAGAAAAGGAAAGAAAAATAAGTGAAATCTGTTGGCCAAGATAGCGTTACCTGGACAACAGACTGGCCCAGTTAGTGTGCACTTGAATTATGCACACACTACCGCGCACACACACACTAACACACACACACACACACACACAGAGAGAGCGCAACATGCCGAGGAAATTAGATTTTGCAGGCAACAACAAAGGCTGCTGCTAGCGCAGAAAAAAGAAGAGAAAAGTAGAAGAGAAAAAGAAGAGAGCAAAGGGGCGGGCTTGGGGGCGTGCCAGCTGAGCTAAAACGGCTTAAATGTTTTGGCATTGCCTTTGCGCTTCATTTGCATAATGCCCTGCAGGGGTTTTTTGCGTGTCGCCATAAAGTATGCTACACATTTTCCAACACTTTCCATCGTGCCCAATGCGAGTCCAGGAGCGGACTCAATAAACCCATTGAGAAGGGCCCCCTTCCCCCTAACCGTAATAAGCCTGTGACAGCAGCAGACAAAAGCTTAAAGCCAATTTGATGTGGATAGCCCAAGCCGTGCCTATGAAACTGTTATACAAGTGTTATACAACAGTCACACATGTGTAATAAAACTGTCATACAACTGTTATACTAATCAAAACACATGAAAAATAACCTAAATATATTCTCTGCCCTCATTCATGTCATCTCAATACATCAGACAAACTTCCTTTCTTGTCTAACAATTCACAATAGTTCCACTTACACCACCGGAACTCCACTCCTGTCGTCTTGTGTCCTGTCGCCAGCTAGAACGATATCCTACACTCTACTGTTGTCCAAGCGTGCCGCATTGTCAGCGGAAATTATTTTGCTGTCAGCTGCCAGTCACCATGTGAGGCGCCCCAGCCAAGCATTGCGGCCCATTCTTATTCGCCTTGTGCATTTCAAGCAGCGACTTAGCCAACCGCCAATCCTCAGTGCCACCAACTCTCTCTCTCTCTCTCTCCTCTTCCCCTCTCTTTCCATTCTTGCATCCAGCATCATCAGCAGAAAATCCCAGCAAACGGATGTTGATGCAAGTTGGTCGCCTCAATCCAATATGTCCGTCCCGTACTCGGCCCCATCTCCGTCTCCATCTCCGTGTCCCCTTCCACTCCATTCCATTCCATTCCGAGTCGAGTTCACTTTGCGCATATTAAATTACTGTGTGCATATCAAAATCGAGCAAACTTTAATTATTTATTTATTCAAATGGTCATGGGCTAAGCTGCTCCAGACAGCCTCCGTTCAGCACCCTCCCTTCCTGGCTGCCTGCTAAAGCCTGTTGCCTGTTCTCGGGGTGCTGGCGGATTTTAAGGTGCTTTTAAGGTCCATTTAAAAATCAAATGAAACTGAAAACGAAAAAAAAAAGATAACAACAGGCAAATAGACTTTATAAATCATGCAGGCACGCAAAATATATTATAAACTTATTTTCAAACAAAAAAAAAATAAACCCAAGAATGAAAAGTTAACTTCAATATGCCGAAGTTTATATGCTCTTCCACTCTTAACTAGTTCACTGACAACTTTGATGTTTGAACAGTATTTACAGGGACACAAAAAACTAAAACTGGCATGAAAAACAAAAGTTTTATATAAAAAAACCTTTACATATTTTATAAGTTTCTTATAAAGTTTGCGTTGCAAACTTCTGCCCCAAATTTATATACCCTCTGCAAGGATATTAAAAACCATAAAAACCAACAGCAACAAAATATTTTAAGCTTATGTTTTTTAGAGGGAGTTTTAAAATTTGCCTTTAATGGCCGCAAACACAGTGAGAAGGGAAAGTTATGCATATACGGGTTTTGTATGTGATGGTTGAACTACCAAATTTAATGGATATGAAATGAAGCAAATCGTGAAGAGAACAGCCTAAAATATAAACAAAATAAAGTCACAATTGTTGCATTTGTTTTTGTTTTAAATGTGCAAAAACTATTAATAGAAAATATATTGTACATAAGGTGTTTCTAATGGAACTCTTAAATGGAAACCTCAAAACCACAATAACAGAAAAAATATCACAGAATTTTATTTAAAACAATTGAACAATACGAAAATAGGGTTATCTCCTTTAACGATATCGATATATAGGAGATACCAACTAAATGAACTCTAATTGAGTCTAATTGTACTACAGCAAGTTAGAATACTTTAATCGATTCTTGAACTCTGTTATCGATTTTGTATTACCTTAATTTATGTTATCTTTTCCCGCCATTTAACAGCGCCATAAGAGCCCCTTTTTTTTATCACTTTAAGAGTATCCATGCAAAGACAAATGGATAAATTAACATAGACATGTCTGGGCAAAGTTATTTATAATATTTATGGTTATCACAGGGGAATCCCCTCTAAAAATAAACTAAAGTAGTAGATGAATGAACATTTGTTTTCTTTTGTTGTGTTCTCTTTTGTTTTTGTTGTGGTGTGTTAAACTGCTGCAATTGCGATTAAGTACTTTGCCCAAACAACAACAACAAGAGCAACAGCAATAAGAGCAACAACAGCAACTACAACAAATGAAGCAATTTAGCTAAATGGTGAACACATTTACCGTTACAACGGATGGGAGGAGGGTCAGCGGAGTCTGTTGTCACGGCATTCGCTCGTCTTAGAGCTCGTGTCCCTCTTCGCTCGGGCAATAAAATGCAGTTCCTTGTGATGAAAAGCAAAATTGTAGCGCAACCGAAAACATTTTGTACTTTTTGTCTGGCTGTGAGGTGGTAGAAGGGGGCGGGGCAGTTAGACCAGAGTAGGGCGCGGCACAGCGTCAGGTACTGTGGCTCCTAAGTAACTTTTCATGTAGTCCGCTGATTGGGTGTTGACTTCGTCTGGTGGTCAGAGTGCCAGGGAGGGTGAAGGTGGACGTGGAGGGTGGGGCGTGTCTCAGAGTCGGCCTCAATAGCTATTTAGTTAATTTTTGAGCGTCGTCTTCCCCCATTGAAAAATTACTTGAGCTTGATGGCTAACAATTTCCTTTTGATGTAATTGCCGAGCAGCAAGTACAGTTGTGTAGTGGGAGGGAGGGGGCAGTGCTGGGCAGGGTGCGGCTCAAGCAGCTGCCTGGCAATCCATTGATTAACTGCCACGACTTAACGCTGCGTTCTCTGGACGCTCCTTGGACGCCTCTTGGGCCTGTTTTTTTTTTTTTTCATTTGACATTTTCATTTTCGGCTTCTTTGGCGTTATTTATTTTATTTAATTTTTTTTTTTTTCCTTTTTCTTGGCGTTTACAAAATGTTTGCCGTCTTTCAGCTCCTTTCTTGGACGGTCTCTCTTCATTTCTGTTGTTGTCTTGGGTTGCGCTTGGCATTCAAAGTTGAAATACCTGAAAATGTTTGGTAATTTAGATCAAAGGCGGACAAGTACGTGCAGGCATTTACGCGCCATATTCCTTGCCTCCCCCCAACCACAGCCATCTATCTTTCTCTCTCTCTCTCTCTCTCTCTCTTGCTGTTGCTCTCCCCCAGTGCTGGGCGCGAGCTTTGTGTGACACACGAAAATACTTCTTAAGTCGGATTAAGTAATTTACGCGTGCCACTTTCAATTTGTTGTTGTTGCAGCTGTTGCCTCTGTTGTTGTTGTTGCTGCTGCCGCTTTTGCCTCTGTTGTTGTAGTTGCTTTCAGCGTTTTCACTCAATTTTCTTTTTAAAGACGCCGCCCAAAATGTTGTGCAAAGTTTTTGCTCCTTTCTGGCTTAGGCTTTGGCAGCAGCAGGCTTTTCTTTTATGTTATGCCATGCCACACGCACCTGCCACACACACAAACATACACACCTACAGCCGCGCGGAAATATATTCGTGCACAATAAGAAAACCACAAAACAACTCGAGCACAAAGCAAACACGTTAACCAAAATGGCAGCCCGATATACTTTAGATCGATGCGCAGCTCGCGATACTATCGTTAAAGTGGCACGCTCGATATCGATGTGCATTGTTATGCGATACTCAGCTGTGATCGATGCTTGCGAGCTGCAACATAGTTGTGGGAAATCGTGTATCGCAAAATCGGCTTGCCACCACTTTATTGCGCTCGCTCGCAATCGATAAACGTGCATCGTTTAATGTGTTTTTAATCGCTGGCAAATCTAAAATCGTGAAATACATACATATGTATGTAAATTAAAGTGAATACTTAATATAATACCGATGTGCGACTGCATAAACGTATGCAAATCATTCACACTCAAACAGGATAACTAATTTCAGCCTTGTTGCAAGAAATTTTGCAACAATTGCACAAAATGAAAATAAAAACTGCCGTTCTGCTCTTGATGTTGGTGTTGTTGCTATAATCCCGTTATAGCGGCTCAATCCCGACGGACTTGATAAAAGGGTGAATAAAAATGTGTGCAATTTACGTGAAATTTCTGGTTTTCAACTCACATTTTCATCGATTTGAAGCGGAAACTTTCTGCTTATTTGCATAACTGAATCATACCCAATTTAAGACACATTAGCCAGGGTATAGTCAAGCAGGCAGCACAAACTTTTCCCGGCCTGGCTGCCAATGCAAATTGACAGCTGTCAATCAAAGTCGTGTCAGCGGCGGCGGGGCAGAGGCCGGGGGGGCACCTGCTGCAATCTGTTCAACAAGATATGATGGGGTTGCAAAAGAGGAAAAGAGTGTGAAGAAGCTGGTGAAAGAGGAAGTAGCTGTGCAGAAGGAGAGCGGGGAGAGTGGTGAAGGGAGTTATCTTGGTAAGTGCAGCTGGTGTTGCACTTCAAAGTTGATTAAGCGCCCGCCAGGCGAACCTAAGCCAGAGAAGCCAATTGGATTGGTCAGGTGACGTCTCAACTTTGGTCAACTTAAGCGGCAGCCGCTTGTTTAAAAACTATTTTATTGAGCAGCAGACACACCATAATTGTGTCTGGTAGTGTGTGTGTGTGTGTGTGTGCTTGACAAACAACTTGAACACACTTGGCTCAAAAGGACGTCGAGCAGCTGCTTCTGCCAAGTTTTCCTTGCAGCTCGCACGCTCTTGACAACTTCCGTGCTCGTGTTCTCGTGCCTCACAATCTCTACAGTTCGCTCGCTCGTTTTTGCTATCCCCTTCCCTCCGCCCTCTCACTCACTCCCTGTGTGTGTGTGTGTGTGCTGCCAGTTATTAAGTTTGCGGCCACAAACTTGTGGTCCAATAAAGTTTATACTTCATTTTGATTGGCTTTGTAAGCTGCGTCGTGCTATGAGCACCCCACGACCTATCGCCCCCTTCCCACCCACTACACATCAACTATTTTGCTTGGCAACTGCATTAAGATTGCTTGTTTTTCTCTTTTATCTCTGCAATGCCTATGATCTTATCTTTATCTATAAATATCTCGTACTCAACAATATTAAAGAAAGCAATAAAACAAAATTCATATGAAAATTGCGGGAAGTATTTTAAATTTTCACTTGATCTATAAAATTTTTACTGATTTTTTTTAGTCATTGCATTTCCCTTTCTTCTCTTGTCGTATATGTATGTACTTAACAAATTCTCACATACATTTTCCCATTAAAAAGTGCCTTCAGGCTGTTTGTTATCTTTATTCTTCTTCCACACCCTTTCCTCTATCTGTTGCGCTACACTCTTTTTCGCCTTGTGTGCTTTGCCCACTTAACAGCAGCCTCTTCAAATGTTATTATATGCAAGTGCTTCCAGTTTCCCACAATTCCCACCTAACCACCCCCCTTTTTTCCCCTGTTAACCGACCCTTCTCCCCCTACTATTTGCTTTGCTTTTGACGCTTTCAACACTTTTTCATTGTTGAATCATAAAAAGTGTGTAAAATATGAAAAACATTTGTGCAAATTGCAGCGAGTGCAATATTGCATAAAAAATTCAGGAAAATGCTAGAAAATACATTTTGTACATTTCTCTATTTGCATAGTTCCTGGTACGAATCGAATGAATGCGTACCTATGAATAAACATGAATACTTATGCCGTGTAACGGTTCAGCAAACGTTTTAATGGCCACTTTGAGGCTTAAACATCGGTTTGGCAAACAAATGGAGTAACCTAAAAAGCCGTTTGTCAACACTGTTTGAAAATGAAACATATTAATATTTTAAAATGTAAATCCTTAAGTTGTGCAATTAAAAATGTTAAAGAAAGACTCACAAAACACTCTGTCTCTGTTAAGCTCAAGTGGGAAATATTATATTTGTATGCTTGGTATAGTAAATGGACCCTTAGAAAATTTGATAACCACAAAAACCACTCACCCCCAATCAAAATCAATCATTGCATTACCAGGAGGTATTCAGAAGGTAGCAAATCAAGTTAACTTTAAGAAAATCAATAAACATTTACATGACAAACAGTTTTATTATCACATAATTGAATTGAGTTGATTTGAATTGAATTTTGCATGCTTGATTTGTAGTCCCCCTCAAAACTTATTATAGCCTTAAGTATTTCAATTATTTCAGTGTTGATTCGTTCCACACATAAAGTCGAACTCGATTTTCTAGCTAGTTAAATATCAATTTGTTGTCTTTACTAGAATATTCATATATATTTCTTCTTTTTTTTATAGTGGTTACGTAGTTTTGCCCCTTTTAATCAAACTATATAAAAATAAATTACCATATTTAAATTGATACAAAAAATATATAAGTTCTAATTATGAAATCCCCTCAATGTTTTTTAAAACCAAACAAATATTCTTTTCTTCGATTTTTTTCAGTGTATCTCTGTGTCTCTCTGTGTGTAGCAAATTCCCCCATTCCCGCCCCACCATTAAAAGAAAATACCAACAAAATACTAGAAAATACTTAATAGTTTTAGATGAAGTTATGTAATAAATTCTTCTGCAGGAAACTTCGGCGAAACCGATCTTTTAAATACTCTTCCCTGTTAAGAATTAGGAGTCCTTTAACTTTAAAAAAAGAATATACAGAATATTCTTTGTATTTAAATTCAAAACAAAGTCAGTCCGCTTTCAAGTCCGTAGAACACTCAACTCAAAGACACAAAGATAACATTTTGTCGATTCTTCTGCCTTCTCGGGAACCTCGTGGAGGTCTCAGAGCATGGAAAGAGTATTAAACCAATTGAATTCCATTTGTTTAAGATAATAACAGAAACAGAAAGCCACAAGCGAAAGCTTGACATAAGTGTTTAGTTGAAAAGACTTCTCAGTTGAATGTTATACGAATAAAAGTGAAATATATTAAGAAACTACAATACCCTCTGCATGGGTATTAAAAGAAGGTAACCAGCGAAGGACGACGTCGCCAACAACAGGTCGGAACGCAACACAAGCAGCGGATCGGCCGAGATATAACACACACATAACATACGATTAACGCATTATACAATTGTGGATTGTGAGAGGTATCGGCAAAGTGCTGCAGCCACAGAACGCCATGCGCCATGTCAAAACTTCGGCATTACAGGTCTATGGATCAGCCCAGCACCAGCGTGGTCATACGCAAAAAGTTAGCTAATACTCCACTCACTATCTGTGTCTCTCTCTCTCTGTCTCTCTCACACACACACACACTCTCGCTCTCTCTCTCTTTCTTACTCTCTCCATATAACTCTTACAAGTTTCAGAAAACAGTTTGCTTTCATATTCAAAACTCAATCTCAACTCAGCCTTGCTATAAAACACACAATTCACCGCAGCCAATTTCACCAAACTCACCACACCACATGAAACACAGAATAACAGAAAGCTTCGCGCACAGCATGTCGCACCAGTAGCTTTTTATACTCCGCACACAAATATTGCATGAGCTTTGCGCATGAATATCCTTGAAAAATTTTTGTACCAAACTGAGCTTTGACCATTTTTGTTGAAGGTAGTTGGACACGGTCTGCAAAGCTTCAGCCAAAGCTCAGCTCGTACTTATGCATGACTCTTCACCTTCCCAAGCTCTAGCTTAAATAAAAGCTTTGGCTCAGCGTGTTTGCCTCTCTCTCTCGCCCGCTCTCTTGTTCTCCCTCTTGCTATGTGCGCTTTGCTTTATGCTTCGATCTTTGTCGTTGCAGGAATATGACGGCGGTATGCTTCGTCTGCAATCTGCCCATCATGTCACACCAGGTTGGTCTGGTGTGGCAGGGCGGCAACGGTTGGGACGATTTGGTGCGCGAACAGGTGAGTAACCCACACGACCCCAGAGGTCTTTAGTCTCTTATTCCCACTCTGCCCCGACAGCTGGAAGAGTCAACGATCCGCCAGCGTCTTGGCGGACGTCGCGACTCGGCCGCACAGATAACCACGCCGCCAAACACCTCGCCGCCACCAGGTCTGCAGCGTCGACGACGCAGCTCGCTGGCCCAACTCACTGACATTCTGCGCGAGTGGAGCGGCGGCACCAACAAGCAGCAGCAGCAACAACAACAGCAGCAGCAGGCTGCGGCACGCAACAAGGCCCAGCTGAATCGCCGCGAAACACTCGCCGATCTGGCACGCAGCCTCCCCTGGCGCACCTCAACCACCGATGCCAACACCAGTTGCGGCGGCGGCAACACCTCCGTCACCACCTACGTCACGCCGCGCAAACGACGCGAGTCCAGCGCCGACTCTGGCATACGCAGCATGCGCTCACGTCGCGATTCCAACACCGCCGAGTTCGTCAAGCATTGGAATCGTCGCGAGAGCACTACCGTAGAGGAGCAGCCCAGCACCGTTGTGGTCCCTGTGGTCATCGAGTGCACCAAGAGCGTAAGTAGCGAGGGTATGACAATCTGTTGGAGCACTTGTTAGCTAGACATTAAACGAATAGCCCTTAGAGGATTTGAATGTAGGGTACCTTAACTTAAAGGACCTTAGTCTACAGGTGTTCGATAAGTAAAATAAATTCTCTTTATTTGGCAACCCTCGCGGGGTGCCTAAACTCAAGGGACCTTTGTCTTAGGATGTCCGACAAGTAACTGGTAACCCTTGTAGGACTCCATTGTGTGTTACCTTAACTCAAAGGACCCTAGTCTTTGGTTGTTCGATAACTAAAAGCAATTATCTTTATCTGGTTACCTTTTGAAGATTTGATTGTGGGATACCTTACCTCAAAGAACCTTTGTCTTAGGGTGTCCGTTAAGTAAAAGCAATTCCCTTTAACTGGTAACCCTCATGAGGTACCATAACTTAAAGGATCTAAGTCATAGAATGTCCAATAAGAAAAGCAATTAGCGTGAACCGAGCGTACGTTGCGCGGTTAACTGGGATGAAAAGCAACTTAATTGCTCAATGTAGACACGGAAACAATACAAAGTCTTGACTGTAAGCTATTAATAAAACAAAATCCTGAGGTGCCAACACATATATTTAGTCCTATACGCAACGAAGAATGTCTTACACAATTCGCAATCTTAACTTAAGGCTCTTAAACCTTTCAGTGCACGCAATTTGGGTCGATCCCTTCATTATGCATTATTAGAACCCTTTAAAAAACCAAATCTTATGGTAGATTCTTCTCTGAGAATATATTAGTTTTGTTACGAGTCTACAGTATACCGTAGTTACCGAAACCTAACCTTACCTAACCTAGAGGGTGTCGAAGCCGAAACCCTTAGTTAACCTTGACAATAACCCACCACGTAAGCGAACCACATGGAACTTTTACATCAGACCCAAGCTCCAATTAGCCCTGCCTAACCTCGACATACCTCTCTGTCTCTCTCTCTCTCTCTCTCTCTCTCGTTCTCTCGCCCGCATCCAATTCTCCAACCATCCACAACGCATCCACTGCTCGCAGGCTTCTCGTCGCGGCTCGGGCGAGAGCTATCTATCGAGCAGCCGGCGGGACAGCAATGTTGCCAGTCGTGTGACAACGCCACCTCCACCGCCCAAGTACCAAATGGCCAAAAAGCGCGACTCGCTCGCAGCACCGGAATTCCCAAATTTCCGGCAGGAGCAACGTCCCTCGACCAGCTCCGCCGGCTCCTGCTCCGACTCTGTGCCACTAATCTCGACCAGCACTTACCACCATCAGCAGGTGGACTCCTCGTGTCAGGCTCTGCCGCCGCCCACCATCATTACGAGCTCAGTGACACCGCCAGCGACCAGTCCGACAGCGCCAAAGGGACGACGTGACTCGACCACACAATGTGGTCGGGTGAATCGACGCGACTCCAAGGCGGGCATCAGTCCAGAGCGTGTGCCACGGCTGCAGCGCCTGCAGCGTCAGGCCACGGCTTTCGATGAGAGCTGCCTGCCCGGGGGCGGCAGTCGCCGCGGCTCGCAGCCCGCGCTCAGCCCTGATCCGCCGGAGGACTGTGAGCGTCGCACATCCCGTCGGGATTCCCTTTCGCCGGACAGCGCTTCGCGTGGTGGACGCCGTGATTCGCGTACACATCTTTCACCGGATCGCTCGCATGAACGCGACGGAAGTCCACGACGTCACACACTGCGACGTCAGAGCAGCTCGGCAGCACGTTCACCACGATCGCCGGACTCGAACAGCTGCTCGTCATCGCGTGACCCCAGCCCTTGCTCGCGGCCACCGCAGACGACTGTCGAACAGAATCAGCGACCGGCGATTCGTCGTCAGTCTACCACAGAGGAGATTCTCATTGCACGCGGCTTTCGGCGTCAGTCCACGACGGAGGAGATGATTCGTTGTCGCAACTTTCGTCGTCAGAGCTCGCAGAGCGACGATGTTTGTCGGTGGGTGGGCAAAGACTTAGGTAATGTTGTCGAATTTATCTAATCTTACTTGCTTACTCAGCAGCTATCGGGGAAGACGCGACTCATCGGCCCAGATCATTGATGGCACCATCGGCACCATGACAGTGGAAACAACCAGCACCTTCTTTGACTCCAGCACGCAGACGGGTGAGTGAACTTACCAAACCATACATATCTTGAATGTCTAAATATGTCTAGTTGCCTGACATACTGTATATGATGGCACGCCTTGTCATATGTTCCACACATGTCCAAGGTCAAAGCTTTTAATAGGGCTTTATAGAACAAACGGTTGTCATATCTTACAAATGATTGTTCGTCTCTCTTTCTCAACTAATGTTAGCTGGTAACACTGTCATATATTTGACTAAGTTCTTGACACTTAAGCTACTGTCCAAGTGCCTGTCATGTGTGTATATAACATTGGCACGTATAGCAGATCGCATCTTTCTCCATTACTCTGTTATGGCATTATGTCTGGCAATGTGGTCAGCGTTGTCTACTTTCCATATATGTATATGTCACTTCACATTTAAATTCTTTTGACATGCTCATAACTGTCATACCATGTCTGACAGCCTGGCATAAGTGTTTATACAAGCACCAAGTTGCCTTTGTTTGGACAATGCAAGGACGAACTTGTCATATGTGTACATGGCAATATACCCTATTTACTTGCCATATACTTGCATATGGTATATGTCGGAGAATGAGATAAGTTTGTCATAAAATGTCAAAGAATAAGTTAAGTAATAAGTTAACAATATACAAGTATATATGCACTCATCAAATGTCAAGAGTGAATCATTCATACGCAATCTTGATAACTGTTCCAAGTTCCACTCATTTGACGTCCGCTTTCCACCTTAAAACCGCCAACATTCAAACTTTGAATTCCTTAACGTCCTTTGGGGACTTGGGGGACTGCCAACTTGCCAAGAAAGCTTTATTCGAGCTTGCACGAACTTCTCAGCGAGCTTCAGTGCCTTCATAATTGTTGCTGTAGCTTTCGCTGAGGCAGCCAACTTGCTGCAAGCTCTGCTCAGCTGGCCAACAGCTGTGCGAGTGGACATGCCACAGAGTGGGGCTGCCAACTTGCGTTGCTAAAGGGATGCCAGCGATGCCAATGCTGCTGCTGAGGAGACGCTGCCGACGATGGCGCTCGCAGTGGCATCAGTTGGTGTTGAATACGTCGATGTGTCACAACGCAGCCGAAGCCGAAGCCAAGAGGAGCCTTCACGCCGCACGCCGCAAACTCGCTCGAACACACACGCACGTACACGCACAAGACACAGAGACGCGCGAGGAGAGAGTATTAGCGAGAGTTTCGCTAGAGTTAGCCGCATCGTAAACTGTAAATACAAATGAAAATTGCCCCAGTGTGTTGGGTTTCCCTTCGCGTCGTGAGTCCTCATTCACGTTCACGTTCGCGTTCACCCTCGCCACTCACATCTGCATCCACAATCGCGTCCGCGTCTGCTTCGGAGTCCGCGTGCTTATCCTAGTCCCATTATCATCATTATTGTTGCCACTGCCGCTGTCATTTTCGCGCCACCGATAGTTCCTCAGATTCCTTGTGCCGTACTCAAACAAGAGAAACTTTCTATTTTTTTTTTGACATTTTTTTACTGTTTTCGATTTGCAAGTGCGCGTGCAAAGCTGCTGCAAAGCGTCTGCTGCATTCTGCATTTTTGGGCACGTGCTGCGACAAGAGCAAACGGCAGCGCAGTGGCCGAATACGTTGACGCTGTCAGCGACGTTGCGACGTCGCTGCGCAGCTGCCGCCGTCAGCAGCAGCAGCCGCCGCAGCCGCAGTCGTCGTCGTCATCGTCGCAAAAACATAAACAACCGTCGACCAGCAGCAGCGCCAGCAGCAGCAGCAATCGCAGCCGCAGCGGTTCGTATAAAGAAACAATATTCTTCTTTGACATGTCGAAATTATTATACTCTTTCAAGATTTTGAACTCTTTTAGGTCTTTAACCATTTATATATAATGTGTGCCATAAAAACTGTGTATATATATGCTTCATATTACTAAGAAGATGCTAAATAGGGCTATGAATTAAATTTATATAGAGAGTATGTTTATATATGTTTGATAGCCAACGAATTTATCTTGTTTTTATGCCTTATCTGAACTGTATGTGTGTATAGAATATCATTGCATTTATAGTGGATTTTTCAGTATTGTTTAAAAATGTATTAGATTTTCAAACATTCTTTTCTTGCCTTAACTGTGTTAGTACTATAAGTAAGCACTTGATTGCCCAACACACAATACCAGAGTTTCCCTTATTATTTCAGTTCTAAGTTAAACACTTCAACTAAACTATACTGCCATATCCATAATATTTAAATGTAAACTGCCCGTTTACACTGTAAAGTGTCATATCTAACAGTTATAGAAGCTGCAAATCACATTAACTGTTGCTCCACTGCCCCAATCCTGCGTGTATATTCAATGTAAACTAGATTAGAAGCAGTTCACACTATGTAGCTGCAATTCATAACTATAATGTGCACATATTATCACTATAAAGTGACATACAGTGCTCGCAAGTCACGTTGCCTGAGTTGTTGCTTCGCTGCCCTAAAAAGTAGGCAACGCTTTTTGACACACATTTCAAGGCGCCACTTTCGACACTCTGTTTACATTCAGCGCGCGCTCTCTCATTGCGGCAGCTAAGTGTGTGTGTGTGTGTTGGCTTTTGAAGTTCAAAGTCCAGCAGAGTGAGTTGATACATGTTTCATGCGGCACACAGATACATACAGGCAGCACACACACTCATACACACTCACACACACACAGTTACAGCTACGCTTACTCGATAGCGTTGCGCGCCGCCAAATGCCAAAGAGTTGCCATGCTGTCGCACTAACTTTAATGAATGAAACTAACCGGGGTATCTCTCTCTCTCTCTCTCTCTCTCTCTCTCTCTCTCTCTCTCTCTCGTGTGTGTGTGTATGTGTGTGTCTGTTGACAGCGAACAAATGAATGAGTGTTCACTTGTCTGGCATCGTCGTCATCTGCATTGCACGCCGTCTGCGTTGCTTCTCCTTTATGAATGAAATGCGAGTCAACTCGTTCCGCTCGTTCCGCACTGCCTTCGACATTGCAGCACAGTTGTACAAACAACCAAACGACCAGGCAAGCCAACAACCCAACCCAATCCGCCCCTAACCAGCCAGCCAGGCAGGCAAGCAGTCAGCCAGCCATTCCTGCTACCCCCTGCTAGCTGTGAGAGAGCAACCTCCCCCAAAATGGAAGGCAGCAAGTCAAGCCGGAGTCGAACTGCCGCAATCTACAGCGTTTTGTGGGCGATGCAACAAGTTTTGCTTTTGGACGAAGACGATGTTAACATCGCCTTGCCGCATCCAATTTGCAAGTTCCCCCCATCCTCCTTCCCCCATTCCATTCACATTCCAAACTTCATTCAAATTGCAAATGATTCGTAACGGAATGTTTATTCACTTCAGGTCGAGCATTCTCTCTTTATATTGTGCATTCTGCATTTTTATTTGTTGAATTATTTAGAGCTCATTCACAGTCGCAGTTTGCAGGTAGTTTAAACATGTTTTAGAGCACTTAATGTAAATAATTGTAAAGCAATTTAGTATAAATTCCGTTGCTTATTGCGACCTATGCGGATGACATAGCTGTTCTTTGCAATGCAAAGTGTTATGGCGAGACTATAAATGGAGTTTAGGGATATCAGGATACACTTGCTGCGTGATGCAGGCTTTGGCTCCTTAAGCTCAATCCTAACAAGTCGACGAACCCCTGTTTTACCTTCAAAATACTCATACAACGTGCATCTCTCCTATTTAACTGCAGGGAGTGACACTTGAGCAGTCGAACAATGTGAAATATCTTGGCATAACACTGGGCAAACAGCTGACATTTGGAGCTTACCTTAAAGGCATATTCCCTTATCTTTTATTACAGTTCAGTTACAGTTCGAACTGAATCGCTCATTGCACAAACTGATAAAAACTGACACGCTGACAAGCTGCCAATTTGAAACGCTCTTTCCCACAATTAGCCGCGGATAAGCGACTTTTAATTGAGGTGTGCATAACCGATAAATCATTCTACATACATACATATATGAAATGTATATCGCGCATTGACAATTGAGACTTCAATCGCACAATTCGAATTTTTGCGGAATGTACGTTGTGGCAGGTTGACAATCGGCTTTATATCGCTTTCTGACCGCTTCGAGTCTCGTGTTGCCTACTTATTTGCATGTGCTATCGCTGTGAATGGCAACAACTGTGGCATGAGAAGGTGACGGCGGAGGAGGGTTTCGTCGTCGTGGCTCGTGGTCGCTTTTGTTTGTTTATGGGCCAATAACTTTATTGCATTTTACGAGCTCGACCAGCATTAATTAATGGCCGCCAAAGGCAATTTCCAGGCGGACGACAGGCGAACAAAAATAAAAAATTTATATATAAGTCTGTTCATAGTATATGGATATAGTATATTTACACCTATATATGTACATATAACTTTGGGTGCACGACAATCAAAAAGGAGGAATAAAATAAGTACAAAACACGAAAAGGGTTCACTTTAAGCTGCCAGAGGAAGAAAGCAGAGAGGTAGAAGAAGAGAGAGAAAGCTAAAGAAAAGCAGTGGATACAAAATGAAGGAAGAGAGAGAGAGAGAGAGAGAGAGAGAGAGAGAGAGAGAGAGAGAGAGAGAGAGATGGGGGTGCAGGAGTGAAAGAGTAAAATTAATACCGTGGGACAGCTGCTACCTGCATAAGGTCCTGAGTCGATATGACAATAGCGTCGAGAATTTACCAACTTGTCTTCTGGTCTGTTCTGTTCTGCTTTGGCTGCAACATTAATGACAGCCAATTAATTATTAAGGCCTTCAGGGATGGGGAAGTGACAGGATAAGTAGGATTTTTGTACCACTGTGAAATGCATCCGTCAGATACTTTGAGTCGTGCCAGTCATAGGCACACCTGGCATTGACATTGACATTGGATATTGCGTAGTCCTCGTCATCGCATTAAGATTGCAAATTGTTGGGTAAATTTACTGCACGATATCAACTAAATAACGCAACGTAACGTAAGACCCACGCACACTAGCTTGTCCACTTGTCCGTCAAGTGGTCGTCCTCCAGCTGAGGTCAGGTAATGCGAATAGTGCATCAGGCCTGCTTCGATCCGTCGGTTGTGCAAAATGCATCGCTTGGTCACCTCAGTAATTTCCTTTTTCCGCAGGCATTCGCCCTGGCGACGTGGTAAGCATTACAGCACATTCACGCACACACTCGCACACTTACACACAGATAGGGTAACTAGAAGACAAGACACCACATGAAATATGAGCTGTCTCTCTGAGATACTCAAAGTGCAGCAGCAGCAGCAGCATCAGCTACGGCTCAAGCTCGTATAGCTACGCCTTGTGGCTGCCACATGTGGCGCACAGAGCCTCTCTCTCTGTCTCTCTATTGCCAAAGGAAAGGCATTTAATTTCAGTCTTCCTTTCCGACATTTCTCAAGCTTAAGCCCGCAAATTAAGCTCCTGCGCCATGGGAAAATATTTCGTCAATTTAACTCGCTGTCTCGCTGCCTGCAAATACATTTGATACAATTAGATACAATTCCTCGGAGTGCTAAATTAATTCGAATGCGACTGACTGACTGTCTTTAAATTCAATGCCAAACGATTTAATACAGCATTGGGCAACTCTAGTAAAGGCTTTTACTCTGGCAACTTTGGTGTAGAACAATTTATTCAATTTCTTTCATAAAAAGAACTTATTGTTTATTCGCTTTTTCAAATGCATCTATAGAATCATATGCGATCTATGGAGCTTCAAGTTCTAGTTTGTTGTCTCTAAATTTCCATTAATGAGACAACCCTGCACTACCTACAAAAAAAAGTACAGTGCTCCCTTTGACAAGTCAGGCAACTCTGCTCAACTTAGCAGTTCTGGTATAGAATAGTTGCTAAATGATTGTTTCCCCTTTTAAATGAAACTTTTAAATCATAAGAACTTCATTCATTAATGAGGCACCTCAGCAGTACCTTGATAAAAAAATAAACTACATTCTCTTTGACAAGGCAGGCAATTATGCTAGACTTATCAACTGTGGTATAGGAAAATTGCTAAATGATTTCCCTCATTTTCAAATGAAACTTTTAAATCATCAGAGCTTTGCTCTGTTGGGAACTCTATTCAATAAAAAGGCAACTATGCAGTACCTAAGGAAGAAATGCACATGACATAAGCCAGCAACTCTTTCTCTATGTGCTCTCTTCTCTGTCCTTACTTCTGTCCGCATTTGACATTATTTTGTTGTTCATATTTGTTAACTTTTCAACTGAAAATTCATTTGCAACTTGAGCTGAACGCTTGAGCGGCTACTGTTTACGCAATCTGGCAACGCTTTGAGCAACACACACACACACACAAGAGCCAAGTGCAATTCTTTGTCATGTGGGGGAACCACAAAGTAAATTAATTAACAACGAACCTGGTCAGAAACTTGTGCTTTCATAATGAAAACCTTATGCAATATGAATGAAATACTATCGCTCGTACTAGTTGAGGTGGACGGAGTGCCATAAATATCTCCTCGTTGACTGCAGAAGACGTAATACAAGTTTATGCTTGCACAGACACGTGAATTCATGTCTTTTCTATATATTTAAGCCCCAAATAGAGACCACAGAGAGCAGTTGCATTACCAGTTACAGCACCCTGCTGTGAATTTAGAAGATATTTCGAAAATAATTGTTAAAGCACCTAAGGGTTTTTGGTTTCTGTCTAGTATAATAGAGACAGACAGATAAAGAGAGAGAGAGAGTAGAAAGTCGCTTACCGTAAAATGTCGCCGCATAGGAAGGGGCGTCATAAACATCTTTTTCAAATTGTGCACAAAATATTCAAGCGAGAATAATGTTACTTGACTGCCAGACTGGTAAATACCCTAGACAAAACTGCTAGAGTATTTTTAGCTTGAAAGTCATAGGAGACCATGAGCTATAGGGAAATTAATGGGGCAACTTATGCTCAGCATCAGACCAAATGGCTGTGGCAAGTTGGAAGCTTCCCTTGTTGCTACCACCACGTTGAACGATCCAGTCCAATTAGTTGTCTACCTGGTCACGCCTCTGTTAATTTTTATAATTGCACTTCGACGATATACAGCAACAGCAAACAACAGCAGAAACATTAACTGATACAAAACGCTGACCAAACGCAGCCCCAAGCAGGCGTTGAGGGAATACCAGAAGGGAGAGAAATGAAAGGTAGTTAATTTATGAGTACCGTTTGGTCATTTTTAGATACTCTACTCCCCCTAGTGTGGTGTGGTCCATTGGGAGGGTGTACACTGTACACTGTACAGTGTTGGTCATTCCTTGGGCACTATCAAGGTCAAGCTATTGACTTCGATTCGTCTCGTCTCGTCTCGACTCGATGTGCACGTTTCATTAGCCATTGATAGGTTTATGAATGCATTAATAATGTAGCCATTCACCATGCGATTTGAGCCTCGATTGACCACTCCCAGCAGTCGCTGCTCCGCACTGGGTCGTTACGTTTAATTGATGGATTATTCTTGATTGATTTATGAAGCTTCGCAACGCGATTCTCTGCCACACACTCACACACAGACACACACACACTCTCCCTCTCTCTCTCTCTCTTGTGGCCCCACTGTGCGTTCAATTAAAGATGTGCGCTGCATACTTGATTGATTTGTTAATAAGTTCAATTGACTCGCTGATGGATTGGGTCCGTCCGTCCTAACGAAAGGTAAATACACTCACAATTCCAATGCTCCCAGGACCGACGAAAAAATAATCCAAATATTTCGTAAGCATTTCAATTAAGTTTTGATTGAGTTGGCAAACTGAGTGGAAATTTGAGATTAGGGGAACACCTAAGTGATATGCTAGGGAACCTTGTGAAGTTTGCTGATTAGAAGCTTAAGTGATTCAGCTAACTAGGCATAGTTTTTAATTTGAACTAGCTAAGTTAGTTAGTCGCTGAATTACAACAAAGTGAACTTGGAACATCTACAGGGTAGTCTCAATTCGTGCTGTCTGCTGTTTCTGCTCAACTTGATTGATTTCTCAATTGTTTCTCTGCCAACTTACAAATTGAACAATGTGTGAATTCTATTATAACGATACGATATCATTAATTAATCACGAATGGAATGTGCTGAAATAGTTTAACTTTTACTCAACATTGTTGGCAGATTTCCACAAAGTTTTTCTCTCAAAAATATTTTCATCATCAAGTTTGGATTAGGCGCAGTTTGGGGTCGCTTAACTTCTTTTTAGTGGGCTGCCCCAAAAAACTAAATAATCAAGCTGATTTTTAGGGGATGAGCGGGACAGCACACACACACACACACACACACACACAGTCAGACACACAGACAGACACACATACACTTAAGGGTGTGGGGCATAGATAAATAAATAAGAATGGCGGGGGAATTGCTGGGCAAATAAACGCGCGCGGTCCCCAATTGACACGAAACTAAAATACTGTCCCAATAAAAATAATAATAATTTTATTATTATCATTATCATTATCATTATTATTATTATTATTATTACGACGCTGGCTTTGGCTGCGTTTCTCAGTCCTTCGTCTCTTGTGCCCTTTGCTGTTTATGTTTTTTCTGTCGCCCTTTCTTTGCTCTTTCGCTGCCTGTTTGCCTGTCTGTTTGGCTGTCAAATATTTCAAGAAATGACAGCTGTTAATGGCATTATACATCCTGGTGCCGAGTCGGTAGGGCAGCAAGAGGAGGGTGCTGTAGGTGAGTCGCCGCTTGATTGAGCCGCCGCTAAGTGCTGATGATAGCCAAGGCGGGGAACCCAGCAGTTGCCAGTGGGGAAGTGTTGTACTAGGTACAGTCGCACCTTGAGATTGATGGCCATCGATGTTGTCGGACCTGCCCTGGTGCTGCTGCTGTTGCTGCTGTTGTTGTTTATGACCAAAACTTGAGTGTTTTGTCCCGGAATTGCTGCCATAACAATTTGCCTTTTATGATCGAGGCCGAAGAAGCAAAGAAAGCTGTTGCAGATTTATCCAGGCAGCTGTCGCTGTTCTGTTGCATGCCACACTTGGCCCCAAACGAGCTGCGTTATGGAACGTTGCCACGTTTCACTAATGCCTGCCCTGCCCTTGCCTCCCCTCTGACACCTCTGGCACTCTTCCACTTGCCCTGTGCCAATTCGTGTGCACCCAATCAATCAGTTAGTCAACTTGAACTCATTAACAACTCAATTAGGCGTCGAGTGTTGCCTGCCAACTTCTTTATGACGCGCACTTTTTCTTGGAAAAGCTGATAAATGAACTTTGAATTGAGTTCGGCGAGGAGGAAATTCACAGTTCTCCGCAGCCCCCCCCCCTTCCCTCCTTTCGACAGTTTAAACTATCCGCAGTTAGCAAAAGTTGTCTACAATTTGTGCTCAATTTAATTTCGCAGCAACTTTCTCTTTTGCCATTTTGAAGCTTAACTCGTGCAATGTTTTGCAATTAATGCGATCTTAAGTAGCTTAAGTTACGCCATAAACTATTCTCCATATGGACTGTGGTCATGTTGCCACGACACACTTAATGATAGTTCCATAAAATCAAATTAACGCACAACTTGACAAGAGACAACGCAAGTAGTGGGGAAAGAAAACAAAACGAACACAGACAGATTATATCATGGATATGTTAGACGCAATGGGAAGATGCCCTAGAAAATATAATAGTATTAAATATATTTTGATTTGCTTATTATTCCACATGAGAACTTAGGGCCTCTACTAGAGCCTTTACTTGTAGATGATGGTACCTTATCAAACCTAGACACAACTGTTTGAATATCTGATTTCATTACATAATCAACATTTGTCAATTGTAGTATGTTTTCTTTGGATTTTCATCAATATAATGTGATATATTTAAGATTTTTAATCACAATATTCAAACTCATATGTAGAAGCAATAACCCTCCAAGTTTTCTAGCTCTAGCATAGCCTATCACAAAGATAAACGAGTTCATACCTACAAGATTTGTGGGAATTCTGACAAATCGTATATAAAATAGTCAACACTGTGGTACTCGGACACCTGCTTGTCATACCTCATACTTATAATACACCACATGAGGCAGTGGAGCATATGGCAGTAGATTGTTTGTTGTCCCCTACAGGGTATCAACAAAAAAAGATGGCGACAAGGAAAGTTCAAGCGCTGCCAGCTCGCACTAATTGAAGTCGCCTGTCAGGTAGGTTTCGCCTGTGTGGGAAACTTGCAATGGGACTGGCATAGGGGTCGACAGTGGGGGTGCCATGAGAGCTGGGTCAGCTGCGGCAAGGGGTCAAGATGGGGGTAAGAAGCGAAGAAGGCGACGCTAAGACGAAGCGTTTAGCTTTGGCTCAATTAACGGCATTTACAAATAGAAGGCCAGGCTGTCTGTACAGATTCATTAAAACACATGAAATACGCACACACACACGGCAAACACACACAGACACACACTAGGGACACACACACACACACACTAGACACACAGGGAGCGTGACTCGTGGGAGGGAAGGCAAACAGAAAAAGAGAAAAAAAACAGCTCAAACACAGCGAAGGAAGTGGCCGAGCTGTCATTATATGTGTATGTGTATGCGAGTCTGTATGTGTATATGTGTGTCTGTGTGTGTGTGTGTGTGTTTGTCTGTGAGTGTGTATTTTAGTAATTTGGATTAAACATGCAGAGTCCAAGTCCGGCAAAGGCAGCAGGCGACGACAATAGAAAATCACCTGACCCATTAGACGGCAATGTGTATAAAACTTAAATGACATGTGTGTGCGAGCAAGACAGCCAGCTAGAGTGAGAGTGTGAGAAATAGAGCAAGGTGAAGAGTGTGTAGCTCTCTCTCTCTCTCTCTCTCTCTCTCTCTCTGTGTGTGTGTGTGTTCCACTGTATTGGCGTTGAAGTTTGAAGTTATTGCTTTCATTTGGCCAACCTGTAGTTAGTCGTTAGCAGCATTTTCCTTGCAACCTCTTCTTGCTTCTCTCTCTCTCTCTCTTTCTCTCTCCTCTGTCTTCCTGCCTGTTCTGCTTCTCTTCTCTGCTTAGTATAACGTTAAGAATTTAATTAAGTCACAACGTGTGTCGGCCAAAATATATGCATATATAACAATTTACTGCAGATATAAACTTTTATTCATGCTAATGTTGTGGCTGCTATAAATCGGTATATACTAAATATATATACTGAACTAATTAAGCTTAGCCAAACTGAAAGTTAGTGTGACTGGCCCTCCACAAAAAAGGCAAACTTTCGCTTTGTCTCTCCTTCTCTCTCTCTCTCGGTCTCTACAAAATACATATTTGCTATAAACTTTTCATGCTGAAAAATGCAGCAAAGTTTTGAACGTGTTTTAAATACTTTGAAATTCATTGAAAAGTTTGCATCGATTTGAATATTTAGCGAAAGTTTGACAATGTTTTGTTAAGCAGTTGCAATGTGCGCAAAACTTTGCTTATATTATGGCAATCAATCACCATAAGAAGACGTTATATATTATAAAATATATTTAAATATTCTGGTATAGATCATATGCACATATATAGATCATTCCTTTCTCCTCTACTGCCTTGATCTCTTCTAATATATAAATCATTCTTTGTGCTTCCCTATTTGCCTTAGCTCCCATATATTTATAGCAAAGTTTCTATATATAATAATTTTGAATACATTAGAATGATATGTATAGCTTATATATGATCCCGGCCTGATGACTGACACATTTCGTGACTTGTTCAACTTTTTTTTGTGAAACAATTCTCAACAAGCGAATCCCCAAAACGCAGTTGAATCACAGAGCAATCCTACCCAACTGAGGGGAAATCTCTGCCAGAGCAAATGAGCAGCGACAGGGGAAGGGAAGGGCGGCGGAAGGCTGAGGCAGACCGAGGACCGTAACATGTTGACGCTTTGCTAATTGGAGAGGACCAAAAAAGGCAGGAGAGAGACAACAAGGCAAGGATAACGGTGAAGCTAAAGCTGATGATGTAGAAGTGAGGGGTGTGGTGTGGGGTGAGGGAGAGGGAGAGAGGGGTTAAGGGGTCTAGCAACAGGGGAATTGCATGACGTGGCAGATGAAAATAATTACAAAACAGTTTACTCAATAAAATTCCGAATGATTTAACTACAACAAACAAGACAGTGCGGAGGAAAGTAATGAAGGATGGAGGACAGAGGACAGAGGACACGGCTACAGACCACAGACAGACATGGGAAGGGAGGGAGATGGGAAGAGGGACTGAGAGTGAGACGAGTCAGATGGACAGCATCAAACGAGCAACGGCGGACTGGGAAGCAAAGTTTTCTAGCATGGGCCGCATGGCTGACATTGATTGAGCGAGGATGGGCGGCAGGGGGCAGAGGTAACAAGGCAAAAGAGAAAGAAGAGGAGGAGGAGGGAGAGTCAAAGAGGGAGAGGAGGAGGAAAGAGAGGCTGCCAGTGAATGAGCAAAGATTGTAGGGCGGGGGGACAGTCGATGCTCAAACTCGACATAGGTTAACTACAACACTGTCTCCCTCAATCTACCCACAATACCCCCGCCCCCCCCCATCCCCTCAATCGTCCCTGCCACTGCCCTATTGGCCGCTCAGCTGAGTCACCTTTCCGGCAGTGCAAACTGGCAAAAGAAAAATCGAAAGAAAAACACAAGGAAAAATGTGAACTGAGAGTTTTACTTGATGTCGGGTACGTTGACCGATGGCGATGACAGTGCCTGCTAATACGCTGCTCACGCAAATCGACACCGACAGCGACAGTGACAACGACAGCCCACGTTGGGCGCCCTGCAAGGCTAAGCAAATACCCCGTAAGCGCATAAACCACTTGGGAATTGCAAGCGAATGCGCAAAATTCGCATATATGGTTAGGTTTAAAGCAAAAAGGAGAAAAATTACCCCAACAAAAGGGTTACCCGTTATGCATATCTGCCACACTCATACCCAGCATTCTCAGCTGCCCTGCAGGGTATACAGGGCCAACAACAAAAACACAAAAAACCTTGGCGCAAATTTCGGTTTGCTGCTTGCCAAAAAGTTTTCACAAAACTTTTTCGCTCTGCGTTTCGGCACGCAAACATAAGATTTTCACACGCACACACACATACGACTGTGTGTGTGTATGTGTGTGTACATGTTTTATATGGAAAACTTGCGCGTTTGAAACCATTTCAAAACTGAATTAACTTTTGTTGCACTTTGGGCGCTGTTTTCGCTTTTGCGGCCGCCCAAAGCGCCAAAATCTCCATATGCCTTACCACGCCCCGCCCCGCCTACGCTCACTGCTGACTTGCTTTATGTAAATTTCTGCAGCTGTTCTTCGCCCTCAATATGATTATGGTTAGGGGTATTCTTTGGCCTGCTTACACACTATCTATGCCTCTTCCTCACCCTCAAATGGGCCCCCGGAGTGTGTCGATAGTCGCCTCGACAATTAGACAACAACTCAAGAGAGATTCAGCAATCCTTTTGCGAGAAGAGCAAAGCTCGCATGCAAAGTTTTCCCCAGTTTGATTTGCATTAGGCAAATAAAAGGTTCTACATGTATCACAATAACTTGGGCAAGTTTTTCCAGAGAAAACAACAGAAAAAGACGAGCAGAGACAAAGAGTTTGGTTAGGTCCGTTCAAATAGGTTTACTTGCATTTCAATTCACAACAAAAATCATCTTGGTTTGATTTGTAATTCTTAGAAATAAAGAAGAACAAGAAATATCTATGGAAACATAAATAATATCTATGTTTAGAAATAAGGCATAATTAAATTACGTGTCTAACCTAACAATAAATAAGAAGAGACAATGAGTTTGGTTAGGTCCGTTCAAATAGGTTTACTTGGATTTCAATTCAAAAAAAAATCATTTTGTTTTAATTTGTAATTCTTAGAAATGAAGAAGAGCAACAAATATCTAGGAAAACATAAATATCAAATAATATATATAAGGCATAATGAAATTACGTGTCTAACCTCACATTTTAAATGTACTTTCAGGTTAAAATATAAATAAAAGATATCAGAGTTAGCACAGGGCGTGGAAATATTATATTACTCAAATGGAAAAGGTGTTTTTAAAGTTAAAAATTATATATAGTATATTGTTAAGTATTCTATAATGATGATTATTTAAAACTAGCTAATTTTTTTTATTATTTTAATCCCTGAATATAAGTTTTTACACTATATGAGGAGTAGATCTTTTGAAGTACCTTCATTTTGCCCTACACCAACCCACTTCAGAATAAATATGTATATTTTGATGCAAATTCTCTGGGCAACTCTGGCCAAGCAACCAGACCTTACACACTGTCTGCCTCATTGTAACTTGCAACAAGTAGCTTGCTGGAATGTTGCATGATTATAAATCAAATTTGCAACGCTTGAGAGCACGAATCTTTCTATCTCTCTCTCTCTCTATATCTTTCTCTCGCTTGCCCTCATCCGCTTTCCTCTGTTTGCCTTGCCAAATGACCCAAAAATTAATCACAACACAAGCTCGAGCAAAGGCCAAAACGATGACGGCAACGAGACTCTTTGCCTGCCACAGTTCCGCATTGCCACATGTGGGCAGGGGGAGAGGGGAGAAAGAGGAATGTGGATGTGGGACAGAGGAAGTGCTCTGGGTATCTTCTGAGAGCGAGAAATATTTTTACGCACGTTAATTCCATTAAAAGGAGCATTATGGCAACGCCACTGCCGCCGCAGGCGTTTTACGTGCCGCATGGGGCGTGGCCAATGGAATTTGTCTTGCATACTTTAAGGGGCGACAGCGTGGCACATTCACACCAACACCAACACACACACACACACACTGACAACAACTTGGCCGTTTATTATTCGCAAGGCCAAAAGATTTTGCAAATGCGGCGCGATCAATGCCTCCACCCGTCTAGCTACCCTCTCTACACCCGCCCCCCCTTTGCACTTGCCCTCTGCAGTGTGTTCCCTTAAAAATTAATTAAAACTGCGTATTTGCCTGGCAAGTGAAGTGAAGTGACCCAAATGGCGTCACAAGGCGCAGGCAGGCAGACATCGGGAGCCAGGAAAGAATGACGCGCCAATTGACCCAAAAAGAAAAAAAGCAGACAGAGAGAGGTTAGAGTGTGTAAAGAGCATAGTCGGGGGGGAGTGAAGTGAAAACAAATGGCTGAGTACGCACGTGCCACGCCCCCCCTCTCCTCAAGCCCACCACACACCCTATAAACAAGACTCCCAGCCAGCCCACATGACTGTCATTTTTGTCGTGACTCAACTCCTGCACTCGACTGCAACTTACCAACTCAACTTCCCCACTTCCCCTGCACTTTGTGGCTAGTTGAGCAATTTGTGTAATTATATGCTCCACTTTAATTGCACAAATGCGTCGACGACGACGACCTGGCGACCTGGCGACGACCCCATTGAAGCACATTGAGCGACCTCCACTCACACTGCCCAGCTAATTACAGCTGACTGACCACATAAGTCGTACTCGCACAACTTTCAAGTACTCTGCAACAACAACAAGCAACTCTGGAGAGTTCCCTGCACACCCTGCACACCCTGCGCAGCTCATGAGGAGCAACAACAGGTTTTGATTGCCACTTCAGCAGCTCATTTGGCTGTCCATTTCGACCTTTCGTCCCTTCGCCCTGTCTGCCTGCCCGTCTATCTGCCTGTCCCCCTGTCAGTCTGTCAAAAAGTTAACCAAAAGTTAAGTACAGGGGCTACTCTCGTGGTTATATAATCCAGTTGCATTACTAAAGGAGAAATGTGTGGAGCTAAACAGGAGGTTCGTGAGGCAGAAATTATTACTGAGTTCATCAAACATGTAAACTTATATGGTTGATTGTAAGGCATAAGCAATGTGCCGACAATCGATAATAACTATCGATAGTTGTGTGTGGAAAGTAAAAAGCGGAAGTGAAGAAAGGTTATGAGATCTATACAAAGGTTCTTGAAGTTTAATGCAGAAGGTAAGAGAAAATCAGTTGATGGAATGAAAGCATTAACGATGTGTCTATAATCGAAAGTCCAGGAGTGCAATTATAACTATCGATAATTAGCTGTGGTTATCAGAGAAGGTAAAGAAAACAGGGTAGAACATTTGTATTAAGTTGATGGGTGGAAAGTGAAAATAGTACTGTGATTTCTAGGAATATGCACGACAAACAAACAATAAAAAGAAGCAAGCAATACAAACGAACTGGAGTTCATCCCAAGTAAGTTAGCGATGAATGCTGATGATTGGCTACTGCGTGAATCGTATGTAAAATACACGTACTGTGGCAGTTTCAAGGAACACTTTAAACTGAGAGTAAAAGAAACATTCATAAGGAAATGTAGACACTCTTTTCCTAAATATTGACGATACTGCATATACTTGTCGAGGTCGAAGACATTTCATGCGCTTCAGTTGGCTTTATCTTGGCTTGAAGTTGCCTGAATTTTAAGACATATGTACATATATGCAAACTCGACCCTTATCTTTAGACAAGTTGTGCTGTATTTGGCAAATAAAATATCAACTTGATATTGCTATAATGCAAAATAATATATTGAAAATGTTCAGATACTCTCAGTAGTTGTCTCCCTTCTTTCTATCACTTTATTGCTGTAGATATTACTATCAATAACTGGCATCTTCTGCATTTTTTCACCTTTAAAATATACAAACAATTCCAGCCTTACAACCGATACTAGCGGAACTTCTATCTTTACCTTTGCAACTCGCACGTGCAAACACAATTCGCCACAATTCAATTCAATTTACAAATTT
The DNA here is from genome assembly GCA_018904025.1 of Zaprionus vittiger. Taxonomy (NCBI): domain Eukaryota; kingdom Metazoa; phylum Arthropoda; class Insecta; order Diptera; family Drosophilidae; genus Zaprionus; species Zaprionus vittiger. The sequence goes on along the minus strand of JAEIFQ010001044.1, from coordinate 10,863,093 downwards.
GATACCTCAACGCAAACAATACATAGAACAAACTCCATATTAATTTCCATTCAATGTGATACCAGCTAAATCTAAATCCATTTTTTCCCACAACCGCAACAAGTGCTTTTCTTGTTTTTCCCATTGGTTTTGTTGTTGCTATTGTTGCTGTGCCAATATGGAATTCATCTATCATCGGAACCAAACCTTGGGCAACAGTTGCGAATTTCTGTGAATTTTTTCCAGTAAAATAAACAGAGAAATGCAAATGAAAATCCGTTGCAGGTACTTTCATAAATGGAAATGGAAAAACCACAAATGAAAATTGATTTTAATCTGCTGCTGCTGCTGCAGAAAGATAAGAAAAGTCAAAGAAAATATGAAACTGAAGCTGGCAAATTAATCGTTCTAAGTCAAAGGGAGTGAGAGAGGGAGGGAGAAAATAAATATAAAATGTTTCTTTCTCTCTTTACATTGATTGTTGAGCTATTTGCAGTAAAATGTTGATGCCACTCAGGCATGAATATCATGTGTAAGCTGAGGATTTATTTTACTTATTCAAATGTATAAAGGGAATGGACAGCTTTGGCATGTCGAAGGTTTAAAGGATCAGTTTAAAGGATCACTTTAAACTGAGAGCAGAAGGAAATGCAGACACGCTTTCCTCGACTTTTGACGATGATGCTGCATTTACTTTTTTAGGTCGAAGACATTTGATGCGCTTCAGTTGGCTTTATTATCATCTTGATTACTTACGCTCAATTAGGTTAGACGCTGGCACGCTGCCACGCCCACTTATTTGCAACTCTTGCGCTGAGCAAATTACCCAAGCTCAAGAGGGAAGCATCAAGTGGAGGGTGGAAGAGAGAGAGAGAGACAATGGACAATGCCAGAGCAGCTTGCCATGACTGCAGTGAATTGCATTTTGGGCAGCATTAGCTACAGTTCCCCACTCCCTACTCCTTCTTCCTTCCCTCTCTCACTCCCCTCTCTCCCCCCTCTTTCTCTTCCCTTTTCCCTCTTGAGCATCTTGAACTCGTCGCTGCACAAACCATTAGGCAGCCATTGTTTTGGGTTAAAACAACACTGAAGAACGAACGTTGAACACTCAGCGCGTCAACTGGCAAAGGGGTTCACTGCGAGGCAGAGAGAGAAAGAGAGAGAGGTCAGAGGTCACAGGCGCTGCCCTTTTGCGCGCAGCATTATTCGCTTAATTTGAAGCTCGCTAAAGTTGTAAAGCATTTCTCGCTTCGCAGCACCAAAATGCAGAAAATTCGCCCATTCTTTTGGGTCATTAGTTGATAATTTATTAAAGTCAATAATATATACATATATATAACGTACTATATACTATTTTATATACATATTCAAATGTCTTGAAGCCATGCCACGCCTCCTTTTCACGTTCATCAAGCCAAGCCAAGCGACTGCAAATTGGCAATGCAAAGTTTTCAGTTGCCTTCCTTCCTTCTTGCGGTTGCCATCATAAAAGTAAATGGCGCAAAGTCAGCTGAATAAAGCGTATTAAGGGAGCAGCTAGAGGGGCGGGCAGCAGCCGAAGAACAGGGCAGTCAGAAAAGAGGGGAGTGGAGAGCAGAGCGGGCCAGGCAACTCTATAAATTTGGTGGGCTTTCAATTAGCAAATTTGTTCCATGGATAAAAGAAATTCAGAGAAAGTTTTGCGCGGCACTGCAACCTGCTAGAGTCGCCAATCAAGGCGCCATTTGTATACTCTAATGGTCTATATATAATATAAAAATGTGGTCTCCTGAGCAACTAGTTAGGCCCTTAACTGACTCACTTGAGTAAGAGTATGTTGTGAGTACCATATAAAGGGAACCGTCTAAAGTCTGCAAGGAGTATACGAAACAGCGGCAAAACATGCATAATTTGAGTCAAAAGTAAACTGAAAAGATTATGCCAACAGTTTTTCAGCTTAATTTTGACATTTGCTATGAAGTGTGAAGAGTGTGCCGAGGGGAGAGGAAGGGTAAGGGTAGCAGGGAGGTAGGAGAGAGGGAGATAAAGTGAGAGCAAAACCAAATGCAGATTCGTATACAGGCTTTCATATTTGGACACCTCGAGCGAAATGGCAAATAGAGAGAGGGAGTTGAAAGTCAGGAAGAGGGAGAAGGAGAGAGGGAGAGAGATAGACAAAGAGAAGAGTGAGAGAGGGAGGCAGCAAGAGAGAGCGTATAAGGTAGATTACAACAGCAGATTCGTATTCACGTTTTCATTTCGAGTAGTTGCGACTTTGGCCAACCACAAATTGCATTTGATGGCATTGGCAAAAAGGAAACACACGAATTTCCTTTACACTGTTTTCTTTTTTGCACTGTTCTGCTTCGCTTCGCTACGTTTTTTTTTTTGCTCTACATTTTTGCCGGCATCGGCTGGCAATCGAGAAAGAGATAAGAACCCTTAAACCGATGTGCTGCTGCAATCAAAAAGCCATCCAATGAAAGTCAAAAGCAATTGAGATTGGGTGAGCAAGAGTGCCTGCTAAAGGAAGACAGAGAGGGGACATGGAGGGGACATGGGGGAAGGGGGTAAAGCATGCTGCATGCTATGCCATAAATGAAATGTCTCTTATTTCCAGGCCGGCAACTCTTGGAACAACTCGAGCGTTCTGCCATAACGTTTTGCACTTGACAATGCAATTTTGTGGCCACGCAACTCTCTCCCTCACTGCCCCCTCTCTGTCTCTCCCTGCCCCTCCCCACTGACATTCATTGCGTAAGTTTTTGTTGGCCAGTGCACATCAATTAGAAAGCAGGGTTTGCTTGCTCTCCCCCCCTTTCCCCAGCCAGTGTGCAACTTAGCAACTGCTTCACCTGTGGGAAAATAAGATGCAGCTTGAGGTCAACGTTGAGTTCGACTTGACTGCTAAGTACATAAGCTGCTTGAAGAGCATAGTCAGTGCTTGCAGCTTTCTTGCACTTCTTGCACGCGTCGTATACTTGATAACGCTTAGATAACCACCAGAGAGAGAGAGAGAGAGAAAGAGAGAGGGAGAGGGAGAGTGCACAAGCAATTGTTGTGCATTGCCGCTTGGCTTGTTTGTTTGTTGGCAAATTTACTTTATGACAAGCTTAAGTTGTTATTGAGCTCGCTGGCTAAAGTTGTTTTCCTCCTTGCGGGCAAGTGCATTACAACAAATATCACGTATACGTTGAGTTAAGCAGCCACTTGAAAATAACTACGTACACACTGCAAATTGATGAGCAACTCGACTCGTGTCGACTTAAGTTTGCTAACAAACTGATTGATTTAAATGGGGCCCAACCGGAAACGGATATAGTCACAATATTAAGGGTCAGTGTGGCACATTTATGAGTCTATTCAATACTTATGAGTGTATTCATTATTCACAGTACTCATGGGGTGGGGGGCAGTCTAGTGCGTTCACGTGTGCCTACTCAGGGACGGCTTTATGCTAATAACCTCCTCAAAGCTGCAGGTGCAGTTGTCGGTGAGTGTTTGTGTGTGTGTGTGTGTGTGTGCATGTGTGTGTATAGTTGTGTGTGTGTTTGTGTATGTCAGTGCGTGTTTGAATACTCATCATGATTCGTTTCCACTTGCCTGATTCATTTAATTATGATTTCCGGTGTCGAGCGTTAAATGCGAGACGCTCACGCACACTCACACACACACACACACACATACAGACACAGACGCCTACTTATTATTAATATACAGCTACTTGATTGCCATGACGCTCTGTCACACGCCCACTAGCTGCCCATGCACGCCTCCACTCAGGACTCAACCAAGCCCGAGCAAAAACCCATCAAGAATCATTCATCAACTCAACAGGCAAATTTTTGCGCTTTTCCTGCCGCTAACCTGCCTCGGTGTGTGTGTCTGTGTGTGTGTGCCTGTATATGTACGCATTTGTGTGTGTGCGTATTGGTCTTTGCGGCATCAATTTGCTTGTATTAGAAACTCATTTCCGCTTGTAATTGAGTCGCTCGACAAACTGTCGACGGCTGCTGCCTTTGGCACCTTCCTCCCCTCTCTCTCTCTCTCCCCCCTTCCTTTGTATGAGACCAAACCCATCAACAGCTCGTCCCGTTATGCAAATTAATGAGCGTGTTGTTGCCCCTTTACTCTATCTCCTTCTCCCCCTCCCTTGCTTGCTCTTCTGGCCTGTTCTGGCATCAGTTGGGCGAATTGATTTGCATTCTGTGTGGCATTTACAGCAGTGCATTATCCAAATTCCAATTTGCGTTGCTTGTCCACATATTGTATAGAGTGATTCTTCTACTAATTGCACTTAAGTAAGCCTAGGGGCAACTCTACTTGAGACAATCTTAAATGATTGTGAAGCAATGTTGTGCGTTCCAAATTGTAGCAAAGCAAATGAGGCTAAACTGTTAGAAACAATAAAGTTTTGTACATTAGGCATATAGTTATCGTAACATATGTGTATATATATAGAGATATAGATGAAATATAGTATGATATGTAATATACCGATCCAACTAGCAGCAAGTATTGCGCATAATAAATATTTTCTTATGCCATCATTTTAGATTGGGTCAACTGGGTCTTGCATACATACAGCATGTCTAATTACTCTTAACCCATGCAAAAATATACATTTATATTTTGTGTTGCATACTTTGCAGGCAGCGGAAATCAGTTACTCCATTAAAATTATTTCTTTAATAACTTCTATGTGAATTATCCGATAGCAAGCAAATTTTCAGAAATCGTTTGGTCGTTGATAGTAATTGAGTTTACCAAAAATAAACTGTCCTGCATTAAAATTAAGTGAAGTTCGGCTTCAATCGATTTAAGGGGAAGGAAACTTGATCTGCGTGCAATAGTAAATAACACATGTTGATACCGAATTTGGTTGCCCTGTAGTCTCTGAGATCTAGATTTGCAAATGGACATGGCTATATTGACTCGGCAGTTGGTGCTAAATAAAAACATATATAGTTTGTGGGCTCTGCCACGCAACCATATATATGTATGTATATACAATATATACATATTAAAATCCCCTAAATTCATTACTAATATTTCTCTTTTACTCTTCTCTCTCCCTCTTTTTGCAGAGCCTTCACCACTTTATGATAACAATCATTATCATGAGGAATGTCTGCGCTGCAATTCATGTGGTCTAAATTTGACTGGTCCCAACCAGAAGCGTGCCAGGAGGTTCAAGGTACAACAAACACACACACACAGAGCATACACACACAGCACGCAACTGAGCTCATTTTGGATGCATTTGGTCATTTTGTGCAGGTCATAAAATGAACTCATTACGCATGAAATGTGAATACAGAAGTCATGCATACTCACTCATTCACACACACACACACACACACACACACACACACACACACACACACACACACACACACTCACACTAGCAATGTTAATAAAGTCAATTTAGCTGATGTTTGCAGCGCGCAGAAATTGTTGCATACTTTCGCGCGCTGTAGCTACCCAGTTGCCTCTTTGGGCATCAGGTTGCCTTAGCTCGCATGAAAATGGAAATGAAAATGAAAATAAATAAATAAATCATTTACACAGTTTGCCCCCCTCTCACTCACTCTCTCTCTCTCTTTCTTTCTCTGACAGAACCAAATACTGTGCGATCTGCATTTCGCCGACGTGGCCCTAATGGAGTGCTCCGATTTTATGCAGCAGCTGCGCAGCTTCAAGCCACAATCGCTGGGCTGTGCGGTCGCCAGGCGCAAGAGCTCAACGACGTTAATATTTCCACTGCCGCCGCAAGCTTGTTCAGGTATGTAGTCACTTTTCTTCGCTCTCTGTCTCCCTGTACCTCTTCATTCTTTTTACTGCTCCCCCTTCCCACACTCCCCCATTTCCATTTGTCGCTACACGCCCCCATCCCCATGCCAAAACAAATTGAGCCCAGCAGCAACAGCAGCAGCAGCAGCATCAGGCAACTCGCTGGGGCAGAGGCAACACTTTTTTCACCCTACTTGCCCCAACACATATGTATGCAGCAAACACCCTCGCAAATGTCTGTGTCCTTGGGGCATATGCGCTTTCCGCTTGCCCAGGGTACGGGCACGGGCACAGGCACGGGTTGTGCTGATAAGCCTGAATTGACTTCGTTGTGTGCCCCACAGAAACAGAAAGTGAACAGCGCATCCCAATGCACTCCCTACATTTAGTATTGAACAACAACTCTAACTCAAACCTTAAACATTCTGCTTAACTGTCAACTTACAACACTAGCCTTACTACCTCTTAACACTGTTATGACAACCTTCCAACACTGCCAGGCACACTGAGAGCTTTTCTCATAGAGCAATGAGAATCTGAATTCAGTTGTGTGAATATCAAGACTGATTTGACCTTTGACAACAATATTCCTTGTGGTTGAGCCAATCAGATAGATGTATGTATGTATATACATATATACACATATCTACATATATCTATAGTCTTCGTCCAACAATTTTGTTTTACATATGAATCTTTCAACTTCTTTTGAACCAGTTAAAAAAGGTTCTTAAATGCTGAGCAACTTTTTGAAATGACATTTTGTTTCTTTCTTTTATCGCGTATATTTTAATTATGCCTTCTTGTTTTTAGCCACTTACCTAAAAATCATGTGCATTTCGTGTATAGAGTATGGCCAAGTCGACACTGCAGTGTGCTCAACCTCTTGCTCAAGCGTGTGTGTGTTTGTGTGAGCGCGTTTGCATGTGTGAAGCTGCCGGCGCCATCATTATAATTCAAATGAGATTTGCGCGCCTAGTAATCTGCACACACACACACACACACTGGCAGACACATGTAGTAGGTCAGAGAATGGCACAGAGCGAGAAAGATATAGAAAGTGGGTGGGGGGGGATAAGAGAGTGAGTGCGATAGAGACACGCCTGCAAGTCCACAAGTTGAAGAATGTTTGGCATTTTGCACAATAAAGTTGTTCAAACATATTTGACGTTCGTACCCCCCACACACACATACACACACATAGGCAAAGCCAGGCAGTCACACACACACACACAGACAGAGAGACAACCCTGCCTTGCCCTGATAGGGCCAACATTTTTCCGCTGACATAAACTTTCAATTCAGTTTTTATTTCGGTTTATTTCGCTTTCATATTTTCTTATTTTGATGTCATTTTTCTGTTTTTCCTCATTTGTTTTTTGTCTTTTTTGAGTGTTTTTTATTTAACAATAAGCATAAAAAGAAAAGCATAAATGCCCATAAAATGAGCGAACTGTTTAATTAAGAGCAGCTACTGCTCAAAAAAGAGACGATGCACAATAAATAATAATATTGTTGGAGGGCAATGTGGGCCAGAAACACATCTCGACTGGCAGATACTCTCGAAATGAAGGGAACTAATTTGAACATAATAACGAGGAAACGAGGAAGCAAGACTTACTCGGGCATGTCGAATGTTGTATGCCTTAGCAGGTTGTTAAGTCCTCCGATTGTTCCTATACTAATTATATATAATGGTGCAGAATTGAATGGTATTGTGTATATTCAATATAATATATGAGTATATACTTTATAGGGTCTTCTGGCCAAAATAAATATATCTTCTGTAAGGGTTTAAAAATGGAAATATAACTTCAGCCTTTGTCGTCTCTCTTTCTTTTCCACAATGAAACAAAAGACTTCATTTGCTGCATTTATATTTGTATGTATGTCATGCATACTGTTGCTTACCCTTTACAGGGTATATGTAAAAATATGTCTTCCTTTCACCTTTTTCATGGTCTTCATTTTCTTTCATTTGTAACTGTTTTTCAATAGTGCTCATGTTGCTTATTGACAAACCGGAGACGATGACTGAAATTTTATTACGAAACTTTTCTGCATACTGAAAACAAGCACGTCCCTCTCTCTCCCCCCCCACCTCTTCCCTAGCCGCACTATTTCCCTTTGGCTTTGCCTGTGGCATCGTTTGCGTTGCTCTCAATTCGTTTAATTATAAAATATTCCATATGACATGAATTCTCCTCACTGCCAGCCACAAAGTGAGGGGGGAAAAGAGACAAAAAAAAAAAGAGAGAGGGAGGGAAAGGGAGCTGAAATTCGTCAGCTTTTTGCGCAAAAAGAATTCAATTAATTGCAACCGTTGACTTTCTGTACTGCAAAATAAAAATTCGGTGCTGTGTGTGAAAAGCTGATTAGCATAAAACTCAGCGAAGCGAAGAGTTAAGATAATAATAACCAGTAAGAAAAGCAACAGTGGGATACCCTTCGACCTATGTATGTTCCTTTGTATGTACACATATACATATGCACATGCTTTGAAATTAATACCGACAGATGGCGCTCGCGCTTCGCACTCGCCCGCCTCCCTTGTTAGCTGACACAAGCACTTGGAGTTATGCTCATACTTTCTTATATAAATTCTGTAATTATTGTCCGATCGGATTGCAATTTGGAGACTACTTAGATATTTCATTCAGCTAAGAATATGTTAAAGTCAGGAAGTTGTATCTTTTATACAGCGCTTACAAATTGAGTTCAAAAATTCAATTATTGATTTGCGGTAGCGGTGGGCGTGGCACCTAACATTTGAAATAAACTTGATCTGCGCCGAGTACATATGAACCTTCATTCCAAATTTGGTGTCTCTAGCATTTATAATAGCTGAGATCTGTGTGTTCATCTGGTCAGACGGACATCCGGACAGACAGACGGACATAGCTCAATCGACTCGGCTAGTGATACTGAGTAAGAATATATATACTTTATGGGGTCTGCCACGCCTCCTTTTGCCTATTACATATATTTGCACAAAGTTAAGTATACCCTTTTTGACCATTTTCAATGGTCGAAGGGTATAAAAAGCCTCGTGAAATATTCTTGAAAATAATCTGCAAATTATTTCACATATTTCCCATTGAAGGGTTCATGTGAAAATCAATGGAGATTAGGTGGCAATAGAGAATGTGTGGAGTGAGAGAGAGGGAGAGAGAGTTGCTTGGCAATGGTTTGCGTTGACATACTAATTAAGTTTTCCGGTATTGTCAGCTTAAACTCTTGAGATTTAATCGGCTTAGATGAAGCTCAGAGCAGCAGCTTTTCACAAGTTGAATAACGTATATGAAAATGCATGAAAAGAAGGTAAGGGGAATTCGTTTTGGTAGTTACTCAAGGGAACAGGTGGCAATGATTCTAGAATAAATAAACTTTAAGGCTTAAACGATCGGGAAAGCTCTTTGAGAGCTCTTCTAAGCAACTTGCAGGGTCATAACTTGCAGCCTTTTCACCACAATCTTAAGTAACTCTATCTTGAAGAGGAAATATTGCAAATCTTGTAGAAGAGGTAAACTCCTTAAACTTTTAACATGCAAAAACGATCGGGAAAGCTCTTGGGAAGCTCTCCTAAGGTACCTTAAATCAGCAATGAGGCTCAACCTGGCATCATCCTCGTCATAACTTGCAACCTACATCAATCTTAAAGTATCTCTATCTATCTTAAGGAGCTTTCAACAAGCTTGCTGTTGCCCTTTTCATCGGCTCACCCTCTTTCTTTCTCACTCTCTCTCTCTTACACACACTCTCTCTGTCGCTCTGCCCACTCCCTCTGTCACCTTGTCACACTCAGCTGGTGTCATTGCTCGCCTGCAACTCGTTCATCTCTAATTCATTGCATACTTATTGCTGCTGCAGCTGTTGCAGCTGCTGCTCACTAGATGGCGTTTAAGTGCGCTTGGCTTGAGTGATTCGATGCGTGTCGCATGCATGTGGCAGCGTGCTGCTTGCATCTGTCTACAACTGTGGCACGCACACCCAGACACACACACACACAAATCAAGTCTCAAACGATTTGCAGTTTGTCAATAGAAATGATGAGACAGACACAGGTTGCCCTCAACCTTCGCTCCTCCTTCTAGGTAAAAAACACAGCTGTAGCATCAATAATAACAACAAAGAAGACATTTTCCTTCTTGGAATTTGCAGCAATTTTCCTCGAACCAAAGGGGGAAAATACCCCGTAATGTCGAAGAATTTCTGCACAACTACAACATGGCTAAAGTTGACAGAACTAAAATTCCTTTGAACTGCTTCGTTAGGGCAACACAACAAAACGAAACAATTTTATTGAAAAGGAAGATTTCAATTTGCAACAAATTGATAAAAGTGAAAAAGTAAGAGAAAGATAAAGAGAAAGAGTTGCAAATGCGAATGGAGTTTATAACTTACGCCTTGTCAGGCAAGTTTCTGAGGCTGAAGGAACTTATAAACACCTGAAAGAGCAGCAAATTTAGAATGAATCCCAATCGTCAAGCGACTCTATACATTCTATATACATACATACCATTCTACCGTAGTTCTAGCTATAATCTTGAGATTGCTATTCATTGAAATCTCGACTTCTTTGCTGTTAACTCCTTCATGGACAACTGGCTTAAAGAGCAGGGCAAAGAGTAGAGGATGGTTAGGGATGCAGGCGACTCGTAAAATAGATGAAATTATACAGAATATAAATCATTTAGAATGCTGATCCATGTTACGCATACGCCACGTATGCCAACGCTGGCCACGCTGACAACAACAAACACGTTTATGACCCAATCGCGGGTGCCAGAGTTATAAACACGTATTACTTATGCCACTGACTGTGAGTAGACGATGTGTGTGTGAGTGTGTGTAGCTCCCGAATAGATAGGCAAGGCAGCATCAGCAGCATCAACATCAACATCAACTTGTACTCAGATGGAAGCTTGCGTACGTGACAATTAAATTTATGAAACTCCACACGAGAGTGGAAAAACATCTAGCCAAGGCAAGGCAAGTCGAGGCAGCCCACAAGCCAAGCAAAGACCCAAAGCTGTAGCTGTAGCTGTAGCTGCTGAACCAGGACTTAGTCCATGAGCAAGTTCAGCAAAGGCAGTTCACAAGTCGCTCGCTAACCTCACCGGCTGTGGGTAGGAGGAGGGCGCAAATGGGCGCGTGACTGCTGCCAAGATACGCCTAACTTGGCCCATTAGCAGCCACCAGCCGTATCCAAAAATGAGCCAAGGATCAAGTAGCAGGACAACGGAGCAAACTGGCAAACAGACAACGAGGCAGCTGCCCGGAAACGAGTTCAAACTGCTTGCTTGGTTGCCTGAACAAGTCCATTGGACAAGCTAAATTCAGCAATTAAATCAATGAAAAGAAGACGCACACGCAGACGAGGTATACTAGACTATCAAATACCACGCAGAGTCGAGGGAGTGGAAATATCCAAGGCCAGAGTTGCAGAAACAGCAATGTTTTTCAGCCAACATTGATGTATCTGCACATCTTCACAGCCAGACCCTTCTCTCTTCAGCACAAACATAAAACAACTCAAATATACCCTTTAAAAATACCCTGCCCTGCTTGAAATATTTCAAAATCCTTCGCCAGGGATCGTTGTGTACGCAGCTTAAGCTGCTAAGCATAATTTATTGATCGTTTCTGTATAGAGGCTTTTCTTCTTTAATCACCTAGCTTGAAGGCAGTACACACCTCCTCCCTACACCCCCCCTTCCCCGCACCTGGTATAAGCATTAACATTTTAATATGCATTATTAGCTAAATAATTGCTTGAGAAAATTTTGCCGCAACAACTTCCTTCTGGCGTTTGGCAAACTTCTCCCTCCCACCGCCTTCCTGCCTGCCCCCCTCTCCTCTCTGGCTGCCTGCCAGCCTGCCTGAGCCTGTCACTTTGCCATTTAGCAATTGTTTTCATGCCACGCCCCGCTGTCATTTTGCCATAATAAATTCAAAAGCAGCCACAGCAACTCAGCACGCCAAAAATATTGTATCTCAAAAGACAAACGCGCTATGCGAACCCGAAGCGGAAATACCTTAACGAAATTAGTGTCGGAAACAATGTGATATAGTGGAGAAATCCTAAAGAATATTTAGCTAAAAAGTAGTTTAACATAAGAGAACTGAGATACATATGTTAGAAAACAGATATGGAACTAAAGGACAACGAGGAAACAGTTTATTAAAATCTTTGAAATTTATTTAAAAAAACAAAAAATGATTTTATATTTTATAATTACCTTTTTTAACAAAGTAAGCAGTGGACAGTGTTGGACAATAGATGAGAACTAGTTTAAAAGAAGAAAAAAGAGATATTGTACAAAAAAGATATGAAAATAAAAGAAAACGAGAAAACAGTTTAAAAAAAAATAAATATATATATTTAATATTTATATCTAGCAATATTGGAAATTAAGATAATAAATATTTAAACATAAAAGAAGAAAGAAATATGATAGAAAATAGATTTGGAACTAAAAAAAAACAAGGATACAGTTTATTTAAACTTTTTAAATATAAAAAAAGAACTATTCTATATTTTAAACATAGTATTAAAACCACTGGGCAATACCAGTGTTGGAAACAGACATAAGAAATAGTTTAACACTAGACAAATGCGACATTATAAAAAATAAGTATTAAACAATTAATAGAAATCTTAAAAATTTCATAAAAAAAAGATTATTTTTAATTTTATTCCAAAAAACCTTAACTCGTAACCACTCTCTCCCACTGTGGGAACCCCATAGAACGTAGAGCTGCCGAAAATTGGGAAAACAAGACAAGGAAAAAGAAAACGAACAGAAAAATGAAAAATAAATTATTTTCGCCTTCGTTTCGTCCATTTGTCAGCTGCGTTTTCTGTTCTCTCCTATTTGTTTGCCTCCCACTTTGCCTGAGGAGCGGAGCAGAGCAGAGGAGGGAGTGGCACAATAGAACAAGGGAAAGGAGGGGGGGAGCTATTTTAATATTTTAATACATTGCGGCACGCATTTTGTCTCATTATTTGCGACACGTAGCCAAGTTTGTTGTGAAAAATGATTTTAATATTGCGCGCAGATTTTCATAAATCGACTTCGAGTCACGTTGTGCGGTAATTTATGGGCCCCCACCCTCTTCCCTTCCCCATGCCTAGCGACAATTAATTAATTGCTCCAGCCTTGTCTCTTCTTCTTTATCTATTCGTACTTCAGTCAAGATGCTTTGCTAAAGATTCCAATTGCATTTCACATTGATTGCACATTTCAAAGCCAACCACGACCACCTGCGGTCGCTGTGTGGCACAGCAGGAATTTTTCATTTGAATAGAATTCAATCACTTTGGGTCGAGCTTGGATATTAATTAGACACAGGAATTGAAAACACTTGAAGAGCCAGCCCGCCCACACCTCCACCTGCTTCACTTTAAACAATGCGACAAAATCACAGCATGGGCTAAAGGGAAATTCCTGGAAATGCAGCAGATTCTTAAGTAGATTGCCCACAATTTGCAGAAATATTTCGCCTATTGCTCGCAATGGAAGTGCTCATGTCTTTTATGTGATTAATTAAATCATCTTATCGCAAATTGAACAGAAATTACCAAATTGTCTCTTGAAACAGGCAAGTTTCCAGAGATTTTGAAGTTCTCCTAGCCCTCCCCCCTCCCCACATTCTCTCTATTCTTGATTGGATTAGTGCCTATTGTTTCCTAGGCATATGCTTTTGGGTGCTGCATTGTTTGTTGTCTTCCCATAGACGAGAGACGATAACAAAGGGCGGCACTAAACAATGTGCAATTCCCTTCAGTGCACATCTTCTAACTGACTTTTCATTGTATTTCTGGCTCTCTATTAATTCGTGTGTGTATGTGTGTGTGTGTGTATGTGTGTGTGTGTGTCTTATGTTCCCCACAATTTCGTTTATCAAAGCATCAAAGATGTCTTTGCATTGTCTAATTTGCGAATGCATTCGATTGTACTTGGATTAACTTGCAAGTCATCACAGAGTGCTGAGGCTGCTCAAAGGAGAAAGTGTTCAATTTTGAGATACTTGCTTCCATTCGGGTGCATAATGAATGCGAGTACTCGAATTGAGTAGAGCAAGTTATGTGAACCATTTGAGTGAGTTCAAGTTACTCGGTTCAGTCCAAGTTACTCGGTTTATTTGTAAGAAGCGAGTTGCATTCGAATGTGCAAATGAGGTATTTAGAAAGGGGGAAATAGAGTGACATGCAGACAAAGAGGGAGGGCGAGAGAAGGAGAAAGAAGTGAGAGATAAAGATAAGAGAGAGAGATAAGAAAGAGAAAGAGAGAGACAGAAGATAAAGGTTTGAGAAAAAAGGGAAATGATGACCAAAAGAAATGGGGAGACAAATGGAGATTAAGAGAGAGCAACTGTAACGTATAGAAAGAGTCAAAGAAGGACAGGTAAAGTAAAAGACAAAGAGATAGTAAAACTAAAAAAAGAGGAAGAGATAGAGGGAGTAAACGGGTTAAGGGAAAGAACAAAGAGAGAATGATAAATGTAGAATTTCTAACTCAGAAAAAGTAAAAGATATGCAGAAAATGAGAGAGGGAGAAAGAGAGACAAAGGTGAAGACAGAGCAAGATAAACAAAAAGAAAAAGAAGACGAGCTAAAAAGAGAGACAAAATGAAAAGGAAAACACTTTGTGCGAGTTTAGTTCGAGCTTTATTTGCCGCTAGGCCAGAGGCAAACCCAACTGCCTCCGCTTGTCCATGACCCGCTCGATGAGCTGCTCCTTGAAGCGCCAAATGTTGTCATCCCTTACCGGCGGCGGATCGTGGAGTGTCTCCTTGATGTCTGGCTCGCGATAATGCTGCATCTGACCGATGTTGGTGGGCACATCGAGGGCGCCGCAACCGCGCCATCCCATGGAGAAATGATTGTGCAAAATGGTATTGTGCGCCGTGGAATGGAGGCACTTGACAGCTGAGACTGCATCCAGATGATCGGCCACACGAATCACATGGCGCAGCATATAGAAGTTCTCAGGTGATCGCTCATCTTGCGGCAAATCCTTGGGGTAATATATATTGCGAAAGCAGAAGCTTGCACGTTCCTCGCAATTCGTTTCATTGTTGGGTCCCGCAAAGACACTGCGATTCCCCTCGAGCAGCTCCACGAGCGCCGTCCAATTGTTGAGCTCACCCAGTGGCATTATGACCTCATCGACATCGAAGTTACCCACATAATCGTAGCGATAGATATTGCGATAATAGCAATCGATATACATGAGCACCTCGTTGAGTAGCTTGCTCAAGTATCCGTTTGCCGCCGGCTTGGGATGCCCGTCGAGCAACGTGTGGCTACGCATGACCAGCAGTCCATCCTGTTCGGAATAATGACGCAATGTGCGACGTGTGCTCTCCTGTAGATGATCTGCGCCCAGATCGTACGCTGTCACCCGCTCGACGCCCAGCAGACGCATTAGCTCAAGCCATTCCATCCAACGATCCGACATATCCGAGTCGGGAAAATGTAGATCCTTCACACAAATGGCAAAGCGTGTGGAGCGCCTACGCTCTGGCGCCTCGTAGACAACGCGCATGGCATTGCTGGGACGCGAGCACTCATCGCCCCACACCAGCGAGACCAACTGGGGCACACGATGGCGACGCTGTGTGCCATGTAGGGGGCAATTCATTAGCACCGGATAGACATGATCGGCTCCATTGCCCCATGCATCGTACCAGCCAATCTCCTGATGATGCATCTCCACAATATCCGGCCGACTGCTGCCCTCGTACCAGACCTGGCAGTGTGCAGGCTCGAAGGGACCAAAGATGCTGCTCACCATGGCCAGCACGGCTATGCTGGGCGTGTACTCCATGGCCTGGCGGCGATCGTAGTATGCCGCAAACAAATAGTAGCTCACATTGCCACCCATGGTGAACTGATAGTAATCCTGCTCGTACTGCAGATCCTCGTGGCGTGGATACGGCGCACAATTGTCGCCCCGTGACCAATTGTAAAGTGCATTCTGATCCAGCAGTTGCTTCAGCAGCAAAGGCTCATGGCGGGGCGGGTTGAGGGATTCCTGAGGTTGAGCTTGAGGTTCAGGTAGCTCTACAGAGAAGAGAGAAAGGCAGAGAGAGAGAGAGAGAGTGAGAGTGAGAGAGAGAGAGAGAGAGAGAGAGAGAGAGAGAGTGAGAGACAGTGGGTTAGTCAGTTCTACAGTTTGTGGCAGTTTTCTGTACCTGCAGCTGCTGCCTTTGGCTCTTCAGGCTCTTCTTGCTTGTCTGGCGCTACAATAGAAAAAGAGAGAGAGAGAGAGAGAGAGAGAGAGGGGGAGAGAGAGGAAGGGTTGGGGACGGGTAGATCAGTAATGCCTTATTTCACCCACCTTCTTCGATCGCTGGCTCCTGTGGCTGCTCATCCATTTGTCTTGGCTCGTCCAGCGCAGCTGCTGAATGAAATTAAAAAGAGAAGGCATAAGTTATCTGCATCTCTCTGTCTCTCTCTCTCTCCTCCTCCTCCTACCAGCCACGCCTCTGCTGTTTGTATGCACGCCCATGAGAAATATCTTGGGATGCAGGCCCACGTTGGTGGCCCTGTCTGCCCCATTGATCAACAGCAGCAGTATCTGCACACCCATCATGGTGAGCAGAAACCAAGCAAGGAACTTCACCCAATACAAGAGACTGTTGAGCTTCATGGCACGCGTTCAATTGTTTGCAGGTTGCCAGTGCCACTGCCACAGCAGCAGCACCAGCAGCAGAATAGTAGAAGCAATTAGCTAATTGCTATCTAATTGCTTATCGATATCAGTGCGTATCTCTGTTATCGCTGCTGATAGAGTTTCCGCGTTGACGGAATTTCCCTATACGACGACCAGATACGCCTTGGTTGATATATATGTGCAGCTGATTTGATTTTTACCTCTACAGGGTATTCAAATTCGTGCATACCTTATCTTGCGGTACCTCAAGAGAAGTTAACATCATTTTAACAGACACTTAGTGTAATGACATCATAGTTAAAGACTTTCGACTCTGCTCACCATAACAAAACACATTCTAAATTCGATTCTTCAAACTCTACACTCCGCAATATTCTTACCATTTCCATCTCTATCTCTACACATTTGACTAAACATTCTATATATGTTCAAGTTTTAAATGTAATCTGTCTATAAAGAAGTTGATTTGATTCTGAAGAGAAAACAGAGAGAAAAGATACCGATTCTTAATTCCAACGAATGAACTTGCAAATGATGGATTTCGTTTATAAGATGTAGATAATCGAATTGTTTTACCTATAAATTCTCAAATTCGAATTTTAGTTAATCGACCTGGTTTATTTTTTGGACAATGTTCAGAAATTTGTGAAGCTAATCACAGTTTTATACCTATTTGTAATTGAAAGTGTCCCTGTAAATGATTTTATTAAGTGAATTTCTAATAATGTAAATTCTTCATTAGACGAATGAAAGCAAGTAAACCATTTTATATTAAATTAGCACTTACTTCTAATGAATACGGCAGGCCGAAGGTTTTATACTATTGTAGGCTCTTATTTCAACCGATCGTTTCTATACTAGTGTTGTATAATGGTACAGAATTGTATGGTATTGTGTATGTACAATATTATTGTATGTCTCACTTTAATTGGAACTGATAAAGAGCAGCATAAAGAATAATTAACTAAATGTACACTAATAATTGTGGAACAATTGAAATGGAAACACTATAAAACTTATATTAGATATGGAATTGAAACATGATAGGGATATTTTCTATACCGATAACGGTTATTTACGGTCTCTGGATATTACAAATAAAACAATTTATCTCTAACTTCAAGATGGCAATTTTGAAGAGTAAACGAACTCAATCTTAAATAGCGAAATTAACTTTCTGACTTGAAAATCCCGTGTTGAAAGTCTAAAGATATATTACCATCATCACATGGCTTAAAACTTTCGGTATAAATATTGCAAAACAAGAAACGGGCAAATGGGAAATGGGGCAAAGGAGGGAAATGCGAAATGAAAAGCCTGCGCAGAGCGTGAACATTTTATGAAGTCAATTTTAAACTGAATTGTCCAGTCTACTTTTAGTTCACGTAGGCGTGCCCAGTTTGTGACAAAGGGGGCGGGGGGGGGGGCCAGTCGGGGCCGTGGAAAGTTCTTTGAGAGGTTGCCTAACAAGCTGCCTAACAAGGCCCGAAAACACATGGCACGAGAACATTATTATGGACGGCAACGCGGTGTTAATGCGGAAAATGGCCACAATGACAAAAGAAACGGACACCTCCACTCACAGACACAGGGGGAAGGGGGGTCACAGAGGAGGGTAGAGGCGTCACCTGCATTAAATTATTGATTCGATTTGTTGGCAGCAGGGAAGGCACGAAATATTTGAGGCAGCGCATGAATTGTGGCGCGCCGCAGCCCATTGTCAAAGTTGGTGGCGCCGTCGTCGTCGTTGTTGTTGCTGCCTCTCTTTCTGCGTCCTTGTCAGTTAGTCAATTTTTTATATGCCTGAGTGTGCAACTATGTGTGTGTGTGTGTGTGCGAGTGTGTGTGTGTTAAGTGCCACGCCCAGCAACGCAACAGTAACAACGGCAAACGAATCGAATTTATGTTCAATGTGAGTTGTGTGTGTGTATGTGTGTGTAGGCTTGTCTTAGCATGCCAGCAAGAGTGTTAACATGTATCTACGTGTATGTGTCTGTGTACGTGTGTGTGTGTGTGAGTGTGTGTGCCAGCCAGCAAACAAGACATAATCAATCACTTAACCCAAAAACGCGCGCCAAACGTTCGTTTCAATTAAAGTTTCGCTTTCATTCACTTAGCCGAAAGCCCAAAGAAGTAAGCAGAGCAAAAGAGAGAGCGACAGAGAATGAGAGAGAGAGAGAATTTTCCTACAGTCAGCCCCGTTTCCTCTATGTATACCTAGACTACACGGCAAAAAATTTGATGCTCTTAAGTTATATGTATGTTTTTCTTATGTTTTTTAAATGTCGCCTTAGTCGATACACAAACTTCAGTCGATTAAGTTAACGATAGCCCTGTCGATATTTCTATCGATGGAAGAGTGTTGTATAACACTATGTACAACACTATATTTTGAGGAAGCCTAGAGAAACAGATCATAATTGTGCTTAACGCATTTGCCTGATCAAATTTATTTAAACATTCTCAATATTTTACATTAATTTCAAATCATGAATGAACACAACATAGATTGCATTAAAAAAAAGAGAGAGAGAGAGAGAGAGAGAATGAGAATGAGGTCAAACTAGATGCCTGCTGTACTGCACAACCCACTTTCAATGGCAGAGCATTAAAAGCTGTCAAGAGTTTGAAATAAGTATTGAAAAACTGCTGCTATTGTAGTTAACACTTGCTCGGCTTCGCGAACTCGAACTTTGGCAAAAGTTAAAGCGGTTTTTTGCCCTCTCTGTCTACCTATACACCTCTCTCTCTCTTCCTCTCACTTCCTCTTTATCTATCGCTAAACAATTTGCAAAGTTCAAAGAGTTTTCTCACTGTGCACGCAGCTTTGGTTTCCCATACGAGTGAACGCGATTTGTGAAGGAAGCAAGCAAGTAGGGGCAGAGGTAAGGGAGTGGGGAGAGAGCTACAAGAGTTGACGAGGGGCGGCTAAGAGTTTTGGGAACGTCGACAAGGACGCGACGACGGAAGCAACCAATTTCCGGCTTGCAGGCAGCGTCGTTCTAGTTCACTTTGCATACATTTAGGCGCTCTGGGCACACACAATTTCGCATATCATCCGATCCACCTCAGTTCAGCTCAGCTGCGAACAATGAGTGAACCATCGCAACCCCACTTCCCCCCCCCTTTGAGAAGGGGGGTAGCCATGCCCATGGGTTTTTGGCAAGAGAGAGAGAGAAATCATAAATCTGTTGCTCATTGTTGTTACTGTTGCTGCTGTTGTTGCTGGTGTTGCTACTGTAATTGAAGCAATGACGCACGCAAAATTTGCTGCTACCTCACCCGCAACCTCCCTCTCCCCCCATCTCCCCTTGCCACTGGGCAGCCCCTGTGGTATATCAAAGTCAATTTGCCTGGAAAGTAATTTGTTTTCATAGAACTGGCGAGTGTTAAGTCCTTTTAAAGATGGCGACTTTCCCAGTTCCAACTCCAACTGCAATTTCAACGACTCGACTTGACTAACCCTTAGCCTTGCCCCTCCCCAACTGCCTTTTGGCCACCGCTTTATTCCACGTTGCCTCAAATCACATTTTGCCACACATTTAGCATAATTTAGCACTTCATTACGAGAAGAAGGCGACAGAGACAGTGATAGAGAGAGAGTGAGAGTGAGAGGGAGAGGGAAAGAGGCAGCACAAAGCAAAAGCCGCAAGAACATCCGCAACAGCTGCCAGCTCAAAGTTTTTGAGTCCTTCTTCCCCCCTTCCTTCCACTCACCCCTTTGCAAGGCTTATGCGATTTGAGAGCAAATTGACAAAATCTCAAGTCGCGTCTTCGTTGTCGTCACAAGCTGCAGGTACGCGCTCGAACAAGTTGCCATTTTGTTGCAAAGTGATTATTGCCCCCCTCTCGCTCTCTCTCTCTCTCTCTCTCTCTCTCTCTCTCTCTCTCTCTCTTTTACTCATGGCTAAACCCTTTCTGCACAAAAGTTTCACACAGTCGTTGACAAGTTGAGAATTACGAGCTATCACATTGAATTCACATTGAATATGAAAATAATGAAAAGAGTGGAAGTAAGAGGAAAGGCGGTGGGAGGGGTGAAGAGGGAGAGAGAGAGAATTATCCACTCCATAACTTCTTTGATCTGTAAGCTCAGTAACTGAAATTGTCTGTGTGTGTTAATGATATAATATATTTAGTGCTGTACATAGTGCCAAAGATTATCACATACCCGGGCTAAGTTTACCTTAAAGTTCCTGAGTAACCTATGCCTATAAGTAACCTATGTCTTATTAGGAACCTATGCCTATAAGTAACCTATGGCTATAAGTAACCTATGCCTTGAATAACGTATGCTATGCTAAGTAAGCTATGCCTACAAGGAACCTATGTCTTGAGTAACCTATGCCTTTAGTAACCTATGCCTATAAAGAACCTATGCCTAGAAGGAACCTTTGCCTATAGAGAACCTATGCCTTTAAGAAACCTATAGGTTGCCTATGCCTGACCTATGCCGTTAAAATAGGTTCCTATAAATAACCTATGCTTATTAGTAACCTATGCCTTGAGTAACTTATGTCCATGAAAAACCTATGCCTATAAGTTAACTATACCTGTTAGTTAGTTAGGTTCCTATAAATAACCTATGCTTATTAGTAACCTATGCCTATAACGAATCTTAGCCTATAGGTTGCCTATGCCTATAAGTAACCTTAAGTAGCCTTGAGTAACCTATGCCTATAAAGAAACTATGCCTAAAAGGAACCTATGTCTTAAGTAACCTATGCCTTTAGTAACCTATGCCTATAAAGAACCTATGTCTATAAGGAACCTTTGCCAATAGAGAACCTATGCCTTTAAGAAACCTATAGGTTGCCTATGCCTATAAGTGACCTATGCCGTTAAAATAGGTTCCTATAAATAACCTATGCTTATTAGTAACCTATGCCTTGAGTAACTTATGTCCATGAAAAACCTATGCCTATAAGTTAACTATACCTGTTAGTTAGTTAGGTTCCTATAAATAACCTATGCTTATTAGTAACCTATGCCTATAACGAATCTTAGCCTATAGGTTGCCTATGCCTATAAGTAACCTTAAGTAGCCTTGAGTAACCTATGCCTATAAAGAAACTATGCCTAAAAGGAACCTATGTCTTAAGTAACCTATGCCTTTAGTAACCTATGCCTATAAAGAACCTATGTCTATAAGGAACCTTTGCCAAAAGAGAACCTATGCCTTTAAGAAACCTATAGGTTGCCTATGCCTATAAGTGACCTATGCCGTTTAAATAGGTTTCTATAAATAACCTATGCTTATTAGTAACCTATGCCTTGAGTAACTTATGTCCATGAAGAACCTATGCCTATAAGTTAGCTATACCTGTTAGTAAGCTATACCTTGAGTTACCCATGCCTATAATAAATATAAATACAATATAAATATATGAATAAGTTCAAAGCTGAATATATAACTTTATATATCACGTAAAATATAAAAATATGATATAATTCCTCACATCACATCTTAATTTGAGATCATCGATCTACAAACTGTTTTTGCACAAGCTCAGCAATCTAAGCTACGATAAACTGTGTGCAAATTTCGCATAAATCGCGCTTTCCATTAGCTTGCAGCTATAAAACTGAAATTTTATATATATCGTAAGGTTTTCTAAAATATTTCCCCTAGTCCCCCACCCCCCACCCCTCTCGCTCGCCACTTTAAAGCACTTTGAAAACTGTGTGACCCTTCGCACATCCAATCAAAAATCCGTCCCCTTTACAATCTCACTTGCTTGTTGCAGTTGCGTGTGCCGCCATTTGCATTTCGGACACTCGCAGGAAGAGAGAGAGGGAGAGAGAGAGGGGCCGTGGCTGGCAGGGAGGCGGGAGGGAGGTGGGATGCCAAGTGAACGTACCGCAAAATGGTCGAGGCGAATGGCTTTTTAAGGACGTGTCCCCTCAGCACTTTGCGTTGCTGGGTTTATTGGCCAATTTGCAAGTTGATTAGGCCACAGTGAACACTCCCCACCCCCTACCACCTTCCCCCTACCCAACATCATCAACTTGTTCCATCTGCTGCTGCTGCTACTGCAGTTGGGGGCGTGGCAGCTGCTGCTGCTGTTCTCCTTGCAGCATCCAATGAGATTTTCATTGCATTGTCGCGTCGCTTGCGTGTGACATGAATGAATGAATCAGTCGAATGAGTCGCATGAATAATGAATAATCCGTTGGTGCAGCAACACTTTGAAGGCAATAAACTTTAATTGTTGATTACGCAAACGTCGACGCTGGCAGCGCTGCCACTGCAGCTGCAGAGCCCAAAAAAAAATATTTCAATAATCTGCTCTGTTTTTCCACTTGTTCCTCTTGTTGTTGTTTTCCGAAGTTGCCTCTGCTGCTGTTCCTACTGTTGTTGTTGTTGCTGGTACTGCGCCATCAGCAGCATAATTCGAAAATTGAAATTGCCGTCACGTACATAACGCCAACAGCGTCGGCAGCGACGCCAGCGCCGGCGTCACTTGTCAACACGAATTTCCAATTTTCTGTTAACGCCGTCGCCGTCGCCGTCGCCGTCGTCTCTGCCGCCCGCCATTGTATGTAGCCATTTTGCAGATACCCTAACCTTAAAATAGGGCAACTTTGTGATATGTATTGGCAACCCTGGCAACATTATTTTAATGTAGCTAGTTGAATTCAAGGCGACTTCCTTAGTTAATGCCAGCTAAACACTTGTTTTCTATGAACTGTGGCAACCCTGGCACACAGTTTGCATGTTGCAGCAGGCTTGGCAACCCTGACATGAGTATTTATAAAACTGACAACAATTCAAATCAGATTCTTTGGTAAGTGCCAGCAAGAGACTTATTTCCTATGAGTTGCGGCAACCCTGGCACAAAGCTCGCATGCTGCAGAAGGCATGGCAACACTGCAGTGATTATTTATGAGTATATATATAGGTGATTAGTATTCAAATAGCATTCTTTAGTTCATACCTGCTAAACACTTATTTTCTATGAGTTGTGGCAACCCTGGCACAAAAAGGCTGCACAGTACCCAAATACATTGCCAATTTCAAAATTTCTACAAAAAAATTATTTGATAGACATAAAAAATGCAATTAAAATCATCAAAATGTGGCAACCCTGTTGAACAGCATACATGGTGGTAACCCTGTTTAAAGCAGAGTCTTTAACACTCTGCTTGGCGATACCCTCTAGTATATTTCCTCATCATAATTACTCCAAATTAGCTGTGGCAACCCTAGAGACCCTACACAACCCTAATCACACAAATGCTTAACCCTTTTCAGCAAGTTTTATTAGGGTATTTGTTACTCGGCTTGTTTGTCGACCGTCGCGCGCTCTCACTTTGGGCATTTTATAAATATTTCTCTTTCAAGTTTTTGTTGTTTTTTAATAAGTACTTAGGAAACTCTGGCAGCAGGCAGAGGAAGAGGAAGAGGGAGAGAGGGAGCACTGTAAGAGGCAACTCGAGTTGAACTTGCTGCAAATCTAATAGACAGCGAGATGGAGAGAGTTTTTCCAAAAAGTCTCGAGTGCGCTTGAATGTCGATGAGTTCTTGAATTTCTCGCTTTGTTTTTACTCTCCCTCTCTCACTCTATCTCACTCTCTCTCATTCTCTCTCTCTCTCTCTTTGCCTTTCCTGCTCTCCTGCTTCGTTGTTCCCCCTTGAAAACTATTTTGAAAATCAATTTGCACAAAACAAAGTCGAAATGTTCAGTTTGAGGAAGCTTTTACCTCAAATTTAAGGCGTGTGAGTGTGTGCAAGAGTGTGTGTGTGGGGCAAGGCAGCTGCTGTGCTGGTGTGTGTGTGTGTGTGTGTGTGTGTGTGTGTGTGAGTGTGTGTGCTGTGCTTGTCGTCAGCTTTATCATCATTTTGATTAAACGCAAACAGCGACGCTACAAAATTAGTTGACATTTATGCAAATGCATGACGGACCTGGCCAAGCAGACCCGCTGTCCAGTGCCTGCCCATCTCCCCCTCTCCCTGCTTAACTCATGCTTATCGCCAGGCTCGTCATCTGGCAGGTAGTAACCCCTTGTTGTTCGTCCCTCGTTACCCACGCCCCCTTGCCCCTTGCCCCATGCCTCGCAGTAGTCTCCCTCAGCGTGGCAAGTTTTAAATCCGCTTCAAATATTTTTTGCGTTTTGCTTTTGCCTACGTTTTGTTTTTTTCACATTTTTAATTTTATATTATATTTTGTTTTTGCTGTTTTTTTTTTTCTGTTTCATTTCTTTGCCTTCTTATTTGATTTTGGCGCTCTAATCTCGGCGCTATCGCAGGTTTCTAAATTAATAATAAAGAAATTTCGTGCTTACGCGTAGATGAGCTTGGATATTCATATTCCAAGCACATCCCCTTGTGCTCCTCTGCTCTCTCTCTCTCTCTCTTTACGACCTTTTGCCTTTTCTTTTTGTAGATTGCAATCAAATAAAAATAAAATAAAGGAAAAAAACGGAGACTAATTTTCTCTTTTAAGTTTGTTATCACGCCAACTGCAACTGACATGGGCCACACAAACACACACACACCTACACACACACAGAGAGTAAAGTGCATAGTGAGTGTCTCTTGTTAGCATATTACGCATACGCCACGTATTGACGTCGCTGTCGCTGTAAATCGTAACTCAAAAGCTTGGCTACTCGATGCGCTTGGTGTTACTTCTTACAGTGAGTGCGTCGCCTCAAGCAGCAACGGAATGTGCCAGATAACGGCAAAGTGGAAAGTGACAGGTGGCAAGCGAAGGAGAAGAAGATAGAGAAGAAAAAGAAGGCGAGTAAAGGCGTGAAGTGAAAAGTGAAGTGTAAAAGAAAAGATATAAAGTGGAAATGCAAGGACAACGGAAAAGTGCTGCTAATGTGATCATCTAACTGTCTTGCACAACACACTCCCTCTCCCTCTCCCTCTCCTTCTC
Source organism: Zaprionus vittiger (assembly GCA_018904025.1). Lineage (NCBI taxonomy): Eukaryota > Metazoa > Arthropoda > Insecta > Diptera > Drosophilidae > Zaprionus > Zaprionus vittiger. The sequence continues at coordinate 10,837,772 of JAEIFQ010001044.1, read as the reverse complement.
TCTCTCTCCCACACACACACACACACACACTTAAACCCTCACACCACAGTCAGGCACAATCACACGTGAAAAACTCAGTCACGTGGCTGCGGGAAATTGAAAAAGCACCAAAACGAACAAAATAAAAACGCGCTTTTCTTTTCTTTTCGTTTGCATTTTCCGCTTTTGTATTCGTCTTTACCCTGGAGTCGACGTCGGGTTATCACAACTTTGTCATCGCTTTGCTGCTCCTTTTCGTTTCCATTTCGTTTCCACTGAAGTGAAAACGGTATCGATAACGATAACAATACATGAATGAAAGCAGGTTCTGGTATTTGTTTTTTCCCGCTATATTCTAACATTTCTATTTTGATTTCAAATGGAGACATAAGGGGAAATTTAATTCCGTTGGGTTCCTTTTTATATGTACATATTAAGACTTTGGGTTTTTTATCGATAACATATTGCAATTCATAAGCTTTATTATTACAACGAGTGTGTGCCATTGTGAATTCCACTTCAAATAAATATTCTTGCAAATAGACTAAGCCTGCAGGCCATGCTAAAAATTAAATCAAGTTGAAAAATAAAAATTGTTCAAAATACACTTTGTCTGAAAGCCATTGTTGCTTTGTATCAGCATTAAGCATTGCTTAAATAGAAATACATAACCAAACAAAAGAAAATAATAATAAAATATGATAATAATAATAATGATAATAATAATGAATAAATATCTAATTCAAACAATATGACTTAGATTGCCTAATTCCGTTTCTAAGATGCTTTTGCATTTAAATAATTTAATTCGAAATTTAAATAATTTAATTCCTGTTGTCGATGCCCTAAAAAAAGTTAAAAAGCTAAATCAAACTAGAAAAGTGTCAAAAATTTGTTAAAAATTTTCAAAAATTCCATTCCTTGCTTTAAATCGATAAGAAAACCCTAAACGAATATGAAAATCAAACAAAATATGTCTCTAAATGTAGAATAGGGATTCTGTTTTAATTGCAGTTTATGCCACTTATCGATTAAATTCCGATTGTTTTTTGATTGTTTTTGTGCAGTACGACAATAGTGAGCTGCACTTTCTCATTCTCAACGTTACCATACCCCATAATTTCAATTCCAGCTGTTCCAATTGATCGTTATGTGACTAATCGTTCATCAATATATATATATATGACCCGTTAGTCGCTTCCTTCACAATGCATATGAGGAATTCCATTTTGAAATAACTTTATAACTGTACCCCCTGCGTGGAATACCCCCTTGCATGGCGTTGATGATGATGATGATTGTGATGGGTTTTCGGTGGCGTTTCTGATTTCTCTCAGCTACGCTGCGCTGCGGATTCGATTCAATTGGATTGTTGTGCTCCATCGTCCATTGTTGTTCGCACACTTGACTCGCCTCGCTTTGTGCTCTCTTCGATAACAAGCTGCGGGGTGGAGTAGGTGGGCAGGAGGTTGAGGAGATTGTAAAAATTCCGTGCGAAGCTGTCAACATGTGCCGCGATGGGGAGGAAAAGCCTTAGCAATGCGTTGTCGCTGTAAAATCGTCAACACTTAAAAGGCAACCCTATGGAAACCTATCGAACCTACCCTCCCCCCCCCCTTCCCCCGCTTAACTGCCACCGCTCCGCACCCCTGCCTCGTTGGGGGCAATTAGCAATCGACCATCAAATGCAAATAAAATGGCAAAAAGATAAAGTGACAAAGTTGAAGCGAAAAAAGAGACGAAAGTCACAAGGGAGAGAGGGCAAAGGGCAGTGAAGAAGGTAGCAAGGGGGCGTGGTGGGCACTTACAGCGGCGCCCACTTGACCAACGTTAAAAATCACGCCCACTGTCAACCTCCGCCGACCCCCTCCTTCCACACTCCCCCCTTGCATGGCAAACAACAAACAAGAGAAGAGAAGACGAACAAAAAAGGAAATGCGAAACGATGCGCAACAAATTCAAATAGAAAGATAAAAAAGTCAAAATGTGCCCCTTGACTTGTTCCCCTCCCCTGCTTCTCCCCCCCTCCCCCTTTGGGCTGCTGACAATGACGAGGATTGCGCCACTTCATTTTCATGCAATGAACAAAATTGATGGCTCTGCACAGTGGCAGAGAGTGGGGGGGAGAGGGGGCAGGAAGGGTAGCTGAAATCAAAACCAAGCCAAGTAATTATTCCGCGTTCGGCAAATCAAAGAAACAAATGAGAAAACACATCAACTTGAGGTTTCAAATTCACGTGAACAAAACGAAAGAGAGAAAAAGGAAACGGAAATGAGAAAACTCCTCGAAATTAGCGCACGCTCAAGTGGCGAAGAAGGAACGCTTTGGCAGTGGAACACACGATAGCAGGTAGCAGAAGGTAGCCGGGGTAGTGTTGCCAACGTATTTCTGTGAATATCTTGAGTGGAAATTTGAAACTAAATTTGAGAATTCATGCGCAAGGAAAGGAATTAAGTGAAATTAACAGAAAGAGAATAAGAGACTGAGACAAGTTGAGGTTGAGCACTCTTGTAATATTCATGGAGAAATTAAGTATAAATTCAGATTACACAGTGGTCGAGAGCAGCCAGTAAAACGTTCCAGATTAGTAATCATAGCGAGGAAAGCTGGTACAGTTTAGCAGCATTTAATGCCTGCTTTCTCTTTTTACAGCTTTTTGTCTCTGTCCCATTCTCTTGTCTTTCCTTTTCCCATCTTTTGCTCCTAACCAAATCCGGTCATAGAAATTCGCGCAACGTTTAAGAATGCCACAGAAAGCAGAATATGAATATGCTGCGATTGTCTGCATGATTTTCTGTCTGTCTTCTTTTCCTTCTCTCTTGTTTTGACTTTGTTTTCTCTCTTTCTGTCTCTTATTCTTAAGAATGAATAAACAAAAAGGGAATTGAAAACATTGCATACTTTTTTACCCAAACTTTTTTTTCTTCTCTCCTTCTCTCAATCTTGATCTGTTATTCCATCAATATCTTTCTCTCCCTTTCCCTCTCTCTCAATCTCTTTCTTATTCTGTCTCTCACTCTCTTTTTATCTCTCTCAGTCTCTCTGCTTGACTTTCTTTCCGTCTTTCTCTGTTACAATCCTTTCACAACTCATTTAAATCATGCCGTAAGCTTAATGTTTTACAACCGCATATCTCTTGCCACCTCATCTCTCCCCCCTCTCTGTCCCCATCTGTCTCTCCCCATCTCTCCTCTCCCTCTTTTATTTAATCTTCTGCCCTTCGAGCTTAGCATGGCTTTTGGTTTGCATCACAAACAGCCCAGCGCATTGCACAATCAGTTGCCGCCTCTTGGCTCTGCGCCAACAGGCAACGTGCAACACTCTGCGGTATCTGTGGCCTCTATTGGAGGCGTGGCCGGCCAAAGTGGCATAGCGAACTGAAAGTGTGCCCCTTGTTGCTGTTGTTGCTGGTCACGCGTGTTGTTGTCATTTGCTTTGTGTTGGCGATGCGATGCGACGCGACGCGACTATCAAACCGATAACAAACGCGTGGCAACAACAGAGATATCATTGCCACTGCCACTGCCACTGCCACTACCACAGACCCTGCCCCTGTGACGCTGCCACAGCCACTTGCCACTTGCCACTCGCTGCGTACACGTTATTTAAGCGGAAATCCTTTCCTCTTCTCTTGTTCCTCCATCTGCTTCTTCGCCTTGTGCTCTTCAATGTATAGAGCCAGGCTGAATGAATGCGCCACTGAGTACAAGGATGATTTGCGAGGGGAATGTGAAATGAATTCATTAATTTTGCTTGCATTTTTACTGCATGCTGCATTACGCATACGCCGCATTGAACTTACCTTAATTACATTACTTATTGGCTTAACCGAGCCACAAATATGCCAAAGCCACTGAAAATTATCTATTGATGCGAGTGCCATGTGTGTGTATGTGTGTGCGTGATTGATTCGTTGCTTACCACAGCGCCACACACGGCGTATACGTAATACATGAGAAACAGAAAGAGTGCGGGGTGTGAGTGGGGAAAGGGGGGGAGAGGAGAATGCGCCTCCCCGTCGCGTCGCAGATGCCAATGTGCTTGCTGCTCGCATAATTCACCAAAAATATTCTGCGTTTCAATGGAATTCGAGGCAACTAAGCAGGAGTCGACTAGAAAATACCCTAGCATAATATGCAAGAAGGAAGGAAAAGGAAAAAAGAGAAAGAGAGAGGGGAAGCAGAAAGAGAGACTCAGATGCAAAATGAGTAGAAATGTTGAGTATAGATGTTTCAGCATAGTTCTACATATTTCTTGTATACAAACCATTAAAAGAACTACAATTTGTACAGCATATGTATTAATATTATATGTGTCGAGCTTTCACATGGTCATGCCAACGCTAATATACCCACTTTTGCCAGGGTATTCGTGCTTATTCGTCAGCTGCCAAATGTAATCCCCAAACTGTGCATAAAAGTTTATTTAGCATTATGTACTTACGCGCACACACAAAGAGAGAGAGAGAGAGAGAGGAAAGGAGAGGCAGAGTGGGAGAAAGAGAGGGAGAAAGAGAAGGAGAGGCAGAAAGAGGGGAACAGCGACGCAACGCAGCGCAACGGCTCGCACTTTGGAGATTCAATTTGTGGTTTGCGTGTGCAATAAGAATTTGACGGCTTCTATGCAAATTGTGGAGTGGAATCGATAACACACACGACGACGACGACGACGACGACGACGACGACGATGGCTGTAATCGACGTAATCGTCAGGCAGTTGAAGGCGCCGCCAACACGTGCCCAACACACTTTCACTTTCGCTTTTTTTGCCTGCTTCTTTTCGTTGTGACATATGATTGATAGACGACCCTTGGCCGGGCCGGGCCCCGAGCTGGGCAACCGAGCATGGCATAATGGCCAATTGGTTTAATGGAGGACAGTTGTGGGAAGAGAAGCCTCCTCCTTCTATCTCATTCTCCCTCTCTCTTGCTTTGTCAACTCTGATAGACAGGCAGACAAATGGCAAGCGAAATGTCATTCCAGAGATTTGTATATTATTAATACCTACAGAGCAACGGACGGACGAACAAATACCCAGCATCATGCTGGCAGGAGAGTCGGAAAAGAAAAAAGAAGGCGAAGAAGATAGAGATACAGTTCTTTGATTCTCACTGCAGTTGCAACTGAAGAGTGAGAGGGAGAGAGAAAGAGAGTGAGAGGAAGATAGTGAGAGAGTGCAAAAGCTGGTGTAGAGTGATGCGTAAATCCAATTTAACTAAAATGGTCACGAAGCTGTCGCCCTTGCCTCTGGCTTAACTGGTCTTAAAAATAAAATGTATATCTCAGCTAGAGGCAAACGCCCTTCTCGGCTTCTCTTGCTCTTCCCCCATCTACATCTCTGGTCCTCTTTGCTTTGTCTTACGCTTTGTGTGAAAAAAATAACACAAATCTGACCAAAGTCGATTATGCAAACAGAAAAGAAAACACATAGTTAGAAGTGGAGAAGACAGACGGCAAAATACTCTGAAAGTAGAATAGAAATGATGTTGACTAACTAGAGTGCCAGATGTAGATGCCAGTTGCCATACAAGATAAGTAGCACACCAACTTACTATACAATTAAGTTAGGAGGTGCCTTTAGACAACTCACCATGTATATGTGCAGGCATATGCTATATATGGCCTGAAATTGATAAATATGTTATATGGCAATGCCTTTACAGTCGATATATGACTCAGTTTTGACATATATGTATGTTGACTACAACATACATATGTAGGAGTGTGAGCTTACATAGTTGTCATTTAAGAAATGACAAACTAAAACAACTTTACAAACATGACAAGGCATGACATACACATATGACAGCAAGTGTAACAGACAAGTTGCGATATGCATACATATGGTACGGTTTGATATCCAACCATACGAACTTTGGCATGCAAACATATAACACATTGTCATATAAAATATGACATACAAACATATATATGTACATATTATTACATACATATTCAATATACATATATCTGCATGTATGGCATATATTTGACACTAAATAAATGTCATAATAAAGGTATAGTATGGATTGAGATCCAACTACCTCACCCATACAATTATCTACGAGTATGACGCGAATTTAACATGCAAACATATGACACAGTGTCATACAATAGAAGACTTATTTAGGTAAAGACTTCTATCATATTATATATGAAAGTATGACACATATTTGTCATTTGATAAATGTGACTAAAGAGCTGATGCTTAGCATATCTATATGATGAATCAAACATATGAAATATTTCCAGAGACATACATAAAATCATAAGATAAGTACATAAAATAAAGCACATATTATACATATAAATGTATGACATATATTTGTCATTTGATAAGTGTCATTTGATGCAATAAACATATGACATATTGTCATATAATAGGAGACATACATATGTATGTATATATATTCTAGAATATACATATCTATGCTTGAATGACACATATTTGTCATGTCATTTAAGAGTTGAAGCTTACCACATTTGTATGATGAAACAAATATATAATTACTAATGTATGTCTTATTTATTAGTTAATATATGGTAGTTATGTATAAGAACGAGCACAAGATATGTACATGACACAAAGACAGCTAATAGTTGTCATATGATTAATAACAATATGCCATACGTATGAGGGTCACCGCTTTTTCCCAACTACGTAAATCTACTTCCTGGAGAACAGCTTCAATTACAGCCACATACCATTATGATATAAGCTGTGCTGGCAACATGACCAGCTTCTCACACACATACACATTGTATATGAGTGTGTGGCCCAAAGCATATGCCACACACAAACACACACACACAGGCACTCATAACGAGCTAGTAAAACTCTTTTCAAAGATCCCATTTCAACTGGCGACTAAAAGCTGAGGCTGCTCGTCTTGCTGCCTTGCTGCATTCATGTGAGATTTCACTTTGCCCCGACTGCGAACAAGAATGAGAACGAGAGTATCAAGTGAAACGCAGGAAAGACACGCAAAGGCGACCGCAAAACAACAACAACAAGAGGCGTCGCGAGTTATTCAAATTTGAATTAGAGAGAGAAGAGGGAGAGAGAGAAGAAGAAAGGTAGAGAGGGTGCTGAGTGAGAGCAGATAAAGATGCCAGCGATGGGTTCAGCTTTAGGTCGAAGACGGCGTGGGGTCGTGTTGTTGTAGTTTTATGACTCTGTGCGGGTGTGTGCGAGTGTATGTGTGTGTGTGTTTGTGTGGGCATAATTGTCTATGCGGCACTTGGGGCAGCATCAGCAGCAGCAGCAGCTGTGCGCGCTCGCGCCCGAAAAGTATGCAACACAGACGTCATATGCCTTGGCACGCCATGCTACATGGTACATGCCACTTGCCTGCTGCCCTAGTGCCTGGCTTGCTACATGCTACATGTTGCGGTAAATGCGCGGCGCCCCTTAATTAGATCATAGTTGCCGCTGCTGTCGCTGGCTGCTGCCGCTTGCTGCCACATGCCGCACATTTTACGAGCCCAACTTGCTCACATGTCGTGCCACATTTAAGTCAAAGAACTTGGCAGCACTGGGGCAGGAGGATATACATACATAGGTGAAGCAGGGCAGACTGCGCACCTAGTCGGACGTCTATCAAACGTTGTGAGGCGCCTCCAGTTGGGGCCATTATTGACTTACGCGCTGTGTGCCGACGCATGCCGCATGCCACATCAAATTTCCAGCTCAATCAGTGGCAAGAAAACTTTGCTACTTTTATGGCAAAGTGCGGCACAGCTGTGCCACAGCTCTGCATTTGTATGTGTCTATGTGTGTGCCTGTGTGTGTCTGTGTGTGTCTGTGTGTGTGTGTGTGTGCGTAGGTGCTGCTGCGTTGTGGTGTTGTCTGCTGACGCAGCGAGCTTCCCTTTTCTAAATCGTTTTTGCGGTATTTGCATTTTAATTGAATTGCACTAAATTATTTTGTTTACACGGCCCGTTGATGGCTTCCCTACACCACGCCACCGTCCCCCCTACCTCCTGCCCTACCTCCTTCCTCTACAAATTGGCCACGCACAAAACTTGGTCTGCAACTCAATCACTGTGTGTGGTTAAGGGGGCGAAAAGGGGGGAAAGGAACTTTTCCAAAATTTCAACAGTTCGAAAAGCAAATTGGGGGCAACTTTTGCGGTGCAACAGTTTGTAGCAATTGCAACAGACTTTGACAGAGCCGACAATGCATTGAGTAAAGTTGTCGAACTACTCAACAAATTGGATACCCTGTAAAAGACAAGCACACGGAGAAGATGGGAAGTTCAGGGCAAGAGAAGTAGAGAGATGGAGTGCGAACGAGTAGGAGTGTCAGTAGAAAGAAGAAAGAGAGGGACAGCAAGACTGAGAGTGAGTAAGAGTGTGAATAAGAGTAGCAGAAAGAAAGAGAAGAACAGCAAGACTGAGTGAGTGAATAAGAGTAAGAGAGTAAGCAAGAGAAATAAATAGACAGTGAGGGAAAAAGCGAGAGGAAGTCGAATAGCCTTAAAATCGTTAAACATTCGTCAATCTTAACACATTTACCACTTCCAGAGTATCTGTCAAGCTCAATCTATATGCATTTATGACTTACAGGGTATCTGCCCATTGGTTAGCCCAATTAGACCCTTAACAATCTAAAAAGATATCGAAGAAAAACCGATTCAACTTAGCAACAACTTATCTTTGAACTTATTAAGCTTATTATTCAAATTAAACAGCATAACTCTCTGTCTAGCATACCCTATGCTCACACACCTATCTCTCACACTCTTCTCTCTCTCACTCAATCATGCTGTTGCTTGTTTATTAGTCCAACTAATCGAAAAATCCAAAGCATTTGCAGTTGCGGTTGCATTTTCCAAACGAATTTTCTGATTTCTGATTTGCGCATTTCAATTGTATTCCCTCTCTATCACTCCCTCTCACACCCTCCCTCTATCTCCTTCTCTCTTCTTCACTTAGCATTTCAATCAAGTAAATTCTTAGCTTTATACATAATCAACTCAGAACAGAATCTAACAACACTCAGGTTGAACAATTTGAAGGATTTGCAACATGATTTACAGACAGAGAAGGTTTGTCCTAATTGAATGGGAATTAATAGACAGTGTGAGGAAGAAGGGAAAGCGGTTCAAGAGGAGGACACTAAAGAAGCCAAGGTAAAGGCTGAACAGCCTTTGTCGACTTGCAGTGTGTGTAAATCGAGAACAAAACTCAATTAGTACAAGACGTGCTCCAAAGTGTAGTGCAGCTGAGCCCGCACTGCAAACTAATGAGTTCACGAATATAATACCCGGTGAATATAATGCAAGCAACTTACATAGTTTGAAGGCTGTCAAAAATGGCTTGCTGCCTTTGCTTAGGGGCTTTGTAATCAATTGACGTGCGTCAAAATTCGCTGAATATTCCGCTAACAAGCTCTCAAGATTGAAGAAGGCAGTGGCAGCTTAAGTGAAGCTCAAGGCAAACCTGGTTGCAATTTCAAGCGGCAATTTACATTGAAAGTTTTAAGCTAAAGAGCTTAAAAGTGTTAGGATTAAAACACTAAAATGTGGTGGGAATACTTCATGGTGAGGTACAAATTATGCTAACAAGGTCTTAAAGGTCCTAAGTTGAGAAAAAGCTTGATCGCTTCTAGTTTTTAACCAATTTGAATGCATTGTTATACAAATATCATAACTGTACTACCGAATATGATAGTTATACCAATTTTTCTTAGCTTTTCCCTTGCCCTCCTTCTGGTACTGCTCGGTACCTTAAAGGTTGCCCATACCGAGCTAGTCGCTCAGTTTGAGAGCTATCTTGCTGAAACTTGGCACACATGCTTCTTATTGTTGCACGCTATAAATAAGTGATAACAAGCTGCATCAAAACGATATATCGTATAGCTGCCATACATACTATCGGCCGATTTTTGTTAATTTTCAAGATAATGCAACCAAATTTAATAGATCGGACTTTCTTTATATAAACACTATGCATATTATATTACATCGAAATCGGATCATTATAACATATAGCTGCTATAGGAACAATCGGCCGAAATGAGAGTTTTTGTAAGAAGACTTGTATTGATTTTTGAAATAACTTAACTTATCACTGCCAAATAATGTAGGACCGTAATCGACGTATTATTATTTAATTTTGCATTATTATATATAACTAGTATAGGAACGATCGGTGAAAATAAGAGCCTGCAAGGGCATAAAACCTTCGGCATGCCAAAGTTAGCCTTTCTTACTGGTTTTACCATCAATATTCCACATTAATCCCCTAAGATAACAAACCCATCTCACCTTCCTTATTGCAGATGAATTCTGTGAGGAATATCCACACAATTTGATGCCCACACCGGGCTACTGGATCGAGTGTTCACGCCAGAAGATAACTCTGCCCACACCGCATACCATATGGGATGAGAGTGATTCGGAGCACGAAGATATACGTGCTGGAAGTGCTAGCGATGCGTATTTGGAGCGAGAGTGTAGTGATCTCTATGAGGACGATGAGGATTCGGAGGCAACTCCGAGTCCACGTAAGAAAACAACCATCGAGGAGCAATGGGATCAACAGGGAGCATTCGAGCTAATCTCTGTGGAGCAGGAGACATATGAGAAATACTTCTATGGCACCGAACACTGGAATTACTTCACTAGCGATGAGGATTTGGGTCCAGTTATACTATCGATCAAACAGGAGACGCTCAATGGACGCGATCAGTTTCGCATACTGGTGCGAGCTGGTTCCTATACGGTTCATGGACTGATTCCGGCCTCCTGTGTGTTTGCCGATAGGTATGCATCCTTCATTATACATATACCCTAACAAGGTAACAATATGTAATGACGTTTGCTTACAGATATAATCGCGAGGAGGTAGTTAGATCATTAGGTAAAGAAGTTAATTTAAATCCACCACTAACATTAGGACAATTACCCGATACGCCAGAGGAATTACTTAAATTAGATCAAGTAAGATTGGGAATTGAAATTTAGCATATTATAATGTCTAAACAAATATTATCGTAATTCTTTTAATTCTTTTCCCATCTTACTTCTAGGTTTTTATTAAATCTGAATTAAAAGTCGGCGTCATTTTCGTCAAGGAGGAGCAATATACGGAAGAGCAAATTCTGGACAATAATGAAAATTCACCGCTCTTCGATGAGTTCCTCACCCTGCTCGGCGATCGTGTGCGACTACGCGGCTTCGATAAGTACAAAGGTGGCCTTGATACGGTGCACGATCTGACAGGTGTGTGGCATATCGATACTAATATTACTTAATATACTATAAAAGCCTCATATTAATATTACCTGCTCTCACTCTCTCTCTTCCTCCCTCTCGATCTCAGGTCTGTTCTCCGTCTACACGAACTGGCGCAACATTGAGATCATGTTCCACGTGTCCACCCTGCTGCCCTATGAAAAGCACGATCCGCAGAAGCTCCAGCGCAAGCGTCACATTGGCAACGACATCGTCTGTGTCGTGTTTCTCGAGGCGGACAACACTCGCTTCAGTCCCGCCTGCATTAAGAGTCATTTTCTGCACACTTTTATACTGGTAAGTGTTGGAGCTTTTAGTTTTAAAGCTTTCATCTGTTAAATTCAAGTGAAAAGCTCAGCAAGTTTAATTAGATATGACCAAGTTTTTAATAATGCACAAAGTTCTTTAATGTAATACGATCAAGTTTTTAATAATGAAAAAAGTTGTTGTCTATACAAACTCATTATTTTAGATCACCTTATTCAATCGCAAGTTAAACGTCCAAGTTCCTTGAAAGTAAACACTCTTTTCAAAAATCAAACAAGCATTCGAAAGCTTAATTTCTTAAGTTATGATAAATTCAATGAATACTCTAAGGAATGCTTTCTTTCTGTATTTCAATTTGTATAAAGTGCGCTTAATCAATCATATTTTAAGCACAATAACGAGTAGAACATGATTGCACTTTATAAAGTTACTTTAAAAGCTTTGAGCAGCTTTAAGATTTAACAGTATGCAAAGTAATTGTAAGTTCGCTTGCAAATACTTTCTTCAGCGTTTTATTTTGTGTAAAATTTTTATTTTATCAATCATATTTTAATAGCTGTCCAGAGTTTTAAATAGTTTTCAACAGTTTTCAACAGCTTTCAACATCTATCAACAGTTTTCAAAAGTTTCCAACAGCATTCGACAGCTTTCATCAGCTTTTACTATAACATATGTAACAAATAATAACACATTTTAAAGCACAACTACAAATAGAAGCTCATTGAACTTTATGAAGCCACTCGAAAAGCTTTAAACAGCTTTCATATTCAACAAAGTGCATTGTAAGCTCGCTTAATCAAAGCTCGCCTAATCATATTGAGGATCATTCTTAAGCTTTCTTTTCCACTAAATCATCTTCCTTAATTGCCCTTTTCCCCTCATCTCTTCCCCAGGTGCGTGTCTCGGCGCGCATTAAACATAAGCCGACACGCTACGAGGTGTCTGTGGTAACACGCGACGAGGTCGGCGCCTACAAGCCCTACCTGTGGGAGCAGTCGGTGTTCGAGAAGGGGCCGATGTTTCGGTAAGTGGGCAAATATCGAATATACAGTACTATATGTGATGACATACGCTTATCCCATAGCGAGTGGCTGCTGACGAAGATCGTGAACGGGGAACGTGCTTCGTACTCGGCACCAAAATTCGCCCGCATGCAGGAACGGACACGATCGCAAATGCTTGAGGATCTGGTGATGAATCTATCGAATCATGCTGAGACGGGCCAAATACCTAAACCCTATAGACGTGGCTCGTGGCGACCGATTGGTGAGGATGAATATATTAGAATGTTGCATGCCAGGGTGCTAGACAGCGAGCAGCACGAGCAACACGAACAGCAACAGCAACAGCAGCAGCAGCACAGCTACAACAGTTGCTGCTATTGCAGCGCATTGGCAGAAGCAGCAGCAGCAGCACAGCACAACAACACCACACACACTAAACACAACAACAACAATAACAACCACAACAGTCACCAGCAACAGCAACAGCCACGTGCCACAGCGACAACAATTGCAACTGCAAGTGCAACAGCAACTTCCAAACTGCTTTCCGCACAGTCGACGTCGTTGTTTGGCTGCGATTTGTGCTGTGCCTCTGTGATGCATCTCTGTGCGAGACATAGTATGTGTACACCCCACACACACACACACACAGACACACACACACTCGCAAACACACACACTCGCACACCCTTTATTTAAATGTCCATTGCTTGTATTTCCCACTCTCTCTCGCTTTGTTTGACTTCGACTCTGCATGATTAATCGTTGTTGTTGTCGTTGCCATTGTTGTTGTTGCTTATGCTGCTGTTGCTGCAACACTTCCGCTCGCTTTGCCACAGCACAGCACACGCACACACACACTAAGCTAGAGCGCTTACACTTCCGCTTCCGCCATTAACACATCCGGCCGTGTTTGCACTAGACGACGACATCATGCAAGGCTGCTGCGCGACTGCTTCCTTCCACACACACACACACACACACACCCCTCCCCCGTTCACTATCTACACTGCCACACTTTGTGGCATGCTGTGACAAATCCTGCCGCACAATCTGTTGGCTGCCACGCCCTCCCCCCAACTCCCCTTGTGTGCGCATCTTAAGTTGTCCGGCAAGAAATATGGTACAACATTTTATCTGCTGTGGTCAATCTTTTGCGTCTTAAGACACACATACACACACATCTAGACACGCACACGCACACGCACATTAGCCCGCCCTTTTGGGGCTGGGGCTGATTTCCTTTATTGTTGTTGTTGTTGTTGTCATGTTGTTGTTGCTGTTGTTGTGATTTGTTTAGATTTCTTGTTATTTATTTGTTGCATTAAACAAAACAAATCTAATTTGATTTATTCATGCACAACACACACACACACACAGACACACGCACACCGGAAACCCACACACACCTAAGCACATCACGTAGGTGTTTGGCAATTGACAGTACCAGTCTACCCTCTTCCTCCAGCTCTCCCCACGGGGCATCCCCTTGCCGCACTTCGCCTCACGCCTCACTTCGCTTGGCTTTGATTCGATTCGCATATAGCGACAGCTTCTGGCTATGCATATTAAAATGATGCAAATTATGGATTGATAGCTTCACTGCCATCTCTCCCTCTCTGCTTCTCCAGGGAACAGTGTGACCAGCTCGAGTGCAGCCTTGCGATAATCCAATTGAATGTGTCCAAGCTGACAATATGTGTGTGAAGAGCTTGAACCGACAAGAATGCGATTTATACCAATCTCATATAATATGTATATATAATATACATATATATATTATGTAATGGAATCTGCTAGTTCTGGAGTGCAATGGAAGCCAAAGAAAGGCACAGCAAGTCGAATATAACTTTTAACTCTACAGAGCAAGTCAAGCTGACTCTGCATTATCTTCAAATAAGAAGAAACATAAAGTAGTTACAGTGCTAAGCATATAATCAATATGATATCTATATGATATCAAGATATATTTCTTGTAATTCTGTTCTCAATAAACTAATGTATCAAACTAATTCTTGTCCTAAAATGATCCCCATATAAGCACTCTTATTAACGCACTAAGAACTTATAACAACAGTGAAGAACTGAGATGAAGAACTATTCCAATTTAAGGATCCATCAATATATATCTTAGCTTACCTTGAACATTAAGGTAAGCAATGAATGAATCTAGAACAGAGAACTATCCACAACAGAAGGAACATTAGAGAACATTGCAAAACTCAACTTAACCTCACTCAGCGTTCCAATATCTTACCTTACCTTGAAAATTAAGGCAGTCGCATTTTGTTAAACTGAATTAATCTTAAACAAAGGAAATTTATTCACAACTTTGTAGAGTCTCAAACAGAAAGGAAGATTGCGAGCATTGCAAACTCAACATAACCTCACTCAACATTCCTATACTTTACTTTACTTTACCTTACCTTGAACATTAAGGCAACCCTATTTTACTTAGATGAATAACTCTAAAACAGAAAAATATACACAACTGTGTGTAATTTTGAACAGAAAGAACATTGCAAACATTGCAAAATTTAACTTAACCTCACACACTGCAAAACTCAACTTAACCTCACTCAACGTGCCTTCAAAAACATTCCTACAGTGCAATTGCAATCAAAAATAAATCATATCAAAGTTATTAAAAAGAAAAACAAGCTGCGTAATTGCAAAACAATTGAAATCCATGACTTGTAAATCATATTTGCATATCATAATAAAATTTAACAAGTAAAGAAGGAGTAAGAGAAGGAGGAGGCCCAAAAAAGGGCAGCCAGTCAGATGAAGGCAGCTGTGTTTAAAGGCCGCAAGATTTCTAGATTTTCTATTTGTATTTGTATTTGGGTTCTGCCATTGATTACACTAGCAATTTAAGCGTTCTATTTGTGTTTTGTGTTCGAACGATAATAACCAGCATTCACCTGCAAACATTGCCCACGCCCACATATGTAAGTTATGTCGCCGCCTTCTCCAAGTTGGGGGAGAAAAGAATTCAATAAAAGTGTGCTGTTAGCAGGGGGGGGGACAGCACGACTAAAGGAACTCGTCTATTGCATGCAAACAAAACAAATGAATCGAAACGAAACGAATCGAATCGAATCAATGGAGAA
The DNA here is from genome assembly GCA_018904025.1 of Zaprionus vittiger. Classification (NCBI taxonomy): domain Eukaryota; kingdom Metazoa; phylum Arthropoda; class Insecta; order Diptera; family Drosophilidae; genus Zaprionus; species Zaprionus vittiger. Next base: position 10,822,169 of record JAEIFQ010001044.1, on the reverse strand, counting down.
AAGAGGAGGGTAGTGGGAGTGGGAGTGTGAGGGAGCAGCAGAGGCAGTACCTGGGTAACCTGAGTGCACAAGAAGCTGCTAGCTATCCTGTTGTCAAGTGCATAACACAATATATCCATATGGCAACTGCGGTGGCAGCCCCTCTCAAACTGAATTTCGAATGCGTACGATATGAGATACCCTGTAAGCAGTACGTAGATTTGGGATGACACTGTCTAGCCTCAACTCCAATTATCTAAGAATGTTTTAGCGCATCACAGGGTAGCTGGCAGTCTTGTCTGCAGTGTGTACATACTCACACTTGTTGTATCTCAAAGATACACGCAACACAACGCCAAGGGTTGTACACGTATGATTGATGACACGCATTATACACTACACACGCCCACCAATACTAAGACAGCTGTTGGCTGTGGTGTGGGGAGTAGCAGGCTTAACAGGTAACAAGCACGGAAAACTTCTAAAGACAACTGGATTTGTGCTATTTTAATAATCTGCAATCGAAATTCGATAACATTCGTTGTGCTAAACGTAAGAATTGAAATCTATTTAGCAACTTATTCCAATGTGAACCCATTGGAATCCAACGCACAACCTTGCACTATATATAAACCTTGCATTATATATAAACTATAAACTTATTATATTATATTATATAAACTACGTACATCGTAAGATTGCTCGCAATGTTTAAGCCCCACAAGAATTGTAACTAATTTATTATAATTCCAGCTCTCTAGATCACTATAAACTCCATCTAGTCTCTAATATAACACAAAGTATCCTTGCTGACGTTCTTTCTTCATGTCCTCTCTTCCGTCACAGGCCACATGCGACCCTCTTCGCCGCTGCTGGACTCGGTACGCGATCAATTTGAAGACTACGATCAGTTGGCCAAAGATTTTACCCGTGTTTTTTTAAACGACGAACCATCGTGCCTCACAAACGCCCATCTCTTCGATGTGGTCTTTCTGGTGGGACAGTCCAAGCAGAAGGCGCGCCTGATTGGCGTACGCGCCATACTGGGTGTGCGTAGTCGAGTCTTTCAGGTAAGTAGACAGGCCTATACTGAACTTGAAGCAAGTGCCCTTTATAACTGTCCCTCTCTCTCTCTCTCTCTCTCTCTCTCTCTCTATCAGGAAATGCTGTATGGCATTCAGACTGGCTTCGGTTCGCCGCAAATACCCGTTGCCGAGATATTCGCACGTCCGGCGCCCTCGCTTGTTTCGCCGCAAAATCAAAAACCAAAAAGCAACAACTATTTAACCGTACCCGACTCAGATTCCATACGACCCAAGAGTGTACCCTCATCACCAATGGTAAAGCGGGCGTTTTCACGCCTGGGAACGATCACCGCCGGCTGGGGACGCTCAATAAGGAATAAGAATACGAACCAATTGAATCCGGATGATAAAAAGAAATGGATATCATCGACAGATTGTTCGAGTAAGAGTTTTCATTTAATGCAATGCAACAATATCGATGCGTGTTCTTGTTCTTTCTTCTTTTCTCTCTCCGTTTTGTGCTCTCTCTTTCTTTCTCTCTCTCTCTCTCTCTCGCTCTCGCTCTCAATCTATTACGTACTTGATTTTCCTCAAACCAAAACCAAACAAAAATATAATAATAATAATAATATATATATATATATACAAAATACTACTACTACTACCACTACTACTAATACTAATACTACTACTACTACTACTACTACTACTACGCCTTGGCTCCCAACGTTCTACACGTTCTACGTTCTTCGTATTTCGTGCTCCGATCCTACGTACTTCGTTACTCGTATTGCGTATTGCCGTTACCTCGTTAATGCCTGCCTGCTGCCCACTTTCCCCACTGTCTTGGCTAATCTTGGCTAAAACTGCTAACCATGATAACAATAAACAAACCTATGAAACTCTCTCGTACAACTCGCACGTCGCACGTCTTAACCACCACCTAACCATCACCAACTACTCAACTTAACCTAACTAATTACTGCGTACTCTTCTCTGATAATAATAATGCCCATACAATACGTTATGTACCTGGTACCCACTCCATGTGGTGTTACTGCATTTGTAAATTGTGCTGATGTCTCTGGTGTGTCGTTAATCGTCCCACATATCGTTATTATGATATTGTCATCGTTATCGTTATCGTTATCGTTACCGTCATATCGTTATATCTTGTCTTTCCTTGTCATCCTTTCCTACATTATCGTTTCCTGTTCGATTGGCATTTCTTGCCTCAAATTCCCGGGACGTGGGTGCCGCCAAACTCACCACTACGTATTGTCTTTGTACAAAATATTTCTCCAAACTCACCACACTTCAACCTTTAACTTACTATGTTTACGATGATATTAACGAATTATTTGCACAAATTGCATACCATGGCACATGTTTATTATATTACGTTACTATTCACCACTCATTCACATATTGTATACTCACCACACATGTGACTGTGTTACTCATGTGGTGAACACGCTTGCTGCAAGACCATATGATCACTTACTACATACCATCATACTCACCACATCCATACTCACCACACTATATACTCACCACACATTGTATTCACCACACTATAAAATGAATTGATTGGTATTCGTATTATTATTGCATAACTCACCTCACTGCAACTGTTGTCCTATTCTTCTTTCTCCCCTCTTTCTCTGTCTCTCTGCCTATTTGCACATATATTCGGTCTCCTACTTGTCTCGAAATTCTTTTACTTTCTTATGGCTATACTATTTCTATAACAAATTGCAAAATTCATTAAATTAACTAAAAAAAACAAACAAAATTTCTTCATTTCTCATCTAACGCGCCTGTCGAAACCCACCACAAACCTCACCACACCAATAAAAAAACAAAAATCTAAACCACCCGCCACGCCACGCCTCGTCTCGCCTCGCCTCGCCTCACCAAACCGATTATTGCTATCCGTTTTTCAAATGATTTCGTTAAACGACCGTGCGACTTAACCAATCTTTTTTCCCAATTCAATTTTCAATTTGTTTTTCCCCGAAAATTTTCATTTTGATTTTTCGTTCCATTCGATTCGATTCGCGTCCGCAATTTAACTTCAACCAAACCAACCGACTACAACAACAAAAAAAAAATATCAAACCGTTTACCGAATTACCAAAATACCGAAACACCTATAAAAAAAAACCACAAATACCGAAAAAAAAACACTACTTCCAAACCTGGCAGACAGAGACAGTAAAGACAAGGATAAGGACAAGCCGGGCAGCAATCAACTGGCCGTGCCACGCCTATCCGTCTGTGCCGACGCCCAGAAGGTCGATCGCGCCAAATTGGCCCAAACCGAGTTTAATATTATCGAATTCGATCCGGATACGTTTCGTGTACTCTTGGACTATCTGCACACAGGCACCTGTCCCTTGACCTGTGTCTCTATACCAGGTAAGTTGAGAGTTGACAATGATCTAAAGAAGGGCGTTAGGTACCTAACTAGGTAAAAAAACAATAACAAAGCGGAAAGTTAGGATTCGCAATGCGAATGTGTTAGAAAGGGGTTCTCTGGATCACTTACAAAGTATAATGGCATATATATATATATGTACATATGATATGATTATTCTTTAGATCCAGTGATGGTATTAGGTACTGGCGGGGTTAGGTTGGGATTAGGCACTACCCATGGTGGGGTAAGGTGCTACCAATAATGCGGTAAGGTACTACCAGTGATGGGGTTAGGTACTACTTATGATGGGGTTAGGTACTACCAATGATCGGGTTAGATACTACCAATGGTGAGGTTGGGAACTACCAGTGATACGGTAAGGTACTGCAAATGATGGAGTTAGGTACTACCGATAATGGGGTTAAGAATTACCATTGATCGGGTTATGCATTACCAATGATGCAGTAAAATACTATCATTGATGGGGTTAGGTACTACCAACGATAGGGTTAAGTACTACCAGTGTTCTTAAAGTGTGGTGCCAAGATTAGAGACTTTAATACATAGGTTAATGCAAACAATATTAATATTATGTGTGTTACAGATCCACCACATCTGTTCCTGCAAAGAACCTTGCGTGTAGATCTTACAACCCCCTAAAAATCCCCTCTCTCTCTCTTTTCCTCTTTGTTGGACTGTACCTTACAGTCTTAATCCTTTTCTAGGGTTGAAACATTCAGATAAAGCTTAGTCTTCGTCTCTATATCGGCTTAGTTTAGAATATTGAAGATATAGTACCATATCTTGCACCTTTACTAACCTCTTGAATTCTCCCTGCTACCCTGCTTAGGCCTCCTCTGTGCCGCTGAGCACTACGATCTACCGGAGCTGCTGCAGGCATGCTTCCATCACTGCAAACAGTTCCTGCGCATCGAGGTTGTCTGCCCGATGCTAATCTCGCTGGAGAACTACTACTGGCGCTACACATCCGCCTCGGAGCTGGTCAACATGATATTATCGTTCGTGGAGAGCAAAGCGCATTCGCTCTTCAAATGCCCCGAATTCCTCAATCTATCCGAATCGATGGTGCAGATGATCATGTGCCGTGAACTGCAAACGCCAGAGATACGTAAGTTCGAGGCAATGCTGGCCTGGGCCCAACACAAGGTGGCCAAACTGAAGAATCATCCCAACAAGGATACCCAGTTTGAGTTCGAGTGCATTATGGAGAGGCTGACGAGAGATTTGAACTTGTGCCGCATATCGCCGAGCGAGCTGCTCACCGTGGTGCTGCCCTCCAAGTCGATGAAGAACGAGCGTATTATGGAGACCCTTATGGTGCAGGTGAATCTGGGCACTTATCGCATGCCCGAATTGGATGCGTATCGTCAGCAGTTGCGTCAGCAGGAGTCCGCCGAGGCCAACGTGCAAGTCCATCGGGGTGGATGAGACAGTAAGAATGTGAGTTTCGATTTGGATCAACAGCCGCAGCAGCAACAGCAGCAGCAGCTGGCAATAATGGGCGCCACGGACAGTGCACAACACACAACACAACAACAACAACAACAACAAAAACAACAACAAAAACAACAACAAAAACAACAGCAACAAAAACAAGTACATCAACAACAACTACATGCAGGAGATTACAGTGGCATCGGTATGTTAACGCCCACCAACGCTGGTCTCGTGGGTGGCGTCGGCATCGGTGGAGGTGCCATTGGTGGCTATGCGGATGCTCGCGCCTATGCGATGGCCTCTGTTGCCGTTGCGCTCGAGCACCAGCAGCAACAACAACAGCAACAGCAGCAGCAACACCAGCAGCAACAGTTGCAGGCGCCGCGCGATGCCGACGATGATGAGGTGGAGCTGTATGCCAGCTTCGATCTGGCTCCCAGCACCAGCCGCGTGGCTGCCCAAATGCAGGCGGCCAAGGAGGCGCGACGCAAGCGTTGGGCAGCCGACGGTGCCAGTGGCAGCAGCGATGGCGGCGGCTGCGCCAGCGGCAGCAGTGAACGCGATCGCAGCGGTCGCCGTTACTAAACAGACACAAACTGACAACAACAACAGCAAGAAGAAAAACACATTGATTACCCTTGCTAGGCTGGTTTTATAGCAGTTTTATAGCATGTTTAAGGTTCGAATTGGATTAAGTAGTAACCCCAAGCGAGTGATGCTTAACAAACCAAGCCCCCAACTCGACGTTTCCTATCAATAAAGTATTTTTTTTAAATTCCCAGATTCCTTTCGTTCCATATTCCATTCTTATCAAGTTTCTTCGCTATATTCAGAAGGGCAACGACGGGTGAGGCGTCGGAATTTTAATTTTTAAATTCAAGATACCCCTGTCGGCTGTCGTATAGGATATATACATTGATTTCAGATCTTCTCTGAAATTTATCAAACTCATCGTAAATCATAGTAGTTTAGTTGCTTAGGGAAAATATATTCTAAATATGATGAGTTCGCATAAATTTCCACACTTTCTGTAGGATTCTCTTCGAGATCGTATGCGACACTTTGGCCAGGCGCGGAATTCGATATATATTGGATACCCCTGCAAAGTGCGTTGCGTTTGAGAAGTTACTTGTAGTTGTTGCATAGAAGAATAGCTGACAGATTTTTTTTTTTTTTTTTTTTGAATGTATGAGATATTTAAAGGATTAAGGAAATTGCAGACTAGAATTAAATGGTAAATTAAAAAGAAAATTTCATAGAGAATCCAGGGCAGGCAATCCAAGCAAGGCAAGGGAATCAAGCAAAGAAAAACAAAAAAAAAAAAAACCTTTTACCACAAAACCACTGAAAACTAAAAACTTTTTCAACTGTTTGTATGTGTGCCTGTGTGCGTGTGTGTGTTTGTGTGTGTGTGTGTGTGTACGTCCAACCCACCGCTCAAATACACCCAAAAATAAAGTCAAGAAGAAGAATGAGAGCCATCCAAATCGAAGCTGACATTGTTAACTCTTACATTCACTCCGCAAGACGAAATACGAAGCGAAAGCCACAGCAAAAGCTGAAGCGAAAGCTGACACAAAAAAAAGAATCCCAAAAAGAAACTGAAAAAATAAAAGCGAAAAGCATTTTCTACAAGTATTACCAAAAAAAAAAAAAAAAAAAACAAAGACAAAACACTATGATTAATCGTATATGCAACCCCTAAAATATAACTGTACATGTGTAGTATATACAATACATACATACATATTATATATACACAGATATATATATATATATATATATATATTCGTATATGGTATACATATATTGTACCTATATATATGGCTCGAGTCTGTCGGAAAGTTTTGTTGGCATTTGTACTACATGTAATGTTAACAATGCTAATAGCATTTGGTTTTTGATACCCCCGTAAAAGTCAACACACACGAAACCTAAATGCGAAACTACCCGAGATAAAACACACAGAAAACCAAAAAAAAAAAAAACAAAACAATACTAAACCAAAAAATGAGACGACAAAAAAACATAAATTAAACGCTTACTGATTGTAAAACAAAGACTTAAGACAAGAAATGATAAACAAAAATTTTTTTAATCAATGTTTTTGAACATGTGTAAGCTCTACTAAGTGTTTGGGAAATGCAAGTAACAAACGAAAAGCAACCTAACCTAATCTAACGTAACCTATTATAACCAAACCTAACCTTAACTAATTAAATGTAAAACAACAAAAAAACAACAAAAAACAATACAAAAAAAAAACGTGTAAACGTAAAACACAAAAAACGAATGAAAGAAAAAAGAAAATACACAAAAGTCAACCGAATTATTTATGTACATAGGGTTAATTATACTTGTATTTGTATTTAAATGTTTAAACCGAAATCTTAACAGATTAAATTGCTGTGTGCAAGTTTATGCTAGCTATATATATATATATATATACACATCATATATATGTATATGATATAAATCTACATATAAACGATTTCCTTTTTTTTTTGAAGATACTTGCGAATGATTGTGAGTTTTGCAAGCGCGTATACATTAAATATACACCAGAGAGAACTAGTCACTAAAATTACCTATAAACAAGAAATTGATTAAATATACTTATACAAAGTATCCGCAGAAACCTAACTTAACCACTTAACTAGCAAATTACAACCTAAATTAAACAAAAACAATAACTAAATATATAAAGAATACATACATAATCCCGAGACACTGATATATGGTATTTGAACGTATACTGGTGTGTACTGCTGTTCCAAATAGAGTTCAGGCATGTTCATCGAGCTGAGAGTAGTAGAACCCGAAACCCGAACCCGGAAACCATAGCCTATCGTCTAAAAATATCCGCTTTCGATAACAGATTACCAATAACCGATTATTGCTGTTTAGACCTAGACATACATACATATTTTATATATGCATATTAAAGAGTACTTACCCTAAAGGCAGCTAACCGTAGTATTCCACATTTATATGTAGTGTGTCTATATAAACATAAACATACATACATACCTGCATACATACATACATATATATATATACTATTTACGACATCCGCGACAAAAATCGAAAACTGAAAACTGATAAAAAAAATAAAATACACAAAAAAAAAGTAACGGCAGCATTTTCGAAAGGGTTTCACTTAACGGTTCAAAATGTGTATACCAAAATTAAACTCAAGTACATACATTGCTATACAAAACTTTATATATGTGTGACTGTATGTATTGTCGATTTATAACCCACACACAGTGCTGGGCATATGCTTAAAAACACTTAACCGCAAAATATACCAAGAAAAAATAAAGTTGAAATGCTTTCAATGTGCAAAATCTTAAATGTTAACTAAACTAAACAAACTAACAAAAATATTTGAAAAAAAAAACACAGCTATTTGATCAAAGAAAGAGCTGTTATATCTATAAGCAGATATTTGATATATATTTGTGTCTATATATGTAGATATACCAAACGCGCGCAAAAACCCAGCAGATTGACAGTATCTCGAAAATTACTTAATGTTTTTCATTATACGATATATGTGGCTACAATATCCTCAGATTTAAGATATCTGCTTAGGGTAAGCGTAACAGTTTTTCAAAAGATAAAGTTGATTCAGAACACATAGGAAATAGATCAGATAATATTGAGTGAAAAAAATCATGTTTTTTTTATTGTTTGCTGAAAACTCTTTTCAACTCACGTTTGAACTGAACGCAACAGTACATATAATAATGTTAACGCAGATTAAATAGTCAATATACTTACAATAGGTTAAGCTTAAAGCAGCGTAAACCCTTTTGGGGTTATGCAGGAATACAATAACTGAAGCATCATCAAATAATGTTTACAAAACTTTCAACATTTAAAACGAAAAATATTTTGCGTAATTGCAACAAGTGTTTCTAAGTGTTTGTGCCATGCTGTCTAAACAAAGTAAATACAAAAATCGTTAACAACAAAAAATAAACAACAAAAAAAATATTATTAAACTCAAACTCTTTAAAATTTTGAAGATAACTTCGTAGCTTTGCCGAAGTTCCATAGTGTGGTGAGAACGGGAAGGGTTTTAGAAAGGTGGACTTGAAGTTACCGACTTTTTGATTGAGATAACGAAAGAACTCAGTGTTATATGCCGTGACTCTTTTTGAGCTCATCGAATCCAATATATTAAATACAGAAATTAAAAAAAAAAAAAACGAAATCGTAACTAAAACGTATCTAAAACTACATACAAATATGTTGTAAATGCCAGATAGAAATCCATAAAATGATACAAATGCATAAGCTACAAGAACAGCTACAATACATATACAAATTTAATTTCATACCAAAAAAAACAAAAAAAAACAATAAAATCAAATCAAATTAAATACAATATGATTAACAAAAGTTACAGAAACAAGAGAAATAATGCCTCCGATCTGTCACCTAAATGTGGCTTCAGGCTGGGCACGGGGAAGAAGTTGAGTGCGATTGAAATATGAATTTCATGAGCCTCAACATACGCAGTACTTGTGCCACAGACCAATAGAAATCGCATAACTACACACATATGCTAAATACATATGTTATTATATTCTATATGTATGTGAAATGATTAATTAAAAACAATAAGAATAATAATAAACATATTTATATCTATATGGTCGTGTATGTGTGTGCGAATCTGTTAAAACGCTATATACTAAACTATACATATATATATATATACTTATACATTAATATACAAACAAACAAACAAACAAAATATTATTATATTATATAATTTACACAGTTCCAACATTTCTCACATTTTCATATAGCATAACGATTGGGATTTCGAAAATTGCATTTATTCGAGTATTATTTTGAGCCAGTTCCCAACTCTAGTTTCACCTCGAGTATCAGTTAAATTTTCAATGGCTTTTGAGCCCTAATTCCCCAAACCAATGGGGAGTTTTGAAGCCAATGAAATTTGACGGAAATTTGTTGGAACATTTTCTTGTTAATTGATTTACAAAATGTTAATCGAAATTTGATTAAAGTCGACAACTCTTTTATTTAAGGTGTAAATAATTTGGACTAATTTATGTTGCCAAAATTTGTGCTATATGAAATGCAGGAAATGGAAAATTGTACTGGAGTTTTTTGGAACACGATGTATTGAAATTAAAACTGATTTGGACAAACCCAAACTTGATTTTTTTTTTATTCTGGGAGGGTGTAAGGTTATTATATGATATACCCGAGCATAGAATTCCCATTGATACGTTTTAAATTTATTAAATGAAACACATTAAAATATTCAGTTTTGTATTGAGGGTTTTTCGAAATCGATTTTCATTTTTATTGAATTTTTCGCAATATTCATAAGAGTTTACATTCTTTTGTGTGTGAGTGTGTTGGTTTAATGCTCGCAATTTTTACAATATTTATATAGATACATATACACAGATACCAAATACGTGTACACACGGGCAATTAGCACATACGCATACCCACACACATGCATCTATGCGTATGTCTACCGATAATAAAACTAAGAAGTAGACGTACTGTACAGACAAATGAACATATATCGTCCATATACAATATACAGCTATACCAAATGTATGTGTATTTCTATATATGCACACGTATGTATGTGTGTGTACTCTGTACGCTTACTTGCACTCCAGGCTTAAACTTTAACACATAAATCAGTCGAAATACATCAATTCAATAGATCGTTTGCTTTGTGTTTCAATAAATTAACATACAATACAAATAGATCGCATTTCTCTTTCCTCTCCCTTCTTCTTCTTCTACTTTTCTTTCTTTTAGTCAAATAAAGAAAACACATAATGTTTTTTATTGTAAAGCAAAGTAAAAAGACTTTAAATAATAATAAAAAAAAAACTTGACTTTCACTACAAATTGTTAAACAGCGAATGCAACACCCCTTTTGCCTGCCCCGCCCCCTATACCGTATTCTACATACGCCTATATGTATATTGGTATTTGTTACTCTTTGCTTTTCGTCAATTTTATATACAATATGAATATAATTTTCATATAGTTGCGAAAGTATTTCAAATTTCTATTCTCTTTTTTTTTCTCGATTTAATTGAATAATTTAAACATTATTCCTTAATTGTTTAATGCATGCACAGGAACAACAACTTTTGAGGTCGCTAGCTTACATACACACTCACAGACACACACACCCACACCCACACACTCGCTTGTCTCGTTTGTCTATGGGTTTTACTCTAAGGAACACTTTGATTTCAACAACAGAAAACAAATGGGGCAGCAAGAGAAAGCTAATTTTTGATACCCTTGCAGATGGTTCCTATGGCAACACTATATATTATATATAATATATGTTTTTATATGTAAATTATGATCCGCATTATCAGATTTTTTATCACAAAACTTTATGCAATACAGATTGGAGACTGATTGTTTCTATGGCAGCTAATTGATAAATACGTCTTTATATTATGACGATTGAAAAACTGACAGCATTCACTATATATACTGTGTATGCTGTGTATAAACTGCTTCTGGATATAGTAGAGCATTTGAAATAAGGATTTACAACTTGCATAACATATTGCATAGTCATGTGTGTGTTTGTGTGTATGTATATATAATGATTTTCTATATAATTGTTTCGGATATGAAGAGAAAGGCGTTTGGCTTGTTCGGCTTTAATTGCACAGAGTTAAAGTGTGTGTATATATAATATATATATGCGCATATGTGTATATAGTATACGCTTGTTTTATAGCAGATATATAGTTGTCGGATTATAGCAAAGAATACAAGTAAAATGTGACGCCATTGCTTTCAACTATTGCACAATTATTATGTGTAGCGTACAGTATATATAGTATATACATATATATATATGTATCTATATATATACTATATATATATAAATATCTATATATATACTATATATATATACCTATATACAGACAGCAGATATTTACATATATACATACATATACAGACGGACATGTACGACTATATTTTATATACGATTAAATGTCTATGTAAAAAACTTTTAATATTCCTATATAGGGCACAGTGTTTATAATTGTTGTTAATTGTTGGTGTTCTTTTTGTTTCTGTTTTTTGTTGTTGCTGTTGTTGGTGTTATAAGTGTTGTAGTTGAAGCTATTAAATCGATAAATTTCTTATCAATCTAGATAGATTTCTTTATATGGCTCTATTGGTTGTCTACAATTTTTCTCAGATTTCTTTGTTACTTTTCTCTATATGGTTGCATAAACAAATCATGCCTAACAAGTTCCTATATACAATTTACACACACATATACAGGCACAATCACACACCTTTGCACATAAGCACACACACACACACACACACATGCAGACGATAAAGATTGCCTATAAAGATGCTGAGAAGACGAAACGCTTAACTGATAATGTTATTTTTAAGACTTTTGAACACTTTCGTTTCCATTTGTTGTTAATTCGGTTTCAATGTGTGTCTGAGTGTATCGGTGTGTGTGTTCATTGTGTGCTGTCCAGCGAGTATCGATTGGCGCAGGTGTTGTTGTTGTTGCAGTTGGTATTACAGGTGTGGCAGGTATGCTACGAGGTATTGTGGGTGTTGTCGATGCTGTCGGTGTCTCCCTGACGGCAATCGGCTCCTGCTGCTGCTGCTGCTGTTGCTCCTCCTCCTCGCCATCGCGAGCAACATCATCGAAGCCATACCAACATCACATGACCATTATTTGCAGCGCTACTCATTGATCTATGGTCCTATAGATACGTCGCTGTGGCTCGGGTGTATAGTGAATGCGGGTGCGAAAATGTTGAGGCGAGCCTGGCACGCTCTCCGAACCGCGTCGCGGCGGCGGCAGTGGTGGTGAGGCTGATACATAGCTGCGAGAAAGAGAGAGAGAGAGCAGTACATGAATTAGAGTGAGCAAGCAAGAGTGTGTTAAGATCTTCGACACGAACTGCAATTGGTATGGTATATAAGAACTCAGACCAGCTTAGGCAAATGTGACTATATCGAGTTGCTTTTTATGTTGATTAGAAAAATATATACACTCGTAATATAATATATAAAGAAATCGGTTGATTCTTGTATTAATTATGAATATATATGCTGTAAAGTTGCAACCTTTTGTTTAGAGAACTACTGCAGCGCATTTTAGTCACATATAATTGTTCAAGAATATATATTGAGAACAGAAAGAGGATATCAAGAATATATATGCTATAAAGAAACAACATTTTGTTTATAGAACTACTGCAGCGCATTAAAGTCTACTTTGTTGTTCAAGAATATATATATACTTTATAATGAACAGAAAGAGAACATCAAGCTAATGTATGTACACTACAAATAGAAAGAGAGAGAGAGAGAGATCTATATCATAGATGACTGACAGATCATTTCCCCTACACAGTCTGTGCACAACTACGACTGTTCTGTTCTTCTATATCCTTAAGATCCCTTCCTATATATCCATATCTATATACCATACAACGTGCACATTTCTCTACCAATTACAGTTCACAGTCACGTGTCTTCTCATCATACTCACCGTCGCTGCAGCATTGGTGAACCGGGCGTCTGTCCACCCAACTCGAGCAGATTCTTGCGCAGCAGCAACGGCGATTGTCCCCGATTATAGCGTGGTGGTGGATCCGGACTACGATGCCGACGATCCAGACCGGCAAGCAGATGTGGAGATGGTGGTGTACTAATGCTGCCACCGCTGCTTGCATAGCGACGCAAGAAACCGCTGGTGGCAATACCACCACCACCACCAGCACCAGCTGCACCGGTGCCACTTGCCGTACCCGTTAGTGGTTCCGTGGTGGGTGAAGTGCTCTGACTCGTGGTGTGGCTGCTGCTGCTGCTCGCTGCGGACAATGTGCGATAGTAGAACGTTTTGCCGACATTGCTGTTGCTGTTGCTAATGTTGCTGTTGCTATTGTTGCTGTTGCTGATGCTGCTGCTGCTGCGATAGGCGGGTGGTTGTGGCGTCGTTTGAGGTGACATCACATCCAGGCCACCTAGTGCTGCTGCTGGTGGTGGCTGCTGCTGCTGGTCACTGCTGCTGCTGTTGCTGTTGCTGTTGCTGCTGCTAGTTGGAGCCATTGGCGACGTCGCTGTGGAATTCAATTGTGTTTTAACATAGGTCGCAAATTGTCGCTTCATTGCGCCGGCGAGTGTATTGAACCAGCCTGATGCGACGCCATGATTGATGCGTCGATTGAAGCGACCATTGATTGATGATGATGTTGTTGTTGTTGATGTTGTTGTTGATGTTGTTGTGCATTGCAGTGCGATTTATTGCGTGGTGATGGTGTTGGTGATGATGATGATGATGATGCGTGGTGTGTGTGAGTGCGTGTGCAAATGCGTGTGTGTGTGTGTGTGTGTGTGTGTGTGAGTGCGAGAAAGAAAACACAAAGAAAAGAAGAGCAAAAGCGATGCAAAGATATTTTTGCAATTAGTCAAAGCGAACAACAACAATAAAGCAGCAAATGATAAGCGAATAAAACGAATAACGAATGCATAACAAAAATAAAGAAAAAACTTTGAGCTACTGGCAGTTGCAACGACTAAAAAATACCCCTTAACTGAAGACCTTTCTGCTAACTGAAATGGATCTATCCGTTTCTATTAAATAAATTATTAAGTTAATCGATCTGATGGCATTGAATGATGTATAGAAACAGAATTGCAACTTATAAATCTTGCTAGACATATCTTGAACCTGATATGATATAAAAAACTATAGATTGGATTATCATAATCATATTAATTGCTAATACACCTAACTGCCTAGTTTCGTATTTTGAATTGCTTAAATTAGATTTATTTTTGACTTAATACAGCAATAATCAAGTTCATCATACTTTCCTCACACTTATTCGCTTAAATATATATATATAGAGCAAGAACTGTAAGCATACACAATATTCCATAGATAAGTCATATAATTGGAATGTACTGTTGGTAAATTCTACCTGCTAAAGTGTGATTTTTTTTATCTCTTTGGCAACACTGATTTGAACAGCTGACGTAGGTTTCGTGTTTGGTATCACTCTCAAACATCTTCAGTTTGGTCTATAATTTAACCATAAATTATCAGACAAACGAACAACGCTTGCAAATTATTGAATTTTACGTATTATCAAAATGCGTGCTCTGTTAAGAAATTTCATCGCGCGCTTCTTCCATGTTATTGGCCGCCTAGATCGTGCGATTTAACGCCTATAGACATGTTTTTTGTGGGACAATGTTAAATCTAATGTCCATACAGACAAACCCGCTTCAATTGACGCATTGGAGCACAATATTGAAGCATTTATTCGTGAGATACAGGCCGAAATGTTGGAAAGAGTATGCCAAAATTGAAGGCGCAGTCTTGGTCAACATTTACATGAATTAAACTTTAAACATTAAATTGTAGGGACGGTACTATCGATTCAAAAAAAGATTTCATGCATTTCTCTGAATTGTATGTGTTTTTTTTTTTGAAAAATATATCTGTTGGTATATCTATATACTATTTACTATGTACATCTCTTGATATATTATATTTACTATATCGTATTTACTCTTAATACATCCTATATATCCCATTCATCTCTTGCTATATCTTATTAACTATATATATCTCTTGCCATATCCTATTTAGTACATATCCCTTGCTATATCCTTCACTATATATCTATCAACTGCCCCCATCTGCCCTGCTACTACCAGTGCTGTTTGGACTGCATCCTGACTGCAACTCACCCGCATCTGTTGTGCCTGCATAGACATGTTGCTCACGTCCATCGAGATTGTTGCTGCTGCTGCCGAGCAGCTGTCGACGTGCATACAACTTGCTCAGCTTGCTGCCCACCAGCGATGCATTGCCGACACCAACCTCCGACGGCAACTGTTGTTGCTGCTGCTGCTGTTGTTGCTCCGATGAACGCCAGGGCAGATTGCCATACAAATTGCCGCTCTCACTGCAGATTGTTGTTGCCGTTGTGGTTGCTGATTCCACTGTGGCTGTTGCTGTTGCCATGGGCAACGGTTGGTACTGCAACTGCGCTGCGCTGCCCACACCAAAATGTCCAGCAGGCGCTGGTGATGGCGGCGCCGCAGCTGGAGCTATTTGGGAGCACGTCGACTGCGTCGAGGATGACTGACTAGAGGTGGAGTGCGAGGAGTGCGATGCGGGCGCCACGTAGTTGCTGTGAAAAGGATTCGTGCTGGTGGTCACAGGCGGCAGCGGCGGCGGCGTTGGCTGCAATTGTTGCTGACGTGTTGGCGAATGTGTTGGCGACAGCGACAACGTTTGCAGTTGCAATTGCAATTGCAGCTGTGGCAGTGGCAAAGGCTGTTGCTGCTGTTGCTGCTGCTGCTGCTGCTGCTGCTGGTAATGATAATGCTGCGGATAATGTTGCTGCAATTGCTGCTGCTGCTGTTGCAACTGTTGCTGCAATTGCAGTTGTTGCTGATGTTGTTGCTGCTGCAATTGCAGCTGCTGTTGTTGCTGCTGCAAGTGTAGCTGTTGCTGCTGTTGTTGCTGCTGCAATTGCAATTGCTGCTGCTGCTGTTGTATGTGCTGCTGTTGCTGTTGTTGCTGCCGCTCAGCTGCCTCCTTTTCGCGCAGCTGCTGCTGCTGATGATAGAAACGCTGCAGCACTGCAAGGCAAAGGGGAAGAGGGGGAAATTAGTACAGAACTTGTTGCAGAAATCTCTGAAGAATGTTGCTACCTATGGGACTCTGATTGCCAGGTTGCAGGCGCTGTTGCTGCTGCTGCTGCTGTTGCTGCTGCTGTTGCTGCTGCTGGTGTTGATTGTTTAGCTGCAACGTTGCTGCTGCTGTCTCTGCCAGCTGCAACTGTTTGCGCTGTTGCAATGTTGGCGAGCTCAGCTGCTGTGCAGCGCTGCTATCACAGGTATCAAACGGCAGCGTGTTGTGCCATGTGGGCGTGCTCCCGCCCATGCTGTCTGTGGGCGTTCTTTGTGTATTATTATGCGGCAGTGCTGTTGTTATTGTTGTTGCTGCTGCTGCTGTTGCTGTTGCTGCTGGTGTTGTTGGTGTTGTTGCTGTCACAATTTGATGGTGTTTCTTTTGGCTAAAGGGCGACGTTGTCAGATTGCGCAATATGGATTGGCCTGCGAGTGGGAGAGGGAGAGAGAGAGAGAGAGAGAGAGAGAGAGAGGGAGTATGTGGTTTAGTTTTGTTGTTGTCAAGTGGGCGTGCCACGCCTACCAAAACTGCTAAAGACCGACTCCTTGCGTGGACTCTCATCGTTGTTATACTTGTTGTTGTAGTGCGATCCATTGCTCAATTTGCGCTGCATGAACGGAGATTTGCGATACAATTTGTTGCTAATGTCCCCGATAGCACTAACGCCACCTGGCGGCGACATTGGGCTAGCACCACTACTGCTGCTGCCGCTGCCACCACCGCTGCCGCCGCTGCTAAAGTAATTGGTTGTTGTAAGTTGCTGCTGTTGGTATTGATGTTGCTGCTGTTGGTGTTGTTGCTGTTTATGCTGTTGCTGTTGCTGTTGCTGAGGTAGTTTTGTGGCTGATTGCATGAAATATTGCTGCTGCTGCTGTTGCTGATAGCTTGGTATTTGCGTGGGTTTTATTGTCTTGGCCGTTGCTGTTGCTGATGTTGCTGTTGTTGTTGGTGCTGCTGCTGTTGCTGCCGTCGGTGCTGCTGTTGCAGCTCTGCCGTATTTTGTTGTCGTTGCCGCGTTGCCTGTTGCTGTTGCTGCTGTTGTTGCTGTTGCCCTGCAAAATGAACGCAAAAAGTTGTTAGCCTTTTTTTTTTAGCTTGTTCCAGCTAAATTTCGAGCCCGATATATGTGCAGTAAACACACACACACACACACAAAATGACGCCAGCAGCAGCGGCAGCGAAAAAGTGAAACAGACAAATAGAGCGAGACAGCAAGAGAGAGAGAGAGAGAGAGAAAGACAAAGAGAGGCAATTGGGAAGACAGAAAGAAAGGTTTGTATGATGCGTGTGTGTGTGTGTGTGTGTGTGTGTGTGTGTGTGTGTGTGTGTGTGTGTGTGTGTGTGTGTGTGTGTGTGTGAGTGAACGGGGTGTGTGTGTGTGGGGAGTAAAGAAGCAAAATGATATAAAATTGGGGAAGATGTAAGAGCGAGACGGTTGTATATACAAGAAGCTGAGTGAGACAGGGAGTATGGAAATACAATGATCGATCGATCTCTCGCTATAAACAATGGGGGAGTGAGTGAATTTTGAATGGAAACGACAGCAAACAATTTTGGAATAGCAAAATAACCTTATTCTCTTTACAAATCATCAATGCAGCCTTATTGTGGTGAATTTTGTGTGGTGAATTTGCAACTATTAAGCACCAAACTCACCAAAACCAAAACGTAATGAGATGAAGCAACCAAAAATTGTAAGGAACAAAATATACACACAGATCTGATGACAGAGAGAGAGAGAGAGACAGCGAGAAAAAGAGAGACAGAGAGAGCGATGTGTAGAAAAGCAGTGTGCAATGTGGTGGCAATGAAACGAAACGAAATGGAATGGAATGGAGCGACAGATAACATCAATAATATCGCGACAAACAAATCGAACATAAATTTGAATTCAATTTCTAGAAAATAAATGCAATAAATTTCAAAAATCGTGTTTTTTCTTCAACAAATTTACCTCTTTTGATGTTTGTGAACTGTTTTTTTTTGATAAATTTTGCAAGCAGAGCAAGCGAAAAGCGGTGCATGCAACAATAATGAACATACAATAAGAACAGTAACCCAAAACGTGCGAATATGCGACAACCCTGTACCCAAGCTTAATGAAATTTTGAGAAAGGTTTATTTAATAGGGAAATCTACAAATTTGCCAAAGATAAAGACTTTAAAGCAAACCATACTGATTCTAAAGGGTGATTTTTTAGCTATTATCTTTTTGGCAACACTGATTTAAACAGCTGACGTACGTTTCGTGTTTTGAATCACTGTCAAACATCTTCAGTTTGGTCTATAATTTAACCATGAATCGTCTTACAAACGAACAACGCTTGCAAATTATTGAATTTTATTATCAAAGAAGAAGAAAGTTCATCGCGCGCTTCTTCCATGTTATTGGCCGCCTAGATCGTGCGATTTAACGCCTATAGACATGTTTTTTGTTGGGCTATGTTAAATGTAATGTCCATACAGACAAGCCCGCTTCAATTGACGCATTGGAGGGCAACATTGAAGCATTTATTCGTGAGATACAGGCCGAAATGTTGGAAAGAGTATGCCAAAATGGGACTAAGCGGATGGACCATTTAAGGCGCAGTCACCGTCAACATTTGCATGAAATAATCTTCAATCGATCGATTCAAATAATGATTTCATGCAGTCTCTGAATTGAATGTGTTTTTTTTTTGAAAAACTTTCCTATAGCTCTTAAAAAATCACTCTTTAAAGAGAGACAGACTCAGAGAGAGAGACTGACTGGGTACAGAGTGTCTGTCAGTGATGGTTAATGAGTGTGATTGTTTAGTAAAGCCAATTTGGTTAGAAATTATAAGCAAATGATTATGCAACATAACCTTAACAATAACAATAATAATAATATAACAGTAAAACATAATAATAAGGATAAGATTACAAACTCTTTTGTTGTACTTACTGAATTTGACATTTGATTGATTTGGGAGGAGTTTGCTTGGTCTTGTGTTTATACGTTTCTTTTTATTTGCTTAATAAGTATACATATATATATGGATCGTATATGGTATGGGTATATCAGCTATCATATATATAAATACATACATACATATTCAATATATATGATATATAGTTATATATATATACATATATATATATGTATATCGATTGCTTGCATTTAATCGGGTTTGCTTCATAATCGTTTCATGTTTTTTTATGTTTTGGTTTTAATCGGTTTTACAGTTTGTCTGGTTTTATTTTTTGTTTTGTTTCTTTTTTTTCGTTTTTTTTTTCTTAGTTTTGTTGTTTGCTTTTTGTTTTTTTTTTTTCTTTCTTTTGTTTTGCATTTACTTTTATTATAATATTTGTATAATATAGTATGTATTAGGAATTAAGTAACCTACAAAAGATGGTAATAAAAAAGGATGAAAAAGTAAATCAAAAAACACACAAATTAAATAGTCAATAAAACGCAAAATATTTTGTAATTATTGTATAAGACATATGTGTAGTACTTGGACGAGTTCGGGGACCTGGTTGGGAGGGGGGGAACAGGGGTTAACAGGGGAGAGAGAGTCTAACAGAGAGACAGAGGCACAAAGACGCACGAACAGAGACAGAGAGAGTGAGAGAGAGAAGGACTTCTCTTTCATTTTTCAATTTTAATTCCGGCAAAAATTCCACAGGGTGTGTGCCAAGTGTATTTGTTGTTGTTGTTGTTGTTGTTGTTACAGGGTAGTAAGGTAGTAGCATTTGTATTATAGTTTTTAAAAAAAGAACCCAAAATTAAGATAAAAAAAAAAGAAAACAGTGTGTGTAAAAGAGACAGAAACAAAAAAAGAAGAAGACATGCTAATTGGATTGAAATTAAGCAAGAATATTACAAACTTTAGCAATCACCCTACGATTAGATACCTCTTATTTTCAGTTTTTAGTTGTATATACTTTTTTGTTTTGTTGCCTACCTGTTAGAAATTCTTTACTTGTTTTGCGATTCAGATTTAGCTAAAGTATTGAAAAGAAAGGAAAACGCAACGTAACGGAATGAAACAAAAGCGGAAACGGAAACAAAATGTATAGAAACAAAGCATTGTGTTTTGAGCAGTCACACACACAGACACTCACACACACTCGCACACTCACACACACTCGCACGCACACATAGCAAAAGGCAGACGGCAGACAGCAGGCCATGTGGGGCGTGGGTGGGGGAAACTGCCAAGCAGCTAATCTGTAATCTTCCTAGGCAGGTCTAAGAGATGGAAGGGAGGGAGTGGGGGGAGTTTGAATCTCACCTCGTCAACGTTGAGTCACCATTGACACGTATCCGCTTGCCGGCTGCACTGTCCGTCACCAACTGAAACCAGTGGGGCACATCGACTTTGGCTTCCTCGTAGATCTTGATGAAGGGCTGCGCCAACAGCTCCGGATACTTGGGACGATCCTGATGGTTCTTTGTGAGGCTGCAATAAAGAAAATCAATTAATATCTCTCTCTACTTCATCTCTATCTCTCTCTCTCTCTCTCTCTCTCATCATAGTTTATCGCCTTTACCACTTGATGACAAAGTCATGAAACTCTTGACTAAAATTGAATCCCTCGCCGCGAGGCAAACACGGTGGCTCCGAGTCTAGCACCTTAGTGAGCACCTCAAAGTCCGTGTTGCAGCCCTCGTAGGGTGAACGCGCCGTGGCAAGCTCCACCAACGTTATACCCAGCGACCACACATCGGCGCGTATATCGTACTTTGGTTTCTTGGGATCAATGCGTTCCGGCTACAAAAAGAAAATTTCCTCTATTAATTACGCTATATTAAAGACGTAGAAGAAAGAGAAACTTACCGCCATGTACGCAGCACAGCCAGCGGAACGTGTGTTCGCCTTGGAGTCCACCAATCTTCCACTAATGCCAAAATCGCATAGCTTTATATTGCCACGCTGATCGATCAAAATGTTCGAGGGCTTCACGTCGCGATGGATGACGCCGTGTTTGTCCTTCAGATAGGACAACGCATTGACTGTCTGCAATGGGGAGGGGGGGGAAACACAAAGATATATTTACATTACAATATTACACAAGACACGAGAGCCTAAAGTCCTATCGGGCCAATCAGCTGAATTAACTGTGTTTATTCATAATTGCCTGATACAATATATCATAATTATATTTACTATGCTAATGGAGAGCTCTGGCTGAGTACATTAACTTTTAGGATATAGACAATGTTTACTATTTATGGAAATCTATTTAAATATAGGCATATTTATTTATTATTAAAACAACATTGTTTGATACTCTTAAAACTCGCTTCGGCTTTTCATACCCGTGCAGAGGATGTATTAAGTTTGGCTAGAAATTTGCAAGGCACCTTGGCAGACATTTCAGACCCTATAAAGTATATATAATACTTGTGCATCAAGATGAACAGAGGAACAAGCAGGAACTAGCACAGTCCGTCCTCCGTGTGTCTGTCTGTTGCAACGCAAACTAGTCTCTCAATTCTAAAGCTAACCTAAAGAAACTTGGTACACATACTTCTTAATACTGCACGCTACAAATAAATTGGAATAACCCGCATCGGACCTATGTATATATCGTATAGCTGTCATAGAAACTATCGGCCTAATTTTGTTATTTGTCAAAATATTGCAACCAAATTTACTATATCAAACTTTTTCTGTATACATAATATGCCTAAAAAAATTCATAAAAATCGGATTACTATAGCATATAGCTGCCATAGGAGTAATCGCACGAAATGAGCGCTTTTTGAATTTTTGCAATAACTTAACTTATCAGTGCCAATCAAAGTTACACATAATATGCCGCATTATTATATAACACTAGTATAAGAACGATCGGTGAATATAAGAGCCTGCAAGTTTATAGAAACTACGTCATGCTGAAGGTAGTCTATCATTCATATGTATATGTTTTTATACATGCTTTCTGCTTAGATTTTCAGTTCCATACGTATTTTACACCATACAAGGTTAATTATAGTTGCAATCTCTTTACCAAGAATTTGATAATGCGCTTGACTTTACACTGAACTCTTACCCACACAAAAATTTCTCAAAAATAATCAGATTTTCATGCGGTTGCATTTTGTTTCTTTGTGGTTTTAAATCAACATTGAATTATTTAGAAAACATAATAAACTTAATATTGATTTACTCCCTCTATGCCAATTACCTCATTACTTACTAACTTTTTCTTGCTTAATAAAACCTTATGCTCTATACCTACAGGGTATGCAAATGCATTGCTTGATCTTATTCGAACTTACCGCCACTGTAACCTTGCCCAGTATAGGTTCCGGCACCGGCTTCTTGGACAACTTGAGCAGCTTGTCAAAGCACATGGACATCAGCTCCATGCATATCCAGACATCGGGATCACGTACAAAGCAACCCAGACACTTGACTATATACTTGCAGTCATGGGACTTGAGCACCACATCCAGATCCATTAGAATCCGTTTGTTCTCCTCCGCATTGCCAGTGCGACGCATCTGTTTGACAGCAATGATGGTGTCACTGGACAAGTGCAACATCTTGACCACATTGCCACTTGTCCCATTGCCCAGATCCCCCAGATGCTGTAGATCATGGATATCTGTTGGATATTGACGGCCATTGATGTTCAGTTTACCCGTTTGGCCCATGATCATCTTTAGCTTCTTATCCGTTTCCGTTTCCGAGGTGGATTGTGGTTGCAGACGCAGACTCATTGTGCGACTGCGATTGGATCCAGGTTTAGCTAAAACAGTGAGACAGAGAGAGCGAAAGAGAGAGAGAGAGAGAAAGAGAGAAGGGTGAGACAGGGACAGACAACGAGGAATCGTGTGTGGGGTATGATAACGCTGACGTTTCAGCAATGTGCAGATAAATAATGAAATCAACAACAATTGCCACTCGACAATTCATTCTCGCGTTCTAATGACCGTTAGTCAAACAAAACACTCGCATCTTGCACGTACACACATTGCAACGTGTGTGTGGAAAGAGGAGCTAGAGAGAGAGAGAGAGAGAGAACTTATGCACATGGTGGGACACAAGGCACAGTGGTGCAAACGCATGCGATGGCAGTGAATGCACTCTTGCGAATCAAGGTCAATGCTTAAACTTTTATTGATTTTTAATCATTATCATGCTCTAAGAGAGCACTGAAGAGAGGGAGAGATAGTTAGGAAGAGAAAGAGTGCACACTCTACGCTATGTTGAAGAAAGCATTGCTTTTTGAATTCATATTACAAATAATTAAAAATAATTCCCAATTTCAAAGCCTCTAATTGAGAATTGCGCACATACTGTCAAAACTCCTGACAAAAGTAGTTGAAAAACGACGACATATATAATATTAAAGGTATCAAGGATAATTAATAATAGTTACCCTCTAGTTAAATATGTAGATATAATAAAATTCCCCCAATAAATACCCTACCTACTTTGTTATAGAGTTTTCAATGCAAACATGAATGCCGTTTCTATTTTTGTACCCCAAACTGTATATAAAGTCAATTTGACTTTATCAGATAGGAATATTATACTGAGTACAAATTCACAACAATGCCGTCATATTTCCCAGAATCTATAATGCCAGACATACTTCATTGCTTCCAGGTAAATACATCGAGCATAGATAAGAATAATTTGATAGCGATACTTTATAATCCTTTGTAAACCATACAATAATCAAAATAATTTGAAGAAATCATTAATTATGCGTTTGGGAAATTCTTTATAAGTAATTAAGAAACTAAATGACAAATGAAGAAAATTTGATAAGGCAAATTTGAACACAGTTAAGAGGTTTAACTTATTTATAGACATTCCTTAACTGTATGGTTAAGGTACTAGTATAAGTGTTTTGTACGTGTTTGTATACCTTAAAATACATACGTAGTTCAGCAAATATAAAAGGGTATATACTCAAAGTCTAAAACAACTCGAAATAATAACAATATCCATAAACTAACATATATAAATAAATGCATTCAATAAGTAACGTTCATTTGCTCTCAGTTATTTACGACACTTGCCCCACTGTGCGTTACACGAACTACAGCGGCGGGCGCGCACATTATTTGTGTTGTTATTGTTAATATTATGGCTGGTGTTATTGTTATTGTTAACTTTATATCGAGTTATTGTTTTTACAAGTGGATTCGAATTGACGAAGAGACAGAGAAGACACAGAAATAATAGAAGATAGACAGAGAGAGAGAGAGAAAGAAAGAGAGAGCGACAGGGAGAGAAAGAGATCATAAAATCCAATATGATTTGTAAACAAAGCGCGAATTTAGCAAGAGAAGAAGACGAAATTTTGTCGCCGCAATCCTCACGCAAGACACACACTCTCTCTCTCTCTCTCTGTCTGTATGTGCGCTTGTCTGTGTGCGGGTGAAGAAACGCAAAATCAAAAGCAAATAAAAAATCCAACAACACAATGCGAGCGAGCGAGAGGCGGCGGCGTCGGCATCGTCGGCGGCGTCGGCGTGCGCATATCAAGACATTACTCCGGAAATGCCAAAAAAATGCCAGCAAACATGCCAAATGAAAGCGGCGACAACTCGCACTCGCACACGCACACACACATACAGACAAACAGAGAGACACACACACAGACACACACTGGTTGAAATAGAAACGTTTTTCTTTTGTATGAGAAAAATAAGATAAAGCGTTTCCATTGAATCAAATCACCGAAGACGGCAACGAAGTAAACAGTTACAAAGTGCATTCGCAGGGACAGTGGAATGAGAAGCTCACGTGCGTAGAGCGTGCCACAAAAGAAGTGGAACAATCGTTATCGGAATTGTCATCGGATTCGCCCAATTGAAACAGACCAACCTACTACAATCGTTAAACTCTTTCCACCCGCTCTCACTCATTCTCTCTCCCACTCCCCAGTCTCATTGAAACTTGTTTTTGCTACTACAATTAAATTGATATATATTTTCTATATATGTGCATATGCATAAAATATCGGATTTTCCCAGCAACTGTACGACAGGAAACAGGTGTCTAAAGTTGGCAATGGAAAAAGTTAAGTTGACAGAAAGAGAGAGACAGTTGAGTTGCCGACAGAAAAGGACATTCTTGCATATGGAACATGCTCTTTGTAATCTATAAATGTTTCTAACTGATAAACATGTGCAATTGTATGTGTACTATATGTTGAACAGGATACTTGTCTATACTTCCTTTAAATTAATAATTAAAGGTCGATTAACATACAATTCTAGATCATTTAAATTGCATCGATTATTTCTAAAACAAATTCCCTTTCAATGCAATAAAAATTCCCCAGATAGAAAAAGGACATTCTCTTTAACTATCGATAACTATTCGCCAGGGTTAATTTGCAAGTCAGAGAGAGACAATACCAACAACAAATGAATCTGATGAGAATCCAATACGAACAAATCTGTATAAAATATAAACAGAACACACACACACACATGCACACGCTTGCAAGAAGGAAGCAACGACGCCGTCTGCATTTGAAAAAAACATGTTTGTTGTTTTTGTTGCTACCAATTCGCCTCAACCCCCTCTCTTGCGGTCTCTCTTTCTATTTTTTCGATTTGTTTTGTTCGCATTGTGCGCTTATCTATGCAATCGGAGTGCGCAGAGATCGATAACGCGTTCGACGTTCCCTTTGTCGATACTCTTTTTACATGCAGACAAGTTATTTATCGCATCTAGCCAACTTATTTCTTATCAACACACACACACACATACATACATAGTTGTTTATTTTCAACTTACGAATAGACAGACTTGGGCGCGGAGTCTTTATGGGCGGGGCCATTACACCGTTGCCAGCAGCAGAAGCGCCACCAAAGAAGCCTGACGTTAGTGACGTTGGCGCCGGCATCGCACCTTGTCTTGTTGTTGGTGAGGTGGTGGTGGCAGCATTGGTGGCAGATGCAGCAGCAGCGGCAGTGGCAGCAGCAGCGGCAGCATTAGCAGCAACCGCTGTGGCCGTTGCGGCCGCTGCAACTGCTGTGGCGGCTGCTGCAGCGGCAG
Source organism: Zaprionus vittiger (assembly GCA_018904025.1). NCBI lineage: Eukaryota > Metazoa > Arthropoda > Insecta > Diptera > Drosophilidae > Zaprionus > Zaprionus vittiger. The sequence continues at coordinate 10,795,550 of JAEIFQ010001044.1, read as the reverse complement.
CAGCATTTGGTGTCGCTCCTCCTCCTCCTCCACCTCCTGTTGTTGTTGTTGTTATTCCTGCTGTTGGTGATGTCGGCGTTGTTATTGTTGTTGCTGCCGCTGCTGCAGTTATTGTTGTGGGCCGGACACGGGCAACGTTGCGCGTATTCGATAAGACGATTTGTTCATGTGATTCGTTTTGTCTCTGCAGCGCAGCCTCGAGCGATTGCAGGCGGCTGCCAATTTTCTCGAATTCAACTGTGCTGGACATGCTGCTCTCTCTTTCGCTCTCCCTCTCTCTCTCGTTCTCTATTCTCTCTGCTGATCCCCTTTTGTTGTTATTGTTCTTCCTGCTTCTCCACCTCTTCCTCGTCAAATTCGATTTTCCTTAGTTATGTATTTATGGCTGCAGTTGGCGCTGCTGCCGCCACACACACACACTTCGAGGTGTCCGTGCGTGTGTGTGTTTGTATTTTGCTTATGCACTTGTACGCGTACGCGTTACGCTTGAACTTTCCACTTGCACGAACAACACACGAAAACAACAACAAAATTCAACGAAAATAAATAAATAAAAACAGAACCGAAGAGTGACAGAGACGCACGAACTAACGCACGCACTCACGCACGCAGGCACGCACACACATACGTGCTCTCATACGCAGAACACACAGAGAGCCGTAGTAGGCACACACACACGGCAAAACAGCAACAACAGCAGCAGCAGCAGCACCAACAACAACAACAGCTCGCAATTCTATCTTTTTTTTATATATTTTTCTTTTTTGCTTTTTTTTTTTTGATGCAGCACTCGTTAGTTTTGTAGGCACTCTCTCAGCTTGCGTCTACTTTGCACCCGTCGGCTGTTTTGTTGTATGCTTATTATTATTATTGCTGGCTGGCGCGAACACTTGCAGTTTTGCATTACACTTAAATTTGCTTTATTTGCTGCTTAATTCGCATGTACATCTATAAAACAATGTGAAACAGTTCACCACCAACAAGAAGATAGTGGGCACAGTGTGACCATGCGCGGTTAGTGTGCAAATGCACACGCACTGTAACTACCAGCTGCCGTCGGCGATGAATCGCACAAATTCACTAAAATATCGATCTATCGATAATAGTTACCCGGCTGCTGCTGCAATAAGGCATACAATTTTGCATACATTTCTACAATTCGCCTTTGCCGAGCACATGCCGAATGTGAATTAAATGCAATTTTAATTGCTCTTCATATCAGAATTGCATTAGTCTGTGTACGCCAATTCCAGCCAATTTGACCCGCCGCAGCCCATCAAGGACAAATAAACTGTAGGCCAGTATGGCCAGAGAAAATACTAGAATACGCATAAGAGATTAAAAAACGTAAATCTAACTGGTGGAAAAGGCTGAGTTGGCAACACTGCGATTACCCACTGTGGATTGTTTTCAACGAGGACGAGTCGTCGTGAGTCGCGCGATTGTTGGGTGAAAGAAAAGCGAGCAGAAAAAAAGCGAAAGAAAAAAACGAAAGAGGAAAAAAAAAGCCACACAGTAAAAAAAAGGCCAAAAAAAGACGTACACCGTCTCGCGCAGCCTACTACTCTGAACGCGGCAATCTGCGAGTGCGTGTGTCTGGCTGTGTGTGCGCCCCCGTGTATATGTGTGTTGTTTTTCATTTGACGTTTCGCACATCCAAAACGCACTGAGAGCACAGACGACGGCATTTATATTTCAACGACACGCTTTGACCAAATGTGGTAAAAATAGCAGAAACAGAAACAGCAGCAGCCGTCGCCGCCGCGCCATCGTCGTTGTTTAATATATATTTTGCTGGTCGACGCCGACTCAATAAAAACCCACACAGAGGCCAGCACCAACACCAACACAGCACAGCGCAATATACCAATACCAGCAGCAGCACCACCAGAGGCAGAGGCAACAAAAGTATCCATATTAAAAAAAAAGTGGAGCAAATAATTTCAGTTAGCAGGCAAAACGTGCAACACGCGTGAAAATTTAAATACCAACAACAACAGCAGGAGTGCAGGCCGCCAAACACGGACACAACACACATACACAGACTCCCTCACCCACACACAAACACACACACAGACAGACTTAACAGAGCTCTGTGCCGCAATGTCACGACAACGTCCAAGACTACCGGGTCCCATCAAAACGGAACAGCCGGCAATGTAAGTGCACATTAATGACACTTGTTTGGTCGTACTGCCCCACTGTGTGCGTGCGTTGGTGCGAGCAGTACAGCAATATATGTGTATGAAAAGAGAGCTCTGCATTCCAATTGGGGCAAAGGGTTTTCTCGAATTCTTCTTCATCATTTCTTCTTTTGCGAACTAACTGTAATTGGGCATTTACTGCAATCCGCGCTATGCCTGTAGAATTTTGACAGGAATTATATTCTAAAACCAGATATTATATTCTCTGATTGGAATATTAGCAATGTTTCCATTTGGAATCTCTTCCAATTGTCAAAATGTTCTATGTTTATTACATAATTTAAGCAAGGAGCCCAATGGAAATGTTAAACTGATTGATTCTTTAGTCTGAAATCAGATATACCCTGTTAAAATTATATATTTGGCATAATTATATTATAAATTCAGCAAGGAAACTCTAGAAATTAAAAAAAATGCATAATATTACAATCTACAGTCGGATATTACACTTTAAAATGGTATTCTATTTAGTATTCTATCCAAAGTTAAGATATTCCCTTGCAAAATGATATACTAAGCAATAAACTATTTGGTGTTTAGCAAAGAAACTGTAGAATAGGTTACACTGAAAAATTTTCCATTTAATAATGATATATTATGCAATGTCCTTTGCTAAAGTCAGGTATTGGCACTGAGACCACAAGGAAATTATAGAAAATGACATGCTGTTTTATATTTTATTCAAAATTCAGCAATGAAACTGTAGAACACATTAAACTGTATAGTATTGCATTCTTAAATCAGGTATAACACTTAGCCCACACCACAGTAAAACCACATATAGTGTGAAAAGCAAGTGTCATACCCTTATAATCGGAAAAGTGCCCGCAGATCGATTGGGCATATATTGTAATGTGATTAAGAATCTCCCCCCTCTCTCTCTCTCTCTCTCTCTCTCTCTCTCCACTCTGGGTTGATATTTGTTATTTATTTAATTTGTTACTTTACTTATTTTTACAGTATACCGCCACGTAATCTTGACTCACGGGCCAACATACAGATTGGTGATCAGACGTTCGAAATCGATGCGGATAGTCTGGAGAAGATTTGCGATTTGGGCCGTGGTGCCTATGGCATTGTGGAGAAGATGCGGCATCGACAAACTGGTACCGTGCTGGCCGTTAAGCGTATCCCAATGACGGTGAATTTCCGGGAACAACAACGTCTCATTATGGATCTGGATATATCGATGCGATCGAGCGATTGTCCCTATACCGTGCACTTCTATGGTGCCATGTATCGTGAGGGCGACGTCTGGATCTGCATGGAGGTGATGAATACCAGTCTGGACAAGTTCTATCCGAAAGTGTTCAAAAATAATCTAACCATGGAGGAGCCGGTGCTAGGCAAGGTAAGTTCCGAAATATTCTCATCATTCATTCGATTCTCTCAATGTAAATTATTCCCCCCATATTCTTCTGCAGGTTGCCATGAGCGTGGTCAGCGCCCTCCACTATCTGCACACGCAGCTGCGTGTCATTCACCGTGATGTGAAGCCATCAAACATTTTGATCAATCGCAGCGGTCAGGTTAAAATTTGCGATTTTGGCATCTCAGGTGAGGCAAAGTCCTGAAGGGTTTTCTTATTAAAGACTTGAGATTAAGAGCTCTGCAGAATATTAGAATGAAGTTCTCACAAAGTTAATTCTCACAGAGTTATATTGCATTATATTTCAATGATCTCTATTGCTTATGTCTTGCCAAAGAATTTAGAGGGAGAACTAAAAAAAATTAACTAAATTAATGATATAATTATATGTTTTACATCTAGAGAGCAATTTTTATATAGAGCACTTAATAGGATCCATTCATTGACAACTTACTTATATCAGAATTAGATTTAAGACTCCTTTTGGAAAACTTAGAAAGTTCTCGCTTTTCTTTTTATACCCTCGCAGGGGTATATTAATTTTGGGCAGGAGTTTGCAACGCACCTTAGAAGACATCTGTGACCCTCTAAAGTATATATATTCTGAAACAGCATCGCCAGGGCAGTCGATTTAGCCATGTCTGTCTGTTCGTCTGTCTGTCTGTCTGTCTGTCTGTTGCAAGGCAAATTAGTCTCTCAGTTTTATCGCTTGCTTCTTATTGCTGCACGCTGTATATAAATAAATCGGAATGTGCTGGATCGGGACAATATATCGTATAGCTGCCATTTGTCAATTTATTTGTCAAGATATTGCAAGCAAATTTACTACATTGGACTTTTTCTTTATAAGCATATTATATAGCATATCATAAATAGATCACTTTAACATATATGTATAAAGCTGCCATTGGCTGAATCGTTCAAAGTAAAGGTTTGTGTATAAAGATCTGTTTTGATTTAAGAAATAACTTAACTTATCAGTGCCAATTAAAGTGGGATATATAATAATATTGAATATACACAATACCATGCTCCATTGTATTTAACTAGTATTGGAACAATCAGAGGAGATTACAACCTGCAAGGGTATAAAATATTCAACATGCCGAAGGTAGACTTTCTTTCTCGTTTAGATTTAAATGGTGTTTATTGCCTGTCGAAATGTGCCGCAGAAGAAATTTACTTTCGCATAAAGTATAGATATTCTTACAATCATTGGCTGTTGTTTCCGAGACGACATAACCCTGTCCGTGTCTGTGTCTGTAATTAACGTCTATATATTAGAGTTTATGGCAGCTAGAAATACCAAATTTGTTGACAATATGTCGTATTATTACGATTATTAGATTAAGTATAGAATAAGAATTTTGTCAGATCAAATTCTTGCCCCTTAAATCGAGATATACCGAAAGTTTAAGATGCTTGGAGACTGTAAGAAAGCCTTAAATTTGATATGCATACATACATACCTTAAGGAACATTCCTTGTACATAATTCTGATCTTATAAGCAGTGCTTATGTATCAGGAGAACATGTTTTTCAACTTCTGCTAATGTTCTGTTCTGCTTCCGCCTTGCAGGCTACCTGGTTGACTCTGTGGCCAAGACCATAGACGCTGGCTGCAAGCCATATATGGCACCGGAACGCATCGATCCGCAGGGCAATCCCGCACAGTACGACATCAGATCCGATGTATGGTCGCTGGGCATAAGCATGATTGAAATGGCCACCGGGCAATATCCGTACAACAAATGGCGAACGCCATTTGAGCAGTTGCGTCAGGTGAGGATTATGATGATGAAATATATATTATATATATGTATATAAAATATGTTTGTATCTATGTGTAGGTTGTTGAGGATAATCCGCCACGATTACCTGCGGGTTCGTTCTCAACGGAATTCGAGAACTTTATAGCCACATGCTTGCAGAAGGAATACACGGCGCGGCCCAACTACGAGCAGCTGCTGCAGCACAACTTTATTGTGGAGCATTTACAGCGCAACACGGACATCTCCGAGTTCGTTGCCAGGATACTCGATCTGCCCGAGGAGCAGCAGGCGCAGTAGGCGGGCAAGCGAGGATGAAGAGGAGCAGAATGAGGATAGAGGGAGAGCAGAGCAGAGCAGCGGATCCTGGAGGGAGTTTATTACCTATTTTTTTTTTGTTCATATAATGTGAATTGCCGCCGTCTTCTACATGCATTTTGTATGCCTGTGTGCGTGTGCAGAGGAGCTAAGAGTGTGTCTGTCTGTGTGTGTGTGTATGTGAGTATAGGTGTGAGTGTGCGCCAACAACAAATCGCTAGTTTAAGTATCAAATGAAGAAGGAGAAGGAAACGTGTTGAAGTCGAAAAAATTAGAACGGATCACACACACACATGCGTACACACATGCATACACACACGCGTGCGCATGCAGGACACACACATATAAACTTTACTTACGTGCCGTTATACCATAAACAATTTAAACAAAAAACACAAACAAAATGTAAAGAAATCGCCCTCAAAGCAGAAACAAAAAAAAAAACGAAAACAAAAAACAAATGAAAACCAAATTGTGCCTCTGCGCTTGTTGCTGTCAAACTGTAACTGCAGCCTGTCAAACTGTAAGCAAATCGAAACTTACGAATATGTGTGCGAGAGAATGAGAAGGAAAACAAGTTGAAAATAATGAAAATGCCGTAAAACAACCAAAATAGCCAAGCAAAAAGTGTAAATTACAAATTCGTAAACAAAATAATAATAGCTAATTAATTGTTTAAAAAGCATGCAAAAATTCGTGTAATTATTTGTTGATTTGTACAATTACCAATTTCATATATATATATTTTATTTTTTTTTTTGTTTTCTTTTTAAATTAACTTATATGAAATGAGAACTCACTGTAAAACTGAAATAATAACTGAATGAGAAAGCGCAATTAATGAATGAATTAACGAAGAAAGAAAGCTAAAAATATTAAATAGTTAATAAACAAAAAGAAATGTGAATGTGTTTCCCAGATGGAAAACAACTTGAAAAGAAAAGAACAACCGCAAACTGTGCATCGGGTTTCTCTAGAATTCAATTCTATAAAAATCGAGAAAAAAGAAAGAAAAGAAAATGATTATTTTTATTATTATTTACCATGCCATGCTGTTCAGAGTGTGCGTGTGTCTGTCAATTACACTTAGTTACATACATACATAAATACATATATACGCTAGATGCAACAACAAACAACTAAACATATATTTTCATTTATTTGTGTTTTAAGCAATATAATTGAAGAGAAAATAAATTGCAAACATGTTAAGAACTGCAGAGAACTCGCAGCAATTATTTTCAATTAAATCGTTTACAGTTATTTATTAATTCACAGAATTGAATTAGCAATCGAAAGAAAATTAAAAGTTATTTCAAATTGTGACTGATTTGTGGTTTGCGATATTTACGCTATTTACAAACACTGCAAATTTGAAATTTGTAAACTTTGCAGTTTTCTTTCATTTTTAAACACTGCAAATATCGTTTAGCGTCGTGAGGCAATGAACAACTACTCATATCGATTAATCGATAGGTTGCTCTTTATCAATTCAACTGTCGTTCAACTGTTGCGCTGCACCAGCAATTTAATCATTTTTTTCCTATTGACAACAAGATGAACGCAGGCACGCGTAATTTGCTGCTACTCTCCTCGTCCCGCCTGCATGGCCATGGCTACTTGGAGCACGCTCGCTCCCAGCTGGAGGAGCTCTTTCGCGCGTAAGTGCAATAAGAACAAAGAAACCCAAGTAGAGTTTAACCTCTTTTCCTCCCTCTGCTCTACCACCTACTGTGCAGCAAGAACATAAAGACAATACTCTTTGTGCCGTATGCACTGAAGGATCACGACAAGTACACAGCAACAGTGCGTGATGCACTGCAGCCCTGGGGCTACACCGTCGAGGGACTGCACACCAAGCCCGATCCGGGGCAGGCACTGCGCGAGGCACAGGCTATTTTCGTGGGCGGCGGCAACACGTTTGTGCTGCTCAAGCAACTGTACGAGCTGCAACTGGTGCAACTGATACGCGAACTGGTGCTGCAACAGGGCCTCACCTATGTGGGCAGCAGTGCCGGCACCAATGTGGCCACCCGCTCCATACATACCACCAACGACATGCCTGTCATGCATCCGCCAAGCTTCGAGGCACTCGCTCTCGTTCCCTTCAACATAAATCCGCATTATCTGGAGACCGATCCCCATAGCGAGCACAAGGGCGAGACGCGGGACGAGCGGATTGCTGAATTTGTCGCTTATCATCGCCTGCCCGTGCTGGGACTGCGTGAAGGCACCAGTGTGCGGGTACAGGGTGATCAGGCCACGCTGCTGGGACAACGCAGTGCAAAGCTCTTCAAACCGTAAGTGTTCGTCTTGTGTGTGGTGGCCATAAAGATAAAGGTTGAGGTCAGATAAGAGAGAGCATAACAACCGCAATGTGGCATTGTATATGGTGAAGACTGTAGGGTAGATCGGGGAGTACCTGCTTGCTGCATATACTCTGTACACTGTATATGGTGAAGACTGTAGGTTAGATGAGGTAGAACCTTCTAGCTACATATACTCTATACATTGCAAATGTTATCTATTGCTAGACAGAGTCAAGTCGAAGCTGGACTTGGTCTATGTGAAGGATTATTCAACTGGAAATTAGTATCAAACCAAATCTAGGTAGTTCAATTGGTTCATTTAGTATTATAGGCATCAGTAAATAGGCATACAATGGGACCAAGCAGTAGCTAGACAAAGAGACTATATATACAATTAATCAGTATCAAATGGAAGCGAGTCTTTCTATTACAGGGCAGTTCAGTCCATAGGGTATAATATATTATATCGTATAGTAGTACAAATGTTATAGAACACGCTATTTTACACATCCATGTATGTACCTTTGTCTATATAATATAATATGTATAACTGCACTAAATTAACCCAATCCAATTGAAATCTACAATAGATAAGCTTCATCTTAGAGCTTTCTCTACTTCACCAGCATTGTTTTCTGTTATACTAGTATAATAATATAATATATGTAGTATAATACTAATCCTCCCCTTTTGCAGCGATGGCAGCTCCGTGGAGTACGAACCCCAATCAGATCTGAGTTTCCTATTGCAGCCCTAGAAAGAAGAGAGATAGAAGAGAAAGAAAAACACAGTGGTGTATAGAAAACATTTACATACATTTATTTAAAAAAAAAACATACATACATTCACATACATATATGTATATATCTTTATATAGTAGTGTATAAACATATGTGTATCTGTAACAAGTAGAGTCGGCATATGTTCGTTATATGCAGGGTATGTACAACATAAGAACTATGACTAAAATACAAGATACAAATTGAAATCGCCAGCACGAATTTATTATTAAATATGTACAGTACACACAATCAGTAACAAATGTATCAGATATATCTGATATATATAACTACATACATATATATGTATATATATATATATCAATTTAGTTGTGCCTAAATAAATTACAGCATAATAAAAAAAAATAGAATTGCTTTCAATTTTAGTGAATTACAGCTGGCAGGGCTACTTATATTCGATGTACGCTCTCTCTTGTATAACAGTGGGCTCTTGTATAACAAGTCTGTTTTAGAATCATATAACAGTTGGCGCTGTTTTTCTCAATTTGCCAGTTGCTAATTTAAATAGGATTTTTACTGCACTGTAGTATAACAGTTGCGCGCATATAACAGTTGCTATGTGTGTTATACAAACATAGAGAAGAGCGCATATAACAGTTGCTGTGTTTGCGGCAAGTATTGTTTATTTCATTTTCTTCTAATATTTATTTTTTTTTTTTTTTATTTATTTCTTTTTTTTTTTTTGGCTAAGGCGGCATTTGAATGCACAGTTACATTTCGATTGAACAGCCACGAAAAATAGTCGAAACTTATAACTTAAACATACATGTGTATTGTATGCATGTATAACACATGGTATAACACTTAGTTATGCTACTCTAAATAGGAATTTCTTTCAACTTATTTCAACTTATTTACATTTGCTAACGAATGAGAGAGTGGCCCTGAATAAACGTAGTATATATATCCTATATAGTATATGTATGCATGTATATGTATATTGGCTAATGGCTGTCTGTACAACTGTCATATAACTGTTATACACCCCCCGTTTCCCCCCCTCTTACACAGCTATAGTTACACAGAAATATCTCTAGATTTCAACTTAAGCAAGCAATTTTGGCAGCCACAAGTTATTCAATCCCCCCTCCCCTTACCCTCATTCTGCACACAGCCCCCGCCCCCGCCCCCTTTCGTACAGCTAACTAGTATAACAATTCTTGTCTATTATTTTGAGCATTAAAAGTTTCACTTTAAAGCAAGAAAAGCAAATGGAAAACAACAAAATTGTCTAAAACTACAAAGACATTCGCACTCACTCCAACTTGAATGCATTCACACACATTCGAATGTATTCACACACACATTTGAATGCATTCACACACATTCGAATGCACTCACAACACATTCGAATGCATTTTAACACATTCGAATGCATTCACACACATTAGAATATATTCGAATGCATTCACACTTATTTGAATGCACTCACACACTCATTCGAACGGATTTGAATGCTGATACACATACTCGAGTGCATCCACATTCATTCCAATGCATACAAATACATTCGAATGCACACAAATACATTCGAATGCACTCACACACGCTCAAATGCATTCATATGCACTCAAATGCATTCATATGCACTCAAATGTATTCCAACTCAATGGCATTCACATACATTCGAATGTACTCAAACACACTCGAATGCATTTGAATGCAGAGTGCATCCACACTCATTCGAATGCACTCAAATACATTCACACACACTTGAATACATTCACACACACTCGAATACATTCACACACACTCGAATACACTCACACTCACTCGAATACATTCACACACATTCGAATGCACTTATACACACTCGAGTGCAGCTATACTCATTCGAATGCACTCACATACACTCAAATACATTCACACACACTTGAATGCATTCACACACACTTGAATGCATTCACTCCAACTCAATGGCATTCACACACACTCGAATACACTCACACACACTCGAATGCATTCACACACTTGGAAATCTGTAGATAAATTTAAAGAAAGGAACTGATATTAGATGCAAGTATAACAGTATAACAGCAGCAACTACTTTTGCAGTATACTTCGATCTTCGTAGCGTATGATGGCGTCGCCAATTTGCTTGCGCGATGCCAAATGGATGCACTGCGTCCTGCCGCACTCCGTGGGCAATGGCTGAGGTAATTGGCCGCCACGTGCCAAATGCTGTCGCACATCCAAGCCGAAACGTAAATGTGGCTCCACGGCACGCAGTATGTGCACCGTATGCTGTGCTGCCACAAACATATCGAGTATGCTCTCCACACCCGCCGGTGCATGTGGGGCATGCAACAGTTGCTCAATATCCAGATCGCTGCGTATGATGGGCAAACCCAACGGGTCCATCAACTTGCGTGCTGCACGAGGGAAGAGAGAAGGACAGAGAGAGAGAGAGAGGAAGATTAGCTTAGGCTTGCCAGTTGGTATACCCTTTGCCCCAACATACCCTGCACATAATCGCGACTATAGAAGGCAATCACATCGTGATTCTGTCGATCAAAGTAGCCGCTGCTCTGACTGATGTCGCACGTGTCGCACTCCTTGCAGAACTGCGCCATGTTGCAGGGATACAGCTGGAAGCCGATGGGCGCATAGACCTGGAAACCCTGTATCGTATTCATGCGCACCCGATTGAGGAAGTCGGTGCGAAAGAGCATGGCGGGCGTGGCCAGCAGCACCAGCGAGTCCAGCCCGAGCTTGGGCAGTGCCAAGTCAGCAACGGCCAAGCTGAGCAACTGCTGCGGTCCATACATAGATGGATGCATTACCCAATCCTCCTGTTTAACCTCTGCACTCAGCTCCTCTGGCAGTCGTATGGAGACCCAAGCAATGCGTGAACCATCTGTCTTGTATTTGGAGCTCAACTCCAGCGCCAGTTTCTTCAGCAGCTTGAAGGGATCATCGTCTCCCTTGCTGGGTGAGTCAAGGCGATACAGAAAGATCTGCAATGAAAGAAGAAGCAATGCCATGAGAGGGAGGCAGCAGGGAGCAGGTTTGAGTTTGAGTTGCACTCACCAGCAGTAGGAACGTGTTGTCCTGATTGTGCATGCAGATCCGTTCGTATTGACCCACAAAGTCAACGGCATCGTTCACTTGATGCTCAAATGCCGGCACCAGCAGCGCAATCCGTGTACTCTCGGTCACATACGGCGATGGCACAACCTCAACACGTCCCAGAGGTTTGACAACCTCGAAGCTCTTGAGCAGCAGACGCTTGGAGTTGCTCATCTCCATTAGATTCAGATGCAATTGATAGTCCATGCCACGTGTCGCATCGAATTTGCGATATGCTGTATGCAAACTCTGATAACGCAACTTGGGATACTTCTGTGCCGCATATTGCAAGGCGATCTCAAGTACCTTGTCGAAATCTTGTGATTCAATGCGACTTAGTGGCGCCACAGCATGATCCGCATTGGCATTGGGCAGAAAACTGTGAGTGCCATTCAACATTTGCCATGTCAGCATGTCGTGACGCGTCTCTGGCGCACTTGGCGGTGGCACGCCCAATGGCCATCGGATTTCGAGTATTTTATTGGAGATGCTCCCGTTCGCAATGCGATACGATTTCTGTTCCAGCGCATAGCCACGTTGCTGCACCAGTTCCAAGTGATGCTAAAATAAATAGTGACAATTCATTAATACCTTTTTTAAAATTCAAATTAACGCGGCTTTGCACAGACTGTTAACCGCTGCATGTTATCGTTACAGCACTGGCAAATGTTAATCTCTGTTAGGCTTTCCTTATTAAAAGCAGGCATTTAACAGCTACTGTCACCATTGCAAATTTTTATGTTCGCTTTCTGTTATCGATCCATGTTAAGTATTTCTACTTGTTTAACTGCAATTTCCCTAGCATATTTTAAATTAACGCGCCTTTTGTATCTCTTTAACATGTTAATTACCAGCAGACTGTTAACCGCTCTATGTAAGCTTACAGTGTTGATAAATATTAAAATTCGGTAACTGTTATGGATTAACATTTGCTTTAAAGTTCTCGACGTTAAGTTACGCGCCCACTTTCAATGTGCGGCTTTAAGTCTGCCCTCCCGTTCTTACCTTTGAGTAATATGCATGCAGGCGATAGAAATCCTCCGGTGTCTGTACAGGGTATACAGTTGTGGCATTCAAAAATGCCTGCTCCTTGGCCAACATGCTGAGATCCTTATAGTGCCGCGATTTTGTATTCAACGCATAACTATACTGACGCATACCCTGTAAAAGAAGATGAACAAAATTCACGCGATTAGTTTTGTTTGGCGCCATTATAAATGTTGCATGAAATTAATACAAATAATTTTGAACACATGTGCAACATGCTGAACTAAACAACAACAATGAAGGGGGACAGTAAAATTCCCTTTTTTGCCTTGGCCTTTTACGATCTGCCATTAAAATGTAGCAGACACTGTCCCTCTCTTCCTCGCACATTTGCTATGCCAATTTCATTTCAATTCACAATGAACTACAGCAGAAGGAAACAAGAGAGGAGGTGGGGCGCATAAATAAATTAACATTTTCATGTTAATCGGCGACAGTCACAGCGAAAGAGAGGAGTCAATACACTCTGCACACACACAAACACACAGTTGCAGGCGACCTTTGCAGCAAATTTAAACAGCGCGTTCATTAATTTAAATGTTAAAAAGAAAAAGGGCCAACAAGAAATGGAAATAACGGCACTTTTGATGTTGTTGTTGTTGTTGGCAGAGACAAGGCAGACAAGCAAACAGACACATACAAATTCACACCCACACACAGACTGTGGCATAAAGCATAAATCATTCTACGGTGCCTGCGAAAAATAAACCCAAAATCCAAACAAAACGAATTTCAAGTGAAAGATCTGCGTCAAGTTCCTGCCCCAAGTACAAACAAAACAACAACAACAGCAGAAACAACAACGGTAAACGGTATAGCAGCAAAGAAAGAATTCTTGCGAAATTGCGTGTGCAAACTGAGAAGAATTCAACTTGAAATCGAAATTGCCCCCGCCTCCAATTGGCCAATTCCCATCAAACTGTGTGGTGAGTGTGGAGTTTTGCAGCATGCAGCAAATGTCCGTCAGTCAATTTAGAAATTAAATATACTGTCCATCAAGTGTCCCGCCCTCCTTCTTCCCCCTCCCCAACACACATGTCTCTCAAGCTTCTGCTGTTGCTTCAGTTTCAACTTTTTTCCTTTCTCCTCTTCTTCTTCTCCTTCGTAGTTCTTGTCGTCTTGCCTGCTCTTTTTCAGGGTCACTTTTTCTGTATCAATGAACTGATTTTTTTCTTATTCATTTCTCTGTTTGTATACATAGATCTGTATGTGTGTGTGTATGCGTGTGCGTGTCTCTCTGTACATCGTTTTAGTCAACAGCAAATTGTTTAAATAAATAAATCGGCGTGTAGGAAGAGCAAAGATCACACGACAAGCAAACGGCAAATTAACTCGCTCACACACACACACACATAGTGCTAGAAAGATGTTCACATGCATGTGCGTATGCGTGTGTTTGTGACTGCTGCCTCTACTACTTGTTGCTCGCGTGCCAGTTGCTCTCAAACTGTTAACTGCTGCTGCATTAATTGTTACAGCGCAGCTGCATGTTAAATTGCCCAAAAATTGCACACGTGTCAGTGTATGTGTGTGTGTGTGCGCGCGTTCTGCCAATTTTATGTTAATGCAAATGTAAATTTCATTCTGAGTATGTTTGTGTGTGTGTAGGAAACGTGAATGCATTGAAATTGATTAGGTGGTGGGGGGGCTGTGGTTTTTATAGGTATTTGGGTTTCGAAATGGGGTCGTTAAAATAAAAGAGAGAGAGAAAAAGAGAGCAAATAAAACACGTGAGTAGCATGAGGTTTTTTTATAGCTGCAGTTTATGGCAAACACAATCCTTTGAATATTGTATGGCGTGAACGGTTTTAAATATCTCTTCCGGGGAAAGTGAAGCATTATGGTAAAATTATAGCACTTTTTTTAATGGCAACTTATAGTTGCCATAACATTTTTTAAGCAGCTTTACACAGTAAAGTTGTTTCAATCGTTTCTGAAATTTATAGCATATTTTACACGTCTTTTGCTGCAACATTACAGGGTATACCCCTCGATAGAATAGTGCCTAGTATCTCTGTACTTATGTATAAGGTTGTCGTTTCACAAATTTATAGCAACTAGTTTATAACTAAATATAATTTTATAGCAACTGGTTTATAAATGAATATATAACTTTTAAGGGTATACACAAGTTTATAGCAACTGGTTTATAACTAAATATCATTTTATAGCAACCGGTTTATAAATTAATATTTAACTTTTCAGGGTATACATCACATTTAGTGACACAAAACTAGGAAACTGTTTCAATTGACCCATAAATTTATAGCATCTGTTTAAAGCAACTGATTTAACCCTGTTGGACCAAGTCTACTGGGTTTATACATATGTATATATAAACGATTAACAGACAACTGTTGCAAGTCTAAAGGGTAGATGATTAGTAGATAACTGTTAAACTTATGCCACAAATTTATAGCAACTTGTTCGAGTCATCAACACCCCTACCTATTATACTCAGTTTACAGGGTATACAGCTCATTAGCATCACTTTCAGTAGCCCTCAACACATAATCTTCCAAGTCTATTAGGCTTCCTGCGCCCACTTTGCCACTTGGCAACAGGCATATCCATTAAAATATGAACTGCTGTGGCGAAACTTGTTTTATGGCAACTCAACTTCAATCTTCAATCTTCTTTGCCTCGTTACAGGCAGTTATATACATATGTGACGTACCCTTACGAACACAGAGACAGCGACAGAGAGAGAGAGAGAGAGACAGAGAGACACAGGTAACTGATGATGATGAACTCACTCACCTGGAAGCTCTCCTGGCAACCGGCCACATGGCTGGCATATTTGACACATCTGCCGATGTTCACACTGTGATCGTTTGTGATGCCAATGCGGACACAGCGATCAAGATTATTGCGCATCTTTCGGATGACGCTGCTGCTCAGTAGAATGCCCGCCTCAAGGGCACAATAATTGCGATCACTTTGCCCCGCTGCCGCATCGCCACCACCATTACCAGCACCACCAGCACCTCCAGCAGATTCATCCTCTTCCTCCTCCTCCTCCACTTCCGCTGCAGCAGATTCATCAGCATGCGCCGCCGCTCCAGACTCGTGTGGTGCATCATTGGGAGCAGCAGCTGATGTGACACGTGTGCCACCCATATACAGATCAAAGGTGATGCTCATGTGATAGAGCAGTGCGTTCAGCTTGCGTGCATCTACATACACATTATCCGGCACCAACAGAAAGTAATCATAATCATCCAAATAATTATCGGCTATATATTTGATCACATGAAAGGGACGACGACTCTCGCGTGTATCCGTAAATCCGACAATATTCTTTAGCTGATAATTCGTCTTCACACTGTCCGCATTGATGAAGAACTTGATCTTATTCACCAGATGAGCGGTGGTGCGATTGAAAGCGGTGGCAAAGCTATTAATGTTCTCCTGCGATGTCATCACCCCAATGAAGATCTTCTCCCGTATGCCCAACTCCGAGGAATAGTAACGTGGCCGCAGCACATTTTTCACCTATAAAGAGAGAGCGGGGAAGAAACAGTAAGTAAGTTTTGGATAATATGGCAGTTATTTTCAGATATCTATAGGTCTCTCGATCCAAGCATGTTAGATCACTTTATTATAGTGCAAAAGATTTGTAGACCTTACTGTATCAATCTCTTCAATTTGAACATTCTTATTCTTAATTCTTTATTTACTAAGTCAAGTAGGGATGCTAAGGTGTCAGTATATACTAAGCATATACAATAATCATGCATATAGTTACAATCAATTGAGATGTATCCAAGTTTAACTACAATAATTTAGAGTGAAGACTTGCTAGATCAATCAATCTCAGAGTTTTGTCTTTTATTCTATGATCAATAACATTCCCAAGGCGAAGATCGCAAAGATTCTTCTATTGTCTCTAATAATATCTATGCATTATAAAGGGAGATTTTTTAAGAGCTATAGGAAAGGTTTTCAACAAAAATACATGAAATTTAAATAAATGCATGATATCTTTATTTGAATCGATCGTTTGAAGATCAATTCATGCAAATGTTGACCAAGACTGCGCCTCCAATTTTGGCATACTCTTTCCAACATTTGGCCGGTATCTCACAAATAAATGCTTCAATATTGTCCTCCAATGCGTCAATTGAAGCGGGTTTGTCTATATGGACATTAGATTTAACATAGCCCCACAAAAAACAAGTCTAAAGGCGTTAAATTGCACGATCTAGGCGGTCAATAACATGGAAGAAGCGCGCAATGAACTTTCTCAACAGAACACGCATTTTGATAATAAAATTCAATAATTTGCAAGCGTTGTTCGTTTGTAAGACAATTCATGGTTAAATTATAGACCAAACTGAAGATGTTTGACGGTGATACAAAACACAAAACGTACGTCAGTTGTTTAAATCAGTATTGCCAAAAAGATAATAGCTAAAAAATCACCATTTACTATGCAGACTCTTTCATACATACACTCACATGTACATATGTTTATATCATATTTACATACATATAGTTTCACTCGATAGCAACTAAATCCCAAAAATGTGTTTCTCTTTAGATCGAAATACATATCATAGAGTTATATCAACTAACCTTGCAAGATAATCAGACTCTCTGTCGTTATTTTGTATATATAAAGTATACTATAATGTTACCAAAAGTGAAAACAAATATTCATGGGAAATAGGCACACATATTGCACAATAGTAGAAGCACCCTGCTCCCCCGTCTCCATGCTTAGTATATCATAAGTATTTTGACATAATTAAAAATTATCGGGGCAGCTGCACGTTTACCCACTCGACAAATCGAAATCAAAGCCAGATAGAACAGACAGAGAGGGTTACCCTCTACTGGCAGTACCCGCAAGGGGTGGCAAAGAGGGTTTGCCACAAGCCGAGGCAGCAGTGAACTGAAGTGGGCACTCAAATGCGGTTCTTGATGATTAGATGATGATTATGTTTATATGCTCGAACAAAGTACACAAGTATTTTCTAGGTTTCCAAAGAGAATACCAAGCAAAAAAGGGAAGCGGATGAAGGGGAGCCCATTAAAATGTATCTTGTATTTTTCTCGTATCGGGCAAGTTCAACGTTCTAACGCATTAAATGTTTACGATCGTTGTTTGAGCCGAGTTTCCCGGAAAAATAATTCAAATAGACGTAGAAGTATGCATAAATAATTGTCGGAGCTATATCGTATGAGTGGCGAGTAAGCGCAATCTGTAACAGCTTGTGCAATATACGATGATCTATCGTATATTTCTTAATTTCAGTTTCATTTGCTGCCAGGAATTACGCTCAATTTCAGATTATGGCCTATTTCAAATTGGCCATGCTAGTTTATCACCGAGAATGGCCTTCGTTCGAGGTCGAAATGTAATTTCAGGTTTTACTTCTTCTTTCTTTATTTCTTAGTTGACGTCAGTTGTGGCCTAACTGACCTTTGGGGTTTACGTGAAGTTACACGTTTATAGTTGTGAAAGAAGGCTGTCACGGGGAGGGGCGTGGCATCTGACCGACTTGCGACTGCAACTTAGTGCAGCAATTAGCGCTAAATACAAATATATTGACTAAAAGCACATACAGTTAGCTGGCAATGGGCCTTTTCAACTGTAGTCGACGAGGCTATACCTTGTAAGTGCACACCAAACTTTACATATTGTATGGAAGTTAATTCTATTTGAAGTATTATCAAATTTTAACTGGCTTACTCAACTGTATAGGATTAACTTTACACTGAATTGTGCAGGCACATTTTGAGTACCGTCAAGGGTATGTCAATCACTACTTATAATGCATTTTTATAAGTTTTAATCAATTCTTACATGAATTCAACTAGTTTAAATAGCCTTCAAACTTGAATAACATTTGTTTAAACATACTTTATAGGCTATTTTTTTGTTATTTACTTGGTGTTCTTGATATTTTATGCCATATGCTCATACACAATATATAAATAATTTTATTTCACAGGGAATAAACCAGTGACATTTAATAACAATTAAAATTGCAAATCATAATAAGTACATCATGGATTATATTTAATTAAACTATGTTTAAAGTAATTAAATAATTCTTCTATGCTTTAAAAAGGATTTAAATATATAAATATTGATAACAAACTAAGATCGTATGAAATAGCAAAGAAATACCCTACTATTTGTAGTTGTAATAAAGACTCATCTAGTTCCAACTACAGATTGAGTAATTTATTAAGAATTATTTTTGATTTATGCAATTGCGCCCATAATTGTAAGAGTGCCCCCATTTGAGTGTCGTAGCAGTCAGCTTAACATGGCCAATGCACCCATCAAATCTCACTAACCCGTGTTGACCTTGTGCTGAAAATTGCGGCACCTTATGCCACAGCCAGGCAGCCGCAATATACCGCAATTAATTGTGTAAATATCTAAACACAACACACACACACACACACACACAACAGGTAAACATTAGGCCGACGCCTATGCGCAGCCCCCTCCCCTTACCCTTGCAGCAAATCGATTCGCCTATTGGGGCTAAATGAAAATACAATTTTCATTTAAGGCGCTGGCAAAGGAAAATGATGCATTGAAATTCTGCAAAATCGAAAGCAAACTTAGAACGCATGATTCCAATTCCAATTCCAATTTCGATTTCTGTTTGTAATGCACAACAAATTTGTTTGCTTTGGCATTTTAAATTTTCACATGAATTATGAATCGAGTGAATCAACAAATACGATCGAACTTCGGTATAGAGTCGGCACGAAAAAATTTCATTTGCCATTTGGGGAATTTGTGATTGCGATTTTTGCATGAATTTATGTACTCGTATGTTTAATCTCTCTCTGGGCGGAAATCCCTCATGATTTGAATTTTTTAACTAGAAATTCTTAATTGTTTTTGTTTATTTTTAGTAGCGAGCACATAAATTGATTTTATTTTGTGATTAACGACTTTAAGGGAATTATAAATGAAACACAGTGAGCTGCGTAAGTCTTTTTTTTTTATATATTCATGCGAATAGTTCTGGGGGGAAGTAAGACTGTAAGAATGTTAAGAATATTTTTTTTTTTTTTTTTTTTTTTTTAGAGTCAACAACTTAGATAAGCAGTGACCATTTGCCGACGACCTATAGCAGAGTTATCTGTTAAATCGGCCAAAGGCCAAAGGCAATCTCAGTACCTAGGCATATTTGACTTGCAATGCGCTTAAACCAGTTGAGAATCATAAACGAATTCTGCAAAAATATGAATAAGTAAATCTACAGCATTTTCAAGCGAATTGTGGATGCGTAAGCCTTTGCCAGCGCCTCTGCACGTGGACAATCTAACACTTTGTTAGAAATTCTTACAAACTGATAAGAACAATAGAACTCAAAAAGACAAGAGCCAAGAAGAGAGACAAGAGACAAGAGTGACAACCTTGTGACGGCCAACGGAAGTGAATCGTATTAGCCGTATTCAATTGATGGGTTGCAAAACTAGTTAATAATACAACAAGCAGCAAGCGAAACGAGTCTTAACATATCTCTCTATCTTGCTCTATCTCACACTCCTGTGCTGCCTTATCAGTGGCCGAAATGTGCGTGCGCCTTATCAGCAAACAACATTTGCGGGCAACGTCACCAGCAGCAAAGACAGCGACAGCGACGACGACGACGACGACAAATTCCAATTTCCATTTGAGAACTTTAATTAAATATTGATATTGAATTATGTTTATTTGTTCAGTTTCAGGCGCACCTCGTCCCGCATACTTTGACCCTTCAAATAGATCGCACACACCTGGTTAACTAAAACTCTTCACTGATGGATGGTTGGATGGATGGATCGATGACTCAAGTTAACTGATTATACATATACTCGTACATATATACATATACATATATATTCAGGTTCGGTTTCTGTTACTGTTTGGATTTCAGTTTCAGTTTCCTTTTCCTATGCGGTTCGCGGCACATTGGTGTAATAAATCTCAAGATAACTTGGCCACAATTATTATGGCACTATTCGTTATATGACTACGTCGGCTACTTTGGCTACTTTGGCTACTCCAAGGGCTGATTCACACACACTCATTGGCACTCATTGTGGCCAGGCAATTGTATAAATAGTGCACCCTCGGGTGTCGGGGTCTATCGACTGCATCGTAAAGATGCAATTTCAATATTTGATTTGAGTTGTGCGCCTAATTGCCGTGTAATGTGAGCAACCTTCTCTCTCTCCCCATCACCATGACAATCTAATGAGTACTTGTTTATTTGCCATATGAATACTAGTATGAGTGTGTGTTGTGCAGGCTTGAATGCGATTGTGAGTGTCGTTCATTCATAAATGAATGCAATAAAAAGTTTATTCGCATTTCATTTCAGTTAGTCACATGATTCAAGTACTTTGAGTTACTACAACTATTTGTAAGTTATCCAAGTCATTCAAATCATTCGATCAATTTGAATTGGCAGCCAATTTCTACGCTCTCTTAAATAATAAACTTATTTAAGAGAAAAAGAAAAGCAGTTTATGCCATTTGATGTTCATTTCAGCCACTTGCAATCATTCGAGTACTTGCAAATGTTTCGAGTTACTCTGGTTTAATTGATTTGAGAACACGCAATTTAAAGCAATTACATGGATCTCATTGTTAAATTAAAAAGATCTCATTCAGCTGTAGCTCTTCAAAATGATTAAAGTCTTTTTATGCCATTCAAATGTTTCAAGTAAACCGAATGCACTCACTCAGAAGTTGCCAGTGGCACCCTCAGCAGGGGAGATATGATAGTGTAGACCATATAAAGAGCCACTTGATATAGATATAGTTAAGTACGTGTAAATGGAATGATATATTGCATGTGTCCCAATCTTGGTTCGCCTTCAATCGGGCACAAAAGCCAAGTAGACAACACTGTGAATTGCATTGGATTTGACAAATCTTAATTGAAACAAGTGCGCAGGCGGCGGTGCAAGTTCGGGAGGCAGCAGCTGAGTTCAATTCGGTGGTGGTGGTTGAGGTTGTGGTGGTTCGGCTGTAACCGGTGGATCGTCAGCTCGTTGAAGCAAGCGCTCGCGTATGGCTCGACTCGCGTCTCGCGCTTATGACAATTAATTGAGAGCACACAGCCAGACACACACACACACACACACAGACACATATACGTATAGATATATAGTTCTAAATACGTATATTGAAGTAGTATGTGGGCCTTAAGCCGGAAATGCGACGCGCTTTTCAATTAAGGCAGCAACGAAAGCTGCTCAATATACTAGACTCACTTAGACTCGTCTCGCCTTGTCTCGTCTGGGTGAACTAAATCACACATGAGTATCAATTGAGGCAGTGCGGCAAGAGGAGCTTTAAGAAGCTTTCCATAAGCTTCACTTAAGCTAAAACTATTGATCTATCCATCATATGACAATCATCAAAAGAACGTAGTAGAGAAATGTATTAAATACGTTTAAGAAAGCAACAATGAGCTTAAGACAGGTTGAGTAAGTTTAAGACAACTTTAAGAAAACCACAAGAAACTTGAAAGAGCTTTAAACAGCTTAAATAGTGCTAAATCTACTGACTAATCGATCGTTCTGTATACAATAGAGTGTTTGCAAGTATATCAGTTGAAGAAGTTGTTTGACAAAATGTTCGCAACTGAAGCGATCTTTGAGAATGCCGGAAACAAGTATGAGATACAATTGCTTTAGGCAATTCAACAATACTTGAACACTAATTACCGTTACAAGCGATAGGTAAGCGATCAGCTGATCTAGGCGAACACAAGGTCTTACCGTCAAGTTGAAAAGAGCGTGTGCGTATTTCCCATACACACATTCATATATACTAACTTGATAAGTGGTTTTATTTTTAGATACACTGATAAGTCGAATGAAAATTATGAGTTCCAACTGTCACCGAGTTAACTCTGAACTATATATGTTAACTCTATATACATATATATATATATGATAATGGGCTACGACTTTGAGTATAGAAAGAAAGTTGAGAGCAGGCAAGGCAATCAAGAAGATGCGCCATGCATGCTCGCATTCAACATATACTTGTCGAACAGATAATTGCCCACATCGCTCTGAGCGCGCTCCAATTGCTTTATAAAGTCGGCAAGCTGTTTCTGCCCATCGACCTGTTCCTGCAGGAAGTTAGCCTCAATGAAATCACAAAGATTCGGATCATTCTCCTTGCCAGCCAGCGCATGCAGATCGAGTAAATGTTGATTCACTTCCATTTCCATGGCCAATGCATGCCGCAGGGCGGCAAGTTTATCCTTATAACATCCTATAGGTGTTGGTACGGCCACAAGTTGAATGCGACCACCACGTTTGTTCATGTACGTCATTATCTTCTCAGCATGCTCACGCTCCTCTGCGCTGGCGTTCAAGAAGAACTTGTACATCCCTGGACAGCTAACATCGGCGCGATCAAAGTGATAAGCCTGCATACAGAATATCATATACAATATCACCTCAAAACTCTGTCTGTATCCCACTGTTTTTCCTCTTACCATGGCCAGATATTGATGGCATGCCTTCAGTTCCATATTGATCTGTTCGTTTAGTTTCTCTTCACAACTTTGTGCAAAATTCTGGCGCATTATCATGCACATATGGCGCGATAATTTACGAAAACAATTTAGCATTTTTTATACAACTTAACAAATTTTTAATTCTACTTCAATTTCTCTGAGTAATTGCGAAAAACTGACTTGATCAATCTATCAAATTTGTATCTTGAAACGTATAAACACAAACTTTAGTTGATCGTTTCTAGATATACAAGCATATGTTATTGTAATCTGTTTCTTTATAACCTGTATATACAAGATAATGTGAGATGATTTCTTTTTTAAAATGTATATACCCTGTGCAAGGGTATAAATACTGTGACATGTAAATGCTGATTACAGCGATTACGTGATTCTCTCCACTAGGTTTAGGGTTTTGTATTGCTGTTGATATCTTGTTATGCGAATCATCATGACGGGTCACAGTTCAAAGTGCCCACTGTGATTTCACTTTTTCTTTTTTTTTTTTTAACTATTTTTACTGTCTCGTTGTCGGCACTGGCACTTAACCAGTGTACACACGCACACACACACACACACTCAGATACGGGGAATGTTTGCTTAACATTAACAATGTTGCACGTTAAGTAAACTCAGTTATTGTCATTTTTTAAGTGAATGGAAAACGACTTTTTGCTCAAGTTGTTTTGTTTTTTGTCTACGAACGAGTTTCAAATATCTCATCTCAGTCCCTTTCACATCTTCTCTCTCCCTCCTTCACTTGAATATTAGTGGCGGATGCGCTAAGTAACTAACGCACATTGAGCAACAACGAGAAAGAAAGGCTACCTTTCGGCATGCCGAATGTTTTATACCCTTGCAGGTTCTTAACTCATCCAATCGTTCTTATACTAGTTACATATAATAGTGCTGAATTTAATGGTATTGTGTACATACACTTTGATGTGTGTCTCAGTTTAATTGGCATTACTAAGTTAAGTTATTTTTGAAATCAAAACTGTTCTTCATACAAAAAACATCATTTCGACCGATTGTTCCTATGCCAGCTATATGTTATAGTGGTCCGATTTCGATAAAATTTTATGTGCACATTATATATAAAGAAAAAGTCCGATGTAGTAAATTTGGTTGCTATATCTTGACAAATAATAAAAATCGGCTGATAGTTTGTATGGGAGCTATACGATATATCGGTACGATCTGGCTCGTTCCGGTTTATATACAGCGTGCAGCAATAAGAAGCATGTATGACAAATTTCATTAAGATAGCTTTAAAACTGAGAGACTTATTTGCGTTTCAACGGACAAACAGACAGACATGGCTAGATCAACTCCTCTGATGATGCTGATTCAGAATATATATGCTTTATAGGAACAGAGGTGTCTTCTAAGGTGCGTTGCAAACTCCTGGCCAAAATTAATATATCCTCTGCCAGGGTATAGCAAAGAAGCAATCATAATAGTAAGCCCACATAAATTCCACATTAATTCTTCAGTATTTTTAGTCTCTGAACAATCTTTAGATTCGACATAATGATTGAATTAGTACTATATAGATTCATTTAAGTATATAGATCTAACTATATTTGCACTTATTATTATTCAACTAAACCATATTATAAACAAACATAACCCAGTTATTTAACAATACTTTCATTGAGTTTTTCATTTAATATAAACTTCATTCTGCATACATATCTATATCTAGCTTTAGCTTATCGTATTTTACTATATCTATATATGCGATGTATTCGATGCATATCTTATCTAGTGCGCTACTCTAGATTTATAGCGAGAATATTCATGATGCTCCAATTCCAATTGTTTTATCACACACACACTCAATATAAATCACTCGAGCTGCGCATATTTTTTATGGTATATCCATTATTCATGATCGTTAATTAACGATTATATTAATGAGCTGAAGAAGATATACATGTACAGCATATATAGCAGCAAAAACAAGATGTTTCGCTAATCGAATTCGTCACGCTGACCAAGCTAATCGTTCTCATGGATATAAATATGCTATAATATACGTAATTATCTCAAGCTGACTGTTCGATTTGTTTCATTCCAACTGCACGAAATCCATTATCGATGACTTCCTGCAAAATAAACGTGCTAAAAACTTTATCAAGTTAATATTATTTTTGGGGTTTTTTTTTTTCTTTCATTTCTTTTCACCAGCACATTTTGTTCGCTTAATTAAAACGCAAACGTTTGCATTGTTAACTGAATAAAAATATAAAAAAAAGAGCACAAGAAAAATAAACAAAAAGCGTTTCGCATGGCGCACACAAGAAAATATTAAGATATTTTTTGTTCATTGCCATGACGTAGAATACCCTTGAAAAGCAATTAAAGAAATATGTATAGCAACAATTTTCATTTGCAATTCTCAAGTATGATTTCAGTGCAGGATCATTGTTACCCTGTGCCACATGTTGCATGCTGCATGAACCCGCATCAGGTTTAATAATCGTTCTTTAATTGACATTGCTTTCGCTCATGTTTACTCGAATTTAATTCAATAAATTTTGCTGCGTTCGATTTATGGACAGTATAAGTAATTGTATGGTATGGTATGGGGTCTACATACATACATACATGCATAATACATAATAATCGAGTATGGCATGATGCACGTAGTATCAGTTAACGTTATTTACTCAACGCTGACGCTGCTTGCTGCTGCTGGCTTTATAAGTGAAATGCGTTTATTTATTTAAATGTAATTTATGCGCGCGCCAGTGGAATTTTCGGTTCATTACTGTCCGATTTTTAATTACGCCTTCGACTGTGATATACCCTACCTTGCAGAAGATAAACAGTTAGTCAAGTAACTGTTTACACATAAATATGTACGTACATATTAATGTAATGTAATGTACATACTATGTAGATATAAAAGTAGACTTTTCTTTGTGTTAAAAAAGAGTCTAATTAGACCGTAAATATGATAGAAATATTGCCGCTAAACTCAGTATATCTTACTATAAATATGTCAATAATATTTTGTGTAAATTTCATCAAAATATAAGCAAAAGATTAGGAGATATAACGATATTTGCATGAAAAACTGTATAAAAAAACTTCATTATATTACAGTTCAGTGGCATTTAAACTTTATATAAATCAGTTCTTTCTATTCTATAACTTTTAATAGGAAAAATTGAGTAAAGAAAATGAATAAAGAATTCTAGGTTCTTTTTGCATTTCCTTTCTGTATCATTTCAGTCTTTCAAAACTTCCATTATTCTTGCACATACAATTAACATAGGAAGTTCCTATTAGGAACTTCTTATTGATGAAGACTTCCACCAAACCTACAAAAGGGTATAAATTCTTCGATATTGTTTTTTTTTTTTTCATTTTTATTTACTGTTTTGGTTTTTTTTTGTTTTATTATTTTTGCTTTGTGTGGTCTGGTCAAATTAATTTGCTAGCTCGGCTGAAAATCCAAGTGAAATGTAACAAACTGTTAACTGTGTAACATGAGTCTGGCGCACACAGTGACTCTCAAACTGTGACTGCGTCTGCTGTTGCTGCTGCGCGCCGGGTGTTAATTGCCGAGAAGTGTTTTCTAAATTTAAACCAAGCAAAGACTGAAAAGTGGTTGTTGGCCATTGGACTTAGCCGTGAACACACACACACATGCATTTGTGGCTGCTTTACCTGTTCTTGGGCTGGTCAACTCGTAATGAACTGAAATGTGGGCAGGCAGGCGATGATAACGGGGCAATTGAAGCCAAAAAACGTATAAATATGTGTACTATATAAAAAAAAGTGACGTCTGTTTGCGCTGACGCTGTACATGTGCAAAGGTAGGGTATGCAAGCATGTGTGTGTGTATGTGTGTGTTTCCTAACCGAAATGAGGAAAAGCGAAATACGAAAGCGAAATGTGATAAGCAAGAAGGTCAATAAATTGCTTGATATAATGAGCCATGTGCACACACACATCCACACAGACGACTCGTCACTGTGCACACATGCACATGTTTAACATTTGCATTTGTATTGGCACACGTAGGGCTCAATTTACTCTCTCACTCTCTCTCTTCGATTAGCACGCTCTCTGATTGGTGCGTGGACCACGTGCGAAAATTGTGTTGATTTTTGCGAGAGCAAACAATGATCATGGCGGCGGCAATGCACAAAGAGAACGTGAGAGAGAGAGAACGTGCTGGAGGGCACGAACACATTGCACTGTGGTAACGGCAAGAGGGGTGGGGGTACTCTTTGACTTACCGGCTTTTTAGCCGCCAGCGGCTTATTGATCAAATTCAAATGCGGCTCAAAATCCTGTCCAAATCGCTCGATGAGCAAATTTTCCGCTGCCTCCTGTGGACACTCCTCCTGCTGCACTAGCTCCCATATCCCTTGCGGTATATAGCAGCTGATTACCAGGCCCAGCAGCAGCCCAATCACAAAATGAGAGTTGCGACTCAATACGGACGGTCTACTCATGTTTCAGGCGTGCCTTGTAAATGGATGCAACACACACACACGCGCACACACTACACACACACAGACTCTCACGCACATATAGGATGCTGAGAGGCTGTTCAACACTGTTGCTGCTACTACTGTTGTTGTTGTTGCTGCTGTTGTTGTCATGTGTACATCTTTGTTGTTGTACGCACACTTGCTGCTTCTTCGAATTGCTGTAGTATTTGTCGTTGTTGTATTTTTTTTTTCTTTTTATTAGTTCGTTATATTTTATTTGATTTTGTATTCGGCGTTTGCGATAAGCGCGCGGTAACCGGCTAATTTTGGCACTAGATTTATGTTGTTGTTGCACGCACTTGCGTAGCTTTGTTGTTGTTGTAGTTGTAGTTGCTGCTTTGCTGTTGTTGTTGTTGTTGTATTTGTGCTGCTGAAGCCGCTGATTGCTTTTGGCGCATTTTTAATACAAATTCACAGGCACATTGAGCACTCTCACTATATTTGTTGCTGCCAGAGAGGACGACGCAAATATACGCAACGACACGAATGAAGAACACAACAAAACAAAAAAAAATTGGGTTGATCAAGCGCAAACAAGCGCCGCCTGGCCGCCGCACTCCGCGTAACGTTAAAAAATGGGATTTTTATTTTCGTTTCGTTTCGTTTTGCATTTTGTAGCAGAGGCAGCGTTGCTGCTCTGTTAGAGCGCCGTTAAGTGATCAACTGTTAGCTGCAAACAGCTGTTAATGCTCTGTTAGCAATCAGTACGCTGATCGTGCGAGCAAAATGCAATTAGAAAACGATTATATTTTATAAATTAAGTATATATGTTTCTGGGCTTTATTTTGAAATAATATATTTATTGTTAAATATTTAAGAATCAATATCAACGAATTTGGTACGTTACAAACCCAAACTTGTGCTCCATTTTAAATGAATTTACGATAACAAAGCCAGTGCTGTAAAGTTCTTTTAGTTATGCTGTTGCCTCCGTTTTGCGTTCTGTTAGCGCAATTGTAAATTAAAAGTACTGCTTGCTTTGCAATTACATTGTTTATGTTGCCGGTGCTGGGTCGGCCACATTATCAGAAATAAATAAATAAAAGAGACAGAAAAATTAATAAACAATGGCTGTGGTTGTGCTCGACAATGGCGCGTACACAGCCAAAGTGGGTCTGGCCACACAGGATGAGCCGCAGGTGGTGCCCAACTGCATTATGAAGGCGAAAAGCGAAAGACGTCGTGCATTTGTGGGCAATCAGATCGAGGAATGCCGCGACACATCGGCGCTTTTCTACATCCTGGCCTTCCAGCGTGGTTACCTCCTGAACTGGGACACCCAAAAGACTGTGTGGGATTATATATTCAGCAAGGAGGGCATTGGTTGCACTCTCGAGCATCGTAATATTGTCATAACAGAGCCCCAAATGAATTTCCACAGCGTTCAGGAGGCAATGCTGGAGATGCTCTTTGAGGAATATCGTGTGGCAGGCATGTACAAGGCCACTGCAGCCGATCTGGCTGCGTTCAACTATGTGGCGGACAGTGAGGAGCGAACCACAATGCAGACGCTGAACTGCATCATCATCGATGTGGGTTACAGCTTCACACACATTGTGCCCTTTGTGCTGGGGCGCAGGGTGCTCGAGGGCATACGACGCATCGATGTGGGTGGCAAGGCGTTGACCAATCACCTCAAGGAGCTCATCTCGTATCGCCATCTAAACGTGATGGACGAAAGTCACGTTGTCAATCAGATCAAGGAGGATGTTTGCTTTGTTGCCGAGGACTTCAAGGAGGCCATGAAGGTGCATCAGTCGGAGCAGGTGCGTCGCGAGGTTGCCGTGGATTATGTGTTACCGGACTTTACCACCGTCAAGCGTGGCTATGTACGCATACCTGGACGACCGCGTGAGGATGAGGATCAACAGCAAATGGTGCCACTGTGCAACGAACGTTTCACAGTGCCCGAAATACTCTTCAATCCCTCCGACATTGGCATCTCGCAGGTTGGCATACCCGAGGCCATTGTGGATGCCATGCAGGCGTGTCCCTGGCAGGCGCACCGTGAGCTTCTCCTCAACATACTCATTGTCGGGGGCAGTTCGCAGTTTCCTGGCTTTCTGCCACGCCTCAAACGTGACCTGCGCGCCCTAGTGCCCGACGATCTGGAGGTTTCACTCATCTGCCCCGAGGATCCCGTGCGCTATGCCTGGTATGGTGGACGTGAACTGGCAACAAGTTCCAATTTCGATGAGTTCGTCTACACACGCGATGACTACGAGGAGTGTGGCATCCATGGATTGTCGCAGCGCTAAGGTCACAGATAGATAATAAGCTATGATTGAGAGAGAGGTAGAAGAGGCGTGTCTGAGCTCTATTTAAGCTCCCTTTTTACAGGGTATTCTACAAACAAATGCTGCCTAAATAAACGAGCATTTCTCGCTCTATTATTATGCAAAAGTTGAATGTAGTAATACAGAATTATATCATACTATTATATCATATTTTCATTATGTTTCTACAATCTTATATTACTAAATATCTTATTTATCGTACTGTATAACAAACAATATAAATATTGTGCATAGGAAACTGTCTAAGGAAACACAAATATTTAAGATTATAAACCATATTCAATATGTAATCATCATCAATATAATAAGAAATTAAATTTAAGATCTATAAAGAACTTGCTTAATGCTTTAAAGTAGTTGCCTATATATATTATTAATATCAAATGCGGGCAGGGAGGAAGAGTAACAGGGAGTTTGACAAGGTTAAAGGATTCTTCTGTTTTGATAGAGGTTCAGGTTGAAGAAGGGATGGATGCGAGGGAATTGAAAGGAGTAGAGAAGAGGTAAGAGTAAGGAGAGTGTAGATGGACAGAGGGAGTAGGGTATAGAAGGGAAGAGGCAATAGATATAAACAAACTCCTCATCTACAATCCTCCTGCTGCATCATCTTTCTTCTTCATGCTCCTCAAGGGTGTAGCAGGAAAGAGGAAATAGATAAAGCATACTTCTTGTCCTATACAATCCTCCTGCAACATCTTCCTCCTCTACCATCCTCCTCCTGCAACATCTTCCTCCTCTACCATCCACCTCCTGCATCATCTTCCTTCTCCATCCTCCTCAAGGTTTAGTAGGCAAAAGAGAATAGATAAATATAAGCATCCTCCTCCTCCTTTACTTACTTCCTCCATCAACGCCTTGTGCCAACTGCACCCCCACCGCGCCTGGACTCGCTGGCGGCCTTCCTGAAACGATTGTGTGCACCGCCAGCTTGTTGTTTGCTTGCAGCCAAAAAGGCCGTGGAGCCAGCAACCTCATCCTTCTCGGGCAGATGCGCCACATGCATTATATCCCAGAGCAACTTGCCGCTCTCCTGCGACTGCAGCAGATCGGACAGCTCTGCCTGGCTGCGCTGCAGCAGCTGCCGCAAATTGCCGCCCTTGCGCAGCAGCGCATGTATGTTCCGAGTCTGCACGCCCGGCAGACGCAGCAGGAAATCATAGATTGCTGTATTGAAATGCAATTGTCCACCAGCAGCTCCGCCTGCCTCCGCGCCACTCTCATCGCCACCAAGTGCCGCTGCAACTTGTGCATCCGGTTCGGGTTTGCCCAGTTTGAGTTCCTCGAACAGTTGCGCTGTGGCATAGGGAGAAGGTGACCAGATCAGACGCAGGCGAGGAAAGTGCAGGGTGAGCAGTTGAAGCTTCTGCATGATGTCCGCATTTGTGGCCGTCGTCTGCTGCGACAACATGAACTTCCCTTGCAGATGGAACGGACGATTCTGATCGAACTCAATGAGTAGAATCGGTTTGGCATAATAACGCTCCATCTGCACACACTGATTGTACAGCCTGCCCGAGTTGAGGGATCCAATGAGATCCGATATCGATTTACGTTCCACACACACCTCGGGCGTCAATATATAATCGCCAATGGTGATGGTAACCGGCAGCACCTCGAGGCCACGACGATGGATCAGACAAGGTAGATCTGAACGAAATTCACGCATATCCACAATCACTTTGGGCGTAACACGTGGTGCTGCTCCAGCTGCTCCTGCTGCAGCGCCCTTGCGACTCTGCTCATTCCCTGCTGGTTCGGATTCATCCACAAAGCTCTTTAACAGCACAAAAGCCTCGTCTGTCTTGCCGTCCTGGTACTCGGGAATGACCATTTTCTGGTTTTGGAGGGGGAAACAAGCAATAAGTTAAGGCAAGTTCTCTACAGGATTAAAGGGACAGACAACTCACACTCTTTGTATTGATGATCAGCTCAAAGGCAGCCTTCTCTCGCCGCAAACTGGTCAGGTAGGATTGCTCTTCCACGGTGCGTGCATGGATGAGAAAGTAAATCTTCATGCGTTCCGCTGCGGAGGCACGACGACGACGCGCCTCAAACACCTCCAGCTGCCTGATGGCAGTCACATTCGTATTGTACATGATGACATAGTGTGGCTGCAGCTGCTCCAGCATGTGCTCCAATGCCATTGCCCCCTCACGCTCTGTCTTGAATGTCTGCAGGCATATGCAGGGCTGACGATGTGCCTCCAGTGCAGCCGAGACATCGAATTTCTCCAGCTCTGGTATGATTTCAAATACTGAAGCATTGGCATCGCCTCCATCTGCCCCTGCTGGCTCCTCTGTCTGCAGCGCTGCCTGTGTCATTGTCAGCATATAACTCTCCTCGAAGAGCTGCTGCTGCAGTTGCGCCTCCACGTCTGTCACATCACTCAACAGCTGCGACAGCTCATCCAGAGGGGGCTGCTGACTGGCTGGCTCCTCTTTAATCTTTGTCTTGACTGCCGTTCCCGTCTTCTTGCCCGTCTCTGACTCCGCCATCGCTGTGGCTTGACTGTCGCGCGAAAGGCGTTCACTGAGCTTGCCCACAGGCACCTCGTGCTGCATTGCCTGCTGCAGGAGGAAGCGTGCACCACCCTGGGTGAGGTACTGCTTCAACTGGTAGCAGGTGCGTGAATCCTGGCAGAGTATAAGCACCTTGGGAGCCTCCAGATGCGCAGCGCCACGACGTCGTCGCATATCGCCGGGTATGTCCTGTGTGAGTAGCTCGCTCAGCGGTTGCCATTTGGGACACGGCTCCGGTTCGAATTCTGCAAGAGGAAGGAGCACATAAATACAGGGTATTTGTGCGTCTAGGAACCCTACCATTTTGCCCATTGTAGACACGCTGCTTGGACAGCATAAAGATTTGCTCGGCGGCATCTAGCAGCGTCCAGCCCGAGTTGCTGATGGCATATTCCGTGCTGCGATAGCGCTTGATCAGCGCGTAGGAGCTCACTGCATCGTGGTACATGGTGGAGCTGCTCAGAGAGAGAGACAGAGAGAGAGAGAGAAAGAGAGAAAGACATAGAGAGTGAGGGAGAGAGATAGAGAGGGGGGGACTGTGCTGCCCTGCTTCACTCACATCATCAGACTGCGTAGAATCTTCAAATCTGCCACAATTAGCTTTGTCTGCGAGTTGAGCTGATGCCAGATGCAATCGAGCTGCCCCTGCAGTATCTTATGGAACTTCTTGGTCACACAATTCTCCACCGTGATGGCTTCCATGTCCACGGTGCGATTGATGCGCTTAATTTCGCGTACCAGAAAATTCATAATGTCCAAAATGTGCGTTTGTATTGAAGTCATGCGCGTGGAGAGCGGCACATGCAGCTCAATCGTTTGCGCCTGCCACGGATGCAGTGCAGCACGGACTGTGGCATGAAAGCGGGGCCATATGTACAATTGTTTCACGAACAAATTGCGCATAGTGCGCTCGATGTGACCATATCCGATGGTGAACTGCTCGGGGCTGTTCGAGAAGGCCTTGATGAAGCCCGTCTTGTTGCGTTGCCGGAACAGACGCAGTGCGAACGCCTCCTGGCAGCTCTCGATGATGTTGTGCGCACGCAGCACAAATATGCCTGTGATCAGTTCGATGGGAATGCGCTGCTTGAGCAGATCCACCACAAGGATGCGAGTGGTAATGAACTGCAGACCGCCCTCCAGATAGACACGTTCGCTGAGTGGTAGAGAGTGAAGATGGGAATTAAGAGAGCACTGCAGCAGTTTGCAAGTTGGATTTGCTTTACCGCTCTGTGGCCGTGTTGGCCACTTCATGCACATATTTGCTGTCCAGCTGCGACTTGTAGTACTGCTCCTCGCAGTCGGAGCTGTTTATGACCAACAGCAGATTACCAGCATCGCTGTAGACCTTCAGTAGGTTCAGTAAGACACGCTCGTAGCTGAGTCCTCTGGAAATGGACGGGCAAAGATTGGATAAACTCTTTTGGGGAACTGCATTTCCCATGCTCACTCACTTGGCGGCCACTAGCAACCCATCGGCATGCACCATGTCGAGGAACATCTGCTTCTCGTACTCCAGCAGCACAACATCCTTGCGCAGCAGATACTCCTCGGCGGTCACCAGATTCGCCAGCTCCTCATCTTGCAGACCATCACCGAATTCCGATTGGTCAGCGGCGGAGGCTCCTTCTCCTTCTGCTCCTGCCTCTGTTCTTGTTTTCGGCTCCGTCTCCTTTTGTTCCTTTGTTTTCCCTTCCGTTTTTTCATCTGTTTCCTGCTCCGCTGTCTTCTCCGCTTGCTTCTCCTCCTCGTCCGACATGGTGCAACAATTTCACAAACAAACAAAACACCGGCTAATTTGCGCACTTGCACGCATTGTTTAACACTGCATAAAATACTTATCGATTGCACATTGTTTAGTAGCCCACACACGTGATAATACGGGAAAATAGCAATTATGCGGCTTTAGTTTAAATTGACAACATTAGTGCAATAAAAAACACAAATTCAATAATTTTCTTATAATTACCTAATAATTATATTATAAGCAAATTAAATAAGCAACAGATTATTACGTGTACTTTGCAGTGCACTCTATATCGATAGCTTGTTATCGCAAATCGTTCATCGGATGCTGTTAAACAGCGCGCGTTATTTAAATTGTTTTCTAAATATTTACTCGCAGTTATTGCAAATTAGATGTGAAGCACTATATATTCATTTTTATATCGTTAAGTATGTTAATTTTTGAATGTAAGCAAAGAGTATGCAGGCAAAGTTACTGCATTAAATGAATCGACATTTTTTAACAATTAACGGTTGCTAAGCTGCGCGCGCAGATACAATTATTTGAAACCGTTTCATTTACTTGCATATTTGAACTTGAGCAACTAAGTATATTTATATATATTTAAAAAATCAATTAATTGAAATAACTAAACCAATTAAGGCAAACAATATACAACTAGTTATTGATTACTACACATGACGTAATTATTCCCACACTGCGCGCGTAATTCAAAACTCAAAAGTACCCATTATGCTTTATGTTTGTTTGTTGTTTTGTTATTGTTGCTTTTTACCTGCTCACAACTCACCATAATTCCAGGCAAATCTGGCTTAACCTTGTGTCAATAACGCACTCACTCGCGTGTCCCTGAAGCCCCTGAAGCACACGACCAAGAGCAGCAACTTAATCCACTTACGCGCAAATTAGCGCGCACTTAAAGCAGAGCTGGGCAAACAACAACAACAACACGACGCACTTGGCCCTGCCCCTGTGCCTGTTCTCGAGGCAGGGAAGCCCAGCTAGGCCAGACTAGACAAAGCCAAGTCCGCGTATGACGAGACTTCCGTCAGGTGCACGCGAATTTGGAGGTTGTGCTTTCCGTTTCCGTTTTGTTTCGTTGTTCTGCTGCTCGCTAAATAGCTTACGCTGATACAAATTAAATTAAATGAATACATAGCAAGGCGCGCTCATTGTCAGGGTCACACTCACACACACACGCACTAACACACGCACACATAACCTCAAACAATGACGCCAATTGGCACAAAAGCTTAACGTTTGTAATCCTGTCGAACGCAACCCACTTTCCTTGCCCCTCCCAACCCACTCCCTCTGCCACACTGTCTCGAAGGTAAGGTCAACAGCATCCAGCACACACACACACACGCACATCATGAATCTCAGCGTATGTGCGTGTGTTAGTGTGCACACACACATCTCGCAGGCACGATAATAAGCTCGAGTGCGACGCCAGCTCACGTGCCTGTGCACGTTGCCCAACACTAAAGCCCCAAAAAGCACGTGCAGCGTGTCTCACTCGCACCTGTACACAGTCCCCACACCCCCCACCCCCGCGCCAGCCTGTGGGCCGGCAAGTGCAGGCGCAAGCTTTGGGCTAGCTTTAAGAAACCAAACAAAAACAAGACAACACACACACACGCACGCACGCACGCACGCTCGCACGCATGCACAATGCGAGCGCGAAAAAGTAGGCTAACTTTATGCGCACATTATGCCGGCATTACGCATCAATGTATGCAACAATTTCTTTGTTGTCATTGATTGTTGTTGTGCTGCTTGCCATAAACGAGCGCGCGCGTTTTATGGCATGGCAGCTATAAAAGAACTATAAAAAGAGTTGCCGAGTTGCAACTTAGCATGCCGACTGCACTTTATAGCTGCACTAATTGCAGGGGACGCCAGTGTGCAGTGCACAACATAGAACATGTTCAGCTGCTGCCACTGCTACTGCTGCTGCTGCGACGGCGGCGTCTCGCACTTGTAGAGCTTTTGCTGCTTAGGGTAGGGAGGCATGGGGGGCATGCGGCCTGAAGCCGAGGCTGAAGCTAAAGCTCTTCGGCAACTGCTGCGACGACAACGACAACGACGATGACGGCGTTGGTGATGGCAATGGCAACGACGGCAACGACGACGACGACGGCAACGACGACGACGACGACGACGACGGCGGCAACGGCGACGGCAACGTCATCGTGTAAATAAACGGCAATTGAGTTTCAGTTGAACAGCGACTCTCGTGCGAGGCGGATGCAGAGCGCGCAACACGCTGCGCAGCAACACACGGGCCACACAACACACATAAACAAAGTCAAAATCAAAACAGTTAGACAGGCACAGTGAGGCAGGCACAGGAGCTGACGCTAAGCTGAGCTGTGTGAGCAGTAAGAAGGTCCGTTAGTTTGTTTGTTTTGCTTCTTCTTCTTCTTCATCAACTTTATTTTTTTGACTGTGTGCAACTGCAACAAGAACAGAAGCAGAAAACAGTGTGCAATCTTTCCTTGCCTGCGTCTAAAGAACGATACGCGTGCGGTGCGTGCCAAATCAAAACATAAACAATAACAGAAAAACCAAAACAATTCACTTCATTCAACTGCAGTTCTTGTTGTTGTGTTCTTTTTTTTGCAAGTTTTTTATGCGTGCAAGCAGAGAGTGAGAGAAGAATAGAGAGAGAGAGAAAGAGAGAGAGAGTGCAACAGCAAAGAAACGTGTAAATTGCAAGTGCAGCGCGTCAAACAAAAATATAAACAAAAAACAGTAGCGGCGTAGGCGGCAACAACAAATCACAGACAGACAGACAGAGAGGGAGACACAGAGGGAGCAAGAAGGTAACAGAGAAAGGTAGAGAGAGCAAACGCTGCTAGTAGGCGCATTTGCAGCACAGTCAGCGGCAGCGGCAGCGTCGTCAATGCACACGCCGCTGGCGCTGTTATCCTTTTCGCTCTCTTTGCGCTCTCACGCGAGTTTTGTGTTTGTGTGTGTGTTTTTGTTTGTTTCTTTCTGTGTGTGTGTGTGCGTTTTGTTTGAATGCGGCAATTCATGTTTTTGCAGCGCGCTTTTAGGCGCAACGCGCCAAATGCTGCCGACTGCGACTGCGACTGCAGCAGCGCCGAAAATACAGCAACTAATTGAAATGTCCTGCAACTGTCAGAGGCAGCACGCAGCATGCAGCACGCAGCAAATGCAGCAACGCTGCACCGCACACGCTCATACACTTTCGCTGCAGCCGCTGCTGCCGTCGCTGCTGCTCATGCTGCCGCTGCCTTTGCCCCCACGTCTGCCTCCGCAGCTGACGTCCTTGGCAATGCGCCCACGCAGCTGCATTTGCATTCTGTGCGGCATTTCTCTTCTTCTTAGCTGCAAATCATATCCTTTGTGTGTGTGTGTGTGAGTGTGTGGGAGTATGTGTAAGTGTGTGTGAGTGAGGGGGTGTAAGTGTGTGTGTGCATGTGGTGTGTGTGGGTGTCTTTGTTAAACCATTTTCGTGCGTGTATTAATAAGCGCAATCTTTCTGTGCTTTTGACCGGAAAATGTCCAAAAAAACTAGCCAGAAAATAGCTATGCGAGTGTGACTTAACTGCCAAAAAAGAAGAGAACCAGCCCTCTAAGATATCCTGCACTTGGCTTTCAATTGTTATCTTCCAATTCCAAAACAAACTAGTCATTATAAAGAGATAAACTAAATTCCCCTCTAAGGTTTAAATTATTTTTTTTTCTATTTAATTTTCCTTCAAATTACTAAAATAAACTAGCAGAATGGAAGCCAAGCCAAATGTCCGCTAAAATTTAAATAAAGGTTTCTCAGTGCCTCAAAAAATTCTCATTTATTTGGCCTTAAATGTTCAATATTCACAAGTAGTCATAATAAAGCTAAGCTGAACTAAAATCACGTTGCAGTTTCCATTTTAGTTAGTAGTTTTACGTCAATCTAACATATTCAATTGCTGCTGAAAACTAGCCAAATACAAGCCGCACTTCACTTGGCTTTAAATTGACATATTTTTCTTCTTTTTGGCTCCGTTACCAAAATAAACTGCTCAAATAAAAGCTCAACTTATTTTTCGTGGAAGGTTTCAACTATATTTCTAATTCATTTGCTTCAAATTACTAAAATAAACTAGCCAAATTAAAACAAGCCAATTGTTCTCTAAAAATTTTATCAAAATTTATCAGTTCCTGAAAATATGCTTTGGCTTTAAATTGCAATAATTAATTTTGTTTGGCGTTAATTTAAAATTAGATATAATAAATGCCCGCTAATGTTTTAATTAAGGTTTCTCAAAATATTTTTAATTCTTTGGTCTTAAATTGCAATATACGCATTTATTTGGCTTGTATTTGAAACTATTCTTAATAAAGATTAACTTCAACTAAAAAACTTTCTCTAAAATTGACCTCACTTAGCTTTAAATTGAAATATATCTGCTTGATTTTGTGTCAAATAAAGCTAAACTAATTTTCTCCTCTAAGGTTTCAACTACTCTTTTGATTCATTTCAATCAATGTTTCTCAGTTACTCAAAATTTGCTCATTTGTTTGGCTTTAAATTGCAATATAGAAATGTGTAGTGTTCACATTATAGTTTCCATGGAAATCACAATCTAACATAATCCATTACTTTTGACCTGAGTGCAACTCAAAGGTAAACTAATTCAATTTCCAAAGTTGTAAATCCTCCAAAAGTTCACCAAATAGCCAAAAATTTTAAATTTTGGTATCAACTTATTTGCGTGTAATTTCGTTAGCGGGAAAGCTCTTTGGCTTGTAAACAGAATGTGCAACAGCGAGCCGGATGAAGTTCCACTCAAAGAGGCGTCATTGTGTATGTGAGAAGGGACTATGGGCAAAATTCCTGTTAAATCGATTGTTCTGATTTCAAGGCCAGATAAAAGGTTAATTAAATTCTATTTTGCTTGCAATAAGGCAGAGCTGGATGAGAGCACTCTCTTTCCCACTTTCGATGAAATCGGATCGTAAACAAGCCTGTTTACTGTCAATTTTCCTGAAAAAATTGCAGAAAAACAAATTAATCTTCAGATATCGAAGCTTAAGCTGTAAGTTTTCAACATGTGAAGGGCTGTAGCTCATAGCTTCAAAGTGAATAGAATTCCCCTGAATGCACTAAACAAAGTTGATCGACATCAGAAAATCATTAAGATAAGAATAGTTTAAGCGGATTTTAGCCTTTTGAATAGGTCAAATAGGTTGAAATAGGTTAAATTTAAAACGAAAAGAATGTCAATGAAAATGCAATTGAAGGCGAAAGGAAATCAATTCTAGTAAGTTGTTTTATTGAAGGAGCATAAAAAGAAAACTAAATACAGAATAAAAGAATCAATTAGAGGAACAAAAAATGGGATAATAGGTTACAATTGAACAAAAAATCAACTTAAGGAAGGCGAATAGAAATCAAAACAAAAAGACTCAACTAGGAGAAGAAAGATAAAAAAAAAAAATAATAATAAACTAAAAAATTGAATAAGACGCAACTAGTTGGTTTTTTAAATGAAAAAAAGCTTTGATTTCAAGACAATAGAATAGAAAAAGAATATAGAAAAGTTATAAAATTTAATACTTTTCTTTGAGAAAAACAAGAGACTAACTTAAATAAGGAAATATATAATAAAATAACAGATTTATTAGATTTCAAATCGAAAACTAAAACAAACTGTTCAACAAAACTTCAGTACAGGGTGTATATTTAGTCGATCAACTCTTTAATACTTGCAAATCAAAGTGCAATCGCAAATAAACAGAAATAAGAGATCAACTGCATCCCGACAGCGCTGCTACGTTGACTGCGCTGCTGCGATTGGCAGGTGAAACAAAATAAATAAACAAATGTGGCACAAAGGAGGCTGAAAGCGTTGCCGCTGTGTGGTGGCTGTAGGGGGAAGAGGAGGGAGCAGACAGGGGGAGGGAGGCAGCTAAAGGCGGCTGTCGGCACACACACACAAGATACATAAGTAAATGAATAAATAATGTAAACAAAATATTAAATTAGAAGAAAATTTACTTACGCGCACGCCGACGCAAACACAATAGCTTTGCCGCCCAGCAGACAACGCAAGAGAGAGAGAGAGAGAGAGAGAGCGAGAGGGGAGAAGAAAAAGTGTGAGGGCAGGAGAGATGAAGAGGAAGTGTGAGGGGAGAGAGAGCGGAGTCTGCGAGGTGCCAGAAGGCTGTGCGAAGCTTACAAGTAAATTGTGCAAAAGGCCATAAAATTAAAGCAAAAATTTACACGCACTCCCTCTTACCTTCTCCCCCCTCCCTCTGTCACCCTCTTCCTCTGTCTCTTTCTCCATTCTGTCTCCTGCACCCGCACACGCACTCGCAATCTACAGCTGTTGCTCTTGTTATTTCCTGCATACAGCGTAGTTTGAGCAGCACTGAGCTGCTGTTTTATTTGCGCTGATCTATACATACCATGTAAAACGTAAATACACTGCAAATCGGGTATTTAGCTGTATACAATTTGGCAAAATTTCAGTGAGAGAATATTAAATAATAATTAATTATTAATTAATTAGAGTCCTGCATGAATGTATTCATGTTTTACATGACAGTACTGTACAGTTGTGAACTGCCCCCAAAAATACTGTACTCATATTTATATAAGCAAAATAACCAACTAGTCACTCAAATCTGTTATAGGGTATTTGCTAGGCGCCACATTGTTTTGCTTTTTCGTTTGTTTGGCCGGCAAACACAATGCACGTGTGTGAAGAAGTTCGCAATTAATAAAATTTGCACTAGAGTGCGCTCTCTCGTTCCCGCACTCGCGCTCTCTCCTCTCTGCTCTCTCAGTGTTGATCAACGAAATTGTGCAAAACAAAACACACAGACACGGCAGCAGCGCTCACCCCATTCACTTGCGCTCTCTCAGGCTCTCACTTCCCACATCCCACCTCTCTCTCTCTCTCTTCCCTCTACTCTCTTCTCCTTTCTGCGTTGATAAAGACAGCAGCGCAGGCGGCATCGCCATCGGCATTGCCATTGCGGGCGAGCGCTCTCAGCGGGTCGGTGGTCAGTTGCTTGGCTGAGGTGTTCCCGTCGCACTCGCACTTGCAGACACGTCAATTGGCGCGATAAAACGAATAAGACAAGCCACTATCACAAAAACAGCAACAACATCAAGAACAACAACAACAGCAGTTAGCAGCTCAGTCAGTTGTTGTTGTTAGTATTGAAAATGTGTATGAATAAAGAC
Source organism: Zaprionus vittiger (assembly GCA_018904025.1). Classification (NCBI taxonomy): domain Eukaryota; kingdom Metazoa; phylum Arthropoda; class Insecta; order Diptera; family Drosophilidae; genus Zaprionus; species Zaprionus vittiger. The sequence goes on along the minus strand of JAEIFQ010001044.1, from coordinate 10,753,876 downwards.
AGCATAAATACAGTTACTTGTATCACACACACACAGACACACACTTGTACTCGTACTTCGTGAGTGTGTGTGTGTGTGTGTAAAGTTAGGTCGTCGCGTTGATTCCCAAATAACGTTTAATATTCTTTGCATTTTTTTTTGCTGTGCGTGCGTGTTGTGTGTTTGCCTGTGTGTGTGTTGCTTCTCACACACACAGTGCATCAAAAAAGCTATCAGTCACAATAAAAGCAACAACAAAAGGAAACAGCTGGCAGCACAGAGAGAGGAACAACAAAAGTGAGCACAAGGAAGTGATCGAGAGAACGAGAAAGAAAGAGAGAGAGAGAAAGAGTGCGTCGTTGCAATTGCAAGCGCATTGCAGGTGAGTGAATGAGCGCAGTGCTGCTCAAACTGTAACTGATAAAACTTGCCATGACCTTTGGCCCAGTGGATACTTTTCTACTTTTTGTTTTCTTTCTTTTATTTCTTGCAGGCATTTGCATTGCTTGTCAAACATGTTCATGTATGCACAACTAGAAAATAACCATAACTAACATATTTATAGGCGTCTTAGGATGTATGACTTGCATATTTAATGCTACCATAAAAGTTATTATCCATAAATAACAATTACAAGTACATAAATGCACTTGAATGTGCAAAGAATTCTGTTCTGATATTAAAACGAGCAAGAAATTCTTACTTTGGCATGCCGAAAGTCTTATACCCTTACAGGTTCTTATCTTCTCCGATCGTTCCAATACTAGTTATATGTATATAGTGGTGCAAAATTGAATAGTATTGTGTATTTTCAATATTATGTCTTACTTTGATTGCCACTGATAAGTTATGTTATTTCTGAAATCAAAACTGGTCTTAATTTCGCCCGACTGTTCCTATGGCAGCTTTATGTTATAGTGATCCGATTTTGATGAAATTTTATATGCATATTATATATATAGAAAAACTGCGATGTAGTAAATTTGTTTGCTTAATCCTGTCAAATAACAAAAATCGGCCGATAGTTTGTACGGCAGCTATACGATATATCGGTCCGTTCCGGCTCGTTTCGACTTATATACAGCGTGCAATCATACGAAGAGAAATTTCATTAAGATAGCTGTGAGACTAATTTGCCTTGTGGCACACAGAGAGACGAACAGACAGATATGGCTAGATCGACTCCCCTGATGATGCTGATTTAGAATATATAATATATACTTTATGGGGTGGGAGTTGTCTCCTAAGGTGTGTTGCAAACTTCTGGCTAAAATTAATATACCCACTGCAAGGGTATAATGAAGTAGGCAACTCAGTTTCTTTCATCGAATTGAACAAATTTCTTAGTTAACTCAAACACATTTATTTAGCGCAAAACGTGTGCTTGAAATTCTGTAAATACAAATAAATATGCCTCACTAACGTCTTGTTTTTTCCCAACAAATTCAACTTAATTTGAAAATGAGCCCACAGAATATTCACTGGCCGGCTAATCGCATTCCTGAGTTACAAAAAAAAAAAAACAACTACAACACTGGCTATTTAGCTGTAAAGTGGCCAAGGAATTTGTCACCTTAGCCAGGGCATTATAATTCCAAACTAATTACGTCACGCACTTGATGAAATATGCCCTTAGAACGAGAGAATAGAAGAAGAGAATAAGGGAATAAGGTAAAAGGAAAACACGAATCGGAATGTTAATAAAATTGCATTTCTCGCGGCGGAAATGAATATTCGCCGAGTAAATGTTGTCCGTAGAGTGGAAAGACTTATAGACTACGTGCAATATAAACAGTCGACAGGTGTTTACTGATAGCTGATAGCTTTATGTGCTGTACAGACACACACATACACACACTCACACACACACACAGATACATTACAGTACAAACGATTTGGTTTAATTAAAGTCGCGCTGCGGTTTTGCAGCTTTTGCATTTTGCTTGTCGGTTCTCTTTGTCTTTGTTGTTGCTGGTAATGCTGCTGTCATCTGGCATTAACGCGAATAGAAAAGCCAATAGTATTTCCTATTGAATTTCACCAACATGCTGTGCAAATGTCAATAGGTGTCTCGCTCACCTGACATGCTCACCTCCTACTCCCACTCCCACTCCTCCCACGCCTGCTACTCCATCTAACATTATAATTAGCAATTGCTTGAATTGCGTTAACAACCGCAAATAGTTCCCACCTCCCATTATATACCACATATCCATGGGGTTGGGCATCTTCGACACCACAGCGTCAACAGTCGAGTCGATATAGCACTGTACACTCGAATAAATTCATTTTATTCATATTAAAATGAATATATTATAACTACATCAACCATTTTTGGTGCGTACAATAATTATTATAACTTAAATGATTTCTCAAAATTTGCTTATGATCGGATAATTAACTTAGTTGTTATTGAAGAAACAATTCTTGTGGGCGTAAAGATCAGACTCAACTGTAGCTTTGATTCTTGATATTACAATCTAATGCCATATATTATATTATGCGTTACATGTATTAATTATATCCTTCAAAAAAGGGTATACTATCTTTGTGAAAATGTATATAACAGGCAGAAGAAGGCGTGGCAGACCCCACAAAGTATATATGTATATTCTTACTCAATATCACTAGCCAGTCGCTTGAGCCATGCCCGTCTGTCTGTCCGGATGTCCGTCTGACCAGATAAACGCGGAGATCTCAGCTATGATAAACGCTAGAGAGACCAAATTTGGAATGAAGGTTCCTATATACTCGGCGCAGATGAAGTTTATTTCAAATCTTGGATGCCACGCCCAAAAATTCAAAAGTATGTACACAGCTGTGCACAGGTCGAAGGGGATTTTTTTCTTACTGGATTATTTTTATTGTTCATATGATTATGATTTTTATTACTGTAAAATTGTTTTTCTTCTTTCAATAGGACTAAAAGTTCACACGGAATATTTCGAAAACTATTTTTTCCAGATATTCATCCGATTGACGATTTGGTTTGGTTTTTTTTTTCTTTTTTTTGTTAGATTTTTTAAGATTTGAGTTCCAACGGTAAAAAAAATTAATGTTGTTCCTATATACAACTAAAATAACGAAAATGTTAAAATTTATAGCATATTACGATTTTTGTCAATTGCAAGGTCCCTTATCGCAGCTCTAACATAATGCACCGATCAGAATGACAATCGCTATGTATATATTTGCCGATGCCAAGGGCAATTTTGTTCGGGGTACTCGATTCTGTATCATATAGTCAATTAATTTGGTCACAATCTCCGAAACGATTCTCTTGAAGTACGGCATATGTAGATATATCGAATACTTGGCAAATCCGAGTGCTCTATGTATAGCATTGAACTCATTCATTAGAACAGAGTTTCGATTGTGATCCCTCTCTGTACTGTGGGAGATAATTGGTTAACTTTATGATGAACCATATTTACAAATAATGTTAAAAGTTGCATGAAATCATTAGAAACGAAAACTGCTGTAGATAATTGTAATAGCTATGCAACAACTAACAAATATTGTGAGTTTTAAAGGGGTAGCACAACTAGGAACTGTACTCACGGTTCTAAGGCACAATCTTGTTCACAATCCTGAAGTATTTTGCATAACCCCTCTTGTTGGCTATCATGATTTTCGAAGCACTTTTTGAGCGTCAGTATCTGTATATAGAGAGAAAATCAGGCTTGATATTGTTAATTCCAAACTAATTGAGTTCACCTCATCTTCGAGTTCGGCATTTTTTTGCTCGAGATAGCGATTATTACGCTGTTGTTCGGCCAATTCTTGTGCACATTCCCGAAATTTGGTCAATTCACGAAACATTTCCCGCTTCGTTTCGAACAGCAGTTCTGAAATGTTATTGCATTCCTGTTCCTTATTTATAAGATCTTGACGCAGTTGTTTTTCATTTTGCTGTGAAACTTCCAGTGCCCTATCGATGGTAGCACAACTGTGCCATGGCTTCACATTACGCTTTCGCATCTTTCGTAATTCCATATCCAGACGTTCGCTGTGTCGTTGCTCTGTGCATATTATTGTGTTTCTTTGAAATAGTTCATTTCGCATAATATTCATCTAAGAACGGTGAGGGGGAGGGGGGATGGGGGGGTTAAGGTAATTTGATAGATAAACTAATTCTCTCTCTCTTTCTCTAACCTGTTGTTGATATTTGTGAACTAGATCGTGTAAATTATGCACTTCATCGCAACGTCTTCGCCAGACTTTAAACAGGAATACATTGATGACTTTGTTAGCCATGATGCGACTGGGCTTATCCATTGTAGCGATTTGCATGTGTACATTTTGGCCAACATCATTTAGGCTTACCGACGGCCAGTTACTTCGATGGGACCTGGGCGGTTTTGGCATGTTCTCAAAAATTTTTGCCAACTTCTCGATGGCCGAGAATAGGCGGCGTTCAATGTTGGAATACTCAATAATACTATCCTCTTCCTCCTGTGTCTCCTGTTTAATATTAGGCGATGACATGACCTTGCCTGCGGTGGGAGGTAGACTAGATTAAGAGGGCATCAGGAACTTTTACTTACCGTTGACAGCGCTTCTTTCTCAAATATGATAGCCAAAAAAAAAAAAAAAAAATTGAGATTGCTCCTATTGGTTCTTAACCTATTTACTATGTTATTGTATGTATGAACAAGTTATTAGCCCTTTGAAATTCGTCTGTGAATGCAGATAAGAAAAGCAAGGCATGCTTGATACTTGATAAAACAAATAAATTTGTAAATTTAAAAAAAATTATATATAATTAATTATTATTATAGTCAGTAGGAATCGTAGGAATCGAATCGAGGTCATGAGGATGTGTTCTCTTAAAAAAAAAAAAAAAAAAAAAAAAATATTAAAGAATATATTAAATCAAGCACGAAAGCAACAGTCGAACAGTGCTCGACTGTGTTATGAAAGATGGTCAAGTGGGACTAAAACGATGCCTTTAATATGTAACTTCTATTTGTAGCGCATTTTGTGTTGCATAGTTTAGGGAGCGGTTTGAAAATCAGTAACTCTTCAAATTATTTCTTAAATAACTTCTATGTTAATTGTCCGATCTCAACCAAAATTTTCAGCAATCATTTGAGCATTAATAATTATTGTGTTTACCAAAAAAAAACTGTTCTGCATTTAAATTACGCTTGGAATTCGGTTTTTATCGAGCCCTAGCTATTATAGTCTATGTGATCTAGGTTTTTATATGCACGGACAGATAGATAGACAGACAGCTCTGGCAACATCGACTCAGCTGTAAATGCTGATTAAGAATATATATACTTTATGGGGTCGGCCACGCCTCCTCCTGCCTGTTACATACATTTTTGATTGGCACTAAGCCAATAATACCCTTCTACTCTATGAGTAGCGGGTACTTCCGATTGCTTCCAGTTGCAATTTGAGTTATAGCTGTTTCATATATCTTGCAACTTGTGTTAAACCAAAGTAAAGTTTTACAAATAGAATAGATTTTATAGTTACAAATAAATGTCTAGTGCAATTGAAGCTACGTTTTTTCTTTAACTTAACCTCACCCCGTAGCCACTCGCAGTCTCTCACTTGCTATGTCTCTCTCTCTATGTCTCTGTCTCGCTCTGTTGCTGTCTCGCTCCATTCTTTCGCTTACGTTCAATTTCTTTTGAGGAAATTTCCCCTCAGGCTGCAAAAAAAAAATAAAATAAAAATAAATAAATATGAAATACTTATGCAGCTATAAAAAAATGTTTCGCCAGGTAGTTAAAGGTAATGCGATGAAAGCTATATAGAGAGAGGTAGATATATGTATATATACACCTACATACATGTACACACACACACATACATATAGTGATGGAGAGATACGTGTATATGTGTGCGTGTGTGTGTTATATAGAAAAGTGTGTAGAGGGAAAAAATATGAAATGAGAAAATTACATTATTGACTTACCAAAATTCTTGTTGCTCTTTCTCTCTCTGTTTGTTATTGTAGTTAAAGGTGTTTCTGTTGTTGTTGTTGTTGTTGTTGGTCTGCCGCAAACCATTGAGGGGGCCCGTGACGACAACTCTGGCAAAGGCGGGCGGTTGTGGCAACCAGGCAATTACCAGCAATAACTATAAATGAAAATATATCAAAAATAAGTTCAAGTTTCTCAATTTGATTTCCTCACAACGAATCTCTTGAACATTCCTTTAGCTCCTTTTCCTTCTTGTTTGTTGCCTCTTCCGCTTTACGTTTAAACCCGATCAGGTGGGAAGGGGGCTAGGGGTTGTGTTTCTAAGTGAAAATAAATTTGATTAAAATTTGTCATTTTATTCCGGGTGCTGTTTGCTGCTGCTGGTGCTGCTGCTGCTGCTGCTTGGCAACCTGAGGTCAGAATCTGATTGAGAGGCAGACACAGATTGACCTTGTAAATTAATTAAAATATCAATAGCCTGGGCAACGCGTAAGCCCCGCGCTGTGGCACACGCGTAGGATATGCACGGCATATGCAAGGTGACAGCAAACCTTCGATCCACAATGGAACGAAACGGAATGGAACGGACAGCGGACAATGGACAACGGACAGCGTGCGTCGCGTCGTCGGCAGCGGCTGCTGGGCCAAACTAATTATGCGCTCCAGCGCCATGAGAATCTTTTGCATATGAAAACAGTTGTGAAATTGGCACGCCATACGACACAGCATCCCCCCGCCCCCCGCACCCGCACTCGCAGCCTCCCCCTCACCACCGTCTCACTCCCCTGCGCTTTTCACTTTTCAGCATTGATTAAAAGTTCTAGCAAGTCAATAGGACAGTCAAGTCGACGTTCACGTTCATCCACCCTTCCTCTATGACCCCCCTCCCTCCCTCCTCATCTTGCTTCTCCTCCTCTCGGTGTTCTCTATTAGGAAGCTGTGTCTGAGAGGCCAACTGGGCCAGGCAGGTCAGGTCAGGATAGACAGGAAGTTGGCCGTTCTTCGTGACTACGCGTGACAGCTCAAAATGCAATTTGCACTACTCGCCCTCTCTACCTCTTCCCCTTCCCTTCTCTGTGGCTCACCTTCTCTTTTTCCCCCTCTCTACCTCCACCATCTAACGCTGTCGGTGTAAAGTTGAGAGATTATTTAAATTTATAATCGAGTCTCAAATATGCATGGAAACGTGTTAAAGTGTGCGAAATATCAAAGTTAAAACCGGCTGCGAAAATTCCCTTCAACTTGCCTTCAACCTGCTGCCGCTGTTGCTGCTGGCCTTAAAGTGGCTTGTTTTCGGCTAAATTTAACTCGACTTTAAAACGCGACAGAATCTTGTTTGCCAAAGTCAATTCTCTCTCGCAGTTTGAAACTTGTTTCGTGTGTTTGTGTTTGACTTTCTACCTTTGCCAGAAGAGAGGAGCCTGGAAAACAAAAGTTATTTGATTTCATTTTCGAACATAAAAGGAAATTTTAAATTTCACTTGTGTTTCACTCTCAACTCAATTTTATTTTTTATTTTATGGTAAAAAATGATAAAATATTTCGCACAACACGCGGCTAAGTTCAAATGAAAACTGAGAAAACTTCTTTTTTTAATGTGACTTTTATAAATCAATATTGACAACATTTATGAATGTTTGAAAGGAGTTTAAGCTAGTTCCGGGGAAGGAGGTAGATGGTAAACAGTTTAATCATTATTATGAATAAGAAGAAAGGGGAAACTCATGTCCAGCTTGAATGCTGAAGTTATTGAGATTGATTCATATGTATGTATATTGTGTAGGGGCTTCTGCCTTAATAATATTTTTATTTTTTTACGCGTGTTTGTTTGATTTTTAACCAGTGTGCTACCACCTGTAGTGGCTGTTTTATCAGTTTAAATTTCGACATTTCATGCACATTTCTTAATTATTTTCAAATAATTTTATTGCATACGTTTTGGGGCTGTCAAACAAAAATTGAAAATTCATTTAAATTCATAAGAGAATCGAAAAAGTTTGGAAAATAACTACTATAAATCAAGAGAATGCGCATGAAAGAATGAAGAAGTAATAGGAAAGTAGTGTGGAGAGTGATGGGGGAGTGGGGGTGGGGAAAGTGCAATCTATGTATGCCATATTGGAGTGCTAAAACAATGTTCACTTTGGATATGTTAGAAGTTCTGCTTCCGCCTCCCAGCTTCTGTGCAGCTCGAGAGCATTCCATTGCTTGCATTTCCATGGCCCACGGCCTTCCTCCACATTCCCCTCCCCGTTCTCCGCTCGCCCACTCGCCAAGTGCTGTGGAAAATTGTGTGTCTTTTTCCATGTTTTCATTTCTCGTCTTTCGTTTTGGTTTTTTTTTCTTTTCTTTTTTGCTGTACTTGTGTGTGTGTATGTGTTGTTTTTTTGTGTTTCTCGCCCATTTCGCTGCCTGTTTATTTGCATAGTCGTTCGTTCTTGCTTTCTCTTCCTTGTTGCCGGCTCGACTTTGGCTTTGGCTTTAGCATCAGCATCAGCTTCGGCTCAGCTGCTGTTCAGCTGGCTCCACTTACCTGGCCCCACTCTGCCCACGTCTGGGTTGGCCGCCTTGTCGTGTGTTTTATTTTATTTGCATTTGTTTATAAATGATTAACAAAGAGGTTAATGTGCAGCAGCAATGTTGAAGCAACTGAAACTGGAACCAAACCGGAATCTCCTACCTAGCTGAGGCCAACTGAGCTCTGCATTCTGTGCTGCGCTGGCCTGTGTAGCTGGCAGCCCTTGCAGGCTTGTGGTGGATCTGGCAACGCTAAAGCAGCTCAACCAGAAAACCAAGCCAAAGTCAAAGGGACATCAGGACGGACGGAGAGGGTACGGACTGAAGGCTGAGCCTGACTGACTGTGGGAGCAAAGAAATGGAAATTTAGTTCATTAGGCACAGCTATGGGGTAATTTCTCTCTCGCTCTCTCTCTCTCTTTCTGTGTGTGTGCATGTGTTTTCGAGCAAGTGTGCATATGTGTGTGTGTGTGTGTGTGTGTGTCCGCGTATAAAAAACTGACAACATTTGCAGTGCAGCAAAAGGAGCAACAAACGCCGTCGTCGCCACTGTCGACCTTCACACACACAATTTGACTGCTTTTTTTTTGCGCTGCCTTTCCCTTCACCCTTCTCCCCTCACATCCTCGTTGACTTTGCTGTCTCACGGCATTCACATTTCATATAAAAAAGAAGCGTACATAACATTGCTTGATTCGCCAAATTAAGGCCAAACTCACAGCAACAATTGCGAGCGCTGGGGCAAAAGTTCAGAGAACTCTGTGAAATTTTTGTATGTAATACATAAGAAGCACACACAGACCTTTTTAACAGTGTAAAGCGGCCCTCCCCCACACACACACAAACACACACAAACACACAGACATATATATTAACTCACTACTATATAATCTCTTATATAACCAGTTTTATTCTCTCTCTCTCTCTCGTTGCAGACTTTTATCGCTCGACTTGAAGTTGGGGTAAGTTTTCATTGAATGCGCTTTAAATATTATGCGAAACTTTCTGCTTGAAATGAGTAAAACTATTTGCAAGCGAAAATCAATTCGCTTAGTTAAGATTTAAACAGTTCCGCAAGTTAAACCCACTCAGACTATGTAAGGTTGGGTGAACTATACTTGCTTGGGGTTTCCTTCGATTTTAAATTCCCCGAACAATAAATTCAAAGAGTGTTTGATATATTCCACTTACAAATTGCTTAGTAATATTGAAAATGGAGAAGGTGCTAAGAATTTAAATTGTACAACAACAAAAACCTCTAAGAGATTCAACAAGTTTCAGTGCAGTCTTAGAAAGGGGCATCCCGGCGTCGTCACTAGGCAAGTTGCTTCGTTTTGTTTTATTTTATTTTTGTTGGCATTTTTGGGTTTCTGTTTTAGATATTTTTTATAATTTACCACTACACCCCCCTTTTCCTTTACGGCCCCCTTCGGCAATTGAGGTTCTTGTTTGTATATTAACGCATGAAAAGTTAATTTTCCTTTGGCCTAATTTTTTTTTCGGGCGCATTCGCAGCGACATTGCAGCCTGCTCAATTTTTTTTTGTATACTCTTGCGGTGGGTATATTTATATTGGCTTAGCACTTGTAACGAAGCTAAGGAGACATCGAAAGGAGATTACAACCCGTCATCGGGTTAGGGCCGACCTTAACATCTCGCGCCAGGAGCCTCTGCTTCGTGGGCGCCTCCTCCAATTGGTTACACCAAGCGCAGCCAAGTTCTCTTTCACTTGGCCGAGGCTGAATGCTTTAGTTTTCATTGGTGGTGTTTATTACGTAGTAGGTCCAGTTGACTCGCTGAACACATTAGCTCACTATCTAGCGTATGCTAGAATTGTTACCCAGGTGACGCCACGAGGAGGCTGTGTATAAACTAGAGATCGCTCTGGAGGTCACCAAGTTGACAACAACAGAACAGAAGCTTTACTTTGAACGGAGACAGCACATAAGTTAAATTTATATTATACATTCTTAATAAAATGAGTTCAATTATCATAGCTTTAGCTTTATTTCCGTCTTAATGAAAGTTGACACATTCATACATTACTCTATCGAACTAATACAATATTTTGCTGTTATGGAAAGTATCGGTTGATTTTGTATTTTCCACTTTACAGCAAGTAAATAAAATTAATCACGCTTTATGTTTGTCCTCAATATGCTCAGTAAATTTCATCAAAATGGCAATATTATAATAGTATTATATTAAATGAAAGAACTTGCAAAATTTTCACAGATTTTGCACAAAAACTTTGCTAATTATTAAAATAATATTGCCCTGTATTTTATATTTATTATATATATATATATATATTCTATAAGTTTCAAATAAATCAAGCAACTATATTAAATTACATTCATTTTTTTTAATAGAACATGTTAGCCAACTTAAGCTCAAAATGTGGTTAGATTGCAGCATTAAAGCTTATCTTTTTATCTTTTAATATACGCTTTTTTTATTTAATTTTTTTTTATTTTATTTTTATTAATTTATTTTTTTTTTTGTTTTTATAAATTATTGTTTGTCTTGGATCGGAACACTAGTTGACACAAATTTAATTTGTCGATTTATCATTCAATATATGCACATTCTTCTTTAGAAAGGAAGTCTAAAATAAAATAATAATAATAATAATTTTTGACAAATTTACATAAATATATTGAGATGGAATTGCTCCAATTTAAACAATTAATAAATATTAAAAAAAAAAAAAAAAAAATTAGCTAAAAGAGTATAGAGCATTCGATAGTCGTTGTGGGCAAGCTATCGTTTCTTGTTTCTGTTTCAGTTGTTGTCTGCCTTTCCGTTTCCGTTTTCTTTTTTGTTTCCTTTTTCGGTTTCGGTTTTGGTTTCTGGTTTTGTTTTGTTTTTCTTTTCATTTAACTTGTTGTTGCTGTTGTTTTGTTTTGTTTTGTTGTGTTCTTTTTTATTATTATTTTATTACAGTTGCCTCGTTGGCTTATAAGTGCGTGTGTGTGTGTGTGAGTGTGTGTTTGTTTGTTTGTATATTTCATATTTTATGTTGATTCGCTTTGAACACACACACACACACACACTGAGACGAACACAAAGGCCGCACTAAACGGTCTCGCTGTCTGTGCAAGTGGCTGTGCTTGTGGTTGTATGTGTGTGTATGTGTGTGTGTCTGTGTGTGTAAAATTGCCATAGTTTTTGAGGTTTTCGCTTTGCTTGAAAATGTATGTAACACACTTGTGGCTCATGTTGTATTAATATAATCACATTGGGGATTTTGTGACTGAACCAGGCACAACAACAACAACAACAACAACTGGCAACACACACACACACACACACATAGGCACACACACACATACAAACACACAGACAGTGAGAGGCGCGCACTGACATGTTAAACAGATATTAAACTACGACTATGAGGGTTACTTTGAGTTGGTTTTCAGTAGTACCCCCTACCCCCCATCCCCTTCTTCTGGCTGCCTGCCTGCAGCCTGTCTGTCTCAGTGTCTGTGTCTATGCCTCCGTCCCGCTGTCTGTGCTATTGTCTCTCTCTCACTCTTACTCTTTCTCTCTCTCTCTCTCTCTCTCTTTGTCTCACTCCCTTTTGTGTCCTCTATATCCTTGTCGTCGTTTGCCAGCGTTGCTTGCGGACAGTTTGGCTTGGACAGCCGCCGCTCCTTGATTATGACAGTTACATGTCGTATTTTGAATATTTCATGTAACCCCCACCCCCACCCCTCCCCCTCTACCCACTGCTCTTCACGCTTTCCTCTCTCTCGTTAACTTACACTGTCTGCTTTCCGCTCTTTGCATTTCCATTACCCTAAAAGCCTCAACACTTTTGACTGCAGTATGTGTGACATGTAATCGCATCACACACACACACACAGCGTTGTTAATTTCTCGTTGAATAATAATGGCAAATCATATAATCTTTATATTGAGAAGATTACTCTCTATAAGGTCTCTGTTACTTTATGGACGTTCACTCTAAGGGTTCTCTCTAAAGGATCTTCCTAAAGGTTCTTTCTAAAGGATCTATCTAAAGGTTCTTTTTAGAGGTTCTCTCTAACGGATCTATCTAAAGGTTCTCATTAAAGATAACCTTTAAAAGACTTCTTTAAAGTTTCTATCTATAGGTTTCCTCCTAAGGTTCGTTCTAAAGGTTCCCTCTAAAGGTTTACTCTAAAGGTTCTCTCTTAAGCTTCTCTCTAAAGGGGTTTACTAAAGGTGCTAATCTAATGGTTGTCTCTCTCTCTTTCTCTCTTTCTCTCTTAGTTTCCCTCTAAAGGGATCTTCACATTTCATTTATTGCCATTTATTCTATTCCAAACACTTTCTCTAAGGATCTTTAATAGCACCAAATAATATTAAATGATCATTAATAATTTATAGATCACTAGATAGCTACAACACCAGCATTTCTGGCTCTATACCAAGTTGTTTCTTGATTCTTCTATATTACAATGATTTAGAAATGATATACCATATCACAACAATACATATATTTTATAATATATATTAAATTTGATCTATATATTTTACTTGATTTAAATTTCTTGCTATACCTCCATTTTAAACCTCTTGCAATGAGCTGTAGCTTCAAAAGTAACCTTACCATCACATTTATAAAGTATATATATATATATATAGATTTATATACGCACACATAACATATATGCACTTATATGTATATGTATACCATATTCATGGCCGTCCAAAAAGCGTCCGAACGATACTAAACCACTTTTGCAGCATTTTGTAATCCACTTTAGAAGCACTTTCCATTTTGGCACTGGGCTTAGCTGTCACTTTTGTCGACGTCTTTAAGATTATTCTTATCTAAAATGCACTTCTACCCAGGCCCCTCTGATTTCTCTCTCTCTTACACACTCACGCTGCCTGCTCCCCTCTCTCTCTCTCTATGTCTCTGTGTCTCTCCCAGCACTTTCCACTAGGCTTATGTCAGTTTGGGGCCTCGCACCATGGCGTGTTTCATTTCATTCTGCTTTAGTTGTTGTTGCTGTTGCTGCTGCTGCTGTTGTTGTTGTTGCTTTAGGTGCTGCTGCTGCTGCTGCTGTTGCTGTTGTTGTTGCCATCATTTCGTCATGTTAATTTGGCGTGGCTTATGGCTTTTGAGGCGGCACAACGAGTCACTGCCACAGCAGCTGCAGCACCTCTTTAGGCCTGGCCAAAAATAACATTGCCAGGCGACACTCACGAGAGCAAGCCAAGGAGAAGAGGAAGGTGGCTGTGGGGGGGGTGTGGGGTATGTTGGATAAAGCAGGCCAGAGAATGGCCATCAAAAAGCGTAGCATACATTTGTGCGTCGCTTATGTAACGCCTTGACATTCAACATTTCTTCCCCTCTCTCCCGCGCTCTCTCCCTTTCTCTCTGTCTGTCTCACTTCTCATGTGTATGTGTGTGTGTGTGTGTGCGTGTGCCTTGTGTAAGCATCGTTACGTGCACACACATAAAACGCGCCGCCTAATGTCGGCATCATTAGCCAGCAGGACCAAGTTCCTCCACCTGCTGTCGCACAAACGCCTTGCCCAACCTCCTCTCGCTTTCCCTCGCGCCCACTCTTGCTGTCTGTCTCTTGCGTCTCGTGCTTATCTCTTGCTTCGCACACACACACGCGGAAACACACACGCGGAAACACACACGCGGAAACACACACAGAGTCAGACAGACAGACAGAGGCACGCACGCTCAAGTGTTGCGCCGCTTTGCACCTTCGACCAGTAGAGAAGGAGGCGCAGGAGGAGGAACCGCGAGACTGGGCAACTGTCAACGACGATCTGGACGACGACGACAACGATGAGGATCTCTGTTGCCTTGGCTTGTGCCATCTGGCAGTGGAGAACACACTGTGGCACTGTTCTAATGCTGATGACATCTTGCCACACGTTGCACTCTTCGCACTTTGACTGTAATCTAGTGCAGCACAGGCTGTTGCTGATGACAAAACGTGGATAATAGCGAGACAGACAGTGAGACACGCACACACACACACACACACACACACACACACACACACACACATACACGCACAGACAGTAGCACACACACGCCATTTTGTTGACTAATGATTTACAAAACACACGCGTCTCCAGCTGTGCGACGCGTCGCACTGAAAGGCGTCTTTGTCGCTTTCCCCATACTCTGTAGATTGTATGTGTGTGTGTGTGTGTGTGAAGTCAAGCAAATATCCGTGTTTGTGTGTGAGAAGAAGAAAAACATAAAAGTGCAGACAACAAAGACAAAAGGCTCAAAGGGAAAAGTTAAGTAGAGCAGCAGCCAAGCCCGACCAAGCTGAATAACTGTAAAAGTAACAGCAATTAAAAGTGACCTTAAATATGCTTGCAAGCAAATTTGTCGATGATATATTTTAGATTAACAATCTCAAGGAACTTAGGAACTAGCAGAGCTACAGTTCTGAAATTTTCAAGATAGTTTTGAGTATTTTAGATCTGTTTAAATTTGGAAATGCTGAATTTGGAACCATTAGATCTCAGTTTCCTTTTTTAATATGAGATTCCTTATTTGGGTTAACAATCTCAAGAAACTTAGGAACTAGAAGAGCTATATTAATGAAACTTTTAAGATAGTTTCAAGTATTAAAGATCTAAGAAGATCTTAAGATAAATTTGGAAATTGTTGAGATCTAAAGAAATCGCTTGATTCCCCAATTCCCTGCAAACACTTGTAGGGTATTTCAATTTCGAATATTCACTAGATTTATTTCAGATTTGTAAGCTCACAAGAGCTAACATCCATTAACATATCCATAAATTATTATTTCTAAACTTGGAATGATTAAATCTCAGTTTCCTTTGCCCACTTAAGATGTTCTTTGTTACAGTTTTGGCAACTGTCAAGTTTTTTTGATGCCTTCATCTCCAAATGTGTCAGCATTGTCGTTAATCGAGCCTATCTATAGCCAAGCAGACTCTACAATTAGCCTCCCCTCTTCCCCACACTTCCATTCCACTTGCTACACTCCAGTGCAATCAAATCATATCACAAGCCAATGAAAATGGAGATGGGGGAAGGCGGAAGACGGAAGACGGAAGGCGGAAGCAAAGGCAGAAACGGAGACGGGAAAGTCTATCGCATTATTTACACAATTCGCCTCAAGTGGCGTGTCTAGGCATGGCAGAATGGGGAGTGGAAGCAGCTCAAAAAGCCAACAGGCAACAATTGTAGCAAGAGAGAGACAGACACACAGAGGGAGAGGGAGAGGGAGAGGGAGGGAGAGAGGGAGGGACGAAGCAAAGGGGTTACCATGGGCACACGCATATTTATACATTTATAAATGGCTACGTTATGCGGCAAGGCAGGAAGGAAGCGGGTGTAAAGAGAGCGCAAAGAGAGCGTGAAGCGAGCGTGCGAAAATGAGGATAAGCAGGATGAGGAGAGGGGTTGGAGGGAGGGAGGGGGGGGAGTTGGCGCCAGACCGCAAGGCTCAAAATTGTGCGCAATTAATTATTTGTCATTGGTTGACGCCGCCGACGTCTCTACTTGCTGTGCGTGTGTGTGTGTGTGTGTGTGTGTTTGTAGGTGTGTGTGTGTGCTTAAACAGGCGAATAACGTGCAAAGTTGCCCGGAATTCCCATTTTCGACTCGTCTACGCAACTTATTATCACATTCAGTCTAAAGTTCCAGCACACCGCCCCCGCTTCCACAGACTCCTCTTGAGTTTCGAGCTCAACAATTAACTGAGCACGTTTTTATACATGATTACCAGTAGGTTAGATGAGGGGCAGAGGGGAGTCACTTTTTTGGCAACTCAATGAGCCTGTGCAAACAAATTATCGTATATACTTACACATATAGACATAGAGTGATTTATATTCTTTGCATTATAAAGCGAGTAAAGACTTCATTTATGATTACCTGAGATACAAAAGGTTTTGATCTGTTCATTGTTTATTACATATATACTAAGTACATATGCTGTAATACTTTGTGCTCCTAACATGATCACATACTATAGTTGAGTTTATTTATTATAATTATTATTATATTGTTTCATTCATTTTGTGTGCATATCTTGTTTGCCTATTTATATAGAATGTGTTTCATTTGTATATCCTTGCATAGGTTATATAAAATTTGATAAGGAGTTTGCAACCTTCCTTCCGATATAATTATTCTGTATCAGCATTAATAGAGGCGTAGAACTAATCATGTCAGTTTTTCTTTTTGTTCTTCTGTCCGTCTGTTTGTCTGTCTGTCCGTCTGTCTGTCCGTCTGTCCGTCTGTCTGTCTGTTGCAACGCAAACTGTTTCCTAAGTTGTAAAGCTATCTTGTTGCAACTTGCCACACATGCTTCCTAGTGCATGCATGCTGTTAATAAGTTGGAATAAACCGCATCGGACCGATATATCGTATAGCTGTCATACAAACTATCGGCCAATGTCTGTTACTTTTCTAGGTATAGCAACCAAATTTTCTACATCAGACCTTTTCTGTATAATATATGTATAATATGCATATAAGATTTCATCAATATTGAATCACTATAACATATAGTTGCCATAGAATAAATATGCTGAAATTAGGTATTTTTTATGAAGATAAGTATTGTATGTTTCCTGAAAGTAAAAAGTTAAAGTTAAACAGTAATCGATGTATTTATATATGATGCCGTAACCATCGAAAGTGTTCCGTATGCCAAAGTAAGCTTCTCTTTCTGTTTTTTGTTATTTATTTGGATTTGTTGTTCGGCATTTCATATCTATAATATCTCAAATAATTTTGGCTTATTATTTAATTTCATGTTTAATAGAACATTTCATTATGTTTCAATTTCCATTTCATTTGAAATCATTTTAAATTGTGTATTTCCTCTATTTAGTTTAATTGGCTTATTACATTTTAACAACCGTTCTACTGTCAACGTTTCACACAGGACGTGCCGGATTGTCCCGTTGAGAGCCGCAAAACACACACACACACAGAGAGACACAGAGAGACACACACAAGTCAGACAGAGCAACAGACAGACAGTTTTGAGGGAGTGTCATCCATGGTGAATGCTCTCGCCTGCTACTGCAAAATTATTTCCGGGCCCCTCATTAACTTTTAGCACGTCCAAATTTGCTTCTATTTATTTAAAATTTGTTGCTCTTTTTCGCTTCTGTGTGGTGCGGTGCGGCGCGGTTCGGTTGGGTTCTGTTTATGCAAAACAGAATAGGGAATGAACGAAACAGACTCACTGGCAATGCAATGCAGAAGAGAAGTGTGAAAATTGTGCAGGATCTAAGTGGGACAGTTGTGGGACTTAGGGTTAAGTGGGCGTGGCTTTAAACAAAAAACCAAATTCACAGTGATCACTTAATTTGTTTTTCTACTTATTTCATTTCGTTTTTAACTGCATTTCGTTTTAGTTTGTTTCATTTCATTTCGTTTCAGTTTATTTTAGGCTGCTTTCGAGTGCGTTTTTCGTTTCATTCCTTTTGTATTTGTTGGTTCTTTGCCCCTTTTAAGTGTTTTAGATACGCACTTAAATTCATTCAATTTCCAGACATCGGAGCCATGAACTTTAAATCGTGACGGAACATGTTCTCCACTCCCAATACCCTCTCTCTCTCTCTCTCTCTCTGCCCCAATTACTGACCCAATTTGGAGCATGTAATTTGACGCGTTCAACCTTTTGCGGGCGCCCAGAGTAACCAGAATAAAACAATATATAATATAATACTATACTATATATATGGTATATATGTATGCACTTACATTTGTTAAGTTTACAAACACACCAGCACTACAACAAAATGATAAACAAATACGCAATTGATGTTCTGTTATAAGGGTAGCTGCAATAACCTCTTATTTCCGCATTGGCAAGTCTATAATCAGTCGAAATATGAATAAATATTTACAAGAAATTGCTTACACTTGCTGTTTTGATTGCTAATAGCGTTAAATGTTTGCTCGTTGTGCGAAATAGCCATCTATAGGATCATATACAAAAGATTTTAATGGCAGTGCACGTGCCAAATTTTATTTCCCTAACTTTTGTACTTGAGTGAGTTCAGTGTGAAATTAAACAATTTGTATTTATTAATACTTATTTAATTATTATCTAAAACTCAAACGATATACCCGCTTATCGAGCTACCTTTCTAGCGATAGGTATGACTACAGTATGAGATAATTAGCCATAAACAGTTCATATAACTAAGCACTTGGACAAACAAGTGCAGTCATATAAAAACAACAACACCTAAGTCTCTGGCCTAAGTTTCAAGATTATTTCTATCGATTATCGAAAACAATTAAACACACACACACACAGAATAATAACAACAATAACAATGCCCTCAAGAGCCGATCGAGCACACACCTTTGCCTATATAAAGTGTACCTACACCTTTCAGACTATACAAACTATCTATCTATCCATCTATCTATCCATCTATCTATCCATCTATCTATCTATCTAACTGTCCGAATGTCTGCTAGTCTAGCCTTACTGCTTGTATCGTATCTACATATATAACATACATGTCGATACTTGTACATTATCAGATATATCCTCAGCAGTCTCTCTGCCCGTCGGGCGTTCACTAATTAACGTACATTAATATATCAACATGAAACGACCTCGAGGCTTTGTTTGGCTTTGTGTGCCACTCCCCTTGCAGTCCCCTTCCCTCCTCTATATGCCTTATGTCTTAGCCATACCCTTACCTATGCCACCACAGGCAGAGCCGTAGCCACAGCCATTGCTTCATGACAGAATCGTTCTCAAGCACACACTCCCGAAGCGCCTAAAATGCTGTTAGATAAATATTTGCCATGAAAACGATTTCGGTTTGCCTTCTTATTCCTCTTCTTCTTCTTCTTGTTGCTTTTTTTTTGCTTTTGTGTTTGTTGAAATATTCATAAACCCGAAATGGGCGCATTCTTTGCGCTTTTATTGTTTATAAACAAATAATGGACAGCTAATAAATAAATCAAATTAAGATTTGTTCGCTCGTTCGCTAACTTTCTCTCACTCTCTCTCTCTCTCTGTCTGTCTCTTGCTCTTTTGTTTTGCAATATCAATTTGTGTTTGTGGCAAAAACAAAAAAACGCCTTGACCACATTACAAGATTCAAGATCAAAGACATGATTCAAGGTGCGACCGCCCTGAGAACTTTTAGGCATGAAAAGCTTTAGAATGCAACAGGTTACAATGAATTTGCTGTGTTGTGTAGGGGGTATATTAGACAAGAATAAAATGTTTATAATTTATCAATTTATTTTTTTATTTTTAATATGTGTATTTTTTATTAGTTAAGTAGATCACATATTATTATATTGAATATATTGTCAAGTATAAATATATAATTCAATTTATACAATCTTTCTTTTTTATTATTATTCAGTAATCCCTTTTTATTTATTTCTTTTTTCTTTTGTATTATTCATATATATATATATATATATATATATATATATATATATATATATTTCATATTTAAAAAGTTATGTAGATAATATTTTATGTAGATGTTGTACAATATACCTTAATTTACACCATATTTTTTTTTTGTTTGATTATTTTATATAAAATATAATTTTATTTTATTTCCTGTGAATTTTTGATGATGATATTAAATATGACGATGATGTTAAATATACCATTATTCAATTTATACTATTTGAATCCAGCCATTAACTTTCATTGGAATGTTTTTTTGTAAAGAGGGATATCAAAAATAAAATAAAATAATGTTATCTAAGAGTTTCTTTACTTAAAGCAGTGTGCAGTGTATTATCTCGTCGAGTTGTCAAGAATATAATGCATTTTCCGTTCACTTAATCGGGAATCTGTGACTTTGTATGGCATGCAAATGAATCGAAATTTGAATAGCAGCCGCATAATGCACACAGAGACCCCATACACCCCTATACCCCTACAGCCTTGCACCGCAGCTGCATGCACACTGAGTTACAGTCTACACTTACACACACCCACGCACAGTGGCAGACAATTTCCATGCGAAATTGTTGTATGCAAAAATAAATCATTATCTAATTGCGCCCCTGACTAACTAAGCAACAAAAACAAATTTGCGCACGTGTAATGAGGAACATTTCTGTGCACGATATGTTTACGATTGCGTTCGACGAAAAGACAGACCGACCTTGCCAACCCCCTCCCTCTGTGTGTTCCCACTCTGCGTGGGCTGTGTTGTGTCCGCTCCCCCCATTTCCTGGAATGCCATTCAAAAGAAAGACCCGGATATAAATAGAGATCCAAGCGAATAACTCAACTAAACCGGTGATTGCAACTGAGAATTCCAAGAACAATTCGAGAGACACTTGCATACTGCAATAAAATTACCCGGGGGAGGCAGTGAAGTGCGGGGTAGGTTGGGGAATTGAATAACGTAGTTTGACATAATAACGCAATTATAACTTTTGAAATGGATTCAGCATTTTAGCTTGTTGGCAAAGAACTATAAATAAAATAAGCTAAGGATATAGTAGAGACACTTGTAGATATCATAAACAAGTTTTCCTTAGTGAAAGTGTTTTGTTTTTGTTCGAATTTCAAATAATAAGTGCATATAATAATAAGTCAAATTGTATAGTCGAAGAAGTCTCTAACACATAAGCTGGCGTATTGCAAGAGACCATTATAAATAGCCACACATTAAATTGAAGCTTTATACGGATCATAACTTTTATGCACAATTAACCTATTAAAAGATTGCGATAATCAAGTCTACAAATGGGATTTGACAATGTTTATTTCAGACAATAATCATGTCAAAAGCGACTTTCAAATATGACATTAGAAAATATTCAAATGAATCACGTTTGTTGACATAGTCTGATAAATATAACTTCTTGAAATATCAACCAATTTTTGACAGTTGTTTTTAAGATTGTTTTTCTTAATTTTCTTGTTCGGATTTATCTCTTTGCTCATCTTCCTTTCTTTTTATCTCTTCAATTACACTTTGATGTGAAGTATATTATATACATATTCAGCCATTATATAACTTCATGAAATATCAACAGATTTTAAGTTAATTAGCTTGTTTTACATAATTTTCTTATTTGAATCCATCTGTTTGCTCGTCTTTCTTCTATTCTATCTCTCCAATTACACTTCTCTGGAATGATTACTCAACTAAGCTGATAACCGAGAGCTTAATGAGCGAGGGAGAAAGATAGACGCAGAGAGGGAGAGATAAACATAGAGAGGGAGTGAAGCCATGCCGTGGCCTCCAACTGCATAGTTTGCTGTATGTCCTCGTTGTCTTTTTTTCCAGGTGAAGGTTAACCTTAATTGCAAGCCACCCTCGCATGCTCTTGCTTCTCTCTCTCTGTCCCTCCTTCTCTCTGTCTCTCTCAGTCCCACTCTTATGTTTAATTAATTGCAATTCGCTACTCAACTGCACTTTATATTGGGCTAATTTATGGCACAATTCATTGGCACAATCGGATCAGCTTTTATCGGAGGTCCGCAGGCAACAGCAGCTGTTATTGTTTAGTGGGATTAGTCGGGACAGCTTTGATGATTGTGATGTGTTTACCAGGGAGTGAGAGATAGAAAGACAGAAAGAGAGCAGTAGGGGGCAGTGGGATAAGTGAGACACTATGCTGCAATGCACTGCAATCCAATTAGCACAATGGACACCACGTTGTGGGTGGTGCATAAAGGAGCGCATAACAACAATATAAATAATCAATTATTGACTGCACAATGGGAAATACAAGGCTACAGCAGCAACTGGATTAACAACAATTATAAGCAAGAATAGAAAAGAAGATAATTGACTCTATATATAGATATATATATAGTATAAACAGTGGGACTTAAGCAATCAATTTATGCTTGATTTCCCTAAACAAGAATTTGAATATTGTAGATGTGAAAGTGAGAGAAAGCACACGTTTGTTATTCCCTCAAGAGAATGAGCAATGACTCAATTAACAAGCTCTGAGAGATAGAGTAAGAGGGAGTGAGTAAGAGACAGCGAAGGCTAATAAGCTGCTCACTAATTACGCACTCAGAGAATAAACTTATGACGAAGTAAGCGACAATTAACCGAGTCATAATTGCCAATTTCCCCCACGATCTCAGCATTCAACAGAAGAGAGAGAGAGAGAGGGAGAGGGAGAGGGAGAGGGAGAGGGAGAGGGGGCGTGTTAGAGGAAGAGGGGTATATGAGTGGAGAGAGAAACACACATTGAAAAGAGTGCGAATTCATTGTGACAGCAAAAAGAGAGAGAAACTTTCGAAAGCGACCTCCTTCTACCTCTCCCTAACCATCTTTACCATCTCTCACTCTGGCTCTGCCTCTCATTATCCTCGGCGTGTCGTAATTAAGCCACCCAGGCAATTGTCAGGAGGAGGCACAGCAAGAGCCAAAAAGTAAAGACAAAGCCAAAAGAGAATGTGTGTGTGTGGGGGGAGAGTGGCAACGAGAAACGAGTTCATTTCAATTTATATTTAATTTCATTTTTAAGTTTTTTTTTTTCTTCTCGTTTTTCTTTTGATTTCCTTACTTATTTTTGGCAAGAGCTCACAAAGCAGCAAGTTTTGAAAAGCTGGTGAAAAGCTTGACAAAATGCTGGCAGCTGGAAAAGTTTTCATACCGAGGACCCTTTCCGTTTGCATTTATGTAATATACATAGTGCTGTGCCCCTTACTGGTGACGCCCACTTTGACAAACGTTGCCTTCCACAAGGATTAAGCAGGGCATTGAAAGGGACTTAGAAGTCGCTATCGATAATTATCGTCTCTGTCGATAGATTAGAATAAATGCAATCCTTCAAAATTTATAAATTGATTTTCACTGTTCCAAATTTTGTTGTATTTTCGTTGAAAGTTAGATTACACAACTATCGAAGGGTTGCAGTATCGATAGTAATCGATTATTAATCATGCTTTACCTCACAACTAATGTTTTCGATTTTTTTATGCGATATTTTGTTGTATATTCATTGAAACTTAAATTCAATAATTATCGGAATCTTGCATTATCGATAGTTATCGATTATTAGTCATGCTTTACATCATAACACATTTTTTTGGTCACTTTATGCATAATACTGATTGTATTTTTGCCGCTTCAATTATTGCAATGTTCTATGACTATCGACTTTATAAAAACTTATCGATTTTATTGTATAAGAAACTTGTGCTTATGTCTTGTTAAGCTTTTAGGACATAACTACAAATTATACACACTCTATCAAACAAATTTGTATTTATCGATTGTAACTTAACGAATGAAACGTGTCGATAGCAACTTATCGATAGTAGGAAATACAAAGAAACTCTAGTTGGGTGTAATCTATATATAGTACAATATCTGCTCTTGAGTATAATCTTAGGTATACTATCTATCGACTGTAACTTATCGATTTAAATTTATTGCAACTTAATCGCTAGTATTAAATAAAAAGTTACTCTAATTAAGTATACTTATAGTTGATGTAAAAGCTTTTACAGCATAACTACAAATTGTGCTCAGCACCAAAGGAATTTCATATTTGTTCTCCCTCCTTGTGCTCTCTCTCTGTCTCACTCTCTCTTTCTTTTGCCTCGCTCTTTTAGCTTTAGCGCTGTAAGCTGCCACCATAATTTAATTTGATACTTTTTTAAGCGCCTTAATTACGCAGACGCACACATACAGGCAGACACACATACGCACACACACACACACAAACTCCCACATATCTCTCTCTCCCTGTCCCTCTCGCACTCGTTGGCTTCTCAACCCATCGCACTTAATTGGATAATAACATGAAATGCATTGACAAAATGCGACAGAAATGCAGCAAATAAAATGAAATTGCATTGAGCATTACATTGTAATACAACACTCCTCCCCCGCCCCCCCCGTCTCCCCTATCTATACTGTACTCTCTCCTCTCCCCTCTCCTCTCTCTCGCACACTTTGCCTGCGCCAGTGCGCTGTGGGGATTAGTGACAAATGAAAGGAAAAATGTAACGCACACAATAAATTGTATAAAGTGCAAAAAATATTGCTGTTTATTTGATTTGTTGTTGCTCATTGTCAACAGCCAGCGACAATGTTGTCTTTGTTGCCCCGTTAAACACACACTACGACCTATCCTCTCCCTTCCCCTGCTGCCACTGCCGTAATGCACGCCCCTGCGCACGCACGCACGCCTTACTCGGGGGAACCAAAACGGTTGACAGCTTAACGCATTGTATTGCATGCCAGGCAGGGGAAAGAGAGGGGGCATGGATGGAGGAAAGGGCATGGGTTATTTGGCACACAATGCCGGCCATTGGCCATGAGCACCTACATAACTATAGCCCCCCATCCTCCTCCTCCCTTGCTGCGCCCTTGCAGCGTGTGCAGCGCGTGCAGCGCTACCTTTAAGCGGACTTGAGCCGCTTACAATAACTGTCGGGCAGCAGCAGAGGTAGCAGCAGCAGCAGAGGTAGCAGCAGCATAATGTGGCTAATGGCAAGGCTTTTGGCTCAAGGACCGCGCTCAAGCACACTGGGGAAGCGCTGCAAGGACATAGCATCCCACAAGGCGACACACAGACAGACGACACGACACGCAACGCACGACACGATACGATACGACACGACTTAATTGCCACAGTCTCCTCTCATGGCTGAAACCTGCAACCCTGTTTAACCTTCTCGCTTCAATCTCACACTCACACAATGGAGTCTAAGGCTAAGACCCTCGATTTCGAATCACTTAAGCAACAGTTGTGCCTCTTGCTTATGTTTAGGATTAAACAATATGAATTCGTAAGGTAAAACAGAAAGTTCTTTATAGAAGTTCTCTCTACTCTCCCTCTCTTTATATTGTAGATAACTCTGTCTTCAATCTCTCTCTACTCTCTCTCTCTCTTTTTATAGATAGCTCTATCTTCAATCTCTCTCGACTCTCTCTCTCCCTTTAAAGATAACTTTATCTTCAATCTCTCTCTACTCTCTCTCTCTCTTTCTTTTTATAGATAGCTCTATCTTCATGCAAGCATAATATACTCATTGAATCTTAAGTCAGCTCACATTTACCCTTAAAAGTATGTAAACTAGCTAAAGCACAAAGGAAACAAATCCTTGTTGCTGTATATATGATTATGTAGTCATGAATATGAATATAGAAGCTTTCCTTCATTACGTTTTCCACGCTTAAACTGAATTTAAAATATTAACATATTCCCCATACTGTCTCTCTTTCTCTGTACCTGTCTCTCTCTCTGTCTCACTCTCTGTCTCTCTCTCTCTGTCTTTCTCTCCCTCTCTCCTCTTTTTTCTCTGCCCCTTGCTGTCTATTACTTTTCTATCGTATGTTTATCTCGCTGCAGTTTATCTAACCCACCCAGTCAGAACCACAAAATCATTGACTGTGAATATCCCCATTCATTTGCTCTAATATCCATCATTCTGTCACAGGACTCTCTCTCCCTCTCTCTCTCTCTCTCTCTCTCTTACCCACATTCTTCCCCTGTTGCTCTCTCTTGCTTGTGTAATAACAAAAAATCAATTCAATTAAAAGCTCATTACAAATAATTGTTACGTGTAACAATCGATGGAAACGTCTATTTGGTTGAGCAAAGGAAACGTATTCACCCCAGAACCCTTATGCACAGCAATTACCTTTCCCCACTCTAACTTTAACCAAACCAAAGGATTTCGTCTCACAACTTTTGTTTACGAGTGTAACGATATTATCGAGAAATTAGTATAAATGCTTTATGCTTTGCTATCCATGGCATAACCCTGACCACAGACACGATTCCCAAAGCTCAAACCAAACCAATGTCACACTCACACAGAGAGGAAGAGAGGCAAGCCGTGAGAAAGTACATGCTAATTTTGTTGTGCTTCATACCCTGTATACACACAGTAAATGTGCTAGAAAAAGGGCTATGCGTGGTGGGGTAATAAACGGAATTAAAAGAGGTTCAACTGTTTCTGTTTTTCATTTCTGAAACTCGCTAAAAATCGCAATTTCTTAGTTAATGCTATGAAATTTGTTACATATACAGCATCTTTAATCTTTAACTGATTTGCTAAGTTTAATAATAAATGAAGTATACATAAGCATGACAACAGGGTATCAACTCGTCGCGTTTCTATGCAAACAAGTGTTGAGAGCCAAACGAAAGCTTTTTGGCGTTGACTTTGTTTTATTATTATTTTTGTTTTTATTTACCTTTTGCAGACACTTTCTACCCCTGGCTTCCGCTCTTCCCCTCGCTGCCAACTCTCGTTCTGTCTCTGTCTCTGTCTCTCTCTCTCTCTCTCTCTCTGCGTGCATGCTTATTGTCATATATATTTAATATTCACAATTACAAGAAGATGAACAAGTTCCGTGATGATATATTATTTTTGAAAGAAAGCAGAGGCGTTCTTAAAAAGGGGGCAGGGCAATGCAGCGGGGGGTAGGGGGAGTTGTGCGAGTGGCTTTCTGAGGAAGCGCCAAAAAAAAAGGTGCTAAAAATAAACCGCCAGCTACTACGTGCCATTGACTAAATCACAGAGGCAGTTCCACCTCGGGCTGCTGACACACACACACCCCCCGCAGGCTGCGCCTCCGTCTAAGACTCAAACACGCCCCCAGCACCCCCACACACACACACACACACATATACCCCTGCTCCTGCACAGCACTGACCTTAGTCAGCTGCTGCTTCGTCAGTCTCGTCAGCAGCTCCGCAGTTCGTCATCGAACGGGAACAGGACAGAAAACACACACACACACACAGAGAGACACAGGAACAGCTGAGGGTCGGGACCCTGAATTTGTTCAACACACACACGCACGCACACGCACATAGTCACATGTAGTGTGTGCGTGGCATTTGTTGTTGTCCTTTCGTTTCGTTTCGTTTTCTTTGCTGTTTTTGTTTTGTTTTGTTTTGTTGGTTTTCGTTTAACTTCTTTTGACAGTTGCTGACAGTTTTGTTTGAAGCATATCCCAAGCTTGTCCCCCTGTCTGTTCCCCTGTCTGTCTGTCTGTCTGTCAGTCCCTCTGCCTGTGCCTGAGACCGCTGCCTGGCGCAGAATTCTGATTTCATTGGCCATGGGGCGTGTATCTTCCTCTCTCTCTCTCTCTCTCTGTGTGTGTGTGTGTGTGTGTGTGCCGGGTATCTGTTGCTTTGCCTCGTTACGGAAATGCGTGACAAACTGCCACTGGCTTTGTCGAGTCGAGTGAGAAGGATAGGGGTGGAGGGGGGGGGCACAAAAAGGAAGCTTTAAAAGTGGAGCAGAAAGTCAAGTTCAAAACAAATGAAGAAGAACAAAAAAGGGCGGCAAAGCAAGCGTTGCAATTGCCGGTCAGAGTCACGGATGCAATTAGTATATACCATGTATGATATGTTTATTGATTAGTATCAACAACTTTGTTATTTCTCAAGATATTACAAGCAAACTTACCATATATCACTCATGCTATGTCTATAATATTCTGTATGAATTTCAAAATAATTGAACTACTTTATAGGATTGAATTTATTGTTTTGGTATAGCAACTTTTTTTGTTCTTTATAACAAATTTATAATCTATCTTCGTGAGAATAAGATAATAATATAATTTTATTGTATTACTTTCATTGCATCAATCGGTTTCATATTAAAAGTTTTATTAGGAGTATTTTTTGGTGTCCATTAATGTCTGTTCATCTGTCTGTCTGTTCATCTGTCTGTCTGTTCATCTGTCTGTCTGTATGCCCGTCTATCTGTTGGACTGTGCCTATGTCTGTCTTTCTGCCTTTAATGTCTGCCTTTCTGTCTGTCTGTCTACTAGTTTGTCTGTTGATCTGTCTGTCTGTCTGTCAGTCTGTAGGGTCTGTCTGTCTTCCTGTCTGTTTGTCTCTTTGTCTGCCTGTATGTCTGTCTGTCTGTCTACTTGCCTGTCTGTCTCTCTGTCTGTCTATATTTTTGTCTGTCCATCTCTCTGTCTCTCTGTCTGTCTGTCTGCCTGTCTATCTTTCTGTCTGTCGTTCCCTTTGTCTGTCTGTCTGTCTATATGTTTGTATGTCTGTCCCTCTTTCGGTCTGTACATCTGTCTGTCTGTCTATATGTCTATCTTTCAGTCTGTCTGTCAATCTGTATGTATGTCTGTCTGTCTATCCATCTTTCTGTCTGTCTGCTTGCCTGTTTGTCTCTCTGTCTGTCTGTCTGTCTATCTATTTGTCTGCCTATCTCTCTGTCTCTTTGTCTGCCTGTCTGCCTGTCTGTCTGTCTCGTCTATTGCCCTATCGCATATGTGATTGATGTGCGCTACAAACAAACTGATTGAGCGTTTCGCTTCATCCAATATCGGTTGTTTGGATCGATTGACCGGATTGACCGACTGAGCAATTGACTGATTGACCGCCGCCGCATGACAGACGCCACCATTGCTGCTGCCGCATGACGTGCGCTGCATTGATGAATGTCTCAATTTCAATTGGTTCGCCTGTCACACCCGTCTCTCGACCCCCACGCCCCTCCCCTACCCGCGTCCAGCTTGGCCCGACTCCCTGGCTCGGCCACAAGGTCAAGCAACATGTTGTATGTGGATACCAATCAGACACAGCCGTATATCCTCGGAACCCCCAACTGGCCCAGTGGCCCAGTGCAGAGCAGTGGCCCAGTGCCGTAGTGCCAGCCCTTTCCTCCTTTCTCCGTGTGTTGCGTGCAGAGTAAACTTTCTTTTTACTACCTGTTGTTGTATGGGGAGAGGGAGACTGGAAGGGGGAGGGGGTGTGGTGGTCAAGAGCAGCTCATCAAATATTGAAATGCCAATTTCACAGATACTCACAAAGCAAATTCAATTTGGCAGCTTAAGTAATGCCCACAACAACGCAGCAACAACAATACTAGCAACAACAACAACAAGTACACCAAAAATAAGCCATAATAATCGGAAACAAACAGCAACAAGTTGTTGCCAATGCTCGACAATGAGTTACCCTAATTAAGGCAAGTGTTGCCAAGCCTCTGTGGAGTTTTATAAGGTGTGCTATATATTGTACAAGAAGTTCAAGATTAAATCGGTAGATTGGTATAATGGAGTTCAGGTCTACTTCTCGATATTGGGAGTGTCAGATTGAGATGGGTAGAGTATCGTCAAGATCGTCCGTCCGTCCGTCTGTCCGTCCGTCCGTCTGTCTATCTGTTGCAACGTACACTAGTCTCTCTGTTTCAGAGCTAGCTTGAAGAAACTTAGCATACATGCTTCTTATTGCTGCACGCTGTAAATAAGTCGGAATAAGCCGCATCGAACCGATATATCGTATAGCTGCCATACAAACTATCGGCCTATATTTGTTATTTGTTAAGATATTGCAATCAAATTTACTACATCATCATTTTTGTATATAATTAATATGCATATTAAATTTCATCAAAATCGGAGCACTTTAACATATAGCTGCCATAGGAATAATCGATTGAAATGAAGATTTTTGTGTGAAAACCCGTTCTGATTTTTGCAATAACTGAACTTATCAGTGCCAATCAAAGTTAGACATAATATTCTGCATCATTATATATAACTAGTAAAGGGACTATCGGAGGATATAATAATCTGCAAAGGTATAGAAAGAAGCCTTCGTTCTCTTTTTTTTTTTTTTATGAACCTAGTAAAATCAACTTTGCAATCACTGTAAAGGCCAACACACATTTTGTATATTTACTTAATCAAATTGAATAAGAAAATAATTTATAATTGTTCCTAAATATATGTTAATTATATTTATTAAATCGAAACAGATCTCTAGGCAGAAGAACATAATAATAAAGAGCTGCTGGTATGTCTTTTGATTACCTTCAGTTTCTTTGCAGTAGCACAGTGTATCCACAAATTGCACTTGTGTAAGCTTTGGTTCTTGATCGCTTTGGAAACCTTTTTGATTTTGTTGAGCTAGCGCTGGCATAAACAACTGTAAATTCCAGAGAGATTTCATTGGCGTTCGCTGCATTTAATTAGCGATGCATAGGGAAATTATGCAATGAAATGCGACTTCAAAGGCGGAAAGGGGAAAGAAATAGCGAAAGCTAAAGGGGAAGAGATAGAGAAGAGTGTGAGAGAGGGAGATGAAGAGATGCGAACAGCTGAAATATGGCCACAAAGTATGCAATAATAAATTGAGCCATTGTCGCTGTGTGGGTAAGTGGGTGTGCCTTAGTGTATGTGTGTGGGTGTGTGTGTGTGTCTGGAGGAGTCTCTGCTGCCACTTGGCGCGCACGTAATGAGCATATTTGTAGCATACTTTCAGCGCGTACGTGCGGCTGTCTGTGAGTGTGCATGCCTGTGCATGTGTATGTGTGTGTTTGTGTGTGTGTTGCCCGTGTGCGTGTCCTTTGAGGCCAAGTTTATGCAAGTTATGCTTGGCCCTCGCGTTTGGCTTTCAAGTTGCGCGCGCGTCAAACTTTTCGCAAGCCCCAATATATATTGACACAGGTGCCCAGCGGCATTGCGGCTGAGGTGTGTTTGAGTGTGTGTCTGTGTGTGTGCCTGCCCCATGGTAGGCGTGGCAAATGGCAAAGCGGAACACGGAACTCACTTGGCAATTGTATAAGAGAATTGGCAAGGCAGGGGCCAAGAGAGATGGTGCTCTGATTTTGTATCTGCATTTAATGCCAACTGGCAATGCCATGTAATAAACCACACACGCACAACTGTCCCATCTCTGCTTACACACACTCAGCGTATACCCTGTAAGTATGGAGCATAGCATAATAAAAAAATGTTTTATACATATATATGTATATATATACATATATTTCTTTTAATTCTGATATAAGTACAACTTTGGTTTCTCGTAAAAAGAAAAAGAAAGCCATTCTATAAAGTAATATCAATCCTTGTCTTTCCTTTCATTCATCATTTCATTCCTTTATTGTAAGATATGACCTTAGCTTGGCATGTTCAAAACATCACTTAACAAAAATCCCATTATGATATGCGTAGTATGTTGCTGATTATAATCTCTTATACCAAATTATAAAATTTACAACTTGCCAACATTTTATTATCCCTTTATTCTTTTTCAATTTCATATTAAATATTTACTTACAATTTGTGAGTTTCCTTATCTAAAATACAATACAATATTTCCAATGGTTTTGCCCTCATGTAAATCTTTAATCTATACCCGCCCCTGGCCCCGCCCTCTTTCTCTCGAAGTGCAGTCCGAACTTCACTAATAAAGTTATTGGTGTTAACTTTTTGGTCGGCCTTTGGCCAAAGTTTTTCATTGTCTCGATATGAAATGATCTATTAATGTTGTATCATCATCATCACCGCCAGGTACCTTTTTGCTGGGTTCTTTCATTTATTCATTTATATTTTTGCTATGATAACTTTCATGTGTTGCATACATACATATTGAACTCAAAACACAATCGTTGTATAGAGAGTGAACTTTTCTATGCACACAACTTTCTGAGCGAGCGTAAATTGCGCTTGAATTTCTCATATTTTCCAACGATTTTGGGTTTCAGCTTATAGAAATATTTTTTTTTATTTTTTTTTTTGTTTGGAAAAAGTGAAAAAGTTGAAAAGCGCAAAGAGCGTAAATTCATAAAACGTTCGCGCACGGGGGGCGTGAAAGTATTTTGACGTAAGCTGAGAAATCATATCCGCTTTATACACACACAAACACATAAACACACACACACACATACAGAGAGTAATACAGGCACGCTTTGTTGTGGGTGTTGTTACCTCAGCGGACTTTGGACGCGGCTAACGAGCTTCAAGTTTAACAATGAGCGAACATTTTGCAGCTCATTGAATTTGAAGTCATGTGAAAGTGGCGCACACACACTCACACACACACACACCAGCAAGCAATCAGTCTGTCAAGAGGAGGAAGCAACACTCTGGTAGAGGACGGCGTGGGGGAGGAGCGGTGTGGGGGCGTGGTATGACAATTGCAGTAGAAGCAGAAGGACCGCGTCGAGTGTTTGTCAAACAAATTTCGAGAAATCTTTCGGGACACGAACAACAACAACAACAAATTATCATTTCAATAGTTTTTTTGTAGTTGTTGTTGTGGATTGTTGAGCTCTTTTTTTTTGGATGGAATTATTGTTGTGTGTTGGGTTTGTTGTCAAGAAAATGAATATCGTATTGCTTAACTAGTTTACACAAGTTCTCATTGTGTATGTTATCACCATCACTCTCTCTCTCTCTCTCTCACTCACTCTCTCTGTCCCTCCCTACCTCTCTCCATCACTTGGTCGCTTCCTTTCATGAGCTTAAAGTTGTCGCCTTTGTATGCGATTCGTAAGCGTTTTACACTTGTTCTTTATTTACTTTTCTTTAACAGCTTTTCCCCCATTCATCTACAGATTTTGACTACCTTCTTGTTAAGATGTTCTCTCATTTCACTATGTAAGATTTTCTTTAACGATTTGCTTTAAATTCTACCCAAAACTTGTCACAACTTAAGATTGATTCTCATAATTAAGTTGTGACAAACCATTTTTACATTTTGTATATC
The DNA here is from genome assembly GCA_018904025.1 of Zaprionus vittiger. Classification (NCBI taxonomy): domain Eukaryota; kingdom Metazoa; phylum Arthropoda; class Insecta; order Diptera; family Drosophilidae; genus Zaprionus; species Zaprionus vittiger. The sequence continues at coordinate 10,721,008 of JAEIFQ010001044.1, read as the reverse complement.
ACTGTAGTGCAATTTTTGTGTCTCTCTGTTTGTATGAACGCACTAATCTGAGTAACTTTGCAAGCTAGGCACATCAAATTTAAGTTGCACCTTCCTTTCTATCATATACAGCTATTGTTTTATTCAAATTTTGTTTACCACGTGTACCGTCTTCGTAAATTGATGGCATAACTTTGAATTGAAACTTTAAGGCAGTCTTTGAATTGTACCCAAAAAATTGTCACAATAATTATTTTGTATTCTGTATTGCGTCTCTTCAATATTTCCCTGGTAAACCTCTTTGGACACACACGAAATTTTCTTCTTATTAGATTTCCGTTAACATTTTACTGGCAATTTGCTTTAAATTCTCTCAAAAATTGTCAAAGATTTATCTCTAGTTAGTTTCCGACAGCATAAATTGCTCTCATTTCCCTTGATTGGTTCTCGAATTTAAGAAAGATAATTACGAAATAAAAACAGAGCAGCACAAGCTGCAGTTGCCGGAAATATAATACACCTTCCTCACCCGTTCTGCCCCCCTTTTTTTCTCTCTCTTCCTATCTCTGTCTGTAGCTCGTTAGCTGTCAGGTGCGCTGCATGAGCAATGTCAATGTCGCGACGACGACCCCGACAACTGTCCGAACCAACTAACTAACTATCTATATAATGTAATTAGTGCCCACGCCAAGGGCAGCTGCTCGACTTTCCTTTCCGGCCAACCCCATCTGTCTGTTCGTCTGTCCAGCATGGAGGGGACTGTGCATCCAGTCGGGTCAGTATGGCAATGATTATTATTTTGCGACGCACCGATGCAGTTAGGTCTAACAATGGCTCCGGGTTAGATTACGACCGGAAATGCGTTTGCAACAAACAGCCAGGCAAATTAATCTCAAATGGCTTCTATAGCCTTGTCCCTTCCTCCCTTCCCTTCCACTTCTCCTGCTTGCCTTCTACTGCCTTCAACTATTTATTAAATTAATTGTAATTCCTTGAACTAGAACAAGAACAGCAGTTCCTGGCATAATAAAAAATGCACCCAAGGCCACCAAGAAAATTTGATACGCTTCGTCTGGATTGTGTTTCGATTGCAAAAGGGTGCGCATTTTGTTCTTGATTAATTATTGAGGATAGTTAACTGGAAATTGCTCAATGTGAGACTAAGTTTGAACTTTAAACAAGAAAGATTAAGTAACCCTGATTAAAGAATGCATTGCAGACCCAAAAGTGCTCATATATATATTTACTGTAGTGCAATTTTTGCTTTATTCTGTTTGTATGAACACACTTATCTGAGACACTGTGACAGCTAGGCACATCAAATTTGAGTTGCACCCTCCTTTCTATCATATACAGCTAATGTTTATTGCGAATTTCATTAACCATGCCTACAACCTTCGCAAATGTTGTTGGATTTGTTATTGCATTATAATTGAGAACAGTTTACTGGAAAGTATGCAATATGAAACTGAATTTAAACTTTAAACAAGAATTTCAACTGAAAAGAGTAGAAGAATACATTGCTGACCCTAAAATGTTCATATATCTGCACTGTAGTGCAATTTTTGTATCTTTCTGTTTGTATGAACGCACTAATCTGAGAAACTTTGCAAGCTAGGCACATCAAATTGAAGTTGCACCTTCCTTTCTATTATTAACAGCTAATGTTTATTTGAAATTTTGTTTACCACGCCTACCGCCTTTGAAATTGATGGCTTGACTTCAAGTCTAAACTTTCCGCTTTAGTAGACACATAGCTGGGTATATTATTCACATATGCTTCAAAAAACAGTTCGAGTGGACTATAAACAGCTGGCAACGCTTTTCATATTACCGAGCAGCACTGCATGGATTCTAAAGAATGAAAGGTATACAAAAATTGCACAACATTAGTTATTACTACGAAGGAATTTCATTAAGTGCAACTCATTGTTGTTTCCAACTAATTTGTTTCGTTGTTATGCAATTTAATATAGAAAATTCATAGAAATGAATTACGGGAACATAATGCGCACTATTCAAGTAATTTTCTCATTCTTTTACAACCTCCTCTGTCCTTCTCCTCGCATGCAGTTGCATTGTTAGTTGGGGGAAATGCGTAAGCTGCGCTCTTGCTTCGACGCAAATCGTAATTCCAAGAAGAAAAGCGGATGAAAAATGAAAAGAGCACTTGAATGTAATTTTGCCATTTTCCTAGTAATATTTCTGCTGCAGCACATTCCTGGAATATCAGTCATCATTGACGTCATGTCACTTTCAATTTACGTGGAACACAATTTTTCATTTGTGTCTTCTGCAAAAAACATTTTTTCTCCAGTTTAATTGGAAAATTTAAGTAGGAACAAATTGGCAAATTGAAGTTGAACATACGCATTCGCACTTAACACTTGAGAAGTTGCGAAACAGGCAGAGCAAGAGAAAGAGAGGGAGTGACAGAGTGAGGGTCAGACAGCTGGCGCCAGTAAGCATGCAACACATTTTGCTGCGTCGTCACTTTGTGTTCTCCATTGGCAAATGCAACCAACCGCAGACGTAACCCATATTCACACACACACACACTCACACTAACAGACGCATATACACACTCTTAGCCTTCCCCTTTTACTCTTGCTCCACTGCCCACCCCCCCCCCCTCTTCCCTCACCCTCTCTGTCATTAGAACTCAACTGCTGATCCATTCGAACAGACAGTTTGCTGTACGTGAGCGAAAGCATTATTTGGTTGCTTTCGATTGTCTTCTTGCATTGCCCAGCCCAGCCTGTTGTTTGTGTATGCTATATACCCTGTAAATACACATGTGCCTGATTGGGGCATGTTAGCTGTAAGCTGCATAGGGCAACTCAGGGTGCTTTGTCTGCCAGTCATGTCCAATTTGAGTGCCAACTGGGCTACTGGGTATGCTGTGCTGGCACAAATTGCATTTCGTGATGTCCTTCTAACCTAAAACAACCTTGCAACACACTCACATGACGAAATTCGAGTTCTAATTTGTATTTCAATTGCCCGCTCTCTCTCTCTCTCTATCTCTCTCTTTCACTCTCTATCTGTCTCTATCTCTCTATCTTCTTCTCTTGCAGCTCAACAAGAATTGCTTTTTAAAAGCAACAGCAAGAAAAACAACAACAACAAGAACAACACCAACTTTAATACGCTTATAGGAAACTGAAACAAACACGAAGAAAGAAAAAAGCAAAGCAAAACTATAACTTAAACTACGACTAACAACTACAACAACAACTAAAACTTAAACTGAAACTTAGATGAAACGAGGAACTTAACTGAGAACACAAGAAGACGAAGCTGAAGAGAGAAGGACAACACCAAAAGCATAAAAGAGCAAGAAGAAGAGGAACACAAACGATATTTGTTGCTGGGCAATGTAACCTCAAATAACTGTAACTGTACTAAAAAAAAGGAAAACAAAGCTAAAAGAAAAGCAAAACGAAGAAACACCAAAAAGAAAAACAAAAAATAATAACAGAAAACAAACAAAAAGAAAACTCCCCCTAGTCGCAAATTGAAACTTGCAAAAAATGTGTCAAAGTTGCCAAATTGTCATCGCCAACGAAACGATAACAAGCCAAGCAAATAGCCAAACCGATTATCGATAACAATAAAGTAATCCAACAATAGCAATAGCAATAGCGATAACGATTACATCAATAACCACATACAGCTAAATCCAAACCAAATGCAAATCGATAACCAAAACTAAACATATATACAGATATATATATATATATATACATATATAATCAAACTATATCGATATATTCGATATATACATGCATGACTTGCTATAGCAGCTATAGCCAGCCACCAACACAAACACACACACCAACACAGACACCGAAACAGATACAAAGACAGAGATAGAGACAGAGACAGAGACAGATACAGAGACAGATACAGATACAAATCAGATTGTAACCAGTAACTACAATAGTTGTAAATAATGACCAAGAAGTACGAATTCGATTGGATAATTCCGGTACCACCGGAACTAACCACAGGCTGTGTCTTTGATCGCTGGTTCGAGAACGAAAAGGAGACCAAAGAGAACGATTTCGAGCGTGATGCGCTCTTCAAGGTCGACGAGTATGGATTCTTTCTGTACTGGAAGAGCGAGGGACGGGTAAGTAATAGACATGATTGATGAATTGACAGATTCTTTGTACTAGTAATCACAGATTATATAGTGAGATATGCTATATTGTGTAACATTTGACTTGACTTTCTTCTGCACAGGATGGCGATGTCATTGAGCTGTGTCAAGTGAGTGATATTCGGGCTGGCGGCACTCCAAAGGTGAGTTTACTTATGCAACTACTTATTAATAATGGTATATGAATACGAAGTTAAGAAAACATATATGCAATCTTTATATCGAAGAAAAGTTGGATAGCTGAACAGATAGATGATTGATAAAGGGATATATTCATATAATATATAGACAAATATAAAAGGGTATGGATTGATAAATACTAGAAGATCTACATATGTGAAAACGTATGTAAATAGTCAACTTTCGATTGATTAATATTTATATGGAATGCAAGAAAGAAAGATATATGAACCGATGGAATAATGTATAGATAGAGAAATCTATAAATTGATATATGAATGAATCGATAGAGACATATGTATGTACTTATATAATCAGCTAGAGAGATAACTAAATCTAGATTAGGAGGTAGATAGAAAGAAGAAAGCATTATTAGAGGGATAATATGAAAAGCTTAAGAAGGAATCTGAGTAAGAAGAGAGAGAGACAGAATAGCATTAAATAATACAATAGTTATATAGTTCTATAAATGGATGAATGAATAGATAGATTGACTGCTAAATATGTAGAGCGATAGAAGCATGGGTAGGATAAGTAGATACCATATAAATATATAACATATTCAAATAGTATATTCTATATAGAAAACGACCAAAGGTATCTACTGATAGAAAGGATAATGATGTGACAAAGCAAGGATAAAGATGTGACAAAACAAAGATAAATATAAGACAAGTCGATGTACATATATAGATACACAGATATGTTGCTTGAGATACAGTGCGAAAAAGTATAGAAGTATAAGAAGAAGTATATTTTCAAAGAGAAAGATAGATAAACATTAAATCTAAGCAGCTTTAAGCTTCAATCTTAGCACCTACGCAACCTCACCTTGAGAGGGCACTGTGTGCTGTTTAAACCTCAAGCCTTGTGGCATATTGTATATCCAAGAAACGGATAACTTGCACTCAGATGGGGCGACGTGGGGCAAGCTGACAAGTTGGCAGCTCCGCTTTGATGTGCATTAACCCAAATCCTGTGGCAGCACCTGCTGCAGACTGCCGACGCCGCCAACGCCGACGTTGACTTTGGCGTCGACTGCGAGTGACGACTGCTCTGTGGCAGATGCAGTCAGAGTAAGGCGCAAGTTGAGGCAGGGTGTGGATTCTGTGTGTCACTGTATATCTGTGTATGTCTGAGTGTGTGTGTGTGTGTGTGTGTTTGTGTGGATTGTGGGCTGCGTTGCCCCACCTGACCAGCTGCTGACACAATTAAAATGTGGGCCAAAGCAAGCAGCGACAGAGGCAGCAAATCTCAATTAGGCAATGCAGTTGCTGCTGCTGTTACACTGCAACATTTTGTCGATTTCTTTTTCTAAGCCGACACGTGCAAAACCCATAAATATGCTCTGGGATTGAGCAAGGGCGAGGGGGCGTGACAATTCCTGCCAAATATGGGAGCGGACGGGAATGCTGGCCATAAATTGCATTTTACTTGTGCCGAACAACAGCAACAACAACAACAACTGCAATGTGTCATGCCAGAATGTGGGCGTGGCCAATAAATCCAGTGCCATAGACATCGAGGAGAAGGGAGGAGAGAAGAAAGGAAGACAGACGCAGTCAACTGCGCGTCAGCTCAGGCCGAAACAATTGAGAGTCAAAGTGACACATTGACACATTAACTGACGAACACACCCACACGCCCACACACGCATACACACCTACACACTCACACGCACACAAGACACACACTATCCTAGACACACACTCGCTCTACCCACTCAGACTCTGACCCAGCCCACACACAGTCCGCTGTTTTATAGCTACACAGCGAGAAAAAATCATTAATCCCCAAAGGTAGCACGGATGCGCTGCAAGCAACTTGTCTGTGCAACTTTATGCGTGTTCGTGCGTGTCCAACGCCAGGCAAAGCAATCAAATAGTAAAGTCAGTGCAGCACAAGTAGAACTAGCAGTACACGAATGTTCGACTAGCAAGTACCCTGTAGAATATATTAAAAACAAATTACCATAAAAATAAATAAAGACTATATAGTACAGATAAACTATATATTGTAGATTGTATATATATCAGAAGAAAACAGAACTCTGAAATTCATAGAATTTAAAGCTTTTGTTATGCTTTCGGTTTGTTTTTAATTTAAAAGTTCTCTTAACAATTATATTTTGCGCCTTGTCGTCTTAGCTTCGATTGCACGAGCTTATCTATTGGCTTGCCGCCACACTTTCGATAACTTAATTATTAAATCTAAAGATTAGTGTTGAGTAAGTTCCAAATGTCGGTTATAATAGCTTTGATTACTCGATCATGTTTATCGGCTTTCCACCACACTTTCGATAGCTAAAGATAAGTGTTAATTAAGTTCGAAATAACGAATGTAAGCAAAGTGAGACGCTAACGTACAAATTAAACATCGATTAATGCAATTAATGACTCAAAAAATATATAAATCAGTTACAAACCATATAACGAGAATTACTTTATACATATATGTTACATATAAAATTTATATAATACATATACCTGTAGATAGATACAGTGAAAGAAATGCACAATGTCAAAGGTTTTCAATATTTTCACACTTTAAACAAACATAACAAAAATGTAAATTGTTATTTTTGCAAAGCAATATGGCCAGTTGTTTGCATACTTCAATTCTTCGTTTTCTTCTTCCACACTTTTTTTTTGCGCAGTGTATGCAAAAATGATAACGATGGCTGCGCTTCGTTGCACTTGCAAATTGAAAAGTGTCAAAGATTTTGCGATTCACGATGCACATTTAAGTGCGAAAGAGAGACTGAGGAGGAAAGAGAGAGAAGATAGAGAGAAGGAAAGAGATATAGAGTAGGAGTGGAAGTGGCAATGTGAGCGTGTGTGGGAAAAAGTCTCGAAAGTCTCGTGAAAAATGCATACAGAGACAAGCTTATGGCTTCTCTCTCTCCCCTTCTCTCTTTCTCTCTCTCTCTCTCTCGTTCCCTCTCTCTTATGCTTTCCCCTTTCTTAACACTTTAAGGCCTTTCCAGCTGCATGCAGTTCTTTTAGGCCAACAGCAACAACAACAATGGGAAGTGGACTCGTGTCAGTTGCCAAATAAATTCAATTAAAATGCAAAATAAATGCCAAGGAGGGGAGGGTAGAGGAAAGCAGAAAGCAGGCAGCCGCATGAAATTTGTATAATGGCCACAAAGGCAAATAAAAGCAAAGCAGCAGAAGAAGAAGAAGAAGATGAACCAGAGGAGGAGGATGAAGAGCAGCAGCAAAAAAAACAGATTGAATAAACAAGCTGAACAAAAAATGTCCTTAGAAAGATTTCACTACACTACGCAAATTTGACCACAAAACATAGACAGCGAAAGAGCGAGAGAGAGAAAGAGAGAAGAAAAAACTAGAATACAAAATGCAAAAGTTTTTCTTTTCGTCCGTCTGAGTGTAAGTGTATGTGCGTGAGTGTGTGTGTGTGTGTGTGTGTGACAGGCACTCTCATAAGTATATACACATATGTATGTACCTAAATACACAGTTATATAAAGACACTCACACACACACACATATGCACATACGCTCTTGCACATTTCAACAGTTTGCACTTGCATATCAGCGAGGGTCATTTAAAGAGTTCTGAAAACAGAAAGTTCACCAAGAGGAAAAAGAACTTTTAGAAGATTCTTCAGAATATTTTTATTATTGTTGATACCAAAAATAAAGAATGATTTACAAAAAAAAAAATAAATCAAAAGTAAATAGAATTAAATCAAATAAATATAAAATAAAATACTCTGTTTATTAAATTGTATAAATGCAAGGAATGCAAAATACAAACAAATGGCAATTCTGCAAATCATTTACAATTATTTAATGATCATGTGTGTACATATTATATGTACATACATATATTATATTATATATTTATATAAGGTATATATTACTCTTTTTATATAGATAAAGCATTCAAAGCATTGTCAAAGTTTTATATTTTTTTTTTGCAAAAAAGAAAGGTTAAATTCTTTAAATACTTTACAATTACTTAATAATCAACTTAAGGCATTTCTGACCAATATATACAAATATTTGTATATATTACTCTAAGCAATTCCATCTACAACTAATTTGAATATAATTTCTAACGAGATTTCAAGATGATATTCATTTCCGTCTTGAAAGTGAGTTTATTTTAAATTCGCCCCTCTTAAACGTTAAATGGAGAACTATACTTTCAGTTCTTTGTGTGTGTATATGTGTGTGTGTGTGTCTGTGTCTCTGTGTGCGTGTGTATGTGTGTGTGTGGTAGTGTGTGTGTGTGTGTACAAGTATTCGTTGGCAGCACTTGAAATGTTTGGTCATCAATATTAAATCAGTGTGCCACACAAACCAGCTAACACACACACACACACACACACACTCAAGAATAAACGTAGAACACACACATACACAAAGACAGCCACACACACACTGCCAAACACACACACACACACACACTTAAAGGAAACTCGTAAGTGCCAGTCGCACAATGAACCATTAAAAGTTGCTTCGTTTGGCAAAGCAAAAGCCAAAAAAAACAGAAAGAAAGAAAGAATGAAGAAGAAAATGGGCAATGAAGCAGCTGACGAAATCAAGTGCAAGCAGCAGGCAGCTAGACTAACAGATACCCTGGAAAATTAAAGTCAATAAGAGTGTTAGATGTAGTAAAGCATGACAAACAGATACCCTGCATTTGTAGTGGAAAGGGGGTTAGAGAGAAGCAGTTAATAAGAAGAATCCACTTGTAAGTGGGAACAGTTTTTCATTTCAAACAAACTGGAATGAGAGTGGTAACTGTTTAGTGAAAACTAGAATTTATGACAGTGGGAACAGTTCTCCATTCTTCACAAACTAAAATATTTCCTTTGATTTCCACCTCAAACTTTACAGGGTATGCAACAGGACAGCAAAGACTGCCAATAAATATTGCAAACGCAAAATTTGAGCTTTGTTGCAGTTTTTTTTGTTGTTGTTGCTATTATTGTTGTTGTTCTTGCAGTTATTGTTGTTGCTGCTGTTCCCACTGCTGTTGCTGTTGTTTTATTGTTGTTGTTCTTGTTGATGTTGTTGCTGCTGTTGTTGCTGTTGCTGCTGTTGCTGCTCTTATTGTTGTTGCTTTTCAATAATGCACGACGCTTCATTGCTGACGAAGTACGTCAAACAACAACAATAAAAAAGGGAGACGCATAACAAGCATGTGGGGTGGGGAAGGGGTTAAAGAGTAAAGGGGTAAAGCGAGTAGAAGAGTGAGGGAGGGACAAAAAAGGGCAGCATTTGCCGAGCGCGCTTTTGCCTTGAGGTTTGTTTGACTTGGGCAGCGGCGCCTGAAAGCAGGCAACGCTTCGCTTCGCTTATTTATTCGCTGACTTATTTAACACACATGCACACACACACTCATACACTTGCAAGTATGCAATAGTTTCTTGCCTCGCTCCACCTACTTCCACCCCCCTCCCCTCTGTACGGTACATACTCGACAAATTGCACTCGATTTGATTGCCATTCAAAATTCAATTGCGAATGCCAAATGGCAAATGGTGAACGGCGAATGGCGCAACACGAAGCGGCGAATTGCAATTGGCGAATTCGATTTGTTGCAATATCGATGGCATAGTTAGAAAATGTGTTAACTGTTTGCGAACAAGGGTTACCCATTTTAATTGCCATCAAAGAACTGAGAGAAACTGAAAGTGACGAAATGTGCCTACACATACCCTTCGATCAATAAGAATGGTCAGAAAAGGGTATATTAACTTAGTGCAAATGTATGTAACATGTAGAAGAAGAGAGCCATGTCCGTCTGTCTGTCTGTATAAACATACAGATCACAGCTTGCATAAAAGCTAGAGACATCAAATTTGGCATTTAGATCAGAAACCATCTGAGCTAGAGACCCAAATTCGGAATGAATATTTCTGTATGCCCCAAGAATTAAATAAAAGTTTAAATTACATTTAACTCTTGTCCAAATTGTAGCTAAGATCTAAGTAAGAGACAGTAGACTGCACATACGCTGAGCATATGCTATTGGAAATTACAAGGGCCCATCAAGAGCTCTGCCCTCTAGCCTTTTTAATTGGTTTCATGCCAAGGTTCAATTAATTATATATGCAATTTTCAAAACTAGTTCGTATAGAGAGAGAAAGAGAGAAAAAGAGAGAGAGAGAGAGAGAGAGAGAGAGTCCTCAATTAATTGTGCAGCCAAACGCATCTGCAGGTTGTCACACACATCAAATTTAAATATTCAATAAAAAGACTTTCATTTTCAATATTCACATGTGCTTGCGAGGGTATCGCGCAGTCAGTAAAACACTTTCACAGTTCCCATGCCTTGGTGTCATTAAATTTGTAGTTAATTCTTCTCAATGTCGATAGTTTTTCACAATGAATTTTTGCGAATTTCCCGACATTAATTGAATGTTAAATGAGAAATGAAAATTGCGTGTTTTCTTGCGCGTTGAGATTTATTTATTTTTAATTCAATGTACAAAATGTTGATAAATGCTTTTGAAATAGCCCCAATGCGGCTGCCTCTGGCCACGCCCCGCATGTCAGCGCCTTAACCGGTAGAAACACCTACTGTACACACCTCTCTTCCTCTCCCTCTCTCTTCCTCTCTCTCTCTCTCTCTTTGTCTTTGCACCAATTGTTCCTCCCTCCCTCGTCGACATTTTCTTTGTTGTTGCACGTTGATTAATGATGCGATCAGAGATTAATGTTGTTGCCGCTGCGCTGCCACACCAAATTGCAGTTGCTGCGAATAGTTATACTCGCCCTCCCCCTCTCTTTCCACTTGCCTACCCCTCTTGGCATTTGCCTGTCGCCTGTCCATGGTCGTTCCATGGTCTGTTAAACAAATGGGCAAATTCGCAATGTGCCGCGGGTCGTATGCGTAACGTTCGGTCCAATCAACATTCAAATTTAATAGACTGAAGATTTCACAATTAGTTTTTTTTAATACCCTGTAGTCATTAGGCAGTACGAAAGGGGTATAATGAGGCTTGGGTAATATAATAAAAGATTATCACATATTTTTCGAATAAATATAAAAGATAAATAACTCAAATAATTCTCTCTTTACTTCTGGCTTTCTTTCCTTCTCTGCAGGATCCGAAAATTTTAGACAAAGTAACCAAGAAGAATGGCAAGGATATTCCAGAACTGGACAAACGTTCGCTGACGATCTGCTCGAATACGGATTATATCAATATAACATATCATCATGTTATTTGCCCGGACGCGGCGACGGCTAAGGTGAACAATCGATTGAGAAGTGGGGCAGAAAAGAAAGGAGAGACTAGATTTCTCTCTCTCTCTCTTATTTTGTTGGTCATGCAATCATTTAATCATATATCATATATATGGGGCATTATCTCTATCTGTACTTATAGATCTGGCTAGATGGCATACGAAAAATAACCCATAATGTCAAAGCGATTAATATCTGTCCCATGACGTGTTTGAGAAAACAGTAAGTGAGGACCCAGATTACGAGTCTCCAGCAGACTTCTATATACCATATACTGTACATATGTATATACATATATGTATATGCCTATATATATATATTCACCGACTTTTCAAAGAGAAACCGTTCACAGTTCTGCACGCTGTAAATTCGCGTTTGTGCACAGCACGATTTGCCTTTTGCTTTTGCAATCATCTCTACATTTACTATCGATATGTTATCGATATCACAACATATCATTCATTGTTCATTATTGTTGTATATATATATCTATTTTCAAGTGTTTCTTTCTCATTTTGTTTACAAACTTTTGCATGTCTTGCGTCTACTTCTTCTTTTTATTTTTATTATTACTGTGTTTATCGTGTTATCTGTTATCGTTTTATCGTTTGATATCTATCAGAGCTGGCAAAAGAATTTGCGTCTCATCACGCATAACAATCGCGCCACAAATGTGTGTCCACGCACCAATCTAATGAAACAGTAAGTAACTATCGCTTTACTATCGCAACTATCGCTTAAGCATATGCCATATAGAACTTTGGTAAGTATCGTATAAGGAAATAGAGAAAATAAATCTATTGTTGCGGAACTTTAAATTGCAAAGAAAGAGAGAAAGAGAAAGTGCAAAATTGAGAAACTTTAATGGCACGAATGAATAGATTATTTATAGACTTCTCTCTGCCAACTCAGACAGTAGATAAACAAATGGAAATGATGTTTGTCTGAGCTGTTGTCTACATTGTATACAATATCAAATTGAATATACCATATTATTATTGCTTGCCGAGTTGTTTAAATGAAACGAGAATCGGCAGTGACAACCTGCTACGTTTTATTAGGTTTCTTTTTCCATCTCTCTCTAACCTTTACTCTTCTCAGTCTTGATTTAACTTTTTTATTTCAATCAGAACTCTTTGACATCCTTAATACTTTTGAGTAGTTTGTAATTTTCTCATGTCAAACGATTTTAGCTTTCCTTATTTACCTCCCCCTTGTTAGCTCTTTGTTTCTTAGCATATTATTCTGTTTCTCACCTTTTTTTGTCCGCTTTCTTCTAGCTTTAATCAAGAACTCTTCATTCTCTAGCTCTTTTAATCTATACTTCTTTCCTTTTATCAAGGTATTTAAGCTTCTCTTTCTTACTTCTAACATCGAATTGTTATCGACATTTTTTGTTTGTAATTTACCTTTCACTAGCTCTTCAAGATCTCATTATCTCCCATCTCTATAGCACAGCTCTTCCAGCTACCTTATGCTTCTTCACTTCTCTCTGCCTTAACAAACTATCCTCTTCTTGTATAGCTTCTGCTCTCAACTTGCCTGTCTTAAGTTCTTCTAATTCTTCTCCTCAGTTCTTCTATGTCTGCTCTTCAGTTCTTCTAGCTTGCACTTGTAAGCCTTTCTATTCCTTACTCCCTCATCTGTTTCCCTTAGTTTCTCCACCCTCTTCTTTTCTCTCGTGACTCACTTATCCTTCTGAGGTCACCCTGTGATCTACTCAATGCACAACTATATCTATATCTATATATGTGTGTACGTATTGTGGGTGTGCAGGGGAGTGTGCGTTACAGTGGCAACAATTTTATGTTTGCATTGGCAATTCATTGACCCAGTTGGAAGTTTTGTTGTAGTTATTGTTGCTCCTGCTACTGTTACTGTTACTGTTGTTATTGTTGTTATTGTTGTTACTGTTGTTATTGTTGTTATTGTTGTTATTGTTGTTGTTGTTCATTGCACAGTTTATGGGGGCCAACAAGGTCTGCGGCCATTAACTGCAATTACTTAGCCTGACCTGCAGCTGCTCCAAATGAGGTTATGCATTGGGTTGGGGAGGAGAGTGTGCTCGGGGCTGAACTTAGCACCATAGCTAAACTGTTAAACGCCCACTGCCACGCCCCCCATTTACCCTATCGCCTTGAAGAAGAAGGCAGTTGAAGCACGCGAATCCTTTTGGTTCATGTAATGAATGTGTCCACTCAGCGAGTGAGTCCTTTTGCATTTCGAATGCAAATTGAGTTTAATCACACTCAAGAACTGTTCCCACTCGTTGTCCTTCAGCCCAATGCGGTCAGCAGCAGCAGTTGCTCATGTTGCTGCTGCTGTCCTTGTTTCTCGCATTAATGCACTATTGCTCATCGATCATTATTGGGCTGGAAATGAATTGCCAGAAATTGAAAATGAATATCAATTTTAATTGAATTCACATTCGAAATTCACATTCGCATTTCGTATTCATCCTTTTGCTGCTGCGGCTTTTGGCGAGAAAGCCTCCAAATGTCCTTCGGCTGCAAATAATTATAGCAACAATAATAGTAATAATAATAATAATAATAGCACAGTGTGCACAGTGTACAGTAATTGCATTAAAATACGCATCGAATCGCAATTAAAGTTTATTATTATATGCACATTGCACATTCGGATGAACAATTCGATTTTCATTCACTCTCTCTCGCTCTCTCTCTCTCTCTCACTCAACAAGTTGCAAATTTCATTTTCCATTTCGATTACCAATTAAATAATGTCATACATGATTTCCCCCCCCCCCCCACCCTCTCTCTTTCCTACATAATTATTTTTTTAATATGCGTGGGATTTGCATCTGAATCATCTGATTGAATTAACTTTTGCAGTTCCTAATTAGCTTCCTTTTGTAAACCAATATTCTGTATTATTTTTTCTGCTTCATTTCGAATTTGATTTTGTTATTTTATTTGCTTTGTTTTTTTTACATTTTATACATTAATTTCATTTTAATTATTTGCAGTTGTGTCTGTTAATTTATTCAAGGCAAACTACACACATTATTCGATTATCTTTTGAATTATTGCGTAATTTCAATCAGTCATTCATTCTTTATTTTCCACGAACTTCTGTGCCACGTCCCACATTATTTCAATTAATTTGATTCATTCAATGCAAATTACTCCTCTGTACTGTAACTGTTGAATTAAATCAAATTAGTACACTACTCTTTAACTGTTCCTACTTACTAAATGAAATGCAGCTTCTATATAAATTCTCTTCTTGCAAAATCTAATAAACCTTTATTCACTTTTCACTTGCAAAATGATTGTTTTTTTTGTTGGTGTTTTGTATTTCTGTTCCCATTTCTTGTAAACTATTCTTTGTTTTGTTGCCACACACATTTCTCGACTCCCACATTTCTAAATCAATCCATAACCATCTTGTCAAGGTAAGTTTTAAATATAGAAGTATTCAAAAGTATCTTTTCTTTTTTATTTATTTTTGTTTGCATTGTATATATCTGTTAATAGTTTGTTTAGTTTATTGTCTTTAAATTGTTGTCGTTAACAGTAAATTTGTGTATATGTATGTATGTGTGTGTGTACCTTCTACCTCTGACCATCTGAATCAACAACAACATTGATTACAAACTGAGTTCGATATTCTTGTTCAAGTTGGATGCGTATCAGCTATAGTGTGGACAAGAACGGAAAAATTCCGATGAAAGCATTGGCCAAGACATTCGCATCGGGAAAAACTGAAAAGCTGGTATATACATGCATCAAGGAAGTGGGTCTGCCGGAGGACAAGAATGCGGTTATGACAAGTGAACAGTTTACATTCGATAAGTTCTATGCACTCTACCACAAGGTCTGTCCGCGTAACGATATCGAGGAGTTGTTTACATCGATGTAAGTTGATCAAGAATAAATTGTCTAGAAGTGCTAAGGTTCTTTCCAGTTCCCATTAGGATAACCTTTTGTTTCTTTTTCGTTTGCTCCTTACCTAATCTCTTGCCAGTCTTCTATACTGACTATATCTCCTTACTTCCTCTCTCTCTCTCTCTTTTTGCCCTGCACAGTACCAAGGGTCAAAAGGATTTCATAAGTATGGAACAGTTTGTGCACTTCATGAACGACAAGCAACGTGATCCGCGCATGAACGAAATTCTTTATCCACTGTACGAGGAGAAACGCTGCACGGAGATCATCAACGATTACGAGCTGGACGAGGAGAGGAAGAAGAACTGTAAGCGAAAGGAGCAAAGAGAATTTCCAGTGTAGGTAAAGAACTCAAAGACTCTTCCCACTCGCATAGCTCAAATGTCCATGGATGGCTTCAAGCGTTACCTGATGTCCGATGAGAATGCACCCGTATTTCTGGATCGTCTCGACTTCTACATGGAAATGGATCAACCGTTGGCCCATTACTATATCAATAGCTCGCATAATACGTATTTATCGGGTCGTCAGATCGGTGGCAAAAGTTCCGTTGAGATGTATCGCCAGACCCTGTTGGCGGGTTGTCGCTGCGTCGAATTGGACTGTTGGAATGGCAAGGGCGAGGATGAGGAGCCCATTGTTACCCACGGTCATGCATACTGCACTGAAATTCTGTTTAAGGTGCGAGGGAGATACAGTTCAATGGAGTATTAACCTCCACTGAAATATCGTTCTTTGTTCTTGCAGGATTGCATTCAGGCCATTGCGGATTGCGCCTTTGTGTCTTCGGATTATCCAGTCATCTTGTCCTTTGAGAATCATTGCAATCGCGCCCAGCAATATAAGCTAGCTAAATATTGTGATGACTTTTTCGGTGATCTGTTGCTCAAAGAGCCGCTCTCGGATCATCCGGTAAGTAGAGGAACCTACACATAATAGTTATAAGTGTTCACTTTCTTCAATTGCTCCCCTTATCTCTGATGCCTGTTCAGTTGGATCCAGGTCTACCATTGCCGCCGCCATGCAAGCTAAAACGCAAGATTCTGATTAAAAACAAACGCATGAAACCGGAGGTGGAGAAAGTTGAACTGGAACTCTGGTTGAAGGGTGAACTAAAGACAGATGATGATCCCGAGGAGGATGCTGGAGCGGGCAAACCGGCAGAGGCGGCTGCACCTCCACCACCGCCACCGGAGGCAGCTGCGGGCGGTGAAGCAGCTGGCGGTGCCGAGGGCGGAGGCGAGGGCGATGCTGCTGCGGCTAATTACAGTGGCTCCACAACCAATGTGCATCCCTGGCTCTCGTCTATGGTCAATTATGCGCAGCCCATCAAGTTCCAGGGCTTCGACAAGGCAATTGGTGAGTTACAGCAAAGAGGGAATGGATAGGGAATGATAAAGAAGAAGAAAGAAAATGGTTGAGAATGTAAATGTTAGGAACAGTTTGAAATAACAGTAAAGGCATGTTAAGATATGTTGGCTCGGTTCTGTTCAAAATAAATGCGTTAGAGAGTGAGAACAGTTTTGGGAACAGTTTTTGTAATAAAAGTGGGAACAGTTGGAAATAGTGAATGCATGTTGGCTCGGTTCTGTTCAAAATGCATGAGTTAGAGAGTGAGAACAGTTTTGGGAACAGTTTTTAAGGGTAAGGTGGGAACAGTTTGAAATAATAGTGAACGCATGTTTAGACATGTTTCTCGCTTTTGCTCAAAATGAATGCGTTAGAGAGTGAGAACAGTTATAGGAAAAGTTTTAGTAAAAAAAGTGGGAACAGTGAAATAGTGAATGCATGTTGGCTCAGATCTGTTCAAAAAGAATGCGTTTGAGAGTGAGAACAGTTTTTGTAAGTAAGATGGGAACAGTTTGAAATAATAGTGAAGGCCTATTTAGCTCGGTTCGGTTTGCTCAGTTCTGCTAAAAATGAATGCGTTAGAAACTGAGAACAGTTTTAGGAACAGTTGAAGAAACTCTCAATAGAAAATGTACACATTCAATTGATAGTTCGATACGTTAACAAGGAGCCCATTAAAGTGAGAACACTATTATGAGTCAGATTTTAAATGGGAACAGTTGCTTATACATGATAAGCTAGCATTGCAAGTGGAAAGAGATTAGGAAGGCGAAACACTTTGTACACAAAATTAATTATAGACAGGGACAGTTTCAAAAGCGAGAACAGCTTTTACTGACTTTTGGCATCCTCTCTCCCTTCTCCCTTCTCCCTTCCCCCACTCCCCCTCAACCTCTTGCGCATGCACCTGCAGAGAAGAACATTGCCCACAACATGTCATCATTTGCGGAATCAGCCGGCATGAACTACCTTAAACAAAGTTCCATTGACTTTGTCAATTACAACAAGCGACAAATGTCGCGCATCTACCCGAAGGGCACCCGAGCCGATTCGTCCAACTATATGCCGCAGGTGTTCTGGAATGCTGGATGCCAGATGGTCTCACTAAATTTCCAGACATCCGATTTGCCCATGCAATTGAATCAGGGTAAATTCGAATATAATGGCGGATGTGGTTATCTACTCAAACCGGACTTTATGCGTCGTGCCGATAAAGATTTTGATCCCTTTGCCGATGCCCCTGTCGATGGTGTGATTGCAGCGCAATGTTCGGTCAAGATAATTGCCGGACAATTCTTGTCGGACAAGAAGGTGGGCACCTATGTGGAGGTCGATATGTTTGGCCTGCCCTCCGATACGGTGAAGAAGGAGTTCCGTACACGTTTGGTACCCAACAATGGCTTGAATCCTGTCTACAATGAGGAAGCCTTTGTGTTCCGCAAAGTTGTGCTACCCGATTTGGCTGTGCTGCGTTTCGGCGTCTATGAGGAAAGTGGCAAGATGATCGGACAACGTATATTGCCACTGGATGGTCTGCAGGGTGGCTATCGTCATGTTTCGCTCAGGACTGAAGCGAACTTTCCCATGTCTCTGCCCATGTTGTTTGTGTGCATCGAATTGAAAATCTATGTACCTGATGGCTTTGAGGACTTCATGGCCATGTTGTCGGATCCGCGTGGGTTTGCCGGTGCTGCCAAGCAGCAGAACGAACAGATGAAGGCACTGGGCATTGAGGAGCAGAGCGGCGGGGCGGCACGTGATGCCGGCAAAGCCAAACAGGAGGAGGAGAAAAAGGAGCCACCATTGGTCTTTGAGCCAGTTACCCTTGAGTCGCTGCGCAATGAGAAGGGATTCCAGAAGGTGGGCAAGAAGCAGATCAAGGAACTGGATGCATTGCGCAAGAAGCATGCCAAGGAGCGCACCTCGGTGCAGAAGAGTCAGAACTCTGCCGTGGATAAGATGATCAAGGGCAAGAGCAAAGATGAGATACGCAACGATGCCAGCATTAAGACATCGATCAATGATCAGACATCCCAATGGACCGAAATGATTACACGTCATCGCAAGGAGGAGTGGGATATGCTACGTCAGCATGTTCAGGATTCCGAGGATGCCATGAAGGCTCTGATGTTGAGCGTGCAGGCATCGCAAATCAAACAGCTCGAGGAACGTCATGCCAGGTAAGCGATCTATCGATGCTATCGATTCATTTGTCGGCTCTTTTGATCAGCCAATTTTGGCATTTTGCATCCACAGAGATATCAAAGATCTGAATACTAAGCAGGCCAAGACATCGGCAGAGACTGCCAAGGATGTGGCAAACGATAAGACGCTGAAGACTAAAAACGAAAAGGATCGTCGTCTGCGCGAGAAGCGTCAGAACAATGTCAAGCGGTTTATGGAGGAGAAAAAGGTGAGACATGTTTTGAAAGGCATTTCATAATCCCATACTATATAGTCCTTGAGATCCATATATATATATTCTTATTCCATCTGCTTAAGTTATACCTATCAGTGAATGAACTTATTACTCAATAGTAAGGAGTGTTTTAGTCACGTCACAATGATTATAACCCCTCTACTTATTGCCCCCATTGCCTTTTAACGCAACACTCTTTATATTCATTCTCGTTCACAGCAAATCGGTGTAAAACAGGGACGCGCCATGGAGAAATTAAAATTGGCGCATACTAAGCAAATTGAGGAATTTAGTACCGATGTACACAAGGTACTGACCGAAACATTGGCAAAGACCGACACAATAACCAGTATTGAGACTGTACTTTAGACCACAAATTAAAAACCGATACCCATACCGATGACGACACCGATTACCCAAAACGATACACGATTAACGATACACGATTAACGATAAACGATAAACTATAACCGATGAACAATTAACGATGGACGACAAAATTTTAAAAACTGTTCTGCCTTGTGTCATGTGCTAGTCAAAATGTAGCTCAATTAGCAAGTCTCACGAGTAACAACCAGTCATGAGTAACGATAACGAGTATTTTTCCCACTAAAGCAGCAACAACAAAATCAACGTTATGCTAGTCTTCAGCAACAACAACAAAATCAAACAAAATCAATTTTAATTTGAGGAAAAACAAAAAAAAAAAAACAAAACAATAACAAGAAAACGCAAATAATCCACATGAAATTCAGTAGCTGCTATACACAATTTTAGCTAAATGCTAAGACGTAATTATCTATATCAATATTTATCCTTTTTATGTATGATATGTGTATTAATCGATCAATCATTATTTGTGCTTCAGTTATCGATATATGTTCCTTAAGCTTACCCAATCGATTGATTGTATCAGGTTTGTGTTTGTGGCTTCAGTTGTGTTCCTAAACATTATAACATAAACTTTTAAGTTGTTTTTAACATATCGATAAGAATTGCACAATAGTATAACTAATTGACTGCAATCTATCGGTCGTATCGATTATCGAGACTGCGCAGCAACTCAATCAATCGATTGATATTTTCTTTAAGTGCTTTTTTTTCTATTATTACTATCATTATTATTATAAGTATTATTTTTTTGAATTATCACATCTTTTAAGTTATTGAATAGCTATTTTAAGTAAGTATATATTTATTTATAGCAATAGCGTGTTTTTTTATGATTTTTATATATTTTAAAAATATTATAAAATTGTTGAAAATCAAAATTTTATAATTCAAAAACGAATTCCTCCATTTCTTTCCTTTTGCATGAAAGTATCGAATTGAGTGCAGCAAAACACAGAAACAAGATTATAAAAACTATGAATCGGAAGTTGTTTACATCGAAATTGGTTTTCAAAAATGCTCATCACTATTGCTAATACTTTCGATAACTGGCTTGCCATTATCGATAGTTTTGCAGCTTTTCAATTTTCAGCTTGTGCTTCGTATTTCTTTAACGCTTCCATTTTACAAAAAAAAAAAAACAATTGGCAGTTGAATATAATATGATCCCCTTACATCCACAATTATTTGCTAAAAGTCTTTACTTCCCTCTTACGTGATATACTATGCCAACTATATTGGATACATTCTCTATCTCTCTCTTCCACTCTCTGTGTAATATTCTTATCCCATGCTGCCGATATCATCGATACTAACAATCATCATTGCGATTAACAGCTTATGGATATGTACAAAATCGAGGAGGAGGCATATAAGACGCAAGGAAAAATGGAATTTTATGCCTAGCTAGTGTTTTGGAAATTTAAAAAGAAAAAGGCGTGACGAAGAGGAGGGGCTAAGCGCCCCTCCATTCTAAAAGTATACCCCTGGAATGAGAAGTAAACACTTTGTGCTTTATACCTATTTAAGATGCTCGACACAAGGCAAACAAACACACACACACACACACACACACACACATACGGGCGATACAGCGATATAAATGATATAGCTACACAGACACACACACACAGCAACATTTCACATACATATTTAATATTGTCGTGATTGTTGAAATACTTTGGAAAAGTCATTTGTATTCCCGATACATTAATCAATTTACATTTAATTGAAAACCAACAACAACAAAATACCAAACAAATAAATACCAAACATGTGAAGTATACTTTAGAAAATATACTTAAAAAATACCAATCCTGTTGGTATATTTTATGCATGAACAAAAAAAAAAACGGTACACCGATAAGCTTAGATCATGCCCCGATAAATGCAGGCGCAAAGCGCTCGTATTATCGATCTCTCTCTCTATTTTTTCCTTTTGGTTCATCGATTACAACTATTCGTTTTTTCGCAAAGAAATCAAAACCAACCGGTTACGAAATACCAACTGCAATATATCGTATACCCATACGTACATACATACATATGTTTCAAGGATAAATAGAAAAAAACCTAACATATACATACATATGTGTTTCCGATTTCCACCTAACAGCTTAGCAAATAAATATACTGACTGTATTAATCGAAAACAAAATCCGAATATGCAGAAAAAGCAACAAAAAAATCAAAATAAATACAAATTACAAAAAAAAAATACCACAAACATACGAATTGTCGTCATAACAAAGGAAAATATACAACAAAAACCAAAAAAAAAACAAAAAAAAATAGATGTCTAAAAAAGCGTACTAAAATGTGTGTATATTTCGAAGGCAAGGAAAAATACAAAATAAAATACTAAAGCATTTATTTTCAAATGAATGCGCTGAAAAACTTTAAATTTTCTTTAAAAACCGAAACCAATTTCAAATCGTACATACATACACACATACCATATTCAAATATACTAGTAAAATACCGAAAGTTCCGTTGGAAAATGGTTATATACATAAATATATTCAGCGAATACTTGTAAGCGTATATACATACATACATGTAATAACTGTCTTTTTAGTACGTGCATTCAAATGAAACACCCCTACCGGCTATAGATATATACAAACATACTTAACATACTAAATAGATGTACGCCCCCCTCATATTCTCTTAATATGTATGTGCGGGCATCCGATCGCAGTAAAACTTGTTAAACTTTATATCAGACGCCAAACGAAGCGATCAGTTTTTGGAGAGAAAAAAAAACAAAATAACAAAGCAAAACTACTTCGTTCAACAGCAAAAAAAAACATACAAAATATTTTCGTGTCAATGTAGCCTAAAAATATACAATAACAAAAAGAAACAAACAAAAAAAAAAATACCAGCTTCTGTTGATTTCTGTTTAAGTTGTTGCCTAAAAGGAAAGCTAAGAATTTATTAATTGTTGCATAAAAAATATCCAAGAAAATAACAAAAAAAAAAATATACTAAGTTTTAAGAGTACCTTGTACTTTGCCGTACTGTACTGTTTTTAAATGTTTTGAACAAAATCCACGCTATTATTTATGTATCACTTGAATGTGCCCTACGAAGTATACAGATACATTTACACGAAGCTTGAACATTTAGTTAACTCGTACCAGGTGACGCTACTAATTTTTATATAATAAACCAATAACGCGTACTATAACTCTGCTGATAACTGAATGTGTATCAATGTTTGTAACTACATGTAATAATCCAATATACCATATAACATATGTTACAATCTAATCAAGCGATCATCAATGATCATACTATATGCCATATTTAACAAAGAAAATTGCGAGCGTATTTTTTTTTTTTTTTTTTTTTTGAATAAATGTGATATGAAGAAAATCATAATCAATTTAGAATCTGACAACACCAAAAATGAAAATACATATTATATACTAAATTTGATTGCTAAATGTGGCCTAAGTTATTGTTCTACTATTCGATTAATTAACCCTATTAAGCCCCTATTCGTATGAGTTCCCCCTATTTCGATTTGTGCACTCAAAGGGAAAGCAAAATGTTAATCCTTTGTACTATATGGAATATAATGTGCCAATTCCACATGTGTTAGACCAAAAGCCACACACACACACACACACACACAGATACACAAACACAAACATATTTTTAGTCATACATTAGTGAAAAGGAGGCCAAGCCTCTATACACATAGACACACATATAAGAAATTTAGTTTTGTCTGTGAGTTGTGAAGATGTGAAAGCTCTCAAGATGTGAAAGCTCTCTCTCTGTAGTTGAGCTAGTTAACGGTAAATTGGCCAATTTTAAGGAATCAAAAGAAAAAGAAGAAGAAGAAAAAAACAATGTCAATTTGTTTTCAGTTTTGGAAAACGAAGAAACCAAAACCTTTATGATTTTATTCGAAATTCGAATTGATTTCTCTTCGTTTTAAGCGAAATTGTTATGGATTATACACATACATATGTACACGTATTTGTAGTATAACCCAAGCTAGGGGCCACATTTGATATATGACATATGTATATATAGTTTGTATTTCCACACGGCAGATGTGAACTATGAATTTTTTCTCATATACATACATATACATACATATTTATATACATATTTATATATATATAAATATACCAATTTTTTTTTTACTATTATATAATACGAATAGGCATTCATTTATATTACCATGCACGCGCTAATTAACCAATGGCAACTGTATAAATATTATTACAATTATATTGTTTAAAGAAATGGGGAAAAAAAAATTTAAAATGCGGGAAGGGTAGTAAAGGGGAAGAAAAGAAGAGAAAAAAAAGAATGAAATTTTACTTCAATTTAAACAATGCTGCGTACGAACTTATGATTATACATACATACATACATACTTGCATACTTTATGTATATGACTATGTACTTACTTATTGAACTATGATTATCATTATATCATTACTGTTATACTTATTGCAATTATACTGATTACCCACCAGCATCACTATTATGATTACTACACACATGTATATCACTATTATTATTATTATTATTATTATTATTATCATTATTGTTATTGCAATAATTGTTGTTATATTGATTCTATATTGTTATAGTTTACCCCATCGATTGCTCAACTAAGAAATCGGAGAAGAAATCTCAAACCAGACAAGAATTGTAACATTATAGCATCTATCTGTTTCTGTTTCCGCAAATTTGCAAAGCAATAAACGAAATAAACGTTCCATTTGCTCATATTGGATTCAGTTTCTTTGTTTCTCTTTTCTGTTTTAGTTTATCAGCACTTTAAAGCTAAAAACTCAGCTCGTAACTCCCTCAATTGATGCAATTATTTTTGAATTTAATTTCGTCGAAGCAAAAAGAAAGAACTCTATAAATATACAAACATATACAAATACATATACGATATATACATATGTATATGTATTAAATGAAAATTGTAATTATAGGCATGTGATTTGATTTTTTGTTCTATATAAGGCATATTTAACCACTATAGTACGAGTACTTTAGTTCTCAATAAGATTTTTTTGAAAAGCAATTTTCCGTAACAAATCGGACGAGAATGAATAAAGTAGTCTACGCGTCGGGAAGGAGGAGTATATATAATATACAACCCTGTGTGTACGCAATTATAGTGAATTATGTATTGTAGTAACTGATACAAAAATTGAATTGTATTTTTTTTGTCTTTATTATACACTGCTCTTTACGCCTCTGTTCTATGTTTTTGTGAAACGCTGAAAACCCCAAAAATAATAAAAAATCCAAAATTCTTGGCTGAACAAAACAAACAAAAACTGTAAAAGATACTTATGAAATTTGGTGTTGAGGTCATTATGAAAATTGGAAATAAAATTTTCTGATGAAACGGCTTTACATTGTGTTTAATTGGGATTTAGGTTGAAAGTGGGAGAAAAACGAATAAATTGTGGATAATAATTTTTTGAAAGTTGAATGTCTATAGATTTCACTCATGTGGTGTCCATCTTACAAAGCTTTTCTAGCGGGAAATCTAGCTTTTTTCGGGCTTGGTACATTTTATTTTCAAACAAAGATGGCGCGCTTCCAGCAACTTTTTAACTTTTCTTCCGCCAGATGTCGAGTGGCGCTGTGGTTGTTGTTGGCCAAGCAGTGCAAGCAGTTTACTTAATAGAGCTCTGTTAGCGAAAAACAAGCAGATTTTTACTTGGAATAAGGGGGTTTTTTTCCATTTATAATTCGAAATTGCGGTAAAACTAGAGCAGCTAGCGAAAGGCGGTTTTTTGCAATCCGTTAATTTTTTCTTCTTTAAACAGTACACGAGTGGCCAAGTTCGTAGAGTGCGCAGCTCGCCCTGGAGACGTCTGATTTGGCTGTTGTTTTCAGTTTCTCACGTTTATTTTTTAACAAAACCGTTGGAAAAATGCCCAAAAGGCGCCAGGAGGGCGTGTCCTTTCATAAATCGTTTTAAAATAGTCATAGATTGCCTACTTCAGGAGTTGATAACGCAAAAAACAAGAGCAGCGCAACATAGGCCTTATTAACGCACTGTTAAGGGCAGTCGTTCTAACAGCGCAACAAGTGGCCTTTTTTAGTGCATTTCTACTGCCGGTAGGTGGTTTGAAGCTTTTCAGAAGCGGTCACACTGTTTACATTATAAAACAACACCAGTTTCAAGTGTTAATTGTCAATATTTTCAAAAATACCAAAGGAAACATGAACAGAATCTGCCAAATCCTCTTGCGCCCCAGCTATGCGAGTAATCTGACAGCAACAGCTCGCACAACAATGCCGTTGCTGGTCACGGCGCCTCGCTGCTGGTACAGTGCGGATGCAGCTGCACCGCCTGAGGCTCTGGACAAACCGACATTGGACAAGCTGGTGCGCACCAACAAGGTGGTCGTCTTTATGAAGGGCAATCCACAGGCACCGCGCTGTGGCTTCAGCAATGCTGTGGTGCAAATAATGCGTATGCATGGCGTGCAGTATGACGCACACGATGTCCTGCAGAACGAGGCACTGCGTCAAGGTAAACGAACTTTGCTGCACAACTTATCAAGCCATGGTGTTCGGATCTAACCCTACTTTCAATTGCTCCACTGCAGGTATCAAGGACTACACAGATTGGCCTACCATTCCGCAGGTTTTCATCAACGGCGAATTTGTTGGGGGCTGTGATATTCTGCTGCAGTTGCACCAAAGCGGCGATCTTATCGAGGAGCTCAAGAAGGTGGGCATTGTTTCGGAGCTACTAAAGGCCAAAGAGGCTAAGGACGAAGCGAAAAAGTAACCAAACTTACAAAGAACAACTACAAATTAATTGTTAAACGCAACGTTTTATTATTAAATATGTTTAATTAATACGTTAAATTGTTAAACTCTTGGTTCAAACTATATTTTTGCTGTTGCGCGCCTTGGCCCGGCGCTCCCTGCGCTCCTTGGCCTCTCGCTCGCGCTGCTCCCTCTGGGCATCGATGTGCTCTAAGTGGGCGAGTATCCGAAGATGTGCGCCGTGTATCAGATCGTCGACCTGCAAAAGCTCGCGACATTTCTGCTGCCATTCGGCATTTCTCATATTTACCAGAATTTGCGTCATACTCTTCGCTATGGAATTGCGAATCACCTCATCCGGTGGCGACCGCCTGCGAGGACGACGTCGTGCTCTGGGTGCACTTTGCTGCGGCATCTCTTCTTCTTTCGGCTGCTGTTCTTCTTCGGACGACATCTTTTTTTATACTAACTGTCTGTTAAGCCGAGCTTACCCAACACGGGCTTACGAAAGGACTTTAACAGTGGCCCAACATTGTTATCGAACTTCGTGGTTATCGAACTGCTGTTGATCGAACACTCTGTTAAGCCGAGCTTACACAACACCAGCTTACGAAAGGAATTTAACAGTGGCCCAACACTGGTATCGAGCTGCTGTTGATCAAGCTTTAAACTGCCCATAAATTTACCCCTTGATGGCCAACTGTTTCTTTTGCATAATTATTTTCTATATTATTAATTATTGCAATATAATATAATACATGTTAATCTTTAGTTGGTATTCTCCAGTTAACACAGCAATTTGTTATTGTTTTTCTTGAATTTCGCGTTATTTTTTTTATTGTTTCGTTCGTTTTGAAGGTAATTAGTTACATGTACAAATATATATATTATATGTATTGTATATAGATTTTATTTATATATGAAACAAAAATATAACTTATTCGGTAGTTTGCCCTATTAGTAAACAATAATAAAAAGTGTTAAACGCGATATGCCGTACAAATATATATCGATTTATATATGTGGAAATATATATATGTATATGTGTGTTTGTTTTTGTATATGTGTTATGTTTATAAAAAAAGTAAAATTGTTTTTAATACTTCTAAAGTTCAGCTTTCGTGTAGTTCGATTATCAGCAGCACATGAAACATAAGGACATCGCCCGACGAGTAACGAGTAACGGTAACGGTAACGAGTAACGATAACGGCCTCAGCTCGGCTCAGACAATCGATGACTTCTCCAGCATGGAAGAGGTATCCAAGAACATTTCGCAGCTGCTGCTCAGAATGTCGTAGAGCTCATGGGGAGCATCGCCAGCAATAGGATTGCCAAAGGGGAAGAACGACGAGAGTGTCGCTAGCTGCAGGGCTCCCCCATTTACATGCAGTCCATTGGCTCCAGTGGCGCCAGTGCTAGGCATCGACTTGCGACGACGTTCCACGCCGTCCACATATTCGATGGGCTCCTCCTCCTTCTGCTGCTGACTCTGACTGGGTCGCTGCTCACCGACAGCATCGTAGAAGGCATCGGGCAGCTCATCGAAGTTCTGCAGTTCGAGACAACGCTGCATCTTGGCAATATTGCTCAGCAGCATTCGATGGAAGAGATCCACCTGTGGCTGACCGCCACCGCGTATGTCCAGCACAGGCAGCCAACGGAAGTAACACTGTTCCCACACAGCCAGATCGATGATTCGATGCGCTGGCTGCAGATAACGATCCTGCGGCACACTGGATTGCGTGGAGAACAGCTGCGGATTGATGGTGTAGCGGGATGGCGATGCACCCAGTCCCGCTGATCCTCCCACTCCTGCTGCTGCCGAACCCGGCGAAAGTAACTTGTGCCCGCCGCCGCCGCCGACGGCCAGAGATCGACGATGATTTTGGGCAGCTGCCAAATCGCCACGTTGTCGTTGATACAGCGGATTGCTGAAGAACATCTTGTCCTTCTCGGAGAACTGCTCACCCCAATCCCAGACAGGACGTAGCACCAGACGCCCCTCGTTGACGGCACGTGCCCGCTGCGCCTGGCTGTCAAACTGGAAGGTGTCAAAGATGGGCATAAAGCACGAGTCCCACAGCGTGGTCAGATACGTTTGCGAGAACTCAAACTCGTCGGGGAACTGCTGCAACAGCTGCCACACGCAGTCCAAGAAGAGCAAAAACACCGGACTCTGTTCGCCATCGGACTGCTCGCTGCTGCCACCGCCGCCGCCGACACAGACGTGACCCAATCGCCGCTGGAACGGATGCTCCAGTGCAATCCATTCCTTTTGCACCAGCGACTGAAAGCCATCGATGCTGCGGAAGTGTGGATCGAGCAGCAGCTGCGTCAGGCTGCTAATCACACAGCAGAGATCCCGTCCGTTTGACTCCTGCAGCACACACGTGATGGAGGCACGCAGCGTGGCCGCTGCCTCGTTGGCATGACGGAGACACAACGAGACATACAACAGCCAGTTGGTCTTCTCGAGCAGACCCAGATACTTGTCATCCTGCAGCATGAACTTCTCTGGTGTCTCGGGGGTGCAGAGACGTCGCAGCTTCTGATAGGCACGCTGCACATCCTGTATGCTGGGCAACAGATCCGTTAGCTGTATCAGCTTCAGACTCTTGCGCTCATCACACTTGCGCACCAGCTCCAGCATGATGTTCTCCATTTTGGTATCCTGCTGCGAGGCAGGCTGCAGTTCGGCCAGACGCACCAGGGAGGCGGCACTGCTGCCATAGCTGTACACCCAGAAGGCAGCACGTGAATCACAAAAGGCCAACGATAGCTGCAGGAAACGCTCGATCTCACAGCACTTGGGTATGACGAAATGTGGCGGCAATTGATACTTGCAGGCCTGCAAACGATTCTGCAGCTGAGGCACCGAGCTGGCACTGATCACCTGCCACTCGGTGGCACCGCAACGTATCAACTCGCGTGCCCAATCGTTCTTGCTGCCATACATGCTGACGCCCACTAATGTGGTGGAATAGTAGGGCTCTCGATAGGCATAAGCAAAGCTCAGATCATGCCGCATGGGATATGCGAAGCGTGCCAGCGCCGAGGCGATCAGCTTGCCATAATCACTAGCCCCACTTAGCTTCGAGTCCTGCTGTTGGAATGCGAATTTGAGCAGGCGAAAGTTCTGGCAGATCACATGCAGCGCCACTATGCGCCCATTGATGTTGTGCTGCTTGGCCGGCTCCAGTTTCTTGCGTCTACTTCCTGTGCTGGCCATGCGCGCTGCCTGCAACGCTGTCGCCGCCAGACTCTGCTCGGCAATCGTATAGATCTGATCAATGTTGTTCAGTGTCACCTCATTCCGCCCCAGATATGCGTTCTCTTGATACAGATCACTGACCAGCGGCGCCGTTGATAGCGTTGAACCACCAAACGTCCGTCCGTGCAGTGGCACAAAGGCTAATTTGAAATTGGTTACACTCAGCAGGCCAAATACGGATTCCTTGTGGTTGGATCTGTTCCTGTTGCTGCTGCTACTGCTGCTGTTGCCATTGCTGTTCGAGTTCGTGTTGGAGTTGGTATTGGATGTGCTGTTGCTGTTGTTGGAGTTGCTGTAGCTACTGTTGAGTGAGGTGTTATTGCTGTTGCTGCCGCTGCTGCTGCTGCCTGTTCCTCCTCCTCCTTCCGAGCCAAAGGCAATGAGCGTGTACATGTAGGCGGGCGCTGATGCAACAATCTGCTCGCCGGGCAGCATGCGTGGCTTGGCCAGATGAACATCTCGCAAATCGCTGGGCAGGCACCATTCGTTTGTATCCGCTGTGGCGCGTACATCACCTGGCATGGGCGCCACGTAGCTGGTGAAGGTGTTGCGCTTACGATGGTCTGGCATCTCTTTGCTGCCAGTGGCCATCCTCAGTTGTCCCTCTTATGTTGTTGCTGTAATTATTGCTTTTTTTGTTGTCGTCGTTGTTGTTGTTGCTCGTCTGGAACGTCGTTTGAATATTCAATTATTTGTTACTTCCTGTCTGCCGCTGTCGTTGTTGTTGTGGGCGCACACACACTCATACACACGTTATTCGCACCTGGCCGTTTACCGTTAGCTGTCGTTGTTGCTGCCACTGCCGCCACCGCCACCGCCTCCAAAGATTGAAAAAGTGCGCACTCTGCGTTGGCCCAACATGATATGGAAAAAGAACAACAACAACAGCAAGTGGATAATAGTTAATTAATAGGCGTACAGAGGCACACACACACACACACACAAACACACACAAGACACATGAGAGGCCCAGGCACAGGCACGAAGGCACACATGCACCAGCACCACCACCACCCGCAAACAAGCATAGACCAAATTAGAATTATCGTCGTTTGATAAGTTTATCAGTTGCGCTTACCTTATTATTTTTCCCTCTTATTTCGGTTTCGGTTTTGGTTTCTCGTTTCGTTTTGTTTCGTTGCTACGCTATCTGTGTGTTGTTGTCGTGTTGCCGCTGCTGTTGCTGCTGCTGCTGGTGTTGTTGCTAATCTAAACGTATTTATTAATATGTCATCTTTGTGCATCATCTATCAGCACACTCACGCACTTATCTATATGCATTTATTTATTTATTATTTTCGTTGTTGCCATCAATGCTATATATGTGCACACATATATATGGCCATATATATGCTGGTCATTTGTACGCGCACACATGCACACTGCTTGCATGTCAAATACGCGTAATCGTTATCGACAAGTGCACAGCTGATATACTCATGCGAACACTTTAACAACACTACATCACATCGATAGGTTTCGATTTTGTGACGTCACAACTTAAATTGCATCGAAAAATTTGTTTTATTTTGCAATAATTAAACACATCACTCTTTATCAAACTATCCTTGAGCCTTTATGAACTGGCTCAGACTGTAAGTTTGTTTATACCAGAAACAAGCAAATTTATTTTATTTTATTTATTTCTCTGAAATTGTTACGTATTAGCATATAGTAGCTCCATATTTTTGAAGAAATGTTTCAGTTCTTGATTCATGTAAATCTTTTGTTTAGTGTTGCCTAATGCGCAACTTTTCATCGCCTTGCTGCTGTTATCGACATCGGTATTGGATAAGTTGCAAAGCTTGTCAACACCAACAAGAAAAGAATTTGGCCGGCGACCACGCGGCAGAAGGTAAATTGGGCGTATGTAAACTAATTAACTCCTCTATTGAGGATATTGTCAAAGGAAACCCCACTTATTGTTATCAATTCTTAGACTGTGCATGCTTTGGCTACCACGCAGCAGTCGATGCTTTACAACTTGCCTGATATCAATATCGTCATCGCCATCGTCATCGTCACCCTCGACATTAATAACAAATTTCAATTGCCTTTTTCAACTGTCACCTGCGGTTGGACGCACTAGAAATTTTGCGAGGCACGGAAGCAACAAGAGCGCGCAAACGTTGCGAATACTAAACGATTATTGCCAAACACCAGCAATATCAGCGAAGCTAGCAAAGATGTCTGATCAAGTCAAGTATTTGGAAACGCCTGACAGGTCGGAAACGGACAAGAAGGTCTATAAGTGAGTATCTTGACTCCACTAGATAAATACAGCTGCTGTTCGTATGAGTGTGCAGCCCCATTTGATGATCGGCAACAATTTACTCAACTGACTAAGCTGAACACAATTAAGCATGAGAATGTGTGTTGCACGAGTTAAATGGAACCTGCTAAGCTTCTTAGATCAGTCAAAGAAAGAAACCACAATTTAGATTAATGTATACACAAAGTTACCTTAGACTAATCCCCTTTACCTTGCTAACCTTAGCACCTTGCTAACCACTGACATTTTGTATCGTCTTTAGAACTCTGTTGTTGCCCAATGGAATGCACGCATTGATAATCTCGGATCCGACCCCCATACCGCACGATGGTTTCACCACTTCGGACTCTTCGATGGAGGATGATACTTCGGGCGAGGTGGAGAGCAGCCACAGTTCCAGTGAGAGCACAGACTCGTCCAGCTCGTACACCGGAAACTGTGATTCGGACTCCGATAGCGAGGTGGGTGACGAGAAGCTGGCAGCTTGTGCTGTCCTCATGGACTACGGCTCGTTTGCCGAGCCAATCAGCTATCAGGGATTGGCACATTTCCTGGAGCATATGATATTCATGGGCTCCGAGAAATACCCGGAGGAGAACGTATTTGATGCGCACATCAAGAAGTGCGGAGGCTTCACCAATGCCATAACCGACAGCGAGGATACTCTCTTCTATTTCGAGGTGGCTGAAAAGCATCTCGACTCGAGTCTGGATTACTTTACCGCTCTCATGAAGCATCCTCTGATGAAACAGGAGGCAATGCAGCGTGAGCGTTGCTCGGTTGATTCTGAATTCCAGCAGATTGTGCAAGAGGATGAGACACGTCGTGATCAGTTGCTGGCCAGCTTGGCCACTGAAGGCTATCCGCACGGCACCTTTGCCTGGGGCAATATGAAGACCCTCAAGGAGAATGTCGACGACGCGGAAATGTACAAGTTGCTGCACGAGATTCGCCGTGAGCATTATGCCGCTAATCGCATGTACTTGTGCCTGCAGGCTCGCCTGCCCATGGATGAGCTAGAGACGCTTGTGATGCGTCACTTCGCGGACGTGCCCAGCAATGACACTAAATCCCCCGATCTAAGTAAATTCAACTACCGCGATGCCTTCCGGCCCGAGTTCTATGAGCATGCGTTCTTCGTGAAGCCCGTGGAGAATGTATGCAAGCTGGAGCTGACCTGGGTGCTGCCCAGTGTCACCCAGTACTATCGCAGCAAGCCAGATCAGTTTCTCTCCTACATCTTTGGTTACGAGGGCAAGGGCAGTCTGTGTGCCTATCTGCGCCGCCGTCTCTGGGCTCTGGAACTGGTGGCTGGCATCGATGACAATGGCTTCGATCTAAACTCCATCTATAGTCTGTTCAATGTGTGCATTTATCTAACCGACGAGGGATTCAAGCACATCGATGAAGTGATCGCCGCCACCTTTGGCTTCGTCAAAGTCGTGGCCAATGGGGATCCCCAGAAATTGCGTGAGATCTACAGCGAGCAGCAGGGCATCGAGGCAACAGGTTTCCGTTTCCAGTCACAACGCCCTGCCATGGATAATGTGCGTCATTTGGTGATCAACAGCAAATACTTTCCACCCAAGGATATACTCACTGGCAAGGAGCTGTTCTACGAGTACAATGAGGAGCATCTCACTGAACTGATTGCACATCTCAACGAGTTTAAATTCAATGTAATGCTGACATCCCGCAAATACGAGGATTTGGTGTTCAACAAGACAGAGCAATGGTTTGGCACCGAATACACCAGCATTCCCATGCCAGCCAAGTGGCAAAAGATGTGGCAGGAGGCAGATACCACGAGTATACCGGAACTCTTCTTGCCAGAACCGAATCGCTTTGTTACCACTGAATTTACCAACTTCTGGCACCAGGCAGGCAAACCGGTGGTGCCTGAGGCACCCAAGAAGCTCTTGCATAACGACATCTGTGAGTTGTGGTTCCGTGCGGACGACAAGTACGAGCTGCCCGAGGCATTCATGGCCTTCTATTTCATCTCGCCGCTGCAGCGCAAGTCTGCCAAGAAGTAAGTTGCAAGTTGCTATCTCGCTCTCTCTTTCTACAACGTTCTCACTCTCTCTCGCTCTCTTTCAGTGATGCCATGTGCGCCCTGTACGAGGAGCTGGTTAAGTTCCATGTCAGCGAGGAACTGTATCCGGCCACAAGTGCCGGGCTCAACTATACTTTTAGTGTCAGCGAGAAGGGACTCATCTTGCAGCTGCAAGGCTACAATGAGAAGCTGCATCTGCTGGTGGAATCAATTGCCCACGCCATGGTGACAGTGGGCACAACTCTTAACGAGGAGATGCTCGCCACATTCGTAAAGGATCAGCGCAAGAGCTATTTCAATACGCTCATCAAACCACGCGCCCTCAACAGGTGAGTCCAACAATCAGCTTACCTTAGACCCAAACTGAATCTTCTCTCTCTCTCTCTCTCTCTGCGCTCTCTAGGGACGTCCGCCTCTGTGTGGTCGAGCACATGCGTTGGCTAATGATTGACAAGTATAAGAGTCTGAACGATGTCACGCTGCAGGATCTAAAGGATTTTGCCAGCCAATTCCCACAGCAGTTGTATGTGCAGGGTCTGGTGCAGGGCAACTACACGGAAGAGTCGGCCCACAATGTCATGAATACGCTGCTGACACGCCTGGGCTGCAAGCCCATCCAGGAGCGTCTATATATAGACGATCGTACTGTGCAATTGCCCCAGGGAGCGCACTATATACGCGCTCGTGCGCTAAATGAACAGGATACCAATACGGTGATCACAAACTACTATCAGATCGGACCGAACTCAGTGCGACTGGAGTGTATTCTCGATCTGCTGATGATGTTTGTGGAGGAGCCACTGTTTGATCAGCTGCGCACCAAGGAGCAGCTGGGTTACCATGTGGGCGCCACAGTGCGCATGAACTATGGCATTGCTGGCTACTCGATTGTTGTGAATTCGCAGGAGACCAAAACGACAGCGAGTCATGTGGAGAAGCGTATCGAGGTGTTCCGCAACAATATGCTGCAGATACTCGAAGAGATGTCGCAAGAGGATTACGATCATACCTGTGATTCGTTGATCAAACTGAAGCTGGTCGCCGACATGGCCCTGGCAACGGAGGTATCGCGCAATTGGAACGAGATCATCAGCGAGGAATATATGTTCGATCGCCGTCGCCAACAGATCGAAGTGCTACGCATGCTGTCCAAGCGGGAGATACTTGCCTTCCTGCTGGACAATGAGATCACAAATATGCGCAAGGTTTCCGTACAGATTATTGGCCACAATCCACAGTTCAAGCCCAAATCGCTGCTGCTGCTGCATAAAGGTTTTATGACAAAGCGGCACGAGGCCGATATCGTTATGGCCAACAGTGACGAGGTGCCTGTCGAGGAAGAGATCAAGGATGATTCGGAGTCGGAAGAGGAGGATGACGATGAGTTGTTTGAACAGTTGGCCAACAAGTTGAACGTTGTCTTCTTGCCACAGGAAGGAGATGCCACCACAATTGTTGATATTGCTGAATTCAAAAGTAATCTCGATCTGTATCCCAGCCAGGCGGTTGCTCCCTCGCAGGAGACACCACGAGTACTTCTCATCGAGGACGGACTGATGAACACGTGAACTCAATCGCAGCTCAACTCACTCCCTCCTCAATCCCTTCACATAAGTTAACCACCAAAAAGAGAATCAATCGAAACAACCAACAACAGCAACAGAAGATAGCTATGTTCATATTTATAATTACATCTAGTTTAATAAGGCAGCCCCAGCAGGATGACATTCTTTAAGCTAAGCACCTGACACGGAACACACACACACACGAACACACACACACACAGAACCCAACACTCACTTGACGTTGCATTGGAAAGAATAAAAAAAGGATGAGAGCAATGCATTTGTAACTTACGAAAATATAAAATTAAAGTAATAACTTTATAATAATCACCTCAATAAATCAAAGCCACAATTAAAAGTGTAACGGTTCTTTATTATTATAAGATTGTGTCAACTGCGAACCCACACTTGATCAGTCTCTATAGCCAAGTTTATATTGCCTTGTTCATCTGTATGAACAGCTAGATCTCAGAGACTATAAAAGCTAGGACTATCAAATTTGTTGGCAACATGTATTATTACTGCACAAAGATTAAGTTTATTTTAGATTTTGACCACGCCCTCGTAAACCGAATTTCTAGCGTAGTTTTATTGCAGGAGAGTACAATTTTAGTAAACACATTAACTATCAATGCACAAATGATTTCTCAAAATTTGCTTGCAATCGGATAATTTATATAGAAGTTATTAAGGAAATTATTTAAAAAGCTGCTGATTACCAAACCGCTCCCTGCAAAGCATGCAACAGAAAATATGCTACACATTGAAGCGGGTATATGACAGTTGAGCACACTCGACTATAGCTGTCTTATTAGTTTGATTACAAAGTTGATTTAACTCAGTTTAAAGTACCTCTTAACTTGAAACCATGAGGAGTAACTGCACCTTTCATCAAAAATTCTGTAATACTCAAGCTGAGTCATAAGCCACGCCTAGAGAATGATAACTATCTGTTTGTTTTGCTGGTATGGGATCATCATTTCTTTATTTTCATAGTTTGTTTTTATATATTTACATGTTGTATCAACTTGAATATATGTAAATGTTATATCAAAAAGATTAGGTTTCCTTTCTTAGTACGTGTTTGATTTATAAATGAATATTGTTCTTTGTGTGTAGTCTATTTGTTAACGTATTTATACAACAATTCAATAACAAGTCACTCTCTATATGCAATATGAAAATATATAAACATATGTGTGTGTGTGTGTGTGTTTCGTAAGCCAATATGGGGTGTCAGTATTATCCATCTATGTGTTTTAACTTATGAAACAATTGTAAATACGTATGTATGTAGTTTATTTGTGTCTTTATCAGTTGTTCTTATTCTTGTTCAGTTGTTCTTGTTTCACAGGGATCTTAACTTAGTCAAGCGGAAGACGAATACAAAAATTATTAACAATAATGAAAAAAAATATATATATATATGTATATGAAAAAAAAAAGAAAACAAATCGAAGAATATAACAAAAATAATTGATGTAACTAAAGTATTTTGTTTGTTTTGTTTTTTCCATAATTTCTTTCTTTGATTATATCGCATATATACACAGATTGATTAAAGATATATAGTTATTTATGTTACGATTTAGATTTAGATATAATTTTGTTGTATTTAGTTTGCTTAATCTGTCTAACGATGCTTAACACGGATTCACTGAATAATTTTGGTCGCTTTGGGCTTTGAAACTATCTCTCTGTCTCTTTTACGTCTTCTTCTCCTCCTTCTTAGAGCTTCTGCAGCTCGGTGGAGTCAGCCAGATAGCGGGACTGTAATATCCTAGGCGAACGCTCGTTAGTATCCTGGAGCAGACCCTCCTCGTGCTTGCCGTTCGTCGCATTGCCATTGCCATTGAAGATGCGCGAGATGAGCGATGTATTGGACTGTTTGAATGTCAATCGTTTGCCGTTCATCATCTCGGGCAGATCGTCCAGTCCACGATGCAATGAGAGACGATCCAGCTCCGTTTCGGAACCATTTCGCCGGGCACGCTCCGCTGCCAATTGTGCCTCATACTCGGCCGTGCGCAACGTTTGACTTGTTGGCTTGCGATACATTTTCAACAGCAGTGAGGAGCAAACAACGCTCACCGAACTGGCGGCCATGGCCACCGATGCCATCCATGGCTGCAGTGTGAAACCGAACGGTGTGAAGAGTCCACTGGCCAGAGGAATGCCCAGTAGATTGTACATGCTGGCAAAGAGGAAGTTATAGCGTATGCGACGCACTGTGCAACGCGAGAGATCCAGACAGGCGACAACGTCCAGTAGATCGTTGCGCATCAATACAATGTCCGCAGCCTCGGCGGCCACATCGGTGCCAGCGGCAATGGTGATGCCCACATCGGCCTGGGCCAGCGCTGGGCTATCGTTGACCCCATCACCGACCATGGCCACACGTATGCCGCGCTGTTGAATGCGCTGTATCTTGGCCACCTTGTGCGACGGCAGCACCTCCGCGTAGACAGTCCGTATGCCCACCTGGCAAGCACAGACAGAGAGACAACGAGAGAGAAAGAGAGATTAGTAAGGAGCACCAAGCAGATGATCTGTGTGCACTCACCTCACGCGCTATGCTCGCCGCTGTATGCTTGTTGTCGCCCGTCAGCAGTACCACATCGATGCCCATGCGCTTGAGCGTGTAGACAGCAAGATGCGCCTCCGGCTTGACCATGTCGGCCACAGCGAACATGCACACTAGCTGCCCGTTGAGGGCGCACAGCACGGCAGTGTGTCCCTTGAGCTCTTCGCGTGTCATGCAGTCGCTAATCTCGAGCGGCACATCAATGCCATTCCGCTGCATCCACTCACGATTGCCAATGAGCACATGTATCTCGGGACCATCGATCAGTGGCAGCAGCGGCTGCTCCAAATGTGGTGCCAGCAATTGCTGTTCCAGCAGCTTGGGCTGCAGCTGATCAATGCTCGCGCCATTGTCCATGGACACTGGCTTGTTGGGTTCGGTGCGCCAGAGGTTCTCATAGTTGATGATGCGCTCAGCGTTGCAGGCCTGCCGCAGCGCTTGCTCGTAGTTGGAGACACTGGCACGGATGCCGCAGCCAGGCACTGCCTGGAAGTTGGAGCTCTTGCCGAAGCTGGTCTGCACGTTCAGCATGTCCTTGGCAAACTGCACTATGGCCGAGGCAATGGGATGCTCGCTGTTCTGCTCGGCGGCACCAATGATGGTCAATGCACGCGCCAGACTGCACACCTGGGGTGGCACCAGCAGTGTGACACGGCTGGTCATCGGTGTGCCGTGCGTAATGGTGCCCGTCTTGTCAAAGACAACAGTTTTCACCTGCAGATGGGCATGGAATTGTTTAATAAGGGAGGAATGAGAGAAGACGCAATCTACTCACCTTGTGGGCATTTTCCAATGCTGTGGCTCCCTTGACAAGCACACCATTGGTGGCACCCGTGCCGGTGGCAACCATGACAGCTGTGGGCGTCGCAAGACCGAGGGCACAGGGGCAAGCAATGGCCAGCACGCTTAGGGCACACTTGAAGGCATAGCTAATCACAATTGTATTGCGATCCATGTGCTGCTTATGCTCCTGCGACACCGGCACCAATGAATCATCAATGAATCCCGCTATAATCCAACCGATCAGCGTCACAGTGGATATGGCCACCACAAAGGGCACAAAGTAGCCGGCAATGCGATCGGCAAGCTGTTGAATGGGCGCCTTGGAGGTTTGTGCCTCCTCGACCAGACGTACAATCTGCGCCAGCGTTGTGTTCTCCCCGGTGTGCGTTGCCTCCACCAAGAGCACACCATTTCGATTGATTGAGCCGCCAATGACAACGGCACCCTTGCGCTTCGCCACCGGCATTGATTCGCCCGTGATGAGAGACTCATCGCAACTGGAATGACCATAGAGTACTTTGCCATCCACTGGCACCTTGGCGCCGGGTATCACCTTCAGTATGTCACCACGCTGTACATAATCCACTGAAATTGTCTTCTCGCTGATGATATCAAAGTCAGGTGAGATCTCGACAAGCAAAGCATCGGCAGCCTTCAGGGAGAGCAACTTGGACAACGCCTCCGATGTCTTGCCCTTGGCAATGTGCTCCAGCCAACGGCCCAGCGAGATGAAGATCAATAGCATTGGGGGCGTATCGAAGAACGTTAACGGCGAGCTATTCTGTTCCATTAGGACGGCAGCAATGACAACGGCCACAGAATACACATACGAGATGGTGGTGACCATCGAGATGAGCACATCCATGTTGGTGGTGCCGTGCTTGATGGCGCGATACGATTGCACATAGAAGTGAAAGCCGCCAAAGAATTGCACCGGCGTGGAGAGTAGAAACATCACAAGGTTCTCTATGGAGAGACCAGGGACAAGGCAACACATCTGTGCGTGCCCCTTGTCGCTCATCTCGAACATGAAATAGATCATGGCCACCATGCAGGGACCGCCAAAGATCAATGAGACGAGGAATGCATTGCGCCACTTGCGTATCTCCTCCTTGTGCTCCAGATAATTGTGCGTCATCTTGTCACGCCCACTCAGCAGCTTCGCCTCGAATCCCAGCTCCTCGATCGCCTCGCATATGCTCCGCGGTCCTGTATCATCTGTTATGTAGCGGAATTTACCTGGAAAGCAACAGCAAAAAAATAAATATGAAGATCGTTTGCAGAAGGGAAGTTTGTAAGGAGCACCCTGTGCTCGTAATACAGTAGTGTCCATAAAAGTTGACTAGCCGTTTAAGAGATCTACTTAGTTGCAGACAAGTTTAATTAATGTACCTCTTGATAATATATTGAATTAGGATAAAGTTACTATACTACTTACTGTAGATATACTATTATTAATGATAAATAGGATTTCATGGGAAGTGTGCAACAGTGCTGCCAGGTCAGCCTTTTTCTGTACAGGTCCTTTAATTTTATTGTCTAGTCTAAAAAAATCTCGAAATCTTTCCTTTTCTTATTGCTTAAACATATTTTTCTCCTCTAATTCAACGTATAATCATATAATTTGTATAGTAATCAATATCCCAATTATTTGATTATGTTTTCAATCATAAAAAGGAACATACATACATGTCCTAGGAACGAATATTTCAGAAATATTGATTTATACTGCCATATTTCGATAAGGCACATTTTCAATGTAAAGGATGATTTTTTAGCTATTTTTTTTTTGGCAACACTGGTTTAAAAAGCTGACGCACGTTTCGTGTTTTGTATCCCTATCAAACATCTTCAAATTGGTCTATAATTTAACCATGAATCGTCTTACAACGCTTTAAATTATATGGACCGTACTATCGATTCAAATAACGATTTCATGCATTTCTCTGAATTTTATGTGTTTTTTTTTTTTAAACTTTTCTATAGCTCTTAAAAAATCACCCTTTATAAAGAACCATTAGAACATTGTCAATTAAGCATGTGGATTTTCAAACATTTACATAATTATGCTATTTTAGCCTTTTTTTGTAATCAACAAACCTATTGTCCTGTTTTTTATCTTCTTTTCCTATTGTCTAACAGTTTATTTTATATTACTCTATCCTCTTTTGGTGAGGGCAGGCTGGCAGCCCTGGTGCATACATAAGGTAAAGTATTTTACTACAGCCTATTCATAAAACTAGTTCTAGTTAATTCCCATATCATAACATATCAAAGCTATATCATATACATACATATATGTAGATATATCATGTCTAGGATTCCCCCTTCACTTTCCAATGAGCATCAATTTAATGAGCTTGCCTTGATTCTAATTTACAATAGGCTTCAATTTCAGTAAAGTGTGCCTAGAGTTATGACCACGCCTGTGTGCAACAGCTATTGAAATTTTGTACATTGTTGCTTAAGATAAATATTATTATTATTATTATTATTAAAATGATTCATAAATTGGTAAGACATGCCACGACAGTTGGTTGATCTATTTTGATGACCATGACTGTCTGGGCGCCAGTCGCAAAAGTCTTTGTCCCTCTCTCTCGGACTGTCTGCGGGGCAATTGGAATTGGAGCGCATAAGTACGTTAGAATCTAGTTGGCTTTCAGTTATTTTTATATACATTTCTTGTTGTTGTTACTTTGTTTGTTATTGGTGGCTTGACAACAACCGCTATGCGCAACCGGTTCATGCAAAATTGCCGGATTCAATTGCCAAGTGGAGCTGTGCGAATGTCGCCTCCCCAGCTCCTTCCCCCCGTCTTCTCCTTGGTACAATGCAACAAACCTCGTTAAACAGCTCAAATATCAATTGCATGCACTTTACTCTGGCTGCCACTGTATGTGCGTGCGTGTGTGTGTGTGTGGGCAATGGGCTGTTGAACTTGGCCAAGAAGCAGAGGAAGCAGCAACAGCCTGCAAAGCCCAGAAGCCCCTGTTAGTTTCGGGGCAGCACTGTTTGTCGCCCTTCGTTGTTGTTGTTGTTGCAACTTATCGATAAGATACGCGTGTACATTATTCGTTGTATCGCTGTTGTAGCCGCTGATTAACATGTTATGCAGCTCAAAACAAAAGCGAAAAAAAGAACAGAGGGGCTCAACAACAAATTAGTTACCAACTCCCCCCGTCAAGGCGAGAGTTAAATGACTTGACGCATTTCTCGCCTTATCTAGATAGTTATGCAGATAGTGAGTACATTCGTATACAGTGTGTACACACTGTAAAAAGAAAAAGTAAAAGAGTTGCTGTGCACATTCTATTGGCTAATTATTCAGTTGATAGCAAAGAATCCCCATTCTCATCAGGCCTATGACTCGATTTATTGGCTGAATCACACAGCAGCCGCCGCAATTTCATCACAAGTCACGGGGAAGTTCAGTTTGTATGTTTGTATATGTGACACATGTTCACTAGCTGCAGTTGCAGTGCATAGTTAACAGGAGTGCATAACAATGGCGTCGCCGACAGCCCTAGACAGTCATCGGTTTATCGATACTTTTTTTTTTCAAATTGCAAGAGAGGGGGCAGGGGCTACCATATCAGTGAAAAGCAAAACAATAACAACAATGGCGTCGCTGAGAGCTTCAATCAGTCATCAAACTATCGATATTTGTTTAAAGAGCAGCACATCAGGAGAGATGGCAGTAGGTGCTGCTGCTTCAGGGGCACCAAGCTATCGATTGACACACAGTGCATATTTTGCGCACGGTCGATTGTGTGCAAAATAAACAGACAAAAAGATGGAGAGGGGGGAGAAGCTGCTGACGGGATTAACATATCAGCTGGGCCCGTTGTCCAATATTTAATGCTAATTATAATTATCGCTAAATCGAAATACGACAACGACAAACGTTCGGTTTGTGTGTTTGTCTAACGATCGATCGATCGATCGATTTTCCGTGCTCAATTTAAACGCATGGTCAGATAATCAGCAATCTTTTGTATGTGTGCGTGTGAGTCTCTGTCTGTGTGTGTTCCTAGTACAGTGGTACATACACCCACAATATCAAATCAATTTTCAGCCACTGTTGCTCTTGCTTGTTGCATCTTATCGCTTCAATTCGTTTTCATTTTTAGAACATTTTTAAATTGTTGTACTTGCTACTGTTAGTTGTAGTTGTTGCTTTTGCTGCTGCTGCCGCCGATGCTATCATTAGCTGGCAACGCCGACCGCGGAGTCGGCGTCCCACTTAACTGATAAGCATCAGGTACATACAGGTAAAACATATGTTGCTCTCGAGTCGCGACAACTTTTTAGTAAGTTTTACAACAAATTTATTCGGTGTTTCTGCTTTGCTTTGCTTCAAATTGATGCAGAAAATCGAAATTTGCAAATTGACCATGAGACATCAAGGCGAAAACCTTTTCAAACCAATCTATAAATTTACATGACTTGTTGTTTTCCCAACTCTGATTAAAAACAACAAAAAGAAGCCACAATCAATTTCATGTTACATGTGGATTGTGGATCTTATCGGAGTGAGTGAGGAAGGTACAAACATCAACTACAATAGCTTCATTCTCACAGATGTTACACCCCTTAGTA
Source organism: Zaprionus vittiger (assembly GCA_018904025.1). Lineage (NCBI taxonomy): Eukaryota > Metazoa > Arthropoda > Insecta > Diptera > Drosophilidae > Zaprionus > Zaprionus vittiger. The sequence continues at coordinate 10,677,473 of JAEIFQ010001044.1, read as the reverse complement.
CATATACCTATACGAATATCGTATTCAAGCGTAAATACTTTAATGGAAAGTTTTCTTTATTTACGTTTACGATCGTTTTCGCCTTTTTGAAATGGAAAATGCATATGGCAGAAAATGTGTTTGGAAATTAGTGCTTATTATAAGGGCAAACTCTCCTATTCTATATAAAGTATACAAAGCTCAAACTTCGTTTGAAATGATAATAATACCCTGCGACCATTGAAAATGGTCATAAAAGGATAAACTAACTTTGTGCAAATGTATGTAATAGGTAGAAGGAGGCGTGGCAGACCCCATAAAGTATATATATTCTTACTCATGATCACTAGCCAAGTCGATTGAGCCATGTCTGTCTGTTTGTCTGTGTGAACACACAGATCTCAGCTATTATAAAAGCTAGAGATACCAAATTTGGCAGGAAGATTCCTGTATTCTATACGCTGATCAAGTTAATTTCAAATGTTAGGTGCCATGCCCACCGCCCCTGCAAATCAATAATTTAATTTTTAAAGTCGATTTGTAAGCGGCGTATAAAAGTAACAAATTTCCTACATTGATATATACTAACCTGATTTATATATCTACAAATTCTCCAAATTTCAATTTGATCGGACAAAAAACATAGAAGTTATTGAAGAAAGTATGAGAAGAACACCAAGTGCTTGTGCCAGCTAACAAGGGAGGCAGAGCGCCATCTGTCGAAATTAGTTAGGAAGCACGTACATATGTATACACCGGAACATACATAGATCAAAGGGTATCCCATTGTCCCGCGCCGCTCGACTGTTGCTCTCGTATTCAATTTTACAGTTTTGTGGTTTTTCTCAATATGCATTCGAGTTGATTTCTCTCTATGATTTCCTTTCTTTCCTCTGCATTGCAGGTCGGTTATGAAAGTGCGCAAAAGCCAGTTTCACATTTGGATAGGAAAAAGAAACCAGTTTTATGGCAACTAATCTCACGTACGATTTTCGACTTCAACTTCATTCAAACTTCAACTTCAGCACAGTTCGGAACGGGGACGGGGGGTAGACAGAACCAAGAAACGAGTGTGACCTCGATTAAAATATACAAATTAATTGAGAGCATGATCTTGCATAATATCATATCATATCTTGTGTCTATTTTTTCAGTCTCTACATGGCAAAAATATTGGGCGAACCTCCGAATAGCAATATGAATCCAAATCCGAATACGAGCCAAGTGAAGGTGAATGTGAATGTTGCGCGCATGCGCAACGAACCAAGGCACAAAGAGTGAACGAAATACAACAAAAAAAAACAACTAAACAAGAGGAGATCATGCAAACAAACAAAAAGAAAGAGAGAGAATGGGGAGTGAAGCAAATAGAGTTTCTTTCACTTTCAGTTTGAAAAGTTGGGCATTTATGTGGCTTAAGGTCTTTATAGCGAAAACGCTTTAAACTGAAGGCTTGAGTCAACGTTGAACCAAATGAATTGGTCCAAGCTGATCACATATGTACATGTATACATGTATGTATAGTATATAATACTATACCTTACATCAGTCGATTGTACAACGAGACTGATTGAAAACATTCTTTTCTTTGCCCATTACAACAATTTATAGCTTAGAGAATTAAATGTATACGATAAATTGGAGGGCAGTGTGACAGTTTTGAATTTGTTTGGATTTCTTGGAAATGTGATAGCTCAATGCCAAGTGGTGTATCTGATGACCTGATCATTCTATATGTTCTTATGTTATTTTCTTTACAATATTTGAACATTATATTATACATACATACTTACATATATTCATTGGCACATGCGTTATATGCATTGAATGTTACTAATCGTTAAAAACATTTCCCTCTCTAGCTTACTCATTCTCCCTGCCTCTCTATCTGGGCATTATAACCCAGATAACTTAACTTGTGTGAGTGTATTTGCTTTTCACGAATATTTAATCGCCTTCTCTTTTGTTGTTATTGCTCTTTGTTTTTATTGCTGATGTTGTTGCCCTCGAGAGGCTTCTTATCAAGCATAAAACTAATCATACTATATATGGTATATAGTAGGAGTAGCAACAGAAACAACAACAACAACCATTTGAGAATGCACCCAAACATAATCGCAAATGTTAATATGAATATTATGTGGATCTATTTCAATATTGACCTTTTTCCATTCGTTTCTATATTCTTATTTCAGCTGAAATGGCACGTGATGTCAACAATGCGAGTAACATGACAGTTGCATGGATACATATACCATAAGACAATGATATATACAATATATATATGCATATTCTACGACATACATTTATTACGACATTATCAACAGACGTGCGACTTGTGCATGGGCACAGGTGCTTTACTTGTTTCACTGTTCAAATATTGACTTGACTTCGATTAATCAGTTAATTGTCATTATGAAATCGAAAAATATGGCAATATTTGTATAGACAACACAGTGTGGGAGCAATTTCATATGGAGCACACAATAGTTATGTTGTGGATAGATGGTGATAATAGATGATAGTTAATAACTCCCTTTCTACTTAATATTTACAATGTTCTACACATTTCAAAGTGCAAAGTTCAAAACAAGACAGTCAACAATAAATCAAACAGGTGGCAACCCTCTAGAGTATTTAGTTAGCCTCTCTTTCGATAGTATTTTTATCCTGTTCACCCTTTAATTTCGTTCAGCATTTACTCACCACCCACCACCCTCGTACTCACCTCGTTTTGTTAGTAACGTCACGGAGGCAGCTGTCACACCGCGCAGCTTGAGGACATGCGTTTCGATTTTGTTGACGCAGGAGGCGCAGGTCATGCCCGTGATTTCCAGCTGCACCTCGGCCTCACCGTTGTCGGGCTCATCGATGAGCTCCGTGGGAAAGCCGAGTTCAGTGATCGATTTGGCAATGTTCTCGGCGGTCAGAACATTTGCATTGTACTTGACCTCTGCCTTGGCGGCGAGCAGAGCAACCAAGATGCTATCCAGGCCGTAGATCTTGCGGCAGTGCTTCTCGATGGCGGCCACGCAGCTGGCGCACGTCATGCCGCGTATGTGAAGGAAGCATTTCGTGAGCGCCTCCTGCTCAATGGGCACCAGGATGGCATTCCCATTGGTTGCCACCTGTTGCTTGCTGTCTCGCTTGGGGGATGCGGGCGCGGGTTGCTGCGGCTGCTTGTCAGGGGAGGGCGGCGTTAAACTACGAGAGGAATCTGCAACTGCGACAGTCGCATCGAAGCCCATGTCGTCGATCATTTCGGCAACGAGCTCGGCAGTCAGCTGATCAGGATTGTATTCTACGCGCGCGTTCTTCTCGTCCAGATTCACCTGAATGTGTGTGATGCCCGCCTGACCCGATATATGACCTTCGATGTTGCGCACACACGACTGACACGTCATGCCCAGGACACGTATGCTGGCACTGGCGCTGGCGGGACTCACCTCGGGCTGGTAGACACAATCGAATCCCATGTCATCGACCTCGTTGGCGATCTGTGCTGCCGTTATCTCGCGGGGATCGTAGTCAAAGTAGCCGGCATTCTCCTCCAGCTCCACGCGCGCCCTAATCACGCCAGTTGTTTGTGTGAGCGTATTCTGGATATTCTTCACGCACGACTGACATGTCATGCCCGAAATGGGCAGACGCACACACGCCTGTTGCTGCTCCATCGCTAGCGTCGACTGCGACTGCGACAGAGTTGGATTAATCAGCTGATTGGCTGCTGCTGCACCATTTGCGGCATTTGCATTGTTTCCCTTCGCGTTTTGCTGCTGGTCGTTCATTTTTTCAATTTTGCATGTCACTGATTCGTTTTGTTTCTCTTTTTCCCTTTTTCTTTTCTTTGCTTGCCTTGCCTTGTGCTCTTGGTGTTGGTGTTTTGTTATTGTTTTTCAATTCAATTCGCGTGTGCGTGTGCGCGTGGTATGCGTCGTGTGTGTGTGCGCCTTTGTATGCACTTGCTCATGAATAGAAAAAAACTAAGTAACAAAACAGAAAAAAAATATATCCGAAATACTTGTTGTGTGCACTAGTGTGAGTGTGTGTGCATGTGTCTATGCATGTATGTTGTTTTTTCTTTCTTATCGTAATCTGGCTATAATTGCAACACTATAAATTTATTTCATTCGCTTCTCTCCTTTTTTTGTTCAACAAAATTTGTTATCCACACTCCGAGGAGCAACGAGCGCGAACCCGATGCGAGACTGTTAGCTAATTGCGCTTGTCAGACGCTCATATCCAGTTTTATAACTACAACTCCACATCCGGATCGGCTTACTTCTCAATTTGGTCAATTTGTATTTTTTCGCACGAACCGAATATTTGGATTTCTAATTAATTTCATTCGCACAGCTGCTGCCGCTCAACATTGCGTACCGTGTGCCAATTGCGACTATTTAGTGATGTAAGAAATTTATCGAAACATCGGTTTCACATAATGTAATTTTGAAATTCCGACCTATCGATATTTCTCGATATGTAAACTGCGAGTCGACAGTATTTTTTGTGTTTGCATTTTTATTTGTGTGAATGATATGGCAACGCTAGCCCGACTATAGTGTTGTGCAGTGTCTGCACTCGAGTGCTGAAAAGTGAAAAAAGTGCACAAAACTGCGTGTGGAAAACGCTGGCAGCGCAGCGTTTTCATTTACATTTTTCGTGCGATCTATTTTGATTTAATATTATTAACATGCTACGTGTTAATATGTATGTTTAATAAAAGTGCTCAAGTGCTAGCAATTAATAAAAATGTTATAAACGGCCAGTGTAAAGTAGACAAACGTTTGTTCTACTTATCCACATAACGCGCACACGCACACAAACATACACCAACACACACACACACACATATACACTAGCCAGAGAAAGACACACACACAAATACACACACAGTGTGAAGACACAAATACATACGCGCATTTAGTTGCGCTGCCGCCGAGTGTCAACAGCTGCCGCTGCCTCTCTGCCTTTGTGGCGGTGGTGGTGGTACCGCACTCAAAATGTCGGACATTAAGTAAGTCAATTGTGAAAATGCAAATATAATTGCAAATAGTGAATTGTAAATGCTCAATGTAATGAATATACATATTGCAAAGTGAAGGGCGCGTGTTTTTTGTTGCTTTTTTCCCTGTGTTCTTCGATGGCAGCTTTTTTATTTGCCTCAATTTGTAACACACACACGCACACAACTCATATACATGCACGCATACAGCCACCCACACATGTTTACGTAAAGTATACATATGTGTGTGTGCATACATATTTTCAAGGTATTTAGCCTGAAGCTGCATGCGTGTGCGTGTATATGCGTGTGTGTGTGTGTGTGTGTGTATGTGGAAGTAGATCCTGTGAATAGTCGTGCAAAACATACAGAAAAAAAAACAAAACGTTTTTGTCGTTCCCTTCCAATGTACACAAATGCAACTTTCTCCCTTCCTCTCACTCTCTGTGGCCCCTCGTCAAAATATTTACAATATTTTTTGGTGTACGGTTCAACGGTTTTTAATTAAAATCGTTGCCTTATTTGATTTATTTATTTTATCAGGTTTCGAATTTATTTCATCATTTATCGATTCAGTTTTCCCACTCGCTCATTTTCGAAAAAACACAAATGAATTGCATATTTTTTGCAGTTTATCATTGAAGAAAGGGGAAATTCGTTATAGAACTTAGAGGATAGATAGATATTCGTATACAGATATAAATGTTCTTAAGTAATTTAATTTTATTAACCTCGTTCTTTATCATTTTCCTTTTATTGCAGCGACGATTTGCTCAACTATGAATTAGGACTGGGCGATGACATCGATGATCAGGCGCTGCTTGGCGCCGACGAGGATGAGCTGCTGCTCTCCGACGAGGGTAAGTTAGGGTGCCCCCTTACCCCATTTTCCACTTCTCATGCGTCTACATTCTTCTGCAGAACTGGAAAAAGATGTCACCAGCGAGGTGAAGTTGCAAATGCGCGCTGAGGCCGAGGAATGGGCACAGGAGCAGCTGCGTAAGCACAAGGAACAGCAGCAAGTGCAGGCTGCAGCTGCAAAAACAACAACAACTGCAACAGCAACAGCAACAACAAAGTCGACAACATCAACAGCAGCAACAGCAACAACAACTGCAGCAACATCAGTCACAGCAGCAGCAACAACAACTAAAGTTGCCCAGGAGACTGCGCCGTCAATTGCTGCCCCAGTTGCAGTGGCAGCTGCTGCAGCAGAAGCGTCTGTAGTGTCGAAAACAACAACAGTAGCTGCAACAGCAGCCGAGACAAGCACAGCTGGCAATGCAAGCGAGCAAACGTCACAAGTTGCAGAGCGAGCTGCAACAACAACAGCAACAACAGCAGGCGCAGCTAGCAGTGGCAGCAGGGAGGAAGATTCGCTGGCAGCAAAGAGCAATCAAACTGTGAATAATGGCACCCGAGTTGCCCCCACTGAGGTGGCAGCAAGAGTAAACGCAACGAAAGCCGAAGCTGATTTAGAGCCCGAGGTGGAGGCAAGCGACAGCGATGCCGTTGGTTTGTCCTCGCTGCTGGCCTCCTCCCAGGAGAGTCTGCCCAGTGCCAGTTCCGTTGCCGAGTTACCCGATCCACGTGAGGATGAGGAGGAACGTGAGGAGCGCACCAATTTCAAGACGGCCAGCGAAAGAGCCGACAACCAGCACAAGCAGCAGCAGCAACACCAGCATCAGCAACACTCGCTGCAACAGCAACAGCAGCTGCAGAGGCGACACCACACAGGTAAGTGGACACTGTCAGATCCTGCAAGTGGCAATCCTCATGCCCCCCCCTTCCTCTTCTCTGCAGACAAACCACGCATGGGCGGCCCTGGCGGCGGCGGATGTGGACGCTTTATGCAGGGCAACAACAACAACAACAACAATGGGAATAATAAACGCATGATGGGTGGACGGCATCATCTGCTGCGCAATCCGGGACCGCATATGTTCAATCCACAGCAGCGCATGATGGGCGGAATGCCGCCGATGCAACGTTTCCTGATGCCATCGGGTAATGTTGCACAACAGCATGTTGCAGCACATGTGGTGGTTGCTACGCCAGTGACAGCTTGTATATTGGCAACACCAATACAACAGCAACAACTGCAACTGCAGCAGCAGCAACAGCAGCAACACCAACAACATCAACAAACACTAACACTACCCAAAACTGCATTCATTCCAGGCCAATATCCATCATCAACTGCACCACCAAATCAGCAACAAACACCCACACAACAACAACAACAACAGCAGCAGCAACAACAACAACAGTCGCCATACAACAACACAGCAAACAACAATAATAATAACAACAACAATGCAGGCCCCGTGAATTCAGCTGGTCCTGGTCCCTCCCCCTCCCCGCATCTACACAATCCGCACATGTTGCACCATCAACACCACAATAACAATAACAACAACAACAGCATCAGCAGCAACAACAACAGTAACAACAGCAATAACAACAGCAGCAGCAACAATAACAACAACAACAGCAACAACAACAACAGCGGAGGCAACAATAACAACAATGGAGGAGGTGGAGTGCCACCTGCACATCTGTTGCCCCATCCACATCCCCATGCACACGGACCACATCCACACTCGCATCCACACGATCAGGTGCGAGTGGGTCTGCTGCAACCGCCGCTGCCTCTGCCCTTGGGCTATGGACAGGCACAGGCGGCGCAGGTCTATCGCAACGGCGCCTTGCTTGGACCACATCCGCCACCTGGCGGACCTGGCGGCGGACCCCATTCGCCGGCAGGCATGCGTCCACCGCCTCCATATCGCAATGCGCCTGGACCCGGTGGCTATGGACCTGGACCTGGACCCGGTGGACCTGGAGGTGGTGGTGGCCCACAAGCTATGCCCAACTATGAACCTCTGCTTGGCGGTGGACAGTTTATGCGTCCACACAACGGTTGGCGGCCACAGGGAGAGGCACCTGGCTCCCGCATGCCAAGGCCACCGTTGCAGGCGCTACCGCCGCATCTGATGGGCGGCGGTGGAGGTGGCTACATGAATGGCATGAATATGCGTGCACCGTTGCCACATCTGCAGCAGCAGCAGCAACAACAACAGCAGCAACAACAACAACAGCAGCAGCAGCAAGCTGGTGTTCCTCCTCCGCCCACACAAGTTGCACCACAGGCAGCAGTGCTCGGTGCACCACAGCAGCAACAGCAACAGCCACCACAGTTGGCGGCAGGAAGTCCAGCAACTGCTGTGCCACGCGGTGTCGTTGGCAAGGTGCTGATCAATCCAAACTTCAAGGGCGGCGTCGAGGCTGCCACCAATAAGTTCATCAAGGAGACACACTTCATGCCGGCCATCAACAGCGAGGCTGAGCTGCTGCGCCAGCAGGAGGAGTTCATCAACAAGAATCGTCAGTACTTTGAGATGCGTCGTATGGAACGTTCACCCCCACCAGCCAGTTCCGGCTCCAATGCGGGTGCATCTTCATCGGGTGCTGCACAGCGACGTAGTCGCAGCCGGAGTCGATCTCGTGGTCGCAGCTATTCGCCACTTAAGCGCAGCGATCGTGAGCGGGAACGTGATCGGGAGCGTGACAGGGATCGGGACAGGGAACGTGATAGGGAGCGTGAACGGGAGCGCGACAGGGAACGAGATCGTGAACGCGATCGATATGGAAGCGGTGGAGGAGGAGGAAGTGGAGGTGGAGGAAGCAGTGGTGGCAGTGGAGGCAGTGGCGCTGCTGCACGTCCGGCAGCAGGCACTCGTGGGTATCGACGCCCCGCCAGCAGCAGAGAACGTGATGAGAATCGTGGCACAGCCAGCGCTGGAGGTGGTGCTGGTGGTGGAGCAGGTGGAGGCGGCGCTGCAGCACCTAAGCGACGACGCAGTGGCTCTCCCTCGTCGCAGCGCAATCCCTTCTCAGGTGAACCACGCAATCGGGCCTTGGATAGCGGTGCCAGCGGTACACGCAACATGGTAAGTCTGCTTGCTCTCCTTTTCCCTTGCCCTGCAACAATTAGCTTATGCTCTCTCTCTCTCTCTCTCTGTCTGTTCTTCTCTGTCCTTTTCTGTGTGCAGCCCAGCGACGAGGATGAGGAGACGCGTGCCTATCGCCTGGAGATTGAGAAACAGAAGCAACTGCGCGAGAAAATCATGCGTGACAAGGAAATGAAACGACGACGCGCTGCCGAGGAGAAACAGCATGAGGTGAGTACTCTACAGATACCCTATACAACTGAATATACTCTGCAATCATGTGTAGTTAGTTTACGATCACAACGGAAGGTGCCCAATAAATTCCTGATCCAAAACAAAAGCTCAAACTGTTTATTTTATTTAGTTTATTAAAAGAAAATATAAATACAAATAATATACATTTATTTCCATTTGTGAATTCAACTGAAACAAGTTGAAATTTACAAATATTTCATATTTATGCACTATATTTATTTAAAATTTAAACTGGAGTAATGTAAAACTAGTCAAGGATATTGGGAAGTTGAGGAAAAAACACAATTGGTTTAGAAAAATGAATAGATTAAAGATCAGTTTAATAGAAGTTGTAAATAGAGACAGTTTGAATGAAGAGAGATTGCAGAGAACTCTAAGTAGAATAGTTTGATAGAAGATAGAGGAGAGAGCTTGAATACCCTAAATAATAGAGACAGTTAAATAGAAGATAGAGAGGAGTAAACTCTGAGTGGAATACCCTAAATAATAGAGATAGTTTGAAAGAAGAAACAGAAGAGAACTCTGAATGGAATACCCTAAATAATAGAGAGAGTTTGATAGAAGAGACAGAAGATAACGCTAAGTTGAATAACCTAAATAGTTGAAGGAAAGGATCATCAATAATTTCGCCTAAGTGCAGAAGGAATACAGAAATTTTAATTATATTGTCACATTATTGAAATTGATATTTTAATGCATAATTGTCAGAAAACCTTTGCATCACATTGCTGCAACACACTAAAACCCTAATAAGATATAATTACTGAATAAATTGAGTTTATATTTAATAGCATTTAATGGTTTTCTGGCCAAATTATCGTTTATCCCTACAATTGTATTTTAGTTTTAACAATACACTTTATACTGATTGATATCATGATTCTCTTTCTTGTTTGGCCAGTTATTTTATAGCTTATATTTAAATACATAACTCAAGTAACTCTTTGCCAAATGAAGAGTGTAGATATATTAATATTATATATAAAATAATTATAAATTACGCCAAAAAGAGTTTCATACAGTTTGAAGCTGATGATCCAAGATGTCACCATCTTCTCCCTGCTCTCAATGCAATGTTTCTCTCTCTAAAAACCTTTTTCTCCTTAATTCCTTTTGCAGGAGAAACGCGCCGAGGGACACAGTCCGGCGCCACGTGATGATCAGAAGCAACAACAGACGAGCAGCAGCAGCAGCAGCAGTGGCCCGACAGGGCAGCAGTCCCAGGCGCCTGGCAGTGCACAAAAGCAGCGTCCGCCGCTAAACAATGAACGCAAGGTGATCTCGCTAAAGCGACGCGATGAACCCGAAACGGCGGGCGGAGGCAACGGACGCAGCCGTGCCGGACAATCGGGCAGCGGTGGCGGACCCATGGCAGCGGGACGTAAACAGCTAACAGCAGCAAAAATTGCTCCGGAAGCGAAGCGCAGCATAACTGAGCATCTGGCACCGTCGAGCAAGCATCAGCATCAACAGCAGCTGTCTGGCAATCGAGCCGCTGGCGGCACACCGCCCACTGGTAGCCATAAGGGGCGTGGCGACATGGGCACACTGCGTCTGGGCACGCCCAGCGATGATGAGGTGGAGCTTGACTACGATGACGATGATCTGCTGCTGGACGAGGAGGATCGACTGCTGGCCACGCCATCGCCGCCACCACCGCAGCTGACATCGCAATCACGCGCTATGAAGAGATCAGCTACACCGGAACTGGTGGTAGTCAAGCGTAATCAAAAGATTGTGCGCACTGGCGGCGGCGGTGGAGGAGGAGGTGGAGGTGGAGGTGGCGCTGGCTCAGCTGCAGTGGTTAGTTCAGGTCAGCGACGTGTGGTCCTCAAGCCGAGTAGCAATGGCAGCAGTGGAGAACAACAGCAATCCTCGCATGGCAGTAGCAGTGGTGGAGGAGGAGGAGGAGGTGGAGGCGGAGGAAGGCAACGAGAGCGTCGTCAGCGCGAGGAGCAGCTGATGCAGCGCAAGAGCAGCGGCGGTGGAGGAGGAGGAGGAGGAGGTGGAGCATCTGGAGGCATCTTTGATCGTCTGGCAAAGCGACAGGCATCCTCTGGAGGTGGCGGCGGTGGCGGCAAACAGCGCAGCAAGGCACCGCAGCGGATCGTACTGCGGCATGACTAAAGCGTCTGCCTGATCTTCCCTTTCCTTTCCAAACAAAGAAAAAAAAAACCGTTCCCAATCCGAATTGTATTATATAGTAACGCGGATTCAGTGCGGATTTGGTTAAGCAGAAAGTTTTTAATTGTTCAATTCGATAATTGCTATAATAAGCTATAAAATACACCCACACACACACACACACACACACTTGATACTATATACAATATGTTTGCAGAGAAATAGAGAACAGAAAGCCTAGTGTTAAGTTGAAAAGTATATACATAAATACGATATATATCTGTATCTGTCATATATATAAAGGTTATACATAGCTTAGTTGATATGCCTACTTTATATTATATATATTATCTTATATAGCTAATCTTAACTGTAATTGTACAAAAACAACAAAAGGAAAATCACTTCAAACTAAACTAGGACTAAAGCGCATCTCTATATATACATATATATATATATATTACACTCACACAAACATCAACATACTATAACTGATGATAACATTATATTATTATAATGACCTTTTTTTTATTTGCATTTCTTGTTTTGTTTTTCAATCATATCTCAGACGAAGACCACGACGAACCTGAACGAAACTTGTATTTGTATTTGTATTTTGTATTTAATTTAACTGATTAATTAGAGCTTTTTAGACTACAACAACACGCTCTGGGCGCTTCAAGTGCCCAATATACACAGACAGACACAGACACTCTCGCATAGTTAAGAGAAATATTGAAATAATTAATCGCATGCACATAAATATCGCAACAATCTTCTGATTATCTGATCTGCATAATGATACACAATATATATACAAATATATACATATATAGACTATCTATATAGATGTATGCATAACCTAACTATATTTGAATATGGCTAGTCTTAAGTCGCATTATCAATTCTTTTTAATGAGCTGACGCAACAAGCGAATATTAATTTAAACCATCTTCTTTTTTTTTAAATATTATTACACTCAACTTTTGTATCGCGGTCTGCCCTTTTTTTAAGTGTATAATTCCCCGTTTATTCTGTAAATTCCCATGTATTCCCCTCTTACTTTCCCCTACTGTCTGTAATGTGTTTTTACTTTCCACCGCGATAATTTTTTGAATTTGATTTGAGTTTATATTTTTTTTTTTTTTTTTGGTAAATTTGTGGCCTCCATAAGAAAAAAAAAAGAAAAAGAAAATAAATAATTAATAATGTGTCTTCTTCGTATGGGAAAGACAACAAAAGCAATACCATGATGGCCTGTTAAACGATAGAGAAAACACACCAACTTCCCCAAGAACAGAACAGCAAATAAAGCAGTTTCTCTCCCCCCAAAACAAAAGAAAAAAAGAATAAAGAAACCATTATCTATAACTGATCTAACTATAGCTATAAATGATTATTACGATAACGATAACTATAAAGCTAGAGCTATGACTAAAATTATCCAAATGCAAATAGAAACAGTAAGAACAGTTAGCTATAGATATATAGATTAGACCTTAAGTCTATACAATATACGATATATATTGAACTCTGTACATATTGACATATATTTATAGTGCATGCCATAAGCCATAAAACACACACACAAAGAAAGAAAACCCCGAAAGAGAAAGAGAAACCGAAACAAAGAAACACACTGAGCGCAGATCGTATAGGACCATTAGCATTATAGAGAACATGCGATTTATGTGTATCTAATGAAATATAATAATAATGATAACGAAATTGTTAAACAAGAAACAACAACAACAATTATATATATGTAATGTTGATGAACTTATTCACAAATTGCTAGTATATTATGCTATAAAAAAGTGTAGTCTGTAAGCGCAAAAGAGATTTACAAAAACAGTTGACAAACCTTCCCAAAACAAACAATTCTTAATTAATCTATTATATATCAACTTAAGATTTGTGTAAGCTTAAAGAGCAAATGAGAGAGAGACACAGAGAGAGAGAGAGCAAATGGCGTGGAAAATCTTTAAGCTTTGTATGCTTTCTAGGTTAAGTTAGCCCATGATTTGCTTGCATTGTATGCTATCAAGTTTGTAAAAGAGCGCATACAAATTCTTCAGATTATATACACACCAACACACACACACACATAAATCTATATATATATTATATATATAGCATAAACACGTAACTATAAATTATGGACTAATAAAAACAAAGTATATTGCATACATACATATATAATATACATATTAACTACAACAAATCAAGCCTGTATATAACTCTATACTTAATCCTTTTACACCATACGTTAGAGAGAGAGAGAGAGAGAGAACAGTAATAGTAGTAGTAGTAGAAAGGATGAAAATGTTGAAGAAACGAGTTAACAAAAGAAACGAATGACAAAGAAAACATAAAACAAGACTCGTGACTTGAGAAAAAGAAACAAAAAACTGAAAAGTGAAAGAAGAAAACACATAAAACGAGTCTGTGATTGATTTTTATATATTCTAATTATTACGATTATGATTACGATTACAATTATTATTACTCTTAACCTTAACCTTAACCTTACTCTTACTCGTACTCGTACAACAACAACAACAACAACAATTACCATGCATTGCCTCTTTGTTATATAATTGTTTAAACACACACTTCCGTTATTATAATTTATTAAGCGAGTAAAGCCAAACTGCAGTTAGTCACTAAGTCACACACGAAACACCCTTACAAGAGGTTGCTTTAAAAACAATTCAATCACACACATACACATACACTTCTATATCCCCCCCATTCCCAAGTGATAAACAAAAAGAAAAAACGCGACACTTAGTTCATAATTATATGTCTCTCTAAATATGTAGTTGAAATAGTTTTGTCGTCTCGTTCTTTCTTTCTGCCAACTTCAGCGCCTCCTACTGCCACATAACCTCACTTTAACTATTGTAAAATCAGTTTCATCTTCCTCTTTTTTATATTTGCCTTCCCCCCACTTAATTTTCTTTTTTAAACTTAAGAGCAAAACCGAAAATTGTTACCAGCATTCGTTGTGTGCACGAATCGAATCATATACTATAATATATTATATATAGTACACATAACCTATATACTTTTATAATTTAAACATATACTACACACACACACACACATATATATATTAATACATACAGTTAGCCTAGTCTCTATTAGTCTAGACTTATAATTTATTGATATAGTATTATGTTTTAGTTTAATTTTAGTTCTCTAATTGTTGTAATGTTTACTACTTACCCTGTCTCTTTACCACCCTATACATTCCCACCCTAACCTAACCTAATCTCAGACAACGATATGTCCGGGCAGTTAGCGCTGTCTCTTTCTACCTGGCCTATCGCTTTGTCACTCTAGTCTATGTGTTAGCTCTATCTCGTTCGCACTGCAACTAAGTTAATTTTACACACAAAAACCAAAAAAAAAATCAAAAACAAAACAATTTTCTTTCAGCACGAAATTCTGTACAAAAAGATGAGAAAAAAAATGCAAAACAAACGTACAAAAAAACCTAAAAAAAAAACAACAACAACACAAAATTAGAGAAAAGAATGAGAGAGAGAGAGAGAGAGAGAAATGTGTTAGAGAGAATACAAAACGTAACTGAAACTTGCAAAGTTCAAATCGAGGCCCCTGCGAAGGACAAACAAGAAGATGAAGACTTAATAAAACTGATATATATACACACAGGCACATACCATACGCACCTATACATATGTATATATCCGATATATGTATATGTGTATGCTGCCTCCGCATCGGACCCAACTGCGCTGCATGCACTGACTATCGGCTTGCATGTGTGCGTGTGCGTGCGCGTATGTATGTGTGTGTGTACTTGTATATTTTTTACAGCATTCCAAAAAATCTTATTGTCTTTTTATTTGGGATTTTACAGATCCGGGGGTACTTGAAAGCGGATCAAAGTAAACAGAAAAGAAAAAAACAAGCATCAAAGGTATAGTTGAGTGTGCTCGCCTTTGATATGCCGATTTCTTAAATTGTGTTGCATGCTTTAGGGAGCGGTATGGAAATTACTAACTCTTAAAATTGTTTCTCAAATAACTTTTATGTTAATTATCTGATTGCAAGCAAATTCTCAGATATTATTTGGGCATTGATAATTATTGTGTTTACCAAACATGAACTGTACTGCATTAAAATTACGCATGGAATTCGGTTTTTTATCGAATTACGGAGGTGTATTTCTAAAACAAATTTGATCTGCCTGATTTGATGGACAGTCAGTTGGCATAAAGTTATAATATCCATGTAAAAGTGATTCAAAATGATAGAAATCGAGCTAGAATTCTGACACATGCATACATATACATATATTATGAAGATCCTCTAAGTTGTATATTTGTACCTTATATAAGGAATATACTGAAACAATCTGCTGCTCTTCTTCATTAAGTTCTACTAAATTATTGGTTAAAGAAAGAGTTAAGAAACTTTATTTTCTTTTAGTTATTTTACGATTCGATTTGGTTTCAGTTTTTTCATTGCATTTCCATTGTAAGCATTGAATGGGGAAAACTGTGAACCCCACACGATCATCATGTTGTCGTCTTGTGATCTTGACATTCGTGCGTTGACAATTTATGCTCGCTTCGTTCCCGCTGCCGCTGTCTCGCTCGCTCTTCCAGTGACTGCATTAGATGACAAAAGATTTATGAATATGTCATATGCGACTTGCGCTTAACTCTTCAGACGAACTCGGGGCATTGTTCGCCGTTGCTCAGCTGGCAAATTGAGCGGTTGGCAGATATAGCAGAGAGATCTGACAAATATGACAGTTCCGAATGGCCAGTTTAGTGCATTTTGACAGTCGTTTAGTTCCAGCGACGATTGCAATTGCAGTTTATAATGCAAAGCAGTCAAAAGTGAAAGATATATGAATATATACATATACATATATATGCATATATTTATATAGTTTCTTGTTCAGTACGATAAGATTTTATGTTAGCTGTGGAGTGTTCTGGTTTGTTAAGTGAGAGATTCGATTTTATCAGATATGAAGTGAAAGCATGTAACTTCATGTTGTGAATATTTATATAGTTTCTTGTTCAGCACGATATGATCTAAGCTTAGCTTACGCACCCGAGTTTTCTGAGTTCTTTGTTAAGAGTTTCTTTTCTATCTGACATAAAATATAGACATGTTAAGCATATATCTTCATATGGAATCATATACTTCATATGTTATATATGTACACGTGTGTAAATATTTATATAGTTTCTTGTTCAGCAGGATATGATCTAAGCTAAGCTTACGCTCCCGAGCTTTCTGAGTTCTTTGTTAAGACGTTTCTTTTCTATCTGACATAAAATATAGGCATGTTAAGCATGTATCTTCATATGGAATCAAATACTTCATATGTTATTTACATGTGTGTGAATATTTATATAGTTTCTTGTTCAACATGATAAGATCTAAGCCCAGCTTATGCCCACGAGTTTCCTGCTTTTTTTAGTGAGAGATTCTCTTTCATCTGACAAAAGCTCAAGCATGTTAATTCACTTAATATTTATCGTACTTATTAAGCCACTGTATATATAGATACTTGATGTAGAATGATCATCGACGACTATAGATTTATATCTATCTTTCTATATAAAGTATCTCATATCATTTAATATATGTATCTATAAATTGAGTCGCTTTTGCCATAACTTAACTCTGTAATAGAATGGGGATATACTTATTTTGTATGTCTGTGCATAAGTATAGTATACGCATATATATTGTGTAGATATATATAGCATATAAAAAAGTATAGTATTTAATACATTTGCTCAAAATGAATGCAGTACAAAACTATATTAAGTACCAGCAGTGTAAGTAAGTTGAATTTCTCTGATCTTACTCCCCCTTCTGAACCACCCTTGCCAGGGCAACCCAACTACTGCCCTGCACAGATGAGCTGCAATACAGATTAGCAGCAAATCTTGTTGCTACTGTGGCAGTTGCAGTTGCTGTCATTGCTGTAGTCACCCGATGCCAGGGCCGCCATCAAGTGTGTGAGTTCTCGCTGGGATCTTGGGATCTTGGGGGCTTTTCGCACAAGAATTATGCCCACATAAATGCATAATCGTGTGAAGCTGAAGCTGAAGTCGTAGCTGAAGTTAAAGTTGAAGTTGAAGCTGAGATTGGAGACAGCCACTGCCTCTGCCACTGCCTCTGCCACAGTCGCTGCTGCTGTTGCTGGCTTCATCAATTTTGTTGCAATTATGCAAAGTGCAAGTTCAACGTTGGCCTCAAGGCGAGTTTTCCCATTTGGAATTTTCCTTTGTTTTGCGACAAGTGGCCTACTCACCTGCCACGCCCCCACCTACCACCACCACCGCCCCCGCCTTGTTAGCCGCTTCATTTGCTGCCGCTGCCTGGAAACTGTTTGCGGTTCGTTTTGCTCAGTTTTGAAATTATAATTAAAATCGGTTTGTAAATTTTAATTGCGGGGCGTGCGAAAAACTCAATGCGAATGACGGCAACGTACCAGATACCCTGTAATTGTTGTTGTTGATGCTGCTACTGTTGTTGTTGTTGTTATTGTTATTGTTGCGCGTGATTGGCTTGCTGAATTAGAACAACGCAATTGTTGTTGCTGTTTGAGGCTGCTTAGTCAGACACAGTCACAGATGGAGGTGCAGATGGAAATGGAGGCAGGAGAAGGGGTCGATAAGGAGGGAAACTGTTAGGCCACCACGCCCCTTTTGATGTTTCCAGCAAGAAGAAGAGGAAGCCACAGAACTTGCAAATCGTTTTGACCCTTGGGGATAAACCCTTGTTAACGGTACTGACAGCAGCAACAAAAACAAGCAAACACTTGTTGCCCATGTGGGGTAATATTTGGTAAGTACACTGTGCGAAATGCATGTTGCCAGCTGATTTGTTGAGCATTTAAATCATTTGTTTATTATATGTTTGTAAAGTGAATTATGTGTGATTGTATAAAGTCTCTTTAAGGTTAGGTTTATTGTATATAAACTATACAGATAGTCTATATAGACTTTGAGGTTAGGTTTACCAAATGAAGTCTGTTTTGAGGTTAGGTTAAGCTCAAGCATAAAACAAACAGTACATTATAATTAATAATACATCACTAGTATGTAGTTAGAAATGACAC
Source organism: Zaprionus vittiger (assembly GCA_018904025.1). Lineage (NCBI taxonomy): Eukaryota > Metazoa > Arthropoda > Insecta > Diptera > Drosophilidae > Zaprionus > Zaprionus vittiger. The sequence goes on along the minus strand of JAEIFQ010001044.1, from coordinate 10,659,034 downwards.
ATGATTTAAGGGCTCAACTCAATTATTTATTGCATGACTTTTTCTCTACCAATTTTTTAATCGTACTACACTACACTGCACAAAACTCGAGCAAATAATAATAATATAAATAATAAGTAATATATTTTTTATTTATTTATTTATTTTAGGTCGATTAAAGTCTATTAAATTTAAATAAGGAAATTATGACAATTAAATTATCAATAAAAATAAATTTAATGCATAAATAAAAGTAAGGTAATATTTTTTCAAATTTAGTTGTAATAATTTAATTAATTGTATAATTAATTCAATAATATAAGTAACATAGTTTTAAATCCTCTCAATCTGATCAGTTTTGTCTACACTTTAAAAACTACTTACCTTTCTTTAACTACACTGCGCACAATTTGCACCAAGTAGCCTACAAATTGACGTACAATATTTTGTAGTTTAACTCTTCTCAATCTCAAAATAAATAAATTAATCAATAAATAATAATAATAATAATAATAAATATTATTAATTTATTTATATATATATATATTTATAAAAAAATACAAAAATAAATAAATAAATACAAAAAAATAAATTAATAAATAAATAAGTTAAGCAATAAATAAATAAATACAAAAAAAGATAAATAAATAAATAACAAAGTAGCTCTAAAAAAATGCACAATTCACTTTGAGCAAAGCTTCGCTGATATTTCTCGCAGTGCAGCGCATTGCGTATACGCACCGCGTGCCTGCATGTGTCTGTTTGCTGAAGAAATTATGCCTTGCAATGCGTCGATTCACATTGGATGTGGCATTAAAGAATCATTGTCTGCTTAAATGGACAAAAACTCTCTCAGGCAGCTCGCGCGCATCCCAGGGCCGTTGACGTAGTTGTTTGTTATTGTTGTTGTTGTTATTGTAGTTGTTATTGTTGTTGTAATTGTTTGTTGTTGTTGCTACTGCTGCTGCTTGGCTTGGCCGTGTTGCCAGGGCCCGCAGCAAGTTAACACTTTGTGTCTTGAACAATGTGGCCCTCTCATTGAGTAGGCCCGATTTGGGTGACAATTCCGATTTCTACATAGATCTACACACACACACACACACACTAGCATACACACATGAACACACACACTAGCATATACACATACAAATGGTTGTAGTTGTAGTTGTAGTTAGTCTTAGCTGCCCTGTTGGGCAAGTGTTTACTTGCGCCGCTGCTTGCCTTGATACATTTCCAATGGGCTTCAATGACTGCACTGAGAGAAAAAACAAGTGCAGTTGTGCATTTGCATTTACGTACTTCATGAAGAGAAAGAGAAGAAATAGAACGAGTGAAGCCAGCAAAGAATGGGGGACAGAGAAGGGGAGAAAGACAGGAATAGAGCTAAGGAAAGTGGAGAACAAAGGTAGCGAGAAAGAAAGTGAGTAATTTGCCTTGTGCAGGATAACAAACAACAAAAAGAAGAGAAAAACAGAAGAGAGAGAGAGACAGAGAAGGAAGAAAGAGAGAGAGTAGACAGCAAGAGAGAGTAGACTGCAAGATAAAGTAGACTGCAAGAGAGAGTAGACAGACAGAGGGAAAAGAGATAAAGCAGTAGAAAGGACTCTCTACTATCTCTCTACTAAGAGGTAGGGTCGCTGGATAGTAGAGCTAAAAAACATCGATGTTACATCGATAAACATCATTGTTTCATATAAAAAACCTCAACAAATATCGATGTTTCTCCAGCCCTACTGTGCAGAGATTCTATTGAAAGGTATTTTTGAGTAACTAAAGTATTTTTCAGATACTAAAGTAAATATTATATATAATGGATCTTCAATGAAATAGAAACTACCATAGAAAGCGCGGGGTACTAACTTCTCTAATATTCCTCACAGCATTGCACGTGTCATTACCTGCTTTGCCCCTCCCTTACCCACTATCTGCAGAGTATCTGCTAGCGAGGTGCACCCCACTTTCCTCTCTTTCCTTTCGTGCCCATTCCCGTTGTCACTCCTCATTTTGTTCACAATTGCGTTTATTGTTCACAGAATTAACCAGAAATATAAAAAAGAAATAGAAATAGAAAAATAAACAAATATTCGCCAGTTTTGAGTTTGAAAAGTGAAAAGCAAAAGCAGCACGTCAAGCTGCAGTGACTCAGCCTGTGTGCTCCGATCCAGAGATCGCGTATCCGTTTGCAAGTATCGCCATACGGCGTAAGCCACTAAAGATACACTCACATTATCTTCTAGCCCCGATTCCGTTTTGGCTCGAGTCACTTGTCGCTTGTTATTGTTATTGTTATTGTTATTGTTATTGTTGTTATTGTCTCGCTGTGTTTTATGTTTGGCAATTATCGTGTCCAGGGTCAGCTTAATGATTCAATTAGCATTTGTCATCGCCAGCGAAGTTGCCGTAATTGTCGCAGATCGTGGGAATATATCGATAATATACATATAATGCCCTAATGACACAACCCACTCATGATCGTGCCCGATCTGACGGTGATCTGATCGATATCAAAGCAGCCAAAGTGCCAGAGAGCGGCAGAGAGAGATAGAGAGAGAGAGAAGAAAAGATGGAAAGATACTTGAGTTTGGAAGGAAAGAAGATAAAGATACTTGTAATTTGCTAAATGAATTGGGTATGAGTAGGACAACAAGAGGGGAAGAAAGGGAAAAAGACAGTTGATGGAGTGGATGTTAATTCATGATCTTGTTAAGGACTGTAAGAAGCGAGAGAGATGGGCAAATGTAGAACTTAACTGATGTTGTAAGATAATGGGAAAGAGATAGATTGAGGATAGATAGATAAAGATGTGTATATAAAGTGGGACATATTGTATAATTAGACACATTCATATTTAAATATTATGCATATGTATATTAGTGGATAGTTAAATGGATACATAGATACACAGAAGCAAAGACGTATAGAAAAATTAATGGAAGTATAGATAGATTAAAAGACGGATAGGTAGATAAAGAACTAGATAATAGAAGTTGATAAATATCATATATACAATTACAATATATAAAGATAGATTGAAAGATAGATAGATAGATAGATAGATAGATAGATAGATAGTAGCACATATGATCGATCTATGTATGATAATATATATATAATAATACTAACTAATAGTAAGATGCATTATCTAGATAATAGATAAATAAAAGTGTATAGATAAATAAATATAAAGATATATAAAGATATAGATAGTTAGATCTATTAAAATACAGATTGATGTAAATACTACATATGAAGATAGATAAACAAATGAATAGGCTGATAGATGATTGATATTCACAATAAGTAGGAAGATAGTAAGATATATGGATTGATCAATAAATAAATACAAAAATATTAAGATTATACAGTCTAGTAATTCGTTCACATAGAAATATTTAATGTTTAATATATTTAAATTTATATTTTTAAATTTGTATAGATTAAAGACATACTGTATATAGATCATCCGTCTTAAGATCTTCCATATATGCAGATAATCACTCACTCATCTTTGTGCTGCATCTTCTTAGGTCTCTCACTTGCCTGTCATACTCTGATCGCGGTCTATATAGTATGTCTAATCGATCTATTCACAAAAATCCACTCTGCATAAGTTCTTTCAACACGACAGATACAGACAGAAGAATCGCACAGCGAATCTCACACAGTCAACTGTCTCTCACTCTCTGTCTCTCCCTCTCTCTCTTCCTCTCTCTCTCTCTCTCCCTCCCTCCCTCTCTCTCTCTCTCTCTCTACCTCTCTTACTCTGTTTGCTATGTCACATAAGAAACCCAACATCGTTTCCTAGGCCAATTCACCTGACCACATCGCTTGGCTTTGGCTCGTGGCGTGTGTCATGTCAACTCCCTCTAACAAGCTTCCACCTCCCTCTCTCTCTCCCTCTCTCCTTGACACACCTCTTCTGTGCCACTCCGCGGCTACCTGCTGTGTATAAAAGCTTGCGACGCAGCGTTAGCTTGAGCATTAGACGATCGTCAGCCGCTTGAGCAGCGCACAGCAAGAAGCATCACCAAGTTACACACCCACACCGAGGCAGCCACCAAATGAAGTGCTTTGTAAGGATTACCCTGCTCCCCCTCCCCCTACTCCTTCTGTACATACTTTGCCAATCTTCTCTTGCAGTTCGTATTCGTATTCGCTGCAGCAGCGCTGCTCGTCCACGCGCAGGCGCAGTCAGAGACGGCAGCTGAGGATCAGCAGCAGGTGGCGGCAGAGCCGGCAACGGATCAACTGGGCGCCGCCAGCAGTTATGCGCCGCTGCAGGAGAAGAAGCAGGAGAAGCGCTACGTTGGTGGATACGGTGGATATGGCGCTGCCGGTTACGGCGCAGGCTATGGTGGCTACGGCGCCGGCTATGGTGGATATGGCGCAGGCTATGGCGGCTACGGTGGCAGCAATTATGGCAGCGGATATGGCTCGACGCTGGCTGGCGCTGGCTATGGCAGCGGCATCGATAGCTACTACAATCCGTATGGCTCGCGAGGATTCAGTGGATTAGGTAAGTGAGAGACAGAGAGTCGGAGAGAGAGAGAGAGAGAGAGAGAGAGAGAGGGAGAGAGTAGAATTGTTACAAATCTCTGTTCGTTAGATGGCGCCGCTGGCTATGGCAACTACGGCTCTGGTGCCTTGGCTGGCTACGGCTCCGGTACCTTGGGTGGCTACGGCTCTGCACTGGGCAACTATGGCTCCGCCTTGGGCGGCTATGGCTCCAGCCTGGGTGGCTACAACTCCAGTCCCTATGCGCTCTCCTACTACAATGCCCGCCTGGGCGGCGCCGGCACGGGCTACCCCTACTACAACACACGCTTCGGAGCCGGGGGTTACCCCTCCAGCTACTACAGCAGCAACTATGGCAACAGTGTGGTGGGGGGAGGCCTGGGCGCGTTGGGCGGTGTGCCGCCACTGGGCGCCGGCGCAGCTGGTTACAATTATGGCAGCGGCATCTCGGGCACAGTGTACTAGAGGACGCAGGCAGAGGCAGACATACAACACACACACACACACGCACACATCAAAGCTTAGTGCAATTGATTTTTTTGTACCCCCCTTGCAATCCATTCCCCCATTGCATCCATTGAATCATCTATTTTTTTTCTAACTTAATTTTTTTTATTATTAATATGTTAAAAATGAAAAAAAAAAACACAAAATAAGCTAACTAAAATGTGAGAATATATTTTTCTACAAGGACGAAATAGTGTGTGATAGGCGAGGGGGGAGGCTAACATTGTTGTTGTCACTCATAGGCGCCATGTTTGTCCTTGATGACCCAAAAAGAGTCTACAATCTGACCTTCCTTGTCATCAGAGACCTGTTCGAAGTACAGGTGAGTCGCATTGTGCGCCTTCAAGCGTGTATAGCCGTAGTCCTGTGAAACAATTAAAAGAAATTTTCAAAAATAAGTTATTTTAAAGTTTAATTGATTGGCAAATTCAAATAGTTGGCAAGAAAGAAAAATACTGCACTTATCGATATATCCACTCATCAGCTGGCAACATTTGCAATGCAGCAACAATGACAAGTATTGTTGCCAACTGTTAGATTGAATTTAAATAAATACAAACAGCCATTGGCAACATTGTTGCCAATATTTGCAATGCAGCAACAATGACAAGTATTGTTGCCAGCTGTAAGATTGAATTTAAAATAAATACAAATTATTATAAATACGTATTATACTGCACCTATCCACTCGTTGTTATTTGGCCACATTTGCAAAGCAACTACAATAAGTAAAATTGCCAATTTAAAATAAATACATACAACCGTTGGCAACATTGTTCGAATACTGCACTTATCGATAGATCGATGGCTGCCCATTGTTAGATTGTCATTAGCAACATTTTTCTCAATACTGCTTTTATCGATAGATCTGCTCGTTGTTAGTTGGCAACATTTACAATGCAACAAAAATGCTGCCAATTGTCAGACAAAATTCAAAACTGGCAGCATTATTTAAATGCAGCTATTGTGAATTGTGTGAGCAAAAATAACTTGGCAGCACTTGTGTTATCTTAGCAACATTAATATTGGCAACATTTACAATGTTATGTTTGCAATAAAAAAATATCGATATAATAAAATCGATGTAACGTAAGAGAAATGAATACTGTAGCATGCCGAAGCTTAAATACACTTTGCAGTTATGTGCTGCATGCCAGCTCAACCCCGACAAATGACTTACATTGCTGTGGAACGCATTCCACTCGGGCAGCTCATTGGAGAAGGGTTCCCGATTCTCGTTGCAACCCGCCGAGCCGGTGATGATCTGAATGGGCGCCTTGGGATTAGTGTAGGGTGCCTCGCGGCTGCCGTTGTAGACCTTGAAGTTGTAAATGGGCCACAGGCGAGTGTAGAAATGCTCGTGGGCAAAAAACTCCACATCGACACCATGCTTATAGAACAGATCCTCCAGACCGAACCACTTGAGACCGGGCAAACCCTGCCGTATGTATGTCTCCAGTTTGCCATTGCAGTCGTACTCCTTGTCATCGCTGCAGTACATCGGCCGATGGCCGTAGGTTATGATCCACGGACGCTTGGCACGATTCTCGGGCAGATTGGCCTCGGCCAGATCACGTTCCAGCCAGTCGAACTGCTTTGTTAGCAGCTTGGCGCCGTAGTTGAGGAAGTAGTAAACCTCCGTGGAGAAGGACACAAAGTGCACGGGTCCCATGTTGAAGCTGTACCACAAGCTGTCGCCCTCGCCAGGCATATTGAAGCGCGAGCGATAATTCGAGAAGTTGCTGCAGCAGGAAGAGGAACAAGAAAAGCAGAAGGAGAAGGAGGATAAGCAATAGAAAGAGGAGTCTCAGCACATCAGGATTACTCACTACTTCTCCTCATGATTGCCCGGGCAGACCATGTAGGGCACATAGGCGGCCACTGTCTCGATCTGTCGCATGAACTCATCCCCGACACGTGCATTCTCAGTGTCCATGTCGTAGGCAAAGTCACCCACATGAATGATGGCATCGTACATGCCCCGCTCTGCGTCCTGCTGCAGTCGACCCAGCGACTGTGCATTCTCGTTGCCCATGTCGCCGTAAATGGCCAGTGAGGGTGACCAATTGTCACCTGCCGGCGGCGTCTTGAACTCGTAGATCGCTGAGTAGCCCAGATCACTGCCGCATGTGTACTGGTAACGTGTGTCCGGCTTCAGTCCGCTCAGCTTCACCTTGTGTATGTATTGGGTGCGTGCCTGGGAGCCGCCATCGACAAAGCGTTCCCATTGCCCGCTGACTGCTCTAGAAGATTTGACCAGATCCTCACCATAGTTCACCAACGATGCGTTCGTTGAGCTGCGCGTCGACCACGTTACCACAATCTCCTGCAGGTTGTCTGTAATTGGAAAGAGAGAGAGCTGAGTCAAATGTTTCAGTTTTTAAATTTCCATCGCTAATTTCTGCTTTGCCATCTCTGAGTCTACAGTGCTGGCACGAAATGTAGGAGCTGTTCGTTTAGCAATAACATTTGTGAGTAGAATTTTAACTTGCATGCATTCTAGAGATTCTGATAATAAAAGTAATATTAATAAAGGCAGATATGCATATAATATAATAATACAAATAAAACATATCTAAGTAGGATCTGAACTTGCATTCATTCTTTGCATATTTCAAATAATAAATAAAAATAAATAATAATAATGAATAATATATAAGCAACTTTCTTATCGCAGTGTGCTCCATACTTGACTGTGATATAGGGGTCGGCGATAAGGGGAGTCTTGTTCAAGGGCGTCAAGAATAGAAAACAAACTAGATATATTTATAATGCTCTTGCAGCATCCGCTTCCAGTTTGCTTATCAGCTGCGGTTTATTTAATTGTTTAATTGTTGAGATTACAATACGTATATAAGTTGAAATACAAAAATAGAGAAGAGTATGCAATGATATACACGCATACATATATACATGTATAGTATTGTATAGTATATAGTATGTATATGTTTTATCTGAATATTTAGAATACGGTTTGCTTTTGCAGTATCACACGAGTGTATGTGGAATGTATTTATCAGGCACGACTGTACGGCCCATGCTTGTCCTTGATCACCCAAAAGTTATCGATAACAGCGCCCCTCTTGTCATCGGAGACCTGCTCGAAGTACAAATGCGTATGATTGTGTGCCTTGAGGCGCAGATAACCAAAGTCCTGACTGTGGAAGGCGCTCCAGGGGGGCATGCGCTTGAAGAACGGTTCGCGTCCTTCATGATTGCCAGCTGCACCGGATATGATATGTATGGGTGCTCTAGGATTGACATATGGAGCACTCAGGCTGCCATTGTACACGGTATAATTATACATGGGCCACATGCGCTCGTAGCAATGCTCGTGCGCCCACAGCTCCACATCCACGCCGAACTCATAGAAGAGCGGCTCCAGGCCAAAGAAATTCAGTCCTGGTAATCCTTTGCGCACAACTGTCTCGTGCTTTGAACAATCGTCCCCGTTGTCGTTGCTGCAGTACATCGGACGATGGCCATAGGTGATGATCCACGGACGCTTGGCACGATTCTCTGGCCTGTTGGCCTCCATCAGATCCTGTTCGAGCCATTCGTACTGCATCACAACGGGCTTGATGCCGAACTGTGTGAAGTAGTAAACCTCCGTGCTGAAGCCGATGAAGTGCACCGGGCCGAGGTTGAAGCTGTAGAAGAGATTATCTGTGCCGCCTGGCATGCTGAAGCGGTTTATATAATGCGAGAAGTTGCTGCAGAGGAGGAGGAGGAGGAGGAGGAGGAGGAGGCGCAGTTAGATAGAGTGTTTGTTGCACTTGCTCCCTCACATCATACTCACTACTTCTCCTCGTGGTTACCCACACAGACCATGTAGGGCACATAGGCAGCGATGGTCTCCACCTGCCGCATAAACTCATCCCCAACTTCGCCGTTCTCGTGGCACATGTCGTATGCAAAGTCGCCCACATGGAGTATGGCATCGTACATGCCCAGCTGGGTCTCACGCTGCAGGGCGGGCAGCGAGGCGGCATTCACCACGCCCATGTCACCGTAGATGGCCATAGAGGGTGACCAGTTGGGGTGATCGAAGGGTGTGTGGAACCAATAGATTGCTGACCAGCCCAGCTGGCTGCCACAGTGATAACGGTAAGTGTTGTTGGGCTGCAACTGCGGCAGCGTCACCTGTGTAACGATAAGAGTTATCGATAACAATATCGATCATCCATGCCGTCTTCTCTCCTCTCTACTCACGCGATGTATGTATTGCTTGGCTTTCTTGGCGCCGCCGTCGACAAAGAGCGTCGGTCCGTCCGGCGAGATTGCTGTGTTATCGTCGATGCTATCGATACCATATTCACAGATCGATTCTTTGGTATTATCACGCGTGCTCCAGGTGACGACCATGTCCAGCACGGATTCTGGGAGAAGCACACGGCACACGGTTCAAAATACTTGTTTGTACACGACTAAAGCTAATTTATATGTTATATATCAAATGAATCGTTTATCGATTAATCGACAGGTTCCCAAATAATGCAAACCCACTTCAACTCATTCAAATCTTATCGAATTTTTTATTGATATTGTAAAAAAACTCACGACTTTCGCATAACCTTCAATTTGTTATCGTTATATTCGCAGTTATATTATATAATAGCCTGATCTGGTATTTATAAATATTGTTAAACAGGTTTTTGATTTACGCAAGGCATTAACATATATAGTAGAAATCGACATTAGGTCATTGCTTTGATATGCTAATGCAACCTTAGCTTTCTATCCAAATGCAAGCAATATCCCGATCTCTTTCTATATATATATATATATATATAGTAATATTCGCCACGCACTACAATGCAAGTCTAGGCATTACTTATCTGCTCAATGTCAGGTAGATAAGAAAGCAGTCGGGGGATATAAAAATAATACAGTTACATATACTGACTTATTATTGGAATCATTTCATAATGCACGACATATAGAATGTTATTCACCAGACTTTGGTGTAGTTGCGAGACATATAGTAAAAGAATTTGCTAGTTTGAGGAGTGTGTTTTGTTTACAGGCTTTGTGGGGGCTTGAAGAGAGCGCAAGAGAGAAAGGATTGAATAGCGATGGAGCAATAAACAACGTTACTATATTCTAATACGATATACATATAATAGATATACATACATATAATAAGTTATTTGAATCCTTCCAATGCACTCGTATTTGTGAGTTATTTGAGTGATTCAAATGCAACAGGAGTTATTTGATTCATTCAAATACACTGTTATCTGCGAGTTATCTGAATCATTCAAATACAACAGGAGTTATTTGAATCACTCGAATGCACTCGTATTTGCGAGATAACTGAATCATTCAAAGGCATTCACATAATTGAATAGTACAAACAATGGGACAAAGATTGTAATACAAGTACAACTCAGTTTTGGTTTCGACTACAGGAACAGATTAATCAACTCGCTCTTGTTATCACTCCCCCTCTCTATTTCTTCCCCTCTCCCTCACGCTCTCTCATAAACTGAGTGCGTTTGATTATTTTATAGCTAAAAGAATGTGCGCTAGTAATACTGCCAGTTGCTTCATTAGATTGTGTGTGTGTGTGTGTGTGTCTGTTCGGCTTTGTTCTATTGAGATGTATTTCATCTGGTCTTGTGGTACTCCCTCCTCTCTCTCCCCATCGATTCTCTCATGCATCTTTGTAACTGCCATGCTGCGACTTGATCAGCCAGAACTTATCGATAATTTCGCCCTGTTTGTCATCGGACACCTGCTCGAAGTACAGATGCGTGCGATTGTGCGCCTTGAGGCGAGTGTATCCATAATCCTGACTATGAAATGCACTCCACTCGGGTATCTGACCCTTGAACGGCTCTCGACCCTCCTTGCAACCCGCCGAACCAGTAACGAGATGCACTGGCGCACGTGGATTCTCATACGGCGAGCCCAGCGACCCATTGCGCACCTTGTAGTCATAGATCGGCCACAGTCGCTCGTAGGAGTGCTCGTGCGCCCAGATGGCCACATCCACACCGTACTCATAGAGCAGTGGCTCCAGCCCGAACATGTGCACGAAGGGCCAACCGACTCGGGTCAGTGTCTCTGAGTGTGTGCAATCGTTATCGTTCTCGTTGCTGCAGTACATCGGTCGATGGCCATAGATAATGATCCAAGGTCGTTGCGAACGATTCTCCGGCAGATTGGCCTGCTCCAGATCCTTCTTTAGCCATTCGTATTGAAAGACTAACGACTTGACACCATAATTGAGAAAGTAGTAAACTTCCGTGGAGATGCCGATGAAGTGCACCGGTCCCAGATTGAAGCTATAGAAGAGATTCTCCGTGCCGCCTGGCATGCTGAAGCGGGCCCGATAATTCGAAAAGTTGCTGCAAGGCAAATCCAAAAAGAAATCCTTTATCTCTCTCTCTCTCTCTCTCTTTCCTTCTCTCTCTCTCTCTATCATTCTTCTCGTTCCTGCGCTTGTTGGCAACTTACAACTTCTCCTCGTGATTGCCTGGAACCACCATGTAGGGCAGGTAGGCGGCCACCGTCTCGATCTGTCGCATGAACTCATCCCCCACACGTGCATCCTTCGTGTTCATGTCGTAGGCAAAGTCGCCCACATGGATGATGGCATCGTACATGCCCAGCTGCGTTTCGCGCTGCAGTCGAGCCAGAGACTGAGCATTCTCGTTCCCCATGTCGCCATAGATGGCCAGTGAGGGTGACCAGTCCGCATTGGCGCTTGCCACCGTGCGGAATTGATACTTGGCCGACCAGCCAAAGGAGCTGCCACAGTGGTAAACGTAGCTGCTGTTTGGCTTGAGCTCGGACAGCGTCACCTATAACACATGATGATCATATGGATGTTGGATGAGGGTTAAGAGGTCATCGAAGAGCAGAGTCTTCTTCCTGTGTGTGTGTGTGTGCGTACCCTGTGTATGTATTGCGACATCTGCTTGGGACCGCCATCCACAAATTTGACAGCCGTGCCCTCTGCACGCTGGCGAAGATCATCATCAAGTCCGTATTCGACAATGCTGCTTGCAGCATCCGGTGGCAGACCGCGCGTTGACCAAGTGACAACGATTTCGCTGGCAGTGCGCTCTGGCTCCGGCAGAAGAGTGCCAAAGAGAGAGAGAGAAAGAAAGGGCGAGAAAACAACACAGGAAAAACAATTCATAAATTTTGCCGAAAGAAAATTCAATTTGCAACTTATAACAGTTATGTGCGAAAATACAAGATACGTATGTATGTATATATACATACACATATATACATATATATATATATCATACAAAATCATATATTACATACTTCATTTCGAAATTTTGTTGTGCTGTTTTTCAATTTGCCGTTTTGCTTTCCCCTTCTGCTTATCATGCACCAATTGAACTTTAGTTGGAGTGTGACCTTATTTCGCATATGCTCAATATACCAAACACTTAGGACACACACGCATATACACATACTGTGTAATTGTATGTGTGCTTGTATCAGCAAATCAGCCTTAGTCCAATTCTGTGTGTGACGCGCGCGATTTACATTGTTATTGTTATTGTTTTGGGGCGGTTTTATGGCTCATCAACAACAGCAACAGCAACACCAACTGCAACTGTAACTGCAATAACGGGATATGCATGTGTGTGGGTGTGAATGCAAAGGGGAAGTTGTTGTGCTCACGCTATCGACAGCCCCAAGGGGGCAACAACTATTGCGCAGCAGTTTTGGGTACAATGGTACAAATCAAATCGAGCATTTCGTACAAAGGTACTGAGGCAGCTTATTGGACGATATCGTTCAATACATGCCGGTAAATTGATACTGTTAAGACCCCTCAGTTGCGCATTATTTACAGAGTAACTTATATGTAGCAATGCCTAATGTAAACAAATGAATGCAACAGTTCCACATACCTCCGAAGGCCAGGTGCACTTGCTCCGGTTGATAGTGTACAATATGAAGATTCACTTCAGTGTTCCGTGGTTTCTCCTGCTTTTGCGCTGCAACTGCCAGGCAGAGCAGCGACAGCACAAGCATCAACAAGGTCAACTTGACCATTGTTGTTGTTGTTTTCGTTGTAGATGATCTTGTTGTTTTTCTCGAATATTTAACACTTTTCTGTTACAATGTTATGAGCGTTTGCTACGATTCATTCACATTACCGGATAAAAAACGACTGACTACAATTTTGTGACGGTTGCTGGTAATTATAGTAAAAAAAATAAAAATAACAGCTGACTGCAGCAGCGCCAATTTAAATGAGTGCAACGTATTGAACAGTCCAGCAATTTATAGAACAAAAACAACAAATTTGACGGCAGCCGCAAATCGCAGTGTGACCGCAACTGGTAGTTGAGAAAAGGCGCATTAAGTTAAATACCAAAACGTACACCAGCACGAATCGTTAGTCGTAAAATCGATTTATTGTCGATAGGTTCTCAGAGTGCCCACAGTGAGCGGAAGGTTTAGATTTTTTTTGAAAATTAAGTAGGCCCTGCGTTATTGTAAACTGTTTCATCGTTTCGTCTATTCATACATTTACAGTTGCACAAACATTTCACCAAACAATTACCAAATTTTATATTTTTTCTTTTTTTCGGCGCACAAACACGATTAAATAACCGACCATGCTTAACTTGTCGGGCCTTAGCCAGTTGGGCGAATTCGCTCTATTTGCAAACATTCGCTACAGGAATTTTCTCACAGCCGCGATGTTGATTGGCATTTATGGCGGTGTGGTTGCCTATTGCACCTATGCCAAGTATGTGAAACAAATTGAGGACAGTAAGGCGCAAGTGGGGCGTGTCGGAGTTGAAATGGTTGTCGGCGAGGAACAAAGCTTTCTTGAACCGACACCGGCAACTGCCAGCGAATTACAATTGCCGCGCATCCGTGAGCCTGTGCGTCTCCATACCAATGTCGTAGCTGACCCCCAGCAGGCACACAATGCGGCAACGTTCAGGACAAGAATGGATGACGATTGAATATGGATAGTTTCTTTATCACCAACTATTGCAAGGATTTCCATACACAGAAGATAATATGTTTATCAGGGCAAAGCTGGATCTGGATGACGATTGAAAAATTTATCAGTTTGACGATTGCACAGATTTCGATAACATAAAAGAAAATATATTTTTGGTATTTACTTTCAGTGAGAGAAATATCTAATTGCAATTATTCAGTGTATTTCTTCAATATCCTTGCTTCAAGTTATCGCTATCGAGGTATTCCCCATCCAATTAATCGCATTTATTTCGTACAAGCCGATTAAATTGCCTTTCACTTTTTTTAAATTATGGAAGTTTTGTTCATGGAAGCTCGCAAAAAAAAAATAGCATAAATATTTGAATATAATAATAATCGTAAACATAAAGATAGCATAACAAGATAATAAGTAAAACATAACATAGAGTAGATAATAATAAAGATACGTATACACAGCATAGGTTTGGGGTTAGGTCTACTAGGAATGCATGCACAAAAAGTTATGATCAATTTTGGGCTGGCAGATAATTGGCGAATTCTATAAACTAACTAGAGGAATACTAGAACTATCGCAACAACTTTCGCTTCGCATTCAAAATCTTACAAAATTAACAACACATACACAAGGCTGTTTTGTGCGATAGTCTATGCGATAGTTTGGCCAAATATTCATCGCATAATGAATAACATTAATTCTATTTAGATACGACAATTTTGTGGCAACAATCTTTGAACTATAAACTAGACAACACTTGAGAGACCTACTACAACTACAACTACTTGTCGTTTCCATTTCCACTTCCACTTCCTCCTCCAGCTCCGCCTCCACCTGGTGGCTTGCGCGTTGCGAATCCTTCGGGCATGCTGCTCTTGCGCTGCGCCTGCGATATCTGCACAATGCGAGACAAGGGCGAGTGAGTGCTGCTGGTGCTGGGTCTCGTCATGGACGAGGGCAGCAGACGGGCTGCTGCTGGTGTGCTGCCTGCCATCTCGTCCAGCAGCGAATTGGCACCAGATCCGGAGACACCTGTCGGCGAAGTGGGCGACAATTCGCGTGCCAGCGGCGAGGGACGCAGCGAGAGGCGTCGCTGCAGTGCCGTCTGTGAGGTGCTGGCCAAGGGGCTCAGCGGCTCATCGGACAGACCCAGACTGGCGCCTGGTGGTGGCGCCTGGCCCGGTGGGATTTGCAGCGCGGTCGGACGTACCGAGAAGCGTCGCCGGAACTTTGTTTGTCCACTCGGCGTGGATGTAGTCGGTGCCTGCGATGCTCCATTGGCCGGCAGCGGTCGCTCTGTATAGCTTGGTGGCGGCTCCATTATCTGCTGCATGGCAGATTGTCGTCGTCCAGCTTGGCCTGAACTGGTTGGACCATGCCCGGCCGGTGACATGGTGCCCACAATGGTGGAGCGTCGTGCGTATAAGCGACTCGCCGCCGTTGTCTGCAGTGCGCGCGTCTGGTCGCCCGCGAAGAGGGAGAGTATCGGCGGCAGCACGGTCGGCTCGAGGCCTGCGTTGCCCATCTTGCGCTGCTTCATGCTTATCTTATTGCTGGCCACCTGCTCGTCCAGCACCGCATGCGTATGCACCACCTCCAGGGCGCGTATGAGATCCGCTATGGTGGTATGCTCCAGCACATCCATATCCTTGTCCGATGTCACCGAGAAGATGCTCGAGCGACGCGGTGTATCGCCGGCACCCGACCCACCTGCCGTGGCAGGGAACAGGCTGCCACGACGTGCTGCCACCGCAGCCATGGCTGCCGAACCGGAGCCGCGTCGCTGCATCTGAGCTAGA
Source organism: Zaprionus vittiger (assembly GCA_018904025.1). Taxonomy (NCBI): domain Eukaryota; kingdom Metazoa; phylum Arthropoda; class Insecta; order Diptera; family Drosophilidae; genus Zaprionus; species Zaprionus vittiger. The sequence goes on along the minus strand of JAEIFQ010001044.1, from coordinate 10,643,281 downwards.
GCTGACGATGATGGTGGGAACATGCTGCCACGTCGGGCAGAGTGCGACGGATTCTGCGTGTAAATGGATTCGCGACGTCGCTTGGCAGGCGTGGATTTGCGTTGATAGGCGCCCGTCGAGCTGAACGTGGCCTGCTCCGGATCATCGAATTGGAAGCCGGCATTGGTTATGCCGCCGTTGGAGGCAGAGGCAAGACTCGTGTTCGAGTCAAACGGTGGCGGCGGTGGTCCACGTCCGTTGCGCAAGTACGGATGACTGGCTCCGGCTGTGATGGTGTTGTTGTAGTGTATGTCCAGCGGGGAGCGTCCGCTCGGTAGCTCAGTGATGCCCTCTGGCACGGAGACAACGGACAATTTGCGCTCCACATCCTGCGAGGTACGCTTGCGATGGAAGAGCTTGCGCAGACCGTCGGGCATGGAGAATTTCTTGACACGACCAGCACCGGCGCCAGCGACACCATTGCCACTGCCCTTCTTGAGCTGCTCCTCCACACTGAGCTCCCCGTCCAGTTGCACCACATACGGATCGCCGGCAGAACCGTTCGGTCCCTGTTGGCCCTTGTAGCGATTCTTGAACGCCTCCTGAATCTGTTGATTGTCCCCGCTCCATGTCCATTCGTTGAGATTGTGGGGCGCACGATTGATTTGCCGTGGTGGCTCAATATTGAAATCGGAGCAGGCACGTCCACGCGGCCGAGGACGTGGTGTGGAGTACTCGTTGAGGGTGGAGAACGACCATTCGCTGGCAAGGATTTGCGAATCGGAGAATCCATGATAGCCACCATAGAGGCCGGCATCCTCTGTCTCCGGCGGTGGTTGGACTGTGGCCAGTGCTGTGACCACCTTGGCCAGCAGATCCGTTGTCTGGCGATATGCTTCGGCTGTCTCGAAAGTCTTCTCGCGATCGAAGCGACTGAGTTCCGTATCCGAATTGGCGTGCACCAATGTGCCAGGTGGATGGGCAGACGCCAGTTCGGCACAGACGGAATAGGCACGTTTTCGACTTGGTATCGGAGCCGGTTCGGTGCGGTAAAGATCGAGTTCCGGGCAGGATGCCGATCGTGGTAGATTGTATTCAAATTCTGTGTCGGTGTAAACGGGCTGTTGCATTAAAAAGAATCGTTAAGTATCGATAACAGTTATCGGTGTATCGTAGGCAATGAAGTGTGTGCGTGTTGTTTGTAGTCGTTGTTGTTGTTGTTGTACATGTAAAGAAAGCGCAGTGTAAATATTTGCATTAGTGTGAGTGCTCAATGGTTTTGTTTAGGTGTTTCTTTTTTCTATTTTTATTTTGTTTTACTCTTTCGCTAGCCCTGGTAAGTCCTCATTGCTATTGCAATTTTGAATGATTTATTTTATTTTCTACTTACGCCTGCTCTTCTTTTGCTTCTTCTTCTTCTTAACCTTATTCTTCGCGCTCTTTCTATTTCCCTTTCGACAAAACTACAAAAAGAGAATATCACAATTTGATTTAAGCGATACTTATCGCAATTAACGTGTGCCCGTTTTGGTTAAACATTTAAGTGCATTCCATGTTGTTGTTGTTATCGTTTTTTAGCTTGTTGCAGCAACGAAGTAAGTTTGTATGTTCGTGTAAGGAGATAAATCGTGCACACACATAGACAGCTTGTTTACATTTATCGATATATGTTTAAATTAGTAAAGTGTGCTTGGTATGCCGGCGCGCGCAGAACCTGGATGCAGCCGCAGTTCTGCACAGCGTTGCCACATGGGCAATAATTTGTTGTGCTATGTAACGTAACGGATTATATTTGAAAAACGTAATGCGCGAAAGTTTGGTTAGGTTGTAGACAGCTCAATAAATCGATTGAATTTTATAATATAATTTCTACATATTAGTTCGCAAATTTTGAATAAAAAATATTAACGCGAAAGGTTTGTATAAATTGGTTGTGATATTGGCCCACTTAAAATTAGAATTTTAAATAAACAACTATCCCAATAATTAAATACACGTATACGAATCTAAATCGGCAGTTAGGCATATATACTATATTATTATTATACTCCCAAAAGTGGTGAACAAATCTTAGGTTATAATTGCCCATATTGTATGATATGTTCATGGTGCTATTCGGCATTACCTTCACTTTGAGTATGTAGAGCTCGTTGAGCACACGCCTCAGATAGCCGACATCCTTGGTAACGCCAGACCAGATGCGATGCTGTGTCGCCTTTAGATTCGAGGACAATTGATGTTCCAGATGCGCCAGTTTCTTGCTCTGCAGTCCTCTGTTTTGTATGTTTTTTAATGAGGTGGAATATAGAATAATAAGTATCAGGGTGTTAAAGGGATGTCTGTGGGGGGGGTGGGGGGTTTAGGTTATGGTGAATCAGCATGCAATACAAAACATAACCCACTTTGCATGCAAAACATATTCAAAATAAATATTTGCTTACCGAGTGATGAATGTCATTATCATGACCAGATAACCCAAGGAGAATATAAACCAAACAATCACAAAGATTTGATATACCACAAACCAGGCACCGAATTCGCGAGGCTAACAAAATAGAGATTTAGGAGATTACTAAGAAATTACTAAGGAATCTCATATCGCGATTGGTAGCTCACTTGATTGGATCCAAAGGTGGGCACATAGTCGCCAAAACCAATTGTCGATGTCGTTACATAGCTATAGTACAGAGAAATGGAATACGGCCAATCCTCAAAGTAGGTAAACACCCAGGCTGGTAGTAGCAGAAACAGTGCTATGCCCGGAATCAGAGCTATCACCACAGTTGTGATTAGACCCAACTGTGGAGGCACATAATGATCATCCGAGGACATCTTGTACTTCTTATAGCGTCGATAAATGGCCTCGAACTAGAAAACATTATAAAACTAATAATGATATACCACGATACACTTCAAAACATCTCTTACCGTGCGTCCGAAATACTCTCCAAGACCGGCAAAAAGAATACCATTAACTGGAATGCCGATCACCGAGTAGACAATCATAACCATGCGACCTGCAAATGTGGTCGGAGATATGTTGCCATAACCGACTGTTGAGCAGACAGTGAAGGCAAAGAAGAAGGCATGATAGAAGGTCCACGTATACGGTATTTCGTACTCATCCTTTGTATAATCCGTAACCGGTTTGCCGCAATAGTCGGAAATCCGCTCGAGAATCTGTTCTTTGGTCGTTTCATTTTTGTTCTCCAGCTGTTCCAGTAGATAGGCTGAAAGAGGTATAGAATATGTACAATAAATATATATATATACATATACATATATATATAACATGTCTAGTTGACAATATCAAAACCAATCGAGCGTAAAATCAAATCAAATTGAATTAATTTCATTACACGTGCTCCGGAAGTAAATTGCAAACGGGTAAACCGGGCAAACGATCGCATTACTAACGCCATTTAACCTTCCGCTTTTCCGAAAAGCACAGTAAAACAACAGATCAGCGATCACACACAGGGCACAAAAGACGCCGACTGACAGCTCAACAATTACACCGGTTCACTTTGACCCTGGCCCGAGAGCCACTGATCGCTGATCGACGATCATTGCACGGTTTTTGAACTATAGCCAAAATTGAAACCGTTTACAGATCGCTATGTAACTGTTTAACATGCGCTTCACACCATGTAGATCGGATCGTTTAGAGAGTGAGAGAGTGAGAGAGAGAGGGAGACGTTGCTCCGATCCGGACATATGATAAGGCCGGCAATTTGCACTTGAAATATGTTTTATGGGCTAATTGAAAAGTGACGTTAATGGAATTGAACTAGTTAAGATCTTATCTGATCTGACACAACCTAAACTAAATGGCATTATTATAGTTTAAGTGTGAGAATCTTTTGGAGGATAGATAGAGATATATTTTATGATATTTAGGGTCAAGCAACCTTAATCTTTGGCTTCATTTTCGAGAGGATAATATTCTCTTTTGATTTCCAGCTAAATTGTTTGTAAGCAGTTCCCAGTATATGCTGGCACTGTAACTATATATAGTTAGTGTAATCTATTGCAATTAACTAAGTGCAATCATTCAATAAAACCCAAAGAGTCTCGTTGCGAAAACTGACAACAATTTGAGCTGTAATCTTTTAACGAATTGCATAATTCAATAAATGCCAGCTGGGATTTTTTATCAGAGCCTCCCACAACGCCACAGGCTGTGATCCAGCGAGGGTGAGAGTGGTGCGGGAAGGCGTGCAAGGAGGTGGAAGTCTCTTCACAATTGCGGGCAATTCGTGTATTCAACGTGCACTGAGAACCATGTGGAGAGATCGTAATCGCAGTCTCTCTCTTCAATTTCCACTTGACAACGGAATAGCGTAAAGTACCCCTCAACCTTGCCCCATGCCGGCCCTCTGCTCTCGTCTGTGTTGTTGTGATTGCGACAATTTGTTCATAGACGTCGATCATTAGCACAAATTCTTGTAAGTCTTTAACAAAAAACCCCGCACATAAATGGCCTGAGATTCACTTGATGCGCCCATTGTTATTTATTTTGATTACGCTACGTTACGTTCCGCACTACACACTTATGGTTATTTAGAGTACGCCGGAAATGTTTGCGGCAAGCAAATTTATAAATTCATCTAATTAATGTCCAGTGAGTGACACATCAACCGATAAACAGGGGAGAATAAGCAAGATAAGGTAACAATTATTGTCGTAGTAGTTGAAGTGGAAATCAGCTAAGAAAAGAGTATGATTTCCCGTTCCCAGTTGATTTCCTTTTTGTGATGATCAGCAATGGGAGCCTGAGAATGTTGAGCTAGGAGTTTAGCTAAAAAACTAGAATGAATTCCTTATGAGCACTTTATCTTTCCCTAACCAATGATCCCTAATGATCTTTCTCTAGCCAATGATCCCTAATGATCTTTCTCCAGCGAGCACTTTATCTTTCCCTAGCCAACTCTAGAGAAGACCCTAAAGTAATGCGCTGCAAGATCTCTAAAGCAAAAAGGTCTTGCTCTCATATCAGATCAATGCAGCGCTAGAGAGCGAAGGTGCTACGATGGCTAGACAAGATCAGTGCAATGGCCCATAGCCTATATAGCTGTTATCAGCAGGAGGAACTGTCGAAGTTGCGATTGCCTTATACCTTATGGAGGCATGTTGTCATCATCACATGCTCGTGCATGCATCGGAATCGGAAATTGAGACATCGTATTAGGCCATTGAAGTGCCTCAGATTATGAATGATATTGATGGGTGTTGGACATGTTCAATACCCCTAGGCCATATGCATATATTGATAAAGTCAGACAGCTTGGGGACTTACAAGTTAAGACCTCTTGCGGTCAATTTTAAGGCCTGCTCATCATATAGTATTAAATACCTTTGTATATGTCTAGGGCGTATCAACTGCTAACCAATTTAGCCCAGAAGTGTCATGCACAGATATATAGAAGAATATATATGTATATACATAGTTACATATATCGTGTCTGTTTGTCGTGTCATTTACCCGACAAACGACCTACGACTTGAGGCTCGTTTCCGTTTTAATTCGCTGAGACTCGTCGTGTGCGCATTGTCGATATATATTCGGATGATATTTATAGCAAGCGACGCACGTCTCGCTCCGACGGTGTCTAATTAGAGTTTATAGTTTATTTATCTGAACAATTAGCACATTTTATGTGCTGTTTAAAATTGATTTTATTGCAATTATTGTTGAATAGCCCTCAGAATAAATACGTCGACGAAACTGGAGCTGAAGCTGAAGCGATTTATCTGCGGATATGTATGCTATATACACACACACACACAGACAGACAGACACAGACAGACAGACACAGACAGACAGACAGACGAAATTGTATGCAAATCACATTCAACTCGTTTTAATCGCAATTAATCACGGATCAGATTCGCACACTTGCTAACTCATAAAGCTCACATTTCTCAACATTTACGCACGTTTGGAGAAAACAAAAAATGATAGCAACAAGTTTGAAAATGTTGCCTACACATCGAATTTGGTATACTCTATTGGGGAATTAGGTAATATTATCTATTCATTTAATTTAATTTAAAGTCGACTAAAGCAGAAATAGGATACAATGATATACATACATATGTTTTAATGTTGTACCTAATAAGTCGCTTTGATTCTCTGTTTATAATGAAATTTACTATACAATTCAAAAAAAAAAAAAAGAAAAGAAAAGTAAGTTAGACTAACACTTTAATTTATAAAGGGCTAATGGGATACCCTTCGACCTATGTTCCGGTGTAAACATACATATGTACATATTTTCAAATTATTCTCGACAGATGGCGCTGCGCTTCACGCTCGCCTGTCTTCCTTGTTAGTTGGCATAAGCATTTACAGTTATGCTCATACTTTCTTGAATAACTTCTGTGTTTATGCTCCGATCCGATTGAAATTTCGAGAATAAGTAGATATAACTATCAGCTTAGTATATGTTAAAGTCAGAAAGTTATATATTTTTTACGACGTTTACAAATCGAGTTTAAAAATTAAGTGGCATCCAACATTTGAAATAAACTTGATCTGCGGCTGGTACACAGAAACCTTCATGCCAAATTTGGTGTCTCTAGCTTTTAAAATAGCCGAAATATGTGTGTTCACACAGACATACAGACGAACAGAGGGACATGGCTAAATCGACTCGGCTATTGATGCTGAGTAAGAATATATATACTTTGTGGGGTCTGCCACGCCTCCTTCTGTCTGTTACATACATTTGCACAAAGTTAAGATACCCTTTTATGACCATTTTCAATGGTCCAAGGGTATAACAAGGAAAGTCTAACACTTTAATTTATAAGAAGTAGTATTTGTAATGTTAGAAATTCCCTTCAATATACAATACTACATAAACAAGTCTGTTAAAAAGTTATTTCATTACATTTCAATTACAGTTAGTGCAAGTCGAGCGACCCTTCGAGTTTCAGTGTATTATTATTGAAGCACAAATCTCGCTCGAGATGTGTATTTTGCCGTGTGCGGGGGTGTTCGAAACTACGTAAGTAGTGTTAAAAGAAATTAAACCAAAACTTGGTTGGCCAAATTCGTGGCAGACAGTTTAGTTTAGTTGCGATATCACATGCCCTCGAGATGAAAACTGAGGTTTTTTTTACGATACAATAATAAACTCATTTATGTGCGAGTATATATGATGTTTGTTTCTCTCATTGTGTTTTGGTTTTATTAAGATCTGTACGCTGCTTCGTCTATCTATTGACAGTAGCACGCTTACAGACAGTCAAGAAGAAGAATAAACATGAAGAGAGAGAGAGAGAGAGAGAAGAGATAGAGCTACCCACCATTGATCTCAATGCGTTCCTTCAGCTCCTGAGCGCGTGCTTCCTTCTCTTCACCATGTTCAATATGATAGTAGATCGCCGCACCGAACAACAGATACGATATATAGAAGATGAGCAGTAGTATCCAACGGTTCGGCGACATGCTCGACCTGTCGCTTCCTTAGGCTGTAAACAGATCCTTGACATCAAGTTGGACTCTTGTTATTTATTTCGTTTCGACGGATTGCGCTGTAAATTGTTTGCTAACATTGTTATTTATAGCAACGTTTCTTTCTTTCTTTCTTATTCCGATTGGGAACTGCAATATCTCTCAAGTTCTTTTGGGTACTGTTATTATTATTATTTATGGTTGTATCAACGTTAATCGGCGCTTGATTGCGATTGCTCAAGTGTGGCCCGTAACTTAGCCGCGGTTGTCTAAATATATATAAGTATTACCAATGAACTGTTTTCATTTTGTTGTTCTTATACCTCGGCTACTTCAAGGCAGCGCCCTACCCTACATTCCACACGTAGAGCTCATGGGTTCTTAGAGCTACATTGCCAAAATGCAAATTTGTCTAAGAAAAGTACATTAAGTGATCGTTTAAGTGTCGTTTCATGGGTATGTCGAAGTACCCTAAAGAAATGAGTTCATCATGCAACCCTACAAACTTAAAATGAGTCATTTCTTTTAAGTTTTACGCTACTCATATATGTATGTCACATACTTAAAAAGACCATAAAATAACATTTGGACGATTGTTACCAGAATCACGACAACCCTAATGCACTTCCGAACACCCTACACACAAAGGGTTAACACCTTTAGTTTTTCTGCATTACATTTCCTATAAGAATACAATTTGTTATTCTTTTAAAGGTGCTCAGAAGACAGACGTACTGATTGCTGTACCGAGCTACCTTCTTGTTTAAACTGCTTGGCATGTTTGCGTTAAGAAGGCAGAAGAAACAAATATTTGGACCGTTGAAATATTACCAGAATCACGACAACCCTAAAGCACTACCGAACACCCTACACACATAGGGTTAACACCTTAAGTTTTGTGTCATTATATTCCATATATGTAAGTATGAAATTTGTTAGTCTTTTTAAGGTGCCCAGGAGACAGCACAATCATACTGATTGCTGTACCGCGCTACCTTCTTTCGGTCGGTATGATGCGGTAGGGCAATTAGTGGCAAATTAGCTAGATCGAAGATGATTGTATACGGTACCAGGCGTAACGATCGACCCTACACTGCTGATAGCTCATTGAACGAGCAAAGAGAGAGAGAGGGGGGGGAGAAGGGTGTTAGGAGTGTGCACTATATGCGCGCAACCCTCTTCAGGGGCAGTCGATACTCACTTACCCCCGTACTGTAAGTAACATACGTCATTGTGGGCATTGCATAGAATGTGGCAGCAACGTCATTGGCAGGCAGCGGCAAACACTTGGCAGCCCCGCGCCTATTGACACTTCTAATCATATCGGCCCAAGGTGTCGGGAGTGTGTGAGTATTGCTGCTAATTTGTACAATTCGCTTCTCGCATTTCGGCGGCACAAAGTAGTTGACGTCGTTGTTATCTGTCTGGGATTACGTTTCTGACAACGCCAATAACTAGCTGCGGCTGCCTGATCGTGTGTGTGTATGTGTGTATGTGTGTGTGTGTGTGTGGGGCACAGCTTGGAAATGTACAGTGATCGCGTCTAATTAGCGGTTCAATAGGGTTGACAACTCTGGCTGCTCTGCCTTTTTCGGTGCCTCACTCCGAAATTCTCAGGTGGATCGCTTTCATTTCATTTCGTCTCGTTTCGATATGATTTAATTTATTTGCGAAATAAGTTAAACAGCACAACAATTGCTTCGATTTTGCGGCACTTCTTGTTAAACCATAAAGATAATTCAACTCATTTCATCGTATTTGGTAATGACTTCATGTTGAGGTAGTTCGACTCGCCTAACTACCCGAGCCGAGCACCCGAAAGATAGTTAAGAATTCTATAGTGCTAAGAATTCTATAGTGAACTTCGCCCATCGCAACGCAGAGGAATCACCGACATCGTCTGACTCGAATAACTATGGCAAACAAGATCAATGCTGGGTGCAAAACTGCCAAAGATAAGCCTCCAAAGAAAGGGGTAAACCCAACGGGTACCACACTGGAAAACCCAGGAAAGTCAATTAAAAGGTGCAAAGATGTAAAGCAAATTGAATGCTGGAAAATTTATTATTTATACCCTTCGACCATTGAAAATGATAAAAAAAAGGGTATACCAACTTTGTGAAAATGTATGTAACAGGCAGAAGGAGGCGTGGCAGACCCCATAAAGTATATATATTCATATTCAGTATCACTAGACGAGTCGATTAAGCCATGTCCACGTCTGACCAGATGAACACAAAGATCTCAGCTATTATAAACGCTGGAGATACCAAATTTGGCAGGAACACTCCTGTATACTTTACGCTGATCAAGTTTATTTCAAGTGTTATGTGCCACGCCCACCACCCGCACAAATCAATAATTTAATTTTTGAACACAAGTTTTAAGCGTCGTAAAAAAAAAATTACTTACTGACTTTAAAATATACTAAGCTGATAGTTATATCTACTTATTCTCGAAATTTTAATCGGATCGGAGCATAAACACAGAAGTTATTCAAGAAAGTATGAGCATAACTCCAAGTACTTGCGTCAGCTAACAAGGTAGACAGGCGAGCGTGAAGCGCAGCGCCATCTGTCGAGAATAATTTGAAAGTATGCACATATGTATGTTTACGCCGGAACATAGATCGAAGGGTATTCCACTGTCGCGTGTCTCTCGACTGTTGCTCTGATTTTCAGTTCGAATTTAGAATTCAATCGCTAGAAAATGTGCTTCAGTATTTTCTACTTATTTTGAATTCGTTGCGGAAACGGAAGTAAAGATTTCAATCGATTGTTGTAAGTAACTTATGTAAGATTGCATCGTTTACTTTTCGAATCCATTTCGAACCAGTTCTAAAATGAGTTATTGAACCATCCACTTCAGTATTACATATGGCATTAGGGAACTTTTCTCAACTAATCAGTTGAAGTTGTAGTTGCTGTAGTTCTTGATGTTGTCATTGTTTTTGCAATCGAAGTCAAGTGTGCGGAGCTGATAAAGCCCATTTGCAAGCGCACAATATCATTTATTCAATTATAATTTTCATGTTTTATATGTATGTGAGTGCGAATGCGCGATCGTTTAGAAAATAATCTAGGAAATATTATTGTGTCTCATCGAGAATATCGAGGAAGCATTCCTGAACTGGATAAGTTATTTGTTAACTGCAATAAAAATAAAATAAATAAATAAAAAAATCTACTTTGTGTTTTTTTTGCGCTCTCGATACTTTTTATTTTTGCTAGTCTTTTTGCTGGGCGCGTTTTGTGACGCGCTGATGACGAGCCATTCAATGGAACTCTTTGAATTTATTGTACTTCATTTGATTTGGCTTTTATTTATTTAAAAACAAAAACAAACATTTTAATGACCCTATTTGTCTGTATTTTTTTTTTTTTTTTGGGCTTGCCTCGTTTTTGATGGAATGGAAAATTCTTTGCAAATAAAAGTGCAAATAAAATTTGTGCGATTTAAATGGGCAGGGAAAATCTTTATCTTTTATCAGGAGTACATTGAGTTCGTCATATTCGATGATTAACCATTTTATATGGCACCGATCCTATGGAAAACTTCTTGGGTTGTAACGAAAAAAAGAAACCTCTATTATCATGCAAATGAATTTAAGTGCGAAAAACAACAGAACATTTAATATAGCCATATAAAGGTTACTAATTGATCAGCAACGTATTCATGTCACAGTATCGAAGATCAAGTTAATAGGTGGTCTGGAGCTTAGAGTAGACTGATTGTGGATTGTGCACGTGTAGAACAATTTATAGATATGTTAAAATTGGGCTCAACAATCAGATTGGTTATCGATCGCCTATGTTATCGTTTGATCTCATGTCCAGAGTATCGAAGATCAAGTTAATAGGTGATCTGGAGGTTAGAGTAGACTGATTGTCGGTTGTGCACGTGTAGAACAATTTATAGATATGTATGTTAATATTGAGCCCAACAGTCAGATCGGTTATCGATCGCCTATGTTATCGTTTGATCTTATGTCTAGAGAGTTTATTGATCAGACTATCCGACGATAACTGTTTAATTAGAAATTTGTCATGCAAAAATAATAATCAAAGATGAAAAACTGAAACAAGAAGTATAAAAAAATGATAAAGAAAACCCAAAACAATAGAGAAAGTTATCTTGAAAATTATACTTATTAAAATTTCTAGTTATATTTCTCAATTCTTCTATTAGTACTTTGCCCAGGGTAGTTGCACGTCGACTTAACCAATTTCTCTTGATGTATTTTATATAATTTAAGTTTTACTTTAAGTCACAAATATACAAATATACTCGTATATATATGTATATGTATATAAAGAAAATATTTACATAAACTGAAGCAACGCTAAACAGTCGCATAATCAATAATAAATAGCAGCAACTGCAAATGAACACGTTTAGTAAATAATCACGACACATTTTGCCGCTGCTACGGTTGCTTCTTCTTGTGACGTAGCACCCCCCACAAAGTCCAACAAAGTACAGGGTATAATGGCAAGCTTTGTTGTAACTTCCTTTCTGTGCGTTCGTTAATGCTAATTATGTGGATATTGTTTGGACACCTATTTCACATGCATGATTAATTGCATTGCGATATGACAGCACTCCCCACTCCTCGTTTTGGGGACACCTTCCCCCGTCTGGTTGTCTTGTCTTGTGAAAACTGATAAGACGCACGATCCAACGATCCAAGAACTCTTCACTTGATGCCTCTTGGCAGCTGACGTCGTCGTCGTCGTCGTCGTAGCCACAGTAGGCAACGTTACACGACAATTAATAACGCCGTTGACAAGCGACAAAACATTCGATAATAATATACGATCGACCCAAATATCTTATACAAATATATAGCGTGCCTGCTATTCACCTGTTCCATATGATCGCCTAGAGTATTGCTCATTGAGTGATTTTAGAAATTTGCTAGGAAGTGCGCAATTGCTTAGGGAAATAGCATTTGAATTCCTGATCAGCAAGGAAAAACTTGTCTTGTTTAGGAAAATATATTATATAGCATATAGCATATTCATTCCTGATCAGTAAGGAAATAATCTCCTACATTTTATTCTCTTTTCCTCCCTTCTTTTTCCCCTTGTGATATTTCTTAGAGAAATACCTTAAAGCATATATATTCTTGGTCAGTAAGGAATAATAAATCTTGTTAAGGAAAATACCTTAAAGCAGATAGCATTTCAATTCCTGATCAGTAAGGAATATAAATTATTATTTAGGAAAATACCTTAAGCAACATTTGTTGCTAAACATTATGCTTATGTCCCCTCGAATCTGAGGCGCAACATGATTGATGGCACCGACTAATAGTAGGCAACCAGGTGACATGCTAAAGCGCCAAACAAGCCACCTTGGGGCGATAAGGTAGACAGTAGCGCTGAGCCCCTTTAGCGGTACGCAAAAAAAAAAACAAATAAAAACGAAGGGTATAAAAAAAAATAATATTTAAGGCATTTATTTTCTTTAGTATCACAAGATTCCCCTTAGTGCCCTAAGCATTTCCAGATGCGGCATAAGTTCGGAACAATCGGATCGCACAACAATTTCGCTAATTAGGCGCATTCATTCAGAGAAAGAAAGAAAGAGAATACAGAAGCACAGAGAATGACAGCTCCCGGCTATATATCAAAGAGTGTATGTTTGCTTTGGGGCAGATTGATTATACTTATGTATAGGAAATAATATATTGTATATTCTTAATTAATATTTATGTAAGTATGCAAATATCGCTGGACATAGACGTGCTGTCTAAACTGGAGCACAGTTGCACATTTAAAAGATCGTTAAGATTGTTCAAATTGCAAAAAAATTGTGAAACAACAAAAAGCTAAGAAAAACGGGTGTATAAATATTTTAAAATATGAGAAATAACACGTCAAGACGGAAGACGTGCTAAATATCAAATTAAAAGATTTATTACTCAACTATGACGAAACAAGAGATTCTATAGAGCCCAGAATTATTGAGACGATCAAGGACAATCATAGGAATATGAATGGAACTAGTTCTTTGATTAATTCTTTGATAATGTGATTGAACATATAAAAGCCTGATTCTTAGATCTTGCTTAATATTAACAAGACCGCATTAAAACCGAAACATTTGAATCAATGTAAATATGTTCACATATACATCATTTATCGCGTCTTTATCTCCATGAAGTTTCTCAAGCACAAATCCAATTGGGCCACAGATAGAAGCCGCCCATCAAGAGTTGTAAGCACAATATAAAGACATATAGACAAGCATAGTATTTATATAAAAATATATTAGTGTATGTTTACGAAATCGGGCAAAGCGGATTCCCTGATAAGCACTGAACGTAGTGACCACAAGCAGCTCACATATAGCTCTCTCTCTGTCTGTGATAATGCCACCGAATCGCATCGAGACATCGAGGCATATATACTTGTATGTAAATATTTGCACTTGCACTTGCAGTTGAGAGACAGATCGAGGAATTTTATTGATGAGGATCCCCACGGGTCGTGCCCCGGTTGCACTTTGAAGAACTCGAGAGATTAAAACTGCAGCTGGAAATTTTTCAATATATTTTTTAAATATATTGTCGATCCTGTGGCAAACAATTTATAGCGCAATTCGCGGCATTAATTCATTTTTTATACACACACTTAATAGATCCGATCGAAGCGAACGAAAAAAAAAATCAAACACAAACACAACAAAAATTTGTTTTAGTAGTTTCCGAATTCCTTTTTGCGTGTAACGTGGTAGGTGCGAGAGAGAGAGAGAATTAAAGAGAGGTGATCGCAAAAAAATAATAAATGCATAGAACCGTTGAACGACGCGACGAACAGGACGGTTACCGTTACACGGTGCGCATTGAATTGAAATTGAAGCGCTGCAGGCGGCGGGTTGACACTTTTGTTTCTTCTGCCCGTTTCTGTGTGTGTGTGTGTGTGTGTATATGTGTGTATGGGTGTGATTCAAATTGAAACGCTTGAAGCTCACGTCGTCTGCGTCGCGCGGCAGCTGCGCAGCTCCGGGTGCGGGTGCGGCGCGCGAACTCGCTGTGATGATGGGGAAGGGAAGACTCGCAATGTTTAACGGTAATGCCGTACGCAGCACTGGCAACGGCAATTGTAACGGTAGCGGTAACGGTTAAGGGGCTCCGACGTACGCGCTACGTCGTTATGACGGCGTCCATCATATGACTGCTGCGATTTATTGAGCTGCAAGCTCAACACTTCCTTTGACATGCCGAACTTGCTCTTCACCTTCACCTTCACCGCCGTTCGCCACCCCCACCTCCACCTTACACACTCCTCCTGCTCTTTCTCGCTCATCAATAGTGTCGCTCTCACTACGCTCTCTCTATCTCTCTGTCTGTCTCTCTCTCTCACTCACTCACTCACTCGCGCTCAGTCAGGCAAATGTGTGAGATTCTTTATTTTACTGCTAATCCCGCAATTCACTCACTTTGAGCTGACAGACGCAGCGAAATAACTCAAGACCCCATTCGGAGTCGTTCTTCAGCGTGGCCGGCGCGCACGGTTGTTTTGAGTGTGCGCGAATGTGTGTGGTAGCCCCGTTTAGCACCGTGTGACAGCGACTGCGACGGCGACGTTGACTGCGAAGGCGACTGAGTCGACAACGCCGACTCCGACGGCGACCGCGACGGCAAACTGCGCGAATATCGGTCGGTATTCGGTACTCAGTTTGAGTGAGTGGATTGTGTCAAGCGGACGACGCGCTAACGCCGAGCTGCCAACACCCTCTGCCCGCCTTCCTCTTCCTCTGCCCGCCTTCCTCTTCCTCTGCCCTAACTGTCAACTGTCTGCTACTAACTAATACAACATAACAGCACAACAACAACAAATACAGCAACAAAGAGACAACGACAACAGCAACAACAACAGCAACAAAATCAACGATCGACAAAAGACAACTACGAAATATCACGAGTACTTTTTTTTACCTATAGCTCCTTTACTGCCCCCGCCTTGCCCGTGCCGTACTTACGTTTGCTACCAATATACGCAAGCAGCGCACAGTGGTGCATGATCAGCTGTGTGTGACTGCAAAAATACACAATTGAATTACTCATTTTTTTTTAAAAATTTATAATTAGTTGGTGACTTGAATTTTTTGCAAAACATCTTTAATGGATTTTATTTTACCTGATCTTAAAACATTCAATTCAAAATTCAATTTATTATTTATGAGTTAAGTAAAATTAGAGTACAATTAAAAAATATTAAGTCAATTTAGATCATATAAGCAATTTTAAAAGTTTAAAATTGAAAATAAATAAAAAAAATAATTCCTTTACTTGTAAACAATTACAGTAGATAAGTAATCATCTCTCAAAAATAAAACTTTGCCATTGTTATGCTCTAGAGATTTGTTGACTTAATTTTATTATTAAAAAACTTCATAATGTTTGCAATTTTATTATTTTTATTTATTTATTCTTTATTTTTTGAATTTGTATCAATTTCTTACCTTTTTTCCACCATTTACAAATTTGGTTAATGGCTCACCACTGTGCATTGTAAAGCATTTATTTCGGTTTTATATTGTTCTTAGGCTTTCTTTCTATTAGATTTTGCTATTTTCGCGGGCATGGCAGCAAATTTGTCATCGTATTTACCCACCTCCGACGACGGCTCCCAGTTCTAACTACTGCCGTACTATGTACATATGTATATCGGCGTGCCACCCCCTGCACCAATGGCGCCAACGACGTCGATGCCAACGCTGACGCCAATCCCAAACACACCCACAACGGCAACAACAACAGTAGCCTGATCGCAATTGTTTTGTCTGCGGATTTAGTGCTTTACGACGGAGGCGCAAAACTTAAAACAGCAACGGCAGCAAGAAAACCTTTCCAATCGACCGACCGCCACCCACCCCAATGGTTGTAAACCAAAATGGATAGGGCAACACTGATCACATGACAGACAGGCCTGCGGCACCTGACAGCTCTGCTCCAAGGATTGTATGGCAGCCCTGCTTGATAATTGACGCCTGGCGCATGCGTAACAGCCCTGCTGCTGTGTGTAGGTGTGTGCGTGTACGTAGAGTTTCACTGCGCGCACTCACACTCTGTGCCCACTGTGCAAGTGTGCTCTGATTGCATTTTAGATCTGCGCAAGTGCCAATAACGAGACTGATGACACTGATGATTTGAGCTGAATTATCACTGCGTTTTTTGCCCTGTGCCGCGCTGTCGCTGCCTCTGCCGCAATCGCAGTCTTCTATCCGTTTCTATCCGTTTATTTTTTGACTCAGTTTTTCTTGAGTTCCAGAGATAGCCTACACACATACACACACTCCCACATGAGCATCATCAACAACAACAACAGCAGCAGATAGTGTTGATAAGAAACACTCGAGAGCGCCAACGCCATCGCCTTCACATTCGCACTCAGGGAGAACTGGATAAGAGATGCCGCTGACGCGCACGTCGCGACGTCGACTGCTGCAGCGACGCCAGCGTCAGCTTAGCGCACAAACAAAACTCGCGCTTTAAGTGGCTACCGCAAAAGAAAAGAAAATACCAACAACAAGAACAACGAAATAGTAGAGAAAAAGAAGTAGAGCAAACTGCCGCCGATGGCGACCCTGGCAATGGGCAACCAGGGTCAGTCAGAGTCTGCGAATGCCCTACGAAAGCGTGGGAATAAAAAGAGTTACAAGAAATTGTTTGACAATTGCCAAAACGTAAATAAAGCAAAATGGCAACCAAATGGTAACATAACCTTACTTTTAATTATATAGAAATTTTATATTACATTTAATTTACATTATTATTAGCATACTTAACA
Source organism: Zaprionus vittiger (assembly GCA_018904025.1). Classification (NCBI taxonomy): domain Eukaryota; kingdom Metazoa; phylum Arthropoda; class Insecta; order Diptera; family Drosophilidae; genus Zaprionus; species Zaprionus vittiger. The sequence continues at coordinate 10,626,040 of JAEIFQ010001044.1, read as the reverse complement.
TTTGTATTATGGCAACTGAATAAAAGAGAACTTTAAATTAGCTAGATTATTGTTTTTATTTCTATAATTTTCACTCTAAAAATTTACAATAAATATATAAACCTGCGTATTTTACATTTGTAATGAATTAAAATTATAACAATTGCTATATATATCTTTCCCAATAGGACAAAATATACATACATACATATGTAGAGCCCCAAATGCCCGCAAATACACCTAGCTATAGATCGCGTTAGGTTCGCATAGGGGGTCGAACCGATAAGCCAAAATCAGAGCATGCAAATAACTCGACGAGGTGCTAAAAGATGCAGCCGAGGCCCACATAAAGTGTGAAATTTTATTGACACTGAAAGAAACTGGAGAGAGAAAAGAGAATAAAGAGAGAACGTGAGCGAGAAAGAGAGTGTGGAAGACACTTGTAAGATGTTAGAAAGTTTTTGCGAGAGGAAGTAAAATGATAAATAGTCCCAGTGAGACTTATGTATTCCACATCCGATTGCAATTGCGATTCTGATTGTGATTCATTTGCATTAAGCGCGTATTTCTTCGCTTATCATTGATAAGTATAATTAATTACTATCGTATTAGGTGCGTTTGCTACTTTGATGTATCGATATCGATATCGGAAAACAACTTGAATATATCTTTTTCGGCAACGTGAATCAAGTGTATTTAAATAAATTCAAATCAATTGTAATTGATGGGCGCACAGCGACAGACACTCACACACACACACACACATCTATATGCATATGTATTCCTAATTTATAGATCGATCGTGAGGCGGCGCAAATGTTTCATTTTGAATATATTTACACTTGTACACACAGACTCGTGTTCACTTGACATTCCTTTGATTAATTGCGAATATGAATATTGATTTGAGGAACTGCGCCTAAAAGTTGACAAGAGCAAATATCGTCTCAGTTCGTATGACCGATCGAATGCAAATAAAACGAAGTGAGTAACCACCTTCAGCCTTCAGCCAGTGCAATCCATCAACTTGGGGAATTTCCATGAACGAAACTAACTAACCTGGAAAGGCTTACTTCACTAGGCTTTGCATGGGAAATTCCCTTGATTTCAATTAATTGAAAGTTGGCAACATTTTCTTAGTCTTTTCTTGGTCGTATCTAGAATTCTTTTCGAAATACTCAAAAAGTACCTTCTAATTTTACCTTCCTACCTACCTTACCTTTCTAGTTTTCTGTTCTTTGCAGATTTGACTTGATTATAAATAAAAGTACTGTGCAGCTTTATACACCATAAGTCACAGTTTAATGATTTTTTATGCTTTTTATAAATCGTATTGTTCAGTTTATTTTAATTTCGCTGAGAAGAAATAAGTATATTTGAGTTATTTTTATACCCTTGCAGCAGATATGTATATTAATTTTTGGCCAGAACTTTGCAACGTACGATACCTTAGCAGACATCTCCGACCCTATAAAGTATATATGTACATATATCAGGGAATCATGATGAACAGCACAGTCGATTAAGTACTTTCCGTGTCTGTGTATCCCTCAATTTTAGAGCTATCTTGATGAAACTTGCTATTCATGCTTCTTATTACTACACGCTGTAAATAAATCGGAACAACTAGGATCAGACCGATATATCGTATAGCTGTCATTCAAACTATCGACCGTTTTGTGTTATTTTTTAATTGATTGCAACCAGAATTTATTACATCGTACGTTTTCTATTTAATATATAATAATAATATATAATATTTAATATATAATAATATGCATATAAAATTTCATCAAAATCTGACCACTATAACATACAGCTGCCATAGGAACAATCAGTCGAAATTAAGGTTTTTGTATGAAGATCAGTATTGTTTTTCAAACTAACTTAACTTATCAGTGTCAAATAAAGACAGTAATCGACGTATTATAATTCAATCCAGCACCATAATATATAACGAGTATAGGAACGATCGGAGAAGATAAAAACATGCAAGAGTATTAAAACTTAGACATGCCGAAGGTAGCTCTTCTTTCTGGCTACTAAATCCCTATTCCGTATTCAGATATACAATAAGCTCTGTCTCTCTATTCTCTAGTCAAGTTGAATCCAGACCTTCTAGCGGAATCAAACTCCTTAACTGATCGTTTGATCGATCTTATTAATATACATTGAGTTTAGTTTCCCTTTGCCCATAATTCCAATTAGATTTAATACAATAAAGATCAGTTAGTGACACTTTTGATTTAATATCTTTAATTGTTGTTGCTGTACACTCTCTCTCTCTCTCTCTCTCTCTCTCTTTCTTTATCTCTTATTTTCCTCATTCTGGCTACGAATTGATCTACATTTATTCATACATTTAAAACTCTCACTCTCTCTCTCACAGAATCGATACAAACATTCAGAGAGTCTCCTCGGAAGCAGCAGCATTGGCAGGAGTGGATCAGGATGAGGATCAGCTGTTGTTGCTTATCAGATAAGCAATGTTCGCGATGATCTTGCAACCATTTTTGTGATGCAGCAAATTGAGGCACGGATCGCGTATCTTCTCTTCCAGCAGCTTGATCAGTTCCGTGCGCAGACACTGCACCATTTCGGCAGTCTCCAGATTGTGTGCCTTCAGTATGATCCAACCACTCTCGAGCAGGAAAAGGAAATCACCATCGTGCAGCTCCACTTTGAAATCAGAGCCGGCAAACAGTACCAGCGCAATGAGGGGCAGCATGGAGCAATCACGTATATAGATCGAACTGGTGCGCACCTTCTCCTGGTACACCAAGAAAGGTGCCTGGAACACCGAGACCTGTGAGTTAACCGACGACGGATGAATGCGCACATAACCATCGCCTTTGGTCTTGAAACGCAAATCCAGATGACTTGGCTCACGTGGCATAGCTCCACCTGCGGTCTGTTTATAGATGCGCTCCGGGGTCATTATCTTAACGATATTGGGATAGAGAGCGGCGCAGAGTAGCGATGTCAGCAGACGATTGTTTGTGCCATTTACGTTCTGCTCGTGGCCTGCAGGGGAGAAGGAATAGTTAGAGATCTTGCTAGGTATCTAGGTTGGGCTACTGCCTGCTCTACTCACCCGTCAGATCTAGTATATTATCGCTGGCATTCTTACGCCTACGCGGCACATTAACGGGCACAAAGCCAATGGAGACAAGCAGCTCCAGATACTGATACTTCAGATCCGCAATTGTCTCGAGTGTGTTAAGAGACAGAAAGTTCTCGTTCGCATAGTTCCGACTGGCTGCAAAGTTGCCGCGTTTCGCCACATCAAGCCATTTCTGCAAAGTAAAGAAAGCAACAAGATTAAGACACTCTGTGCAGGACCAAGTGCATCCACTACTGGCTACTCACCCTATAGGCATTAAGTACAGTCAGATGATCGCTGTTGCCCAAGGCAAATTGTCGCTTCGCCTTGTCCGCCTCGACACGCTTGTTGAGCGGACTGACAAAGGGCGACTTGTTGCCCAGGCAGGCGGCAATGGTGAGCACACTGTCCAGGCACTGGAAGATTGCTCCATAGAGCATCAGTTTGCCAATGCGCACATCCACTGGCAATGCAGCCAAATGGTGACCCAGCGGCGTTAACTGATCCTCGGCATCGAGAGCGCCCACATCACGCAGACGCATCAATGCGCCCAGTACACTATCCTCGGTGGGTGCCTCCAGTGTCTCCAGCAGCACACCGAGCGTGTTGCGTGCCGCAAACGTTTGCAACGTCTTGATGCGCAACACAATCTGCTCGAGCGGCACACGCTGTATCTCCGGCACGGGCTGTGCCAGTATATGCTGATGGTAACGGAAGCTTGTATACAAATGAATGCACACGCCGGGCATGACACGTCCGGCACGACCTTTACGCTGCTTAGCATTCGCCCGGGAGACCCAGACCAGATCCAGTGATTCCATATTGCGATTCGAGTCGAAGCATTTCTCCTTCATCAGGCCACAATCGATGACAAACACACAATCATCGATGGTCACCGAAGTTTCGGCAATGTTGGTGCTCAACACGATCTTGCGCTTGCCAGCCGGTGCACGTTTGAACACCATGGCCTGATCCTCGCTAGAAAGTGCCGAGTGCAGAGGGACAAGCACAAATTTGCCAGCACGTGGTGAGAATATCGAACTATCGAGCAGAGCATCATGGACGGACTGTATCTCCTGGAAGCCAGGCAAAAAGATCAATATGCTGCCCTTCCGCGGCCACTCGTGCTCTCCCTCCACAATGTACTTCAGCACTGATTCAATCAGCTCCGGATTAATCATCATCGGTTCCATGAGGTAGATGCTCTTGCAGGTAGTCTTGCTGTAGTCTGTGAAAGAGCGCAACACATTGAATTCTCAAGAGGAAAACGAGGAGAATCATTCATGCTTACCCGCATAACGTAGATACGTCTCTGGCAGTGTGAGCTTCTCATCCTTGATCTTCTGACCAGGCGGCTCACCGGATGCCTGCACATCCGCATATTCCATTTCCATGAGCAGCACATCCTGCTCCTTCTTCTTGAGCTTGCGACAGTACTTCGTATCGCATTCCATGACAAAATCACTAGCCTCCAGTATATCCTCGAGAAAGAGTTGCTCCACAGGAAACGTGCGTCCAGGTATATCCAGCACAGGAGCACCACCAAAGTAATCTGAGAAGAGTTGCGCATTCAGTGTGGCCGACATGAGTATCACCTTGAGATCCTTGCGCTCCCGCAAGATATGCTTGAGTATGAGCAACAAGAAGTCCGATTCCTCAGAGCGTTCGTGCACCTCATCGACAATGACATGAGTGACATGCCCCAGTAACGGATCGGAGGCCAGACGACGCAACAATATGCCTGTTGTGCAGAAACTCAACCTTGTGCTGTTCGAGATTTTGTTCTCCAATCGTATCTGATAACCAACCAGCTGCCCAATCCTGTCCAGACGCTCGGCAGCCACACGTTCCGCCACCCCAATGGCAGAGAGACGACGTGGCTGTGTGCAAATGATCTCCACATGCGGCAACTCAGCCTTGGCTGGCAACTGCAGTGCCTGGAAGAACCAATTGTCCAATATAAATTGTGGCACCTGCGTACTCTTGCCACAGCCCGTTTCGCCAGAGATGACCACGACCTGCGAGCTATCGATCAGCCCCAATATGCGTTCCATTTCCGCAAAGGCGGGCAACTGTCGCCGCGCCTCGATTAGCTTGTGATAACGCTCGTCCCGTCTGCGTTCGTTGAACAGCTGCACCAGGCGTCGATTCTCACGTGCCAAGTCGGCGGCATTCTTGCGCTGTCCACCACCGGCGCCATCATTGCGTGCCGTCTGACCACGTTCATAGTGGGTGGGACGTTGCTGTTTGCCGTTTGAATCATCGCCATTGGCATCGGCATCGGCGCCATTTGATGGCTCCTCGTAGAACAGCGATCGTTTGGGCGAGGGAAAGCGTGTGGTGTCCAGATGGCCAGCCAACTGTTCGTCTGTCTGCAGCAGCTCGCAGATGCTGTACACGCAGGGTATGCCATCGCGGCAGATCTCACGTGCCTCGCGGTACAAGTGGCGTGCGTAGCGCAGTCGCAGCTCATGCGGAATATCGTGGCAGGTGGTCTTCAAGTAGATGAAAGGTGCCTCGTATGGATAGCGACTGCCGGGGGGAAAGCGCACCTCAATGTGGAACCACAGCTCGTTCTCATTCTCATCGAGATTCTCGAGTCGCTTGCGTTCCGGCGTGTTCAACACTTCGGGCTGTGGCGGCACATGAGCGAATCGACACTTGGGTCCAAATTTGCAGGTGCCATCGCGATCGAAATTGCGACAACGTTGTGGTGCCTTCTTCTTCTTGTCCAGTGCAGCTTGCCGCTCTGCAGCTACCGCTGCAGTGATGGCCTCACGTGCCTTACGCACCTCCGAGGGGCTGTGGGCGAGCAGGTGATCGATTCTGAATTTCAGATTCCATACACAGTTGCGTTCGCGCTCCTCATAGGCATTGTCGTAGATGGATTCCAGTGCCTCCTTCTCGTCGGCACGCATGTCCAGCAGCTCCTGTTCGCTGGGGGGTTCCAGCGCCGGTTGCTCCTCGACGGGCACACGCATATAGCGTCGATAGAGTAGCAGCAATGCTGCCTCCGTATCATGGTCGCAATGATCGTACGCCTCGAGGCAGTGGACCGCTTGGAAGCCATAGGTCTCCAGTTTGAGCAGTGCATAGCGTCGCAGTCTATCATCGTCGGCAGTGCTGGCTGTGGTAGCGCTGACTCCCTGCACACTCTGCACCTGCAGCGTGCCACGATCCTCCCAGTAGGCATGCTTGATGCCATGACCGCCACGGCCACGATCTTTGTATTTGCTAATGTCGTCCAACTTGAATTCGGGTCCGTGGATGGCACGCAACGTGTCCATGGTTAGCTGCTGTGACTCATCGCAGAGCCGCAGAACGTGTAACTCTGTTTTACGGGATTTATTGTCCTGCACTGACTTTGGTACCGCCTGCACATTCCTGTTGATTGAGAGATGATGAATGAAGCGCGTTGTTAATCCTCTGTTCAACGGTAGCTTGTTTGCCAAGCCTGCTGCTGGCTATACTCACGTTGTGCGCGCATCGTTGGGGGTGCGCAGGAAACAGTCGTCAATGTGTTGTCTTGAGGACTCGTCCATGCCTGCGTGTAACAAAAATAAACAAAATATCTAACGAATTTCACAATTAAAGCTAATAAACTAATGGCCAACGGACCATTATCTTCAAAGCTAGCGAAGTTGTCCACTTTCGATAACAAAAATTCACAGCTGATTGCCGATTGCTTTGCCAATGTGACCGACGCGGCGTTGCCATATCTGTCATAAAAGTTCAATTGAATCACGCACCGTGACAGTTCCATTTAATGAACTATAAAATAATGGCACTTATTCAAATATATAATTATTTATTTTGTTATTTTACAATTTATTCCATTTAATACATATTTTTACTTTAAAATGGATTGCTTTTATTAAACTGATTAAGATTTAATAAAATTAAGTAATAGCATAAACCTATAATTTTTAACAAATTATTGTTTATTAGTAAAATACGAAAATTAATTTTATTTAAATTGTTAAAAATACGAAGAACAAAGTTATTAAAAAAGTGTTTTTTAGCTTTCTTCAATTATTGATAGCAGCCTTTCGACGACGTCTCTGAACATCAAATTTGATTTGCTCCACTGTCTCGCTGTAAGATTTATGCATAAGTTATGAAATGTATTTATGGATTATTAATTAATTTCGTTGCCTTACAGTGCGTCCATTTCGTATCTTTGGAATATTTGCGACTCGTTCCTCACCGAAGTGTATTCTTTTTGATATTGAAATTCTTTTACTTCGAGCTGATCACGCATTACAGCAGTTGCTCCCTGCAGTTCTTTTCTTTGGATATCCATATTTTTAGTTCGACTTAATAGGGCATCAAAGTCCTTCAAGAAAATTACACAATTAATAATTAATAATTTTCAATCAACACGAACTACGCACCATATGAACATATTGATCAAATGCAGTATTTGATTTAAGTGCTTCATTCGCTGTGATAACAGCCTGGTCACAGTGTGCAGCATATGCTTTAAGATATTCAGCGCTTGAGTTCAGTAATTGATTAAATTGCTGCAACAGTTTCTTCTGCATTTTCTCGAATTTTGTAAGAATGTCTAACTTTGAGTTAATTGGGTGAGTTAGATCAACAAGCAGTTGGACCTTCTCCATCATTATTGACCTTACTGTGTTATATTCATTTGTCTCATTGTTCTGTAAGTAAGATATTAGAAAATGTATGTTTGTATATTATTCGTTTTCTTATATTACCGTCACTTTATTACAATTTTGGGTTATAATTTGTAACTGTTTTTCCAAATCCGAAGCTATGCCAGCGCCATTTGCATTTGGATCAGTTGAAGGCGGAGTATTTTTCTGCGGATTGGGCATTTCTAGATCGTAGCTACAAGCATTATCGCTTTCGTCGGGTATTTGATCGCTCATTTTATAATATTCTTTTAAATTCAAGAACAGATTATTTAAATCTTGCGACCTGCAATATAGTTGCACTTCGTTACAATGGACAAAAACTTTTGGCGTCATCTATCAGTGCTGCCACCTGCTAAAAGTTTCTTTAGTCATTGGGCAACATTCCTAGAATATGTCGTTGGTTTTAAATGCAATTGGAATTCAACTTTAGCGCAATTGTTGCTTTCGCACACCTGGCGTTTAACTAATAAGCTATAGGTAATTACATACTTATGAGTATTTGACATCAACAAAAACAACTACATGCATGTTAACAAGTTGTGATTATCTTGTGCTTTAGGACGACTGCTAATGACTGATTGCTTATTAATTACAATAGGCGGGTGTGGCAGCCCTATTTCGATATATTTCGCAACTATTCGCAACTGTTAATCGACTTTTATTGAGATCAAAATACTGCAGGCAGAGTGGTATTTTTCTATCATTAGCTCATGCTGAGCGGGGCGAATTCATTGTACCACTAAACTTGAATTCGCCATTAGATTAATGATCAGATCCCGCATTCAATCTATGTTTTTGGACATCAAGTGACGTGTAACTGTATCTGTATTAGGTGTCGTCAGTCAATCCCGGATCGCAACAACACGGGCTGCACTCGACGTGTCCGTCTTTGTTGTTGTTGTTGTTGTTGTTTTGGACTCGCAACAATTAATAACGGCGAGATTTATGAGCTGCGACTCATACGAGAGACCAAAGCGTTAAACCGGCAACCGCGAAATGTCATAAAGCAGACACGAACAGTGCAAAGAGAACAGCAACAGCAACAAACACAACAAGGGCACTTAACGAAATTGGGGAAAAAACAACTGGAGACAAAACAAACAGAGCTAGATTTAAGCAAAATATAATTTGTATAATTAAAGAAAAAGAGCGCGCGACGATGTTTCGCACGGTGTCGGGGGAGACAGGAGGTAAGCAAAGGGGCAAGACAGAAGGTAAGCAGAGGAGTTAGGTCGGAGAGGGACATGGACTGCAGGGAGTTTCGGGCGTGGCAGGGTCATAAAAAAAACAACCGCAGAAAATAAAACTACCAAAATGCACTCGTCGCACACAAATGGATTGGATTCTCCTCACACTTGGGTGTCTGTCTCTCTCTGTCCCTGGGTCTGCTGCCGATGAGTCGTGGGATCGTGGGATCCGTCACAGCATTAGCAACAACAATAACTAAACTGTATTTCTAAATGATTCAGGTTCGGATTTGAGTAATGAGCATTTTGCAGTTGTAAAAATCTCCGCTCTGAGCCCAACACACATGGCCGGGGTCTGTCTATAGGTCTCTCTATCTGCCTGAAGAGTATAAAACATCGCAGAGCAGGCGCAGCAAGCAACAGTCGATTGGCAACATTATCCCAGAGCGTACAACACATCTTTCCCCGCAGCAGTCCAGCAGGAATATTAACGCAAATCTAACCCAATCATGGTAAGTATCAGGGCTGGGGTGTACAAATATTGATTCAGCTCAATGTTGATCAATATATGATAGAAGAAATATGTTATAAAAAAACCAGAAAGCTTCTTTTTACTCAGGTACTGCAGAACTGCCTTCTACGCCGAAATTTATTGATATCTCTAATATGCAATTTAAGAAAATTGTGTTATATCTTACTTGATATGGCAAATAGACTGTTAAGGTCCTGGCAGTACACTTCTAGCGTTTTTCAACACTAAGCCATTAAGTTTGCTAACTGCAGCTAGTCTACTTACTAAGATCAATGGAATTATTAAGATAATTTGGTGCTAGCCATACTTCTTCCTCTGCTGAATACTTTGTAAAGGTCCTGGCAATACACTTCTAGGGTATTTCTGCACTCAACTATCAAGTTTGCTCACTCTAGCTAGTCTACTTACAGATATCAATGGGATAATTAAAGATATATGTTGTATTTCCAACTGGGAATACATAAAGGTCCTGGCAGTCGCTTTATAGTGTACTTTTGCACTAAACTACCAAGTTTGCTCACTCTAGTTAGTCTAACAACAGAGATCAATGGGATATTTAGAGGTATTTCATAGGTTTTAACTTTAATACACTGCTGGCCACACTCTTCCCCACTCCCATCTATAGATATATAGTAATTAGATCTAGGATACACTCATAATCAAATAAAAATTTCTTTCTTACTTGTTAACATCGAATTGAACTAATATAATATCATATATATATTAAATAATTTTAAAGATACTACAAATAATTGTCAAGATAACAGAGTTGTATTCAAACTATGCTGCTGTTTAAACTTGATCTCAAGCTAATCAAAAAATCGTTTTCTCTCCCTCTCTCTCTCTCTCCCTCTCTCTCTCTCCCTCTCTCTCTCTCTCTCTCTCTCTGCAGAACTACATTGCCATAATTACTGCTGTCATCGCCTCGTTGGCTCTGTGCGCCGCAGATGTCTCGCATTTGGGTCTATCGCGCACCTATTTGCCACCCTCCCCCTCTTACTCCACCTATCCCTCGTACTCGGGCAGTGCCTACTCCAGCGGCGGTGGATACTACTCAGGCTCGGGCTCGGGCTCGGGATTGGGCTACAGCTCGGGCTCGGGCTACAACTCCGGCGCAGGATTGGGCTATAACTCGGGCTACAATTCAGGCTACAACTCGGTCTACCCTGGCTCGGGGGGCTATAGCTCGGGTTATAGCACCAGCACTGGATCGGGCTACAGTTCAGGCTACCCGTTGGTCACATCCGGCTATACCGTGCCTCAGTATTCCAACTATGCCACGCCCTCGCGCACCTATCTGCCAGCTGTGGCCACCAGCACTGGCTACAGCAGCGGCCTGGATACCAAATACGGTTCCAACGGTGGATATATCTACTAGAAGGGCCTGAGGGCTGATGCTACATATGATATATCCCTATACCTATTTGACTAACCTCACTTTTTTTTCATAATCTTAGATTCTGTTCATACAGTTTGCATATAAATATAAATATAAAATCGAGTAAACTACTAAAACTTTTGCGATCAATTTCTGTTTAAAATGGGCGTGGCAAATGGTATTTTGGTACCACCTAGAGTTGAGTACGTGCTGCAGGTAACTTCAAGTCAAATTTAGTTCGGGTATTTCTCGAGATCCATCAGATTATACAGAATTCTATAACTATTGTAGTAATCATCTTCTGTGCAGGACTTTTAATAACTTCAAATTCTGTTTATAAACTAAAGTGGGCGTGGCAATACTCCTTACAGTTGAGTACGTGATAAAGGGAGCTTCATGTAAAATTTAATGTATCTAGTTTTGGTTAATCTACAGATCCAGCTGAGATTATGACGAATTAATTTCGAATATAAGGGATGCTTTACTGTAGCCTAATGCTGTAAACATATTATACCTTTAAAATGTTAACTAACCCTGGCCGAGTTCATTATGCCATCGTAATTGCATAAAGAAAGCTAGTACCGACAAAGAAGTACTTCCCTCGTTCTTTACAGATGCCACATATAATCCTATACCTATTGGACTAACCTGTACTAAGGTAACGAACCTAATCCAAACTAATCTAATTAACCTAACCTAAACTAATCTAACTTAACTAACCTAATTAAGCTAACCTAACAAAGTTAAATAATCTAACCTAACTAACCTATCCTAACCTAACTTAACCTAACCTAACCTAACCTAACCTAACCTAATTTAACCTAACCTAACCTAACCTCACCTCACCAAACCTAACCTTACCTACTGTACCCCAGTACTGTACAGCAACCACACCTTGAGAATGTAACCCCATCCTGCCTAGAATTCATTAAATATCCCAACGTAAGAGAAATCTGTATAATATATCAATGTTTATTGCATGGACAAAGCTAAAATCAACGAAGGATCTCTTCGGATCATAGATTCATGCGCCTCCAGAACTCCTGGCTGTGCGACAGCGTTGGACTGGAGGATCCCGTGCCCGATGAAGGGGAGGGTGTTGGTCCGCCGGGCTGGCCAAGCAACTGACTATAGGCCTCGCCCACAGCCGGCGTGAGACGATTGTCCAGGCTGGTCAGGCTGCTGGAGTTGGCTGTGGTGTCGCCGCTGCCATCACTGAGTGCATCGAGCAGGCCAAGGAAATTGGTTGGAGCAACTGCAGGGGGATTAACAATGTCCGTCAGGCTGCTGGGTGCCGTGTGCGGACGCGCCGAGTGCAGGAAGCTGGCCTGCAATTTGCTAGTGGGTGCACTCCAGGGACGCAGTGCAGCTGTGGAGAAGTGCTTCTGCTTGGGCTTGGGCAGCTGCTGCTGCTGCTGCTTCTGCTCCTCTTGGTAGCCAAACAGCTGCTGCATCTTGGCCATGGAACGCTGCAGTTTGCGGCTGGCAACGCCATCGCCCAGCTGCTCCAGCGATGTCTCCAGCGTGCCGCCACTGGCCGGATCCAGTTCCATTTCCATTTCCAATTGCAGCTGCAGACTGGGCGGCTTGGAGACACGCGCCAGTGTCGCCTCCACGCGATGCAGCAGCAGTTGCGTCTCGCTCTGCACCTGATCCAGCTCGATGAGCTTGGAGGGCGCCAGCTGCGACTGCGGCTGCAACTGTGTCTGGGCAGGCGTCTGTAGCTCGGAGAGCAACTTGTGACGCGCCTCGGCAATGGCATTGGTGAACTTGTAGCTATCCGGCTCCGTCTCCAGCTGCAGTTCCAGCTCCAGCTCCAGTTCAGCATCGATTGCTGCTCCTTCTGTTCCCCCTACACCTGCAGCTGTTGTTGTTGGTGCCTGCTGCTGCTGCTGCTCCTCACTGGACCGCTTCCAGTCCCGCAAGCTGTCCATGGTGCGCTGAAACTGCTGACGCTCGCGTGCACGCAGATTGTGGCGCTGTTTCTGGGCACGCTCACGCTCCAAGTAGCTGAGAAAGCTTTGCTCCAGCAGCGCGCTCTCCTGCTCCAGCTGCAACATGCGACTCCTGTGTAGAGGGAGTAGGGAGACGGTAATAAGTGAGAAGGTCAAATTGCTGGCGAGGAACTGCTGACTGTACTTACTTGGCGCTGAGCAAGGCTTCATTGAAGCTGGGCGCAGGGGGCGGGGCAGGTTGTGCTGGCTGCACTCGGAGCGGAGGCTCGGGGCTGAGCTTGATGGTGTTGGTGGCCACGTGATGCATGCGCGGCCGGGGCGGATGAAGGGCGGGTGCATAAACAGGCTGAAAAGATGCAGTTGCAACTGGAAATGGAGCAGGAACTGCAGCTGGAGCTGGAGCAGGAGCAGGAACAGCAGCTGGAGCTGGAGCAGGAACTGCAGCTGGAGCTTGATGTGGGCGTGCCAGGGGCGGCGCTGTGTGCGGTGCAACAAATGCAGAGGCAGCTGCAGGCGCTGCAGGTGCTGTAAATGTTGCTCGATGCAGTGAGTCCGTTGTGAAGCTGGTGCTGGATATGGGCGTAATGGGGCAGGGAGGGGGCTCCGGAGTGGGTGCCTCCATGGAGTCGTCTGTCCACACTGGTTGTATGCGCGTCGCATGCGCCGCCGCCTGCTCTGTCTGCTGTATCTTCTCGGCCAGCTGGCGATGATGCGCCTCGTAGTGCTCCAGCAGGCGAAAGATCTTGTGCACCAGCTCACGTGCCTCCACCGAGTGGGATTCTTTTTCCACATGACGGCACAGTGCCTGGAGAAGGGTGAACAATGAGTGTGAAGCTGGCTGGGATTGGAGCAGGTGCGGGGGAATGGGAAAAGGGAGGAGGAGGGAGAGGAGAGGAGAAGAAGGAATAGGAAAAGGAGAGAGGTAGACGAGAGGAGAAGAAGAAGAAGCAGGAAGGGAAGACTAGGAAGGGGAGTTAGAGTTGAAGAAGGAGGAGCTGAAGTAGAAGCTGGTAGAGAAGGAGTTGATATAGGAAGAGGTGGATGAGGAGGAAAATGAGAAGGAATAGTAGTTAGAGATGGAGGTGGTGAATGAGGAGAAGGTGCTGAAGAAGGAGGAGGTGCTAAAGGTGCTGAAGTAGAAGGTGCTGAAGAAGGACCTGAAGTAGAAGGTGCTGAAGAAGGAAGAGGTGGTGAAAGAGGAGGAGCTGAAGTAGAAGGAGGTGCCGAAGAAGGAGCTGAAGTAGAAGGTGCTGACGAAGGAGGAGGTGCCGAAGAAGGAGTTGAAGTAGAAGGTGCGGAAGAAGAAGGTGCTGAAGGAGGAGGAGCTGAAGTAGAAGGAGGTGCTGAAGAAGGAGCTGAAGTAGAAAATGCTGAAGAAGGAGGAGGTGCTAAAGGTGCTGAAGTAGAAGGTGCTGAAGAAGGAAGAGGTGGTGAAAGAGGAGGAGCTGAAGTAGAAGGAGGTGCCGAAGAAGGAGCTGAAGTAGAAGGTGCTAAAAAGGAGGAGGTGCCGAAGAGAGAGCTGAAGTAGAAGGTGCTAAAGAAGGAGGACGTGCTGAAGGAGGAGGAGCTGAAGTAGAAGGTGCTAGAGAAGGAGGATATGCTAAAGGTGCTGAAGTAAAAGGTGCTGAAGAGGGAGTAGGTGCTGAAGGAGGAGGAGGTGCCGAAGAGAGAGCTGAAGTAGAAGGTGCTGAAGGAGGACGTGCTGAAGGAGAAGGAGCTGAAGTAGAAGGTGCTGAAGAAGGAAGAGGTGCTGAAAGAGGAGGAGCTGAAGTAGAAGGAGGTGCCGAAGAAGGAGCTGAAGTAGAAGGTGCTAAAAAGGAGGAGGTGCCGAAGAGAGAGCTGAAGTAGAAGGTGCTAAAGAAGGAGGACGTGCTGAAGGAGGAGGAGCTGAAGTAGAAGGTGCTAGAGAAGGAGGATATGCTAAAGGTGCTGAAGTAAAAGGTGCTGAAGAGGGAGTAGGTGCTGAAGGAGGAGGAGGTGCCGAAGAGAGAGCTGAAGTAGAAGGTGCTGAAGGAGGACGTGCTGAAGGAGAAGGAGCTGAAGTAGAAGGTGCTGAAGAAGGAAGAGGTGCTGAAAGAGGAGGAGCTGAAGTAGAAGGAGGTGCTGAAGAAGAAGCTGAAGAAGAAGGTGCTGACGAAGGACGAGGTGCCGAAGAGAGAGCTGGAGTAGAAGGTGCTGAAGAAGGAGGTGCCGAAGAAGGAGCTGAAGTAGAAGGTGCTAAAAAGGAGGAGGTGCTGAAGAAGAAGGAGGTGCCGAAGAAGAAGCTGAAGTAGAAGGTGCTAAAAAAGAAGGAGGTGCCGAAGAAGAAGCTGAAGTAGAAGGTGCTAAAGCAGAAGGACTTGAAGTTGTAACTTACGCGCCAGGAGTTCTGCCTGCGACTGAGACGCAGCAGCTCGGCATGATGACGCAGCTTGATGTTGTAGAGCTCGTCCAGTCGTTGCTTCTGCAGATCCAGCGCCTTGTTCAGCGATAACTCGACGCGCTCCAGAAAGATTTGCCCGTTCCGCGTATGCAGCATCTCATAGATCCATTGGTCGTAGCTGCGTGGCGGTGGCTCTGGCTCTGGTGCCGTCTGGCACGCAGCATCCCTCAGCATGGCTGGCATGGGGGGATCCATGCTGGTGCCTCTGTGCCGGCGACGCGTCAGCTGCGTTTGACTGATCACCGATCTCAGCCTCACTGGCGACGGTTGCTGGCTGGTCTGGCTGGACGTGCTCTGCAGCTGAATCCTCTCCTGCTGAATTCTTTGCTGCTGCTGCTGCTGATTCCTCTGCTGCTGCTGCTGCTCCCCCTCCTGCATGCCCATGAAGTGCCCGTGGGCGAATCCCTCGCGGTAGCCCAGCTTGAAGCCCTTGTGCCTGCCCACAGCATACTCCTGCTCCATGGCCAGATTGAGCACATTGCTCAGCGTCTGTATGCAGCCCGCCAGCTCGCCCACAAACAGTTCCATGCGCTCCAGCGCCGCCTGCAGGCCATGGGGCATCTGCTGCTGCTGGAACTGCTGCAGTGCCTGCTGCACCATGGCCAGACTGGCCACCTGCTCGGCATGCAGATGCGGCAGCTTCGGCACAGCACTCAGCCCATCTGTGGGCAGTTGCAGTGGCCTTGCTTCCAGCTGGGATTCGGACGGAAGCTGGGACTGTGGCTGCGCCTGTGGCTGGTACTGCTGCGGCAGCTGGATGGCCATCTGTCCCGCTGGCAACGGTGTCTGCAGACGCTGTCGCTCGCTCAGCTCCTGCTGCAGCAGCTGCTCGAACGCCGGCTGTGAGATGATCTCCACGGGCGGCGCACAGGAGCGACAGAGATCACGCATGTGGCGCATCAGTTGGCTCAGCTGCTGCTCCACGCCGTACAGTGACTGCGAGAGACGCGGCCCCACATAGAGCGTGCGTGCCTCGCCGACAACAAGCAGCTGCTCCTGCTCTGCGACCTGGAAGAGGCGACTGGTGTCCAGGTCGCTGTGCACCTGCAGGCACAGTGTGGCAGGCGTTTGTGTGCAGTCCATGGCCGTGGCTACAGCGGGGGGCACTGCCAGCGCCTTGAAGCAGTCCAGCAGCAGCGAATCCTGCTGTTGCTCGTCATAGAGACGCAGCACCTGCTGCAGCTGCTGCTCGCCGAGCATGGCCTGCAGGACCTGCTGCAGTTCGTCGGAGGTGAAACGAAACTCCTTGCGCTCCTCGAAGTCTGGCAGCGTGTGGCGATGCGGCGTCTCGCTGCAGAAGACGGAGAGCGTGTAGTGGCAGTTGTGCACATAGAGAAACTCAGCGACCAGCGTGTGCAGCGCCAGCGTCATGGGGGACAGCAGCAGGCAGTTGCTCTCTGCTGCAGTTAGCGGCGCTGCCGACGCCGACGCTGTCGATGCCTTGCGCAGCAGCTGACCTGGCCAAAGAGAAAAGAAAGTAAGAGAAGAGGGAGGAGGAGGTGGTGGAGGAGGAGCAAGTGCATCATTACCCAGCGCTGTCTTGTGAAAGCTCTGCATGAGCTCCATGCGCAGATGTGCCTGTATTTTCCCCTCAACGCCCTCCTGCGCCATCCACTTGCGAAACTCCCGCTCAAAGTCGTGCTCTGACAGCTGCGCCAAGTGTTCCAGCTGCAGTCGCAGCTGCGCAGCCTCGTCCAATGAGTCCGAGCTGCCAGAGGCAGAGGCAGAGACAGCAGCAGCGGCAGCAGCAGCGGCAGCAGTAGCGGCAGCGGCAGTGCTTGATGAGCTTTTCGACTGATTTTGCTGCTGCTGCTGTTGTTGTTGCTGTCTCACTCTGTCTCGCATTGGCGTCGCTGTTGACTTCCTTCGCAGCTGCGCCTGCGCTTCTCTCTCTTTGCGCGCAGCTTCGTGCTTGCGCTCGCGTTCGCATTGCGTTGGCTGCGCTGCGTCGCGTCGCTGCCAATGCCTAGTTGAGTCCTCTTCCCCTCTGCTGCTGCGCTGCTGCTGTGGACGTGCGCTGAGGCTGCCGGCGGTAGCAGCAGTTGGCTTTTGTTTTGATTTCATTTCGTTCTTTTTTTTCGATTTTTTATTTTTAACACTTGCAATTTGGTGCGCATCGGTTTAAGTTTCAGTCTCAGCTTTCGTTACAATCATAATAATTTTCTGTGTTCTTTTTCTCTTTTTTTTTTGGTTGCCTTTTTTGTCTGCCTTCGTTGTTTCTATGTTGTTGCCTCTTTTCTGTTATTGTTGTTTTCGTTGTTGTTGCTGCTGATGTTGCCGGCACGGTCACTGTTTGGTAAATAATTGTGCAGCGCGGGTCAGCAATCCACGACGAACCACCCTTATGGGGCCGTCAGGTGTCCCGACATTTTGACAGTTAAGGCAGCGCTGCCTCTGCCGACCATCAGCGGCAGCGCTGGTGGCTGGATGCGCTCATCCGAAACGTAGCAGGTGCAGTCTGCAGCCACTTATAATTTGTGCTATATACATGTGTAGTAAATGTTTATAAGCCGCATCATTCATTTTTTAAATCATTCATTCTAGTTTTTGTGTTTTGTATTTGTTGCTGTCAAAAAGAACGTACAAAAGGAACTAAAGAGAACGCAGTAATGAATTTTAAACAAACGAAACAAAAATTGACTGCAACGTCTTTGATTGCTGACAAGAGCTAATTGCGCTCGTCATCGATGTATTTTCATTCCGATTCGATCACAAAGCTATCGCAAACTAAACAAAGCAAACAAAATATATTAAGTAATGCAAACTAGTTTTATATCGTAAAAACTATCAGAAAATTTAACATGTTTGGTTGCTTGCTTGTGTATGTGTGTGAATTTGAAATTGTTGAAATTAATGCAAATTGAATTTTGTTGGTCTCATTACAAAAGCTGCCTGTTGTGGCAATCGATGAAAATAGAGTGTGTGTATCGATAGTGTCACTGGAATCAAAACAAAAACGCATTTTTTCAATCAAAACAAAGAACAGCAACAATTGATAGGTAAATAAAAAGGTGTGAAATACATTTAATGATGATAACGTATATTTTTTGATGTGCTACACCCTCTTTGTGACGTGTCATTTCATTGTAGGCTTATAGCTGCCTTGTCTGCTGCTGCTGTTGCAGTAAATTGAATTTCACAATCGCCGTTGCACACAAATTCGATAGAGAGAAAGAGAGAGACTGATAGGCTGAACGGAAAACGTGCGCAGTCATCTTTCATTTTCCCCATCTGCAGTCAGCCAGTCACGCAAACTCGCTTCCACATGTCACAAATTGATAACATATTCAACCAGGTGCGTGCGCTGCTCCAATCCCAAGGCGTCAAGCTGTGGGAGGAGCCCTACTACTCCGAGGAACTGGGCAGCATTGAGGCATCAATTGAGGTAAGTGTGGTGGGGGAGGGGGAGCCAGCAGGAAGAGTGTACTGTGTGCTGTGTGCTAATCCTAATTCCCTGTACCAGCTGCTGGCCAACGAGTACAGTGCGCAGCTCAGCATCGATGCAGCGCGTTGCAAGTGCGCCCTCACTGAACTGCAGGACAATGCACTGCGCAAGTTGGCAGCCAGGCGGGAGTTCAACGAGACGGGCCTGGCCACGTTCAAGGTGCGACGCATAGACAATCGCAACGGCACCATCAACATACTGGACATCAAGTGTGATCTGAACGAGCTGGGCTCCACGCTGCAGCAGGCAATTGCCAGCAAGCTGCAGCTAAGCGATCCCAATCACGTTAAGTGTATCTGCGCCGGACGCATCATTGCGCCCAATGCCACGTTGGCAGCACAGCAGCTGAAGAACAATCAGCAACTAATTGTGATCATTGGCGGGCAGGGGGACAATCAGACAGGGGCACTGCACGAGCGCATCAACAAGATCAAGGCGGATGTGGAGAAGGTGGCCTCCTCGCAGAATCAGTTGATGGAGGTGAGTTCCGCTTCTACTTCCACCATGTACCAAGCATTGTCTCACTTTCTCTGTCTCTCTTAGATGGAGGACCAGGACGGCAATCCAGTGTTTCTGCCGCCTGCCGAGAATCGTGCCCTGCTCATGGGCATGGGATACTGTGAGAAGGCCCGCTCGGCCATGCGTCGTGAGGATTACGAGGAGGCGCTGCTGCTGCTGCTCGAGGCGGACGAGCACTTCAACTCGTGCAACTCCAAGTTCCTCGAGACTGTCGATAATTATGCGCTGCTCAATCTGGACATTGTCTGGTGCTATCTCTGCCTGAAGAATGTCTCCCAGCTGCCCGATGCTGATCGTCGTTTGGGCATCTGTGAGCGCAGCTTCCGTCGCAGCTATGGCGAGAACTATTCCCGCCTGTATGCGCTAAAGGGTCGCGGCTGTCCAGAGCGTGCACTCATCATGCGTCTGCATCTGCTCCAGGGCGTTGTGCTCTTCCATCAGAATCGACGTGACGCTGCGTACGAGCGCTTCGAGGCGGCAGCTGCTGTGCTCAGCGAGCTGAAGGTGAATGACGAGCAACTGGTCTTCCTGGTAGAGATGGGCTTTGATGTGGCTGAGGCACGACTGGCGCTGCGCTCCAGCTCGGGTGATGTAGAGCGTGCCGTGCAGTTTATCCATCAGCGCAAGAAACAATTGGCGGAGGCGCGCAAGAGCTCCAAGGCCGAGCGGGCCATGCATCGCCGGTATGCCAAGCAGGCGACCCAGGACAGCGACTGGGTGAATCCGCGCAGTGTCTGCACCCTCACCGAGATGGGCTTCGAGCGTCGCCTGGCGGCGGCAGCACTGCAACGCACCAAGAACGATGTGCCACGTGCGGTAGGTGGTGGTCAATGATCAATGATCCCTTTGATCTTCAGCTTCACTTAATGCCTTCTTCTTATCCCCCAGCTGGAACTGCTGCAGTCCAGCGCTTCAGAGCTGCGTGACACATTGCCGGAAACGGAAAGTGCCGATGACCTGCAGCTGGCTGCACTGCTCCAACTGGGCTTCACTGAGCCAGCGGCACGTGCTGCTTTGGAGAGCACACGCAACAATCTGGAGCAGGCCACCGACTTTCTGCTCAAGGCCATGCAGAGCGAGGAGGAGCTGCTGCAGACAGTCGAGCGGGTCACACAATTGGCTCGCAGTGGGGCCGGTGCTGGCAGTGATGCAACTGCATCCACTTCACAGGGCGCCTCGGTGTCGGGTTCGCTCATCGATGCTGTGCTGCACAAGGCCAAGGAGGAAGTGGAGGCTTACCAGGCGTACAAGCGGCTGCACGCCGATTTCCAGCAGAACGATCAGGACTATCTCGATCTGCCGCTGCAGCAGGAGGAGCAGCTCCTGGCCGAGTATCGCAATCTGCTCGAGCAGTAGCCATAGTGGAGTCCTGTCTTCGTACAATTTAATGGAATGCGATTTGTTGTATTTACTTCATTTTGTTACAGCAGCTGTGAATCGAATCGATCAGCGGAAAATAAAGGGAACAGAAAAAAGATTAATTTTGTTTATCGAGATAACTGTAATCATGACTTGTCTATATTACAAATCGTAATCGACTTGTAATCGTCGCTCTACTTCTAATTTCTAGTTTCGATTACTCTGCGATCGTTCCTTCTCTCTCTCACTCAGTCACACTCCAGGCAATTGCACGATGCGCGCTTTGCAACTTTTCAACTAGTTGCCATATAAATCCGTTGGCTCTTGACTGTAAGTTACCAACAAGTTAGAAATTTTAATTATTTTATTTCTTTTTCATTTTGTTTGATTCGCGCACAAATTTCGCTTTCATTTTGAATCCGAGCTCACTTGTTTCCACACGAAAGCTGTTTGCTGTAACATTGCGTAGGATATCGATTGAATTTCGTGTATCTATGCTAGGATATCGATAAGGGCTGCAAATGCAGCCAAACAAAAGCTGCATGCTGTGCAAAATGGCGGAGCATTGCAAGAGTTTGAAATTGAATTTGAAAATTATATTTGACAAAAGCACTCAACGCCGAAGGCTTAAAAGATTGCATTCAATTTACCTACCTTCTCGTTTTAATTGAGTACGTGCTCCTACTTTTATTGTAACCCCAACTATAAAAACATTCATAAGGATATTTTGCGGGACATCATAGGTCAAGGGTAAAACAAATGGCCCAAGTGGGTAATAATTATAGCATTCAACTCCATAAATTCCTTACAAGGAAATTTCGATAGGAAGAAAATAGCCCATGCAATTATGGCATAAAACCATAAAAATTCTTTCCCTGCAATATCCTAAGGGATTAAATAGCAGTACATTTGTGATAGGACATTAAAATAACCCTTGTAGGTTATTATAGCAGCATAATATAAATACTTTTCAACTTTCAAACTTAACTTAGCTTTTAAGAAATTTTTGGGGAAATGAGACAGTCCTTTTGCACCTACGATATTGACAGGATGTTCAGTAGGATATAAAATTACCCAAGTGGGCAATTTTAAAAACCCAAGCAAAGCTTTTTGCAAAGGATTTTAAAAGTACCGAATAAGCTTTTAACAAATTCTTGGGACAGCAATAATAGTGGGTAAGCAATAGTGGGTAAGCAATAATGTTTATTTGGTCGCAGGGGAAATTGAGTGTTTTTGTGCCGCATCGCCTCCCCAGGCGCAAAAAGGGGCCGTTTTTCAAAAGGGAGCTTTTTAAAAAAGTGAGTGAAACTGAAAAAAAGGGGAAAAACTTTGTAGCCGTCTAACCTGTGTTCTTTAAATAAATATAAAAACGAACAGATTGAAAAATGCCGTATGTCGCTATCTACTCCGGTTTGAAATACTGTTTGTTTTTTTGCTGAACGGAGCTCGTTTCCCAAGACACGATCCAATTTGTGTCTCGGATGTGTGTGATCTACTAAGCAATGAACTGCACTGAACGGATCACAGAGGATTCGCGTCAACTGCATTACCGACACTGTTGCGTTCTCACATTTCACAATTAAATTTCAAAATTTAATTAAAGAAAGAAACGGAAACTTCCGCCAAATAATTCTTTCATTTTAATGTATGTTAAATCGAGTTCTATCAATAAAAAAAGTAACGCAAATTTCTCTTTAAAAGTAGCTATAATTCCTGCAGACAACACGATAGATCTAGTGGAAAAATAGCTAAATTGGCAGCACTGTTGCGAAGACATCAGCCCGCCCAGGTGTTGTAGCTGTATACCTCTTCAGTCGCACAGAGATTCGTGTAGTTCGGGTTGCGACCTCTTTGGCACTCGGAGGCTGGTGCCCCAGCACGATAAATGGGATTATTCTGGACATTGGTGACTGCATAGTTGCAGGCCAGAAGCGTCGCGCTGACCCCGTTAGCATCCGTATAGCGAGCAATGGCGCAGCCAATGCGATCACTGCGCTCATTCACCATGGTCGTAAAGTGTCCGATGGCACTGTGAATGAAAAGGAAATGTATTGAAAAGGAATGTATCGATATATCGATGATGCAGTAAATGGTAAAGGAAATGTATCGTGATATCGATGGAAAGGGGAATGGCAAAGAGAATGTATCGATATTTTGCTGGCACAGTAAATGGGAAAAGAAATTCGTTGATACATATATCGAAGACATAGTAAGTGGCAATGGGAATTTAGAGATATTTCGAAGAAAGGGAATGTATTGACATATCGACGATATATATCGATATTAGCAAGTGACAGTAGAAATGTAACGGTATATAAGATGTAAGATAATGTATTTGTGATATTGATATTGATAAATATCGATAACCGATTGCGAATACTGAGTAACTTACGGTCCGGCACGTGGTCGATACACCTCCACATCGGCACTGGTCGCCGATCGATACTCATCAAACCAGGCAGCAATGCGCTGCCGCAGATAGTCGCCAATATCCCCACTGCGCGTAAAGAGAACGCTCAGGTTCTGGCCCGCATATCGATAAGTGTTCGTATTGCGGCAAGCATCGTGTGCCATGGTGCACTGCAGCGTGTTGTATGCAGCCAGCTGGGCCAGCGTTGCATCCCACTGCATTGTCGCCATGTGCAGAGCACTGGGGAACCCACTCAAGCCACCGCCTGCGATCAGATTGCGTCTCTCGTTGTGCAGCTGCAGGATTAGTGGAATGTGCGGATCGATTGGCACAAACTCACCTGAGCAACCACTGGCAAAGCGCTACAGAAACAAAGAGAAAGAATAAGATACTAAAGACAGTCTTCAATTGTCTTCTAACTGATTGTTATCCAACTTTCAGTAGAGAAAGTTTACATTGGATAAGGTTTAATTAATAAGTTCTGTTATATAACAAATTATTGTTCATTTTGATTGATTGTTCCTATGGCAGCTGGACAGACAGACAGGTTGACGAATGAGCAAACGGACGGACGGACAGACAGACAGAAAGACAGGCAGATGGCTGGACAGACGGATGAATGAACAAACGGACGGACAGACAGCTAGGCAGACAAATGAGTGAAAGAACGGACAGACAGACAGATGAACGAACAGTTTGACAGGCAGACGAATGGAGAGACGGATGGACAGACAGATAGACATACAGACAGACAGACAAATGGAAGAACAGACATACAGATAGACAGACGGACGGAAAGACGGATGGGCAGACGAGTGCACAGAAGAACGAACGAACATATGGACGGGCAGAGGACTGGGCAGACGGATGAACAGACAGATTGACAGACAAATGGAATCCGATACACAGACAGACGGACAGACAGGCGGGCAGACATACAAACAGACAGACAAACAAACAGACAGACAGACAGAGGGACAGACAGACAGAGGGACAGACAGAGGGACAGACAGAAGGACAGGCAGAGAGACTGACAAACAAACAGAAAGACAGACAGACAGACAGGCAGACAAGCAGACAGGCAGTCGGACGAACGGATACAGATAGACGGACAGACAGATAGACATATATTAAGACAGACAGACAGACAGACAGATAAACAGACAGTTATACAGACAGACGGAAACGGACAGACAGACATACAGATCGACATATAGAAAGACAGATAGACAGATAGACAGACAGACGGCTAGATCAACTCCCCTTGATGATGATTCAGAAAATATATACTTTGTAGTTACGGAGATGTTTCCCTATATGCTTTGCAAACTACTGGCCACAATGAGTATACCCTCAGCAAGGAAGATTGCTATTATTACAGGGTAACTCATAGACGTGCCTATGATATTCCCGTTTGTTTCTGCAAGTTTTTACAGATTTCGATTGCTCTTGTTTGTTTGCGTGAAGTGATAAACATCGAATTGAATTCTGTAAGAACTCTCTGGCTGCTTTGGGGCAATAAATGCTTCTTCCCCTGCCCGCTGCCCCCTGCCCACTAAGGTGTCGCTACTTACGCCGCTGTTGCCGCAGACAACATGCCGTGCTCCGCCTGGACAGAGCGAGGGATCGCAGTAGCCTTGTGCACTCGCCGCGGGCAGCAACAGGAGGATGCAGGCGTAGGCGCAGGCACAGACTAGCAGACAATAGTTCCAGCTATTGTGGGCGTGGTGAACAGTCATGTGGGCGTTGTGGGCGTGGCCGTGGTGTGTTATAAGTATTCGCTTGTGATATTGCGGCGATTGTGCGATGCGCCCGCGTGCCTTGGCGGTATTTATAGGCGACACAGACAATGAAAGCGGCGCTGGTGTCGATTTTGCATTCTAGATATTGTACAGACACAGACACAGACACACATAGAGACAGGCACACACACAGACACAGGCACACACACAGAGATACAGGCACACACATTTCACAGGCATATCTGGGCTGTGACATGGAGACATCTGTTGTTTGTTTACTCGATGTGCTTGCTCTATAGTTCTATAGCTCTATTCAAATCAAAAGTGAGTTATTCTCGCTAAACTGGAGCTGCCGCAACAACGGGTCACACACACACACGCAAACGCTGCGTATACGTAATAAATTTGCACGCTGCTGCTGTGGGGCAGCCCGCTGAGGTGCGCAGCCTAAAAGTATGCGACGGCTTCTGTTAATGAGCTGCGCTTCTGACGCTGCCCTGGAACTGCCCCAGCCTCTGCCTCTACCTTTGGCACTGGCACTGGCACTGGCACTTGTCCTTCTCCTCCATCTCTGCACAACCTTAGTGCCTGCCCCTAACTCTGCCTCAGTCCTGCACTAACTCTGCCTCTATCTCAGCCCCTTTCCCTTCCCCAACCTCTACCTCTACCTCTGCCGCTTGTGGCTCTTGCAAATCTATTTTGGGCAAACTTTTGGCCTGACTATGGCTAATTGGTTGGCCAGACTTTTTGACCCATATAGTGGGGCAGGCAGAGAGGCAACTTGGGCAGCGCTTTAAGTGTCTCTAGTTTCTTGGCCTGAGAATCACTTTCGCTTTCACTTTCAGTTGCATCCTCCTCCATCTTCTGCTTCGTGAATGTTCATATTAAACTTCACATGCACTTTAAAGGTGTCTGTCAGAATGCTGGTTAACTGTTCTACAGATGCCAACTTGGCTCAGTTTTATAACGAACTTACCTAAGCTGAAGTTAAGTTTAGTAAAGACTTAAGTGAGAGTAAATAGATGACGTAAATTCCCATCAAAGTTCTCAAGTATCTCTATCATTTAACTGCCTGTTAAAGCCTTACACTTAACTGCCAGTTAAGCCTTGTTAACTGATACTAGCTAGAGCACTACTGCAGGTAGTAAAGTCAACTCGTATCTCTCTCGCGATTACTTAACTTAACTGCAACTGCAACGGCAACTGTCAAATGTCAAATCCCCTCGCACATAAATCACTTTAGCCTCGCGTTAAACACTTGACGTGCAGTTTGACGCTGGTCCGGCAACGCTGGCCCAACATAATCTCCTCTGCTGTTGCGTGTGGGGGCATGTGGCACGTTGCAACTTTTTCATTTCATTAACCAAATGCCAAATGCAATTTAAGCGCGTCCTGTGTAACTTTGTTGCCAGCGAAAAGAAAGACAGAGAGAGTGTGCTATGCTAATTGTAACATTTGATATATGCATACATATACATCAGGTATATATGTACAAGGTACTGCACGAATGTATTCAATTTAGAGCAACAATACTGTACTGTACTATACTGTACTCATACTCATATCATACTCATTACTTATAATAATTAATTAATTAATTATAATTAATACTATAATTGAAACTTTGCTATTGCTATGATTGAGACCCTTTTTGAAGTGACTACACCAAGAAATAAACGGTTCAACTGAAAACTACTATGAAATGCATCAATTCAGGAGGACAATAAAGGGCACAGCACGGAATGGAAGGAGATGAAGACCTTTCCTTATTCTCTAAGTGAACTAGAGACAGACTTTTTTTTGGCAAAGGGTATTGAACTAGGTACCACATATTGATTTAACTAATATACATATGAACTGTATCATTTACTGTATTGCCACTAGTACCTAGTACCTAGTAGTACCTAGTACCTAGTACCTAGTACCTAGTACCTAGTAGTACCTAGTACCTAGTACCTAGTAGTACCTAGTACCTAGTACCTAGTAGTACCTAGTAGTAGCTAGTACCTAGTAGTACCTAGTAGTAGCTGGTACCTATACCTAGCACCTAGTAGTACCTAGTACCTAGTACCTACTGTACTTACTATCAAAGAAATGAGTATAGTAGCTCACAAGGCACAACCTTCACTCATACTCACTGTAAGTGTTTTAGACTTAAGAGTGTTGTTTAATCAACGTTGCATTTGCTGTGTTGAATGCATTCATGCAGCAGTCTAATACATATACAATATAAATATATATAGCACATTTAGCTAGCCATGCATTCTGCAGGTGAAAAATCATTTATAGCATTTCCATTTCCATTTCAATAATATAATTTAAAACTCTTTGTTGATTGACGTAACCGAATTGCTTGGTTTCCTCTTTTTGTTGAATCCTTTTTTGGCATATTTCGAATGTTTGGTGCATTTCTTCTGGTGCGTCGTATTGCTGGCGATGACTCGGCACTTTTACTTTCTGACTTTGACATTTACACGCAGCTGCCCTGCGGAAGGGAAGGGGGGGTTTGTGTAGGTACGATTTTGATTCCCTGTCCCAGGCTGACATGGCGCCACTGTGCAACCGACAACACAGTCCCCCCCTGCCCCTTGCTGTACCTGCACCCAGCAGAGCAATCAGTCGACGGCTCAGCTTTGAGTGCCGAGACTGAAAGCTTTTCGTGGGCTTCAAAGCTGACACAGCTCCTGCTGCTAGAGGAGGAAGCTTTGATGCTGTCCAGCTGCAGGGAGGAGAGACGTTAATTGAAATGTTGCCTGCATGATGCACCTGCAAGCAGCAACTTGCAACCTGCAACGGATGCCAGCGCCATTGTCGTGCATCGCGCATACTTTGCGCCCTTTGTGCAACTTATTTAAGACTCCCAACCCCGAGACGGAGACCGACTGGGAGACCGACTACTGAGGACGATGGAGAGCAGGAGGAGGAAGAGGCAGAGCATGATGGGGAAGAAAATGAAGAGTAGGACGGAGAACGTGGTAGAGAAGGTTGAGGAAGATGAGGAAGGGTAGGAGGCAGACATGTAAGAGAAAGACGAGGTAGAAGAGTACGAGAAGAAGTTGCACAATGAAGAAATCAAGCACTAAAGCTACAGTCAAGTATGCTCGACTGTGAAATACCCCCGCTAACCAGCTCCTCTGCTTAGCGTATTTTGTGTTGCATACTTTGCAGGTATCGGCTTGAAAATCATTACCTCTTAAAGTTATTTCTTGAATAACTACACTCTTAATTATGCGATTGCAACCAAATTTTCTGTAATCATTTAGACGTCGATAGCTATTGTGTTTACCAAATATGAACTGTACTGCTTTGAAATTATGCTTGGAATTCGGTTTATACCGATTTATGGAGGCGGAACGGGGCGTGGACAAATTGTTAAACAAACCTGAGCTGCGTGTAATATTCAGATATTTGTTTTAGATTTTTATAGAGACGGACAGACGGACGGATAGACGGACATGTCTATATCGACTCGACTGTTGAAGCTGATTAAGAATATATACAATATATAGTTTGTGGAATGTGCCACGCCTACTTCTGCTTGTTAATTACATTTTGGGTTCTAATACCCTGCAACTCTATGGGTAGCGGGTATAGTTACGAGTAGAAGGATTAAGAGGAAGAGGAGGATGATAAAAAGAAGGCCAGGAAGAGGAGTACGAAGAATAAAGTAACGACAAGGAGCAGGCTGAGCAGAAGGAGGATGAGGAGCAGTAGTAAGGAGAAGAAGAAGAAGAAGAAGAAGAAGTACCGAAGTCAGCTTCAACTGGAGCCGCATTCCCTTTTCGCGCGCATTTTACTGCGGAACCTGGTGGAACAATGATGAAATGATGAAATGCTGGAATGATATTTCGTGCAGTATTCCTTCTTAATTCTGAGCTGAGGCATTTGGCGTGGCCATAGCAATAACTGCCAGTGTGGCATGCACCTTTGCAGCAGCAGCACTTGATGTGTGTTTGCTTCGCATCACAAAAAGAACATCATAATGTGTCATAATTTATTATAATGTGCTGCAATAACCTTGGGCTGCGCATTCCATAACGTTGCATGCCGGCTTAGTCCTCTGCAGTTTGCTATCTTTCTCCTTTGCATGAGCATGTCTAAACATGTTTTCTTTTGCGCAGCTCCCTTAATGCTTTTGTTTTCACTTTCCACTTTTCACTTGCTTCCTTGCGCCACGCGACTCTGAGCTGGGGGCAAACAACTCGATTATGCACACACCCCTACTCCCCCCTCCCCCCCTCATACTCTTTTTATAGCGTTTCGAAAACAACTTCAAGGTGTCTTCAAGTCTCAACTGACCTGCCTCAATAGGTTCTTGCAGGTGGCAGAGCAAAGTGGTAGCAGAAACTTTGGGAGGAGTCTCAGTTCAAGCTCAGCTCAATGCTACAGGGTATCTATGAGTCAGCAGAAGTAGTAGCTTTAATAGGAATAGGTTAAAAGCAATCAACATATATAGAGCTATCAAACATACAATATAAATAAGTCAGTTTCAATAATATTTTACTAATATAAGATTTAAATTTAATAAGTCAGTTTACTTGAATTTATTAATGCCTTAAACAAGGTCAAAAACAAACTAAAATGTTGCACATTTTTAACTTTTTTTTAGGTTAGGTCGAAATTGAGATATTAAAGTCAAGTTTTGACTTCAGATTTATATAGCAACACAACATGATATAACCCAATCATGACACGCTATTATGTTTTGGAACTTTAACATATTTTTTTCCTGTTTTGAGGTTAAGTTGAGGCACAAGCATGAACATGTTGCAGCACTGCACCTTATTGCACTCTACTACATTCTAAACTAGTAAACAAAACTATCAAGAGTCAAGGAGATCGTCACATGCCGCGGGGTTCCTTGTCTATCTTTTAACAAACTAAACAATTGATGGCCTTGTGGCAGTCACGATACATCGCGAACAAGTTCCGCCAATCGATAACTAAGTCGATGACAGACCAGCGGCAATCGAATTAGAATACACACCAATAGGAAAGCGACGCGCCACAAGAAGCGCATTACAATTACTAAGATTAAACTGTATAAATAAATATACAATATATGTATATATGAAATATAAATAAATATTCATTATTTAATTCCACAGCCTCTTGAGCATGCTACAGTTGGCTCAGCACGGGTCGTAGGTTATTTAGAGAATACTTGATAGTTGAGAGATTAAGAATGTACCAAGGTTTCTTACAATTATCGCTTTAGACTATAAGCAGTTTCAATAAACTCGTGAAAGTGAAGGGAAGTGTGTTTAATTCTTTACACTCTGGCATAGGAATATGGCTTAGAATGTCAAAATGCTTATACATACATATGTATATGGCACGCCCACATAAAGTTTCTATATCTTTTGAGGAATATTCAAAGACTTTTAATTTTTTTTAGGTTAAGTGATGGCGATTCGGATTCAGTATATATAACTGAATAGGTCACAACCTTGCACAAAGACCTTAAGCTAGGCACTGTCTTCGAGGCAATAAACATGCACTCTATCCGGTACCACGACAGGTTAGAGTGTCATAGAAATCGCCTAGCCAAGGTATTGACCAGAGCTCGCCCATCTAGGAGGCTCCACAGAAGACAGCCGAAGGACCTCATCCTGCGGTCCCCCTTGACGAGAGCCAGGAGATGATGATCTCATAATTGTTACTTTTATATCATTGTTATATTGCTATTTGTATATATATTTTGTTAATATTTATATCATTGTTCTATTGTTATTGTTACAGCTAACCTTTGTCATAAAGGGGTGCTCAGCTACCCTTACCCTGCCTTAATAAAGTAAAAAAAAAAGGAAAAAAAAGGTCTCTTATCTAGATCAATGACAACTACTTTTTTTGTAGACCTGTGTAATTTTATAGGTATTGTTGTATTGTTTGCTAAGACGTCGCCTGCAAGTATGCCATACAAAGTACCTTTCGTGCTAGTTCCCACCTCTCTATGGTCTCATCTCCTTCAACATCTTTTTATGCTTTCATATTGAACTCATCTCCAGCAGGTTCTACCGCTGAAGTTTATTCCCCCTGGGAATTTCCCCTCGTCTCGTTTCGATTAAATGTCTGTCTCCGTTTACAACACCCGCGACAGATGGAACGAATTTCACGCTGTCTCCTCCCCAAGGAATCGAGCTGCGAATTGAACAATTTCCATTTGCTTTTTGTTTGATAGCATTTTAATGTAATGAGTATTTACAAGTTGAGTTCAGGCTCAACGGGAAAAACATAGAAGAGAAGCTCAAAAAAAAAGAAACATTTAACAACGAGTTGGGTCGGAGCTGGAGCTGTAGCTGGTCTGGGTTTACCAGCTGCTTGGAGCCCAACCGCCCTGAGGAGCCCAACCACCACCGCCGCCGCCACTGCTGCTGCCGGCATCAGAGATGACCTTGACGATCTGCACACTGCCAGAGCTGCCGCCATGACCGCCGCCGCCATAGCCACCGCCGCCGCCGCCGGAGGACCAACCAGAGCTGCCGCCGGATGACCAGCCACCGCCGCCATGACCGCCTCCATAGCCGCCTCCGTAGCCGCCGCCGGCACCAGCCTCCGAGATGACCTTGACAATCTTAACGCTGCCAGAGCTGCCATAGCCGCCGCCATGACCGCCGCCATAGCTGCCGCCGGAGGACCAGCCGCCACCGCCGCCATGACCGCCGCCATAGCCGCCTCCATAGCCGCCAGCTCCACCGTCAGAGATGACTTTGATGACTTTCACGTGGGCACCGCCGCCGCCGCCGCCATGACCACCGCCGTAGCCACCACCGCCATAGCCGCCACCACCACCGCCAGAGGACCAGCCGCCACCGCCACCGCCTCCAGATGACCAGCCAGAGCTAAGCGCGCTGCCGCCACCGCCACCGCCACCGCCAAGGAAGCCTGCATGGGCCATGCTGCACACGGCGAGCAGACAAACGAAAACCTTTGCGGGAGAGAGAGGGGGAGAGAGAGAGAGAGAGACGGTACTGTGAGGACACTTCGCGAAACACATAAACAGAACATTTTAGCTTTTATAAGTAGCAACACTTGCAGAGCGAGAAACTTGCTTTGACAAAAGCAAAAAAAAAAATTTAAAAAAAAAATAAAAAAAAAAATATAAAAAAATAAATGAAAAATAAAGCCAGAAAAGGCTAAATGCCTTGACTGCGAAATTCGCTAACTCCTGCTGCGATATTTCGAGGACGCACCTTCATCTTGGTCGGCTGAGAGTGTGTGTGTGTGTGAGTGATAGAGTGTGCGAGGTGTGAAGCGCTGCGACTGCGACGAGAGCTGAGCTTCAACTGTGCCATTGCAGCGTGCAGACAGTTGCTTTTATGCTGCCAGCAACAGCAACACTGAGGCAACAGCAACACTGAGGCAACAACAACACTGAGGCAACAACAAGTTCAGTTCAGTTTGGGCCCATGGACTGGTACATCAACTTTTGGCCACAACTGTATGCTAATGCATGAGACTCTAATTGCTTGTCCACGCGACGCGACGCCCGAACGGATTATGCCATCATCAAAGAGTTAGCCCATGCAACGTCCCGCCCCGCCCCTCGCAACAGCGCCCCCGGCAAACGCAGCTCCACTTTACAATCTAACAATCTTACAATCCACACTCTCTCCCCATCTACCGTCTTCAGTGTGCGCTCTTTCATCTTCAGTCTTCGCTCCCGCACCCGCAACTGGTCGCTGCTCGACGCAGTCGTAACCAGTCCAGTCCACCTCGTTATGCAATTCATCAAAACTTACAGCAAACACAATATATATATATATATATATATATACAGTATATATAATATAAACAGATATAGATACAGATAAGTATATGCCCAGCAGCATAACAAAGGCGCCTAAGCGCCGTCGTTGCCACTTCAATTGTTGAAAAACAAATCTAACACCGACTTGAACTCCAGGGGGGAGATACCTTACCTTAGAAACCTGCAACTCATGGTAGCTTTGAGAAAAGTAACCATCAATGTGGATTATATTTATTTATCTGGCTAATTAACTGGCAGACAGATATAAATATAGAGAAGAAATATGGAGATATAATAAGGAGATATAATAAAGAGATATAGAGATATAACAGGGGTGGTAGTTGAAATTTGCCGGTTTTACTAGTAGATTTCGCTAGCAATATGTATAATTTTCTATGATTTGACATGTACATATGTAATGTAAATGTAGAGATCTTTAATATAGACATACATATAAATAAAGAGATCTAATATAGAGATAAATTATAGAGATATAATAAAGAGATGTAGAGAAATAAATGTAGAGATATATTATGGATCTCTGCATTTATTTCTCTACATCTCTTTATTATATCTTTATAATTTTATCTATTAAAGGAGCCGAAACATCCATGTTTTATATGTAAATTCTCAGCAAACATCAATATTTTGCCACCTCTAATAGATATCATATAGAGATATAAATATATAGCTACAGATATATAGAGATATATAGATTTATGTAAATGGCTGAACGACCTAATTGTGTGATATAAGTAGAACAGAACATTTCGGCTTCAATGCGAATTCTAACCGAATTATTCATCTCGAGTTAGCTTAAAAATACTGATGTAATATAGAAAGATGTAATAAAGATCATAAAGAAGCTGTAACAAGCCTAAATTGAGCTTCAAGCTAACTAAAAAGATCAAGTTAAAAACACTATTCATATTGAAATTAATAGGTTGTTCTGCATTTAATAAATAAAGTTAATATACGACTAAATAAATTATTTTTTTAAACTATATTTCCTGGTAATTGATACAATGACTTTAATTAAGAGATATTTAATTCTTTAAATGAATGCTATTACAACCTGGGACAATTCATAAGGGAGCTAAGGGATCTACAGATTGCAAGAGAGCTAAAAGAGCTATTTATGCAGTAGAAATCGATCAAATTGAAAGCAAGTTATGATGGTTAATAATGCTCTTCTTGAAACAACACTGTATATTTAGTAGATAACAATATAAGACCAGTTAAGGTAAGATATGCCTCTGCTCTCATGTTTTAAATATATCATATTCAAATTGGCTTAAAATATGTCGAAAATGAAGGGTGTCTGATTGATGTAGCTACATGATATAAATACTATAAATGATATACATGATATAAGAACAATTGTACAACAACTGTATTATAAATAAATTAACCATGCAGTAATGAACTTCTTTTCAATGTATTTTAACAGATAGTACATCATATAGCAACTTCAATAGAGAGTGTACACTGTACAGTCTAGAGTTTATCACACTCCTTAGTCTTAAATGTATTTTAACAGATATTACATCATATATCAACTTCAATAGAGAGTGTAGAGTCTAGAGTTTATCACATTCCTTAGTCTCTATAGGCAGAGAAGAGTATCTGCAATGCGGCAGTTTGATAGCTTCGCTAGGGCTTCGCTTTGTTTCAATTTCGATTAATGTAGCGCCGCCAACGATGCTCGAAGGGGTCACCCGGCATGCATATTAATTGTCGGCCCCCACAAAATTCAACTGTCTTTCGAGAGCAGAGGCCCACAGGCAGGCAAGGGCAGTAGCAGGGGGGGGAGGGGGGTGGCCTTCGCTTCGACACTTGACGGATGGCATCGTAGACTGCGACTAGCCAATTTTCCCGTCTTCTCTCGCCACGTTAATTGCTTTGTCTGCGTCTTCGTCTTGGTCGGTTTAGACGGAAGCTCGCCAATCTCACGCAGTCACGACATCTCGCCCTCAACTTTTCGGCCACTGTCTGTCTCTCGGGGCGACCCGGGACTGTGTCTAGCCTATAATCAGTGCGCACTCTTATTACGTAGCAAATATCATAAATATAAAATATTATAAACGAAACACAATGAAGCGTCTGACGAGTCTCGGTTTATGCAATTTGCTACTGAGAGAATATATCAATTTCAGTTTCGAAAACTACAAATAATATACAAATATATTTTGATGAGGGTCTCTTCGTACCTCGAACCCTTAGTCAAAGTTTTGGGCCTCTAATCCCCAAAACTGGTTTCTAATTTACGTGAGTAACAAACAAATATAAACTTCTTACATAGCGCCGACACACACTCACATACACAAATGTATCTATAAAGTAGTTCCCCTCATATGAAGCTGATTATCGAATTATTGTGCAACTTGTACGATAACAACAAATTAAATAAACAAAATGAAATGACAAATCTGTAATATGTGTGCTTACGAAACATTCATAAGTTATAGAAGTACTATTGAAAATGTTTGAGAAATCTCTGTATGAGCCACTGCATTTTGAAGTGGAATGACTTGTTGTTTATGTCTTGACCTCTGTGGAGACTCTTCAGCTTGTGTAAAGAGTTACAATTGTTTAAAGTTTACAGATATGTTTAAAACAAAGTTTGGCTCCCATGATCTCAATAGATGTTCAAGTCATATTTTCTTTACATTCGCTCTTCTTTCTCGTACACCTATTTCAATTGTCTTCCCCTCTACTTATATCTATAAAACTTACTTGCTTGAATTGCTGAATTGGTGCTGAGTTTAAAAAGTTTTACACAATCTTGCCCTCCTACGCTCTCTCTTTCTCTCTCTCACATTCAAACAGACAAAATGATAAATTTGTTCAGAAAGTTTTCAGCATTTGCAAGTCTAGCCGCAAATTAGGCCAGCTAAGCGTAGGTACAGACATAGACATGGGTACATATGTACCACACTCCCTTACCATACTCCCATTATGTCTGCGGGATCTCATAACTTATTCAATTAACTTAATATGCATGCAGCACATAAAGAGGGGCAAAGAAACACACACAAAAGTCTAAAAACAAAACACAATAAACCAACTCAGAGCGGAGTCCAAGTTGAAGTTGGAGAGGAGGTCGGAAGAGGAGGGGTACACATAATATTATATTAGACCTACATATATTAAGTTGGTCGACGCCTTTCACTACATGGCAAGATATATTAATGGGCCACATTTAAATCAAAGCTTCCGACTTGGCTAACAGATGATTGCCATCGTACTATCGTTATCGGGTTCAGGTGTATCATTTCCATTTGTAGTTCGATGTGTAAGGTTTATTAGCTTGGGTATGAGTTCAAGCCTCCTTCCTCTTTCCTTCTGCTTGTTTCTGAACACTCTCAATATCCGATAGGCAACATGATTGTTGGATTGTTTACTTCATAAGTTAGTTTAGACCTAGACTTAAGTATTTAGCCAAGGTCAGACTATCATGTCTAGCTATAAATGAACAAAGTCTTCTTCTGTGTAGGGTATCTGCATACTCAGAAGGTTTACTTAGGTTACTTTCTATTTAAGCCCCTCAACCTTTGTCAAAAAGGGTACAAGTGTATGTAACATGTTGAAGGAGGCATGGCAGAGCCCACTAAGTATACGAGGGTCGTTTGATAAGTCCGTGACTTTTTGTATTTGCCGCGCACCTGCTCTAAATACAACACTGCTCCTGTCAGCAGTTATCGATTAACAGCTGACTGTAAAATTTTGAGAAAGCTGCGTTTTTTGGTTTGCGTTTTATAGGCATTGAAAGCAGACGATCTCGTGAATTTTAACGAAAATGGAAAAAAGTGAATTTCGTGTGCTAATTAAGCATTATTTTTTGCGTAAAAAATCCATCACCGAAACCAAGGAAAGACTTGATAAATATTATGGGGACTCTGCACCATCAATTTCAATGGTTAAGAAATGGTTTACTGAGTTCCGTTGTGGTCGTACCAGTACAAGTGATGCCGAACGTTCAGGTCGCCCAAAAGAGGTCGTCATGCCAGAAATCGTCGACAAAATCCATGGAATGATATTGGATGATCGGAGAATGAAAGTGCGTGAGGTAGCTGAGGCTGTAGGCATCTCAACTGAACGGGTACATCACATTTTACATGAATATTTGGACATGAAAAAGCTTTCCGCGCGATGGGTGCCGCGATTGCTCACACACGACCATAAGCGCAACCGTGTGACCATTTCAAAGGAGTGTTTGGCGATGTTCAACCGCAATCCAAACGAATTTTTGCGCCGTTTCGTTACCGTAGACGAAACATGGATCCACCACACCACACCAGAGACCAAAGAACAATCAAGACAGTGGGTTTCTCCGGGTGAACGTGCACCAAAGAAGGCCAAGGTGGGTCTGTCGGCCAACAAGGTCATGGCCACAGTTTTTTGGGATGCACAAGGTATCATTCACATCGATTACCTTGAAAAGGGTAAAACGATCACCGGCGAATATTATTCAGAGCTTTTGGACAGATTCGATATTGATTTGAAGCAGAAACGACCGCATTTGGCGAAAAAAAGTGCTGTTCCATCAGGACAATGCACGGGTGCACACGTGTGTAGTCAGCATGGCAAAATTTCATAAATTGGGCTACGAACTGCTACCCCATCCAGCATATTCTCCAGATTTAGCCCCCTGTGACTATTTTTTGTTTCCAAACATGAAGAAATGGCTCGGCGGTAAGAGATTCGGGTCAAATGAAGAGGTCATCACAGAAACAAACGACTATTTTGAGGGCCTTGAGAAAACCTATTATTTGGAAGGAATAAAAAAATTGGAAAAACGCTGGACTAAATGTATAGAGCTAAAAGGAGATTATGTTGAGAAATAAAACGCTTCTTTGACGAAAAAAATATATTTTATTCAAAAAGTCACGGACTTATCAAACGACCCTCGTATATATTCATGTTCAGCATCACTAGCCAAGACTGTCTGTCTGTATGAACACACAGATCTCAGCTAATACAAGAGCTACAGACATCAAATTTGGCGTTAAGGTTTGTGTAAACTATGCGCAGCTCAAGTTTATTTTAAATGTTGGATACCACGCCCACTGCCTCCGCAAATCAATCATTATATTCTTCAAGTCGATTTGTAAGCGATGTATACAAGATACAACTTCCTGGCGCTGATGTATACTTAGCTGACTATAATATCTATCTCTTATACAAATTTCAAACCGATCAGACAATAAGCACAGAATTTATTCATGTCAACTTAACGCTGCAGCAGTGCCTGCGCCTTCTGGTATGCTTTAGTTTTTGCGGGCATGCGTGTTAGAGTGTGAAAGCACTGGATGGGGTGAAGACTTTGTCTTTCGAATTATTACAGTAACTGGGTGAAGGGTATCTTATAGTCGGAGCAGCCCGACTGTTGCGTTCGTCTGTTTCTTACTGCTGTATTTCATGTCTGCTTTGCTTTCTGTGAGTTCTCTTTAATGCCAGTCAAATGACTCTAATGATTTACCAAGAAGACTTCCCCATCTTCTTCAGCTTTCAAGTTGCACTTGAAAAAAGTTTCCATTGATTTTGATATGAAACAAAAACAGATTTCCTTGACTTTTGCAGACATTTTGGTCTGCCATCTCTCAGCAGGGGCAGATGATAATAATGAATAATGATTGCAAGAGATTATTAGGATTACAAAATATCAATTAACTGTTCGATTGGCTCAATTGCACGTTGTTAATGATGCCGCTACCTCTGCACTCAGTTGGGTCAGGTCCCCCAAGGTTTCAGGCTGACCCCGCGGGCTCAAAGCAATGAAGCGTCTTCTGTTTTTTGGTTTCCAACATAGTTGTAAGTACGTTTAATAAACTATTCAATTCACATTTGAACAAAAAAAAAATAAAACTTAACGATAGAAAGATACAGATACAGTAACAACATCTACAAGGCTAATGCCGTTGCTCAACTCGTACAACAGAAACAAGCGAGTCGATTGCCACGGCAAATCACATGGTGGGTGCGGGGTAGGGGGAGTGAATGAGGGGTGCATGTGCATGTCTCTGCTGCAGCTTAATCCCAGCCGGAACCACCGCCAGGTCCCCAGCCACCAGCACCGCCGCCAGCAGCCCAGCCGCCTGCTCCACCACCGCCGCCGCCGCCGCTGCTGCCGCCGCCAATGACGCTGATGATCTTGACATCCTCAGCACCACCATGACCGCCGCCATAGCCGCCGCCATAGCTGCCGCCATAGCTGCCGCCGTAGCCAGCACCGCCGCCGCTGTATCCACCATGTCCATGCTCAATGGCGCCGCCTTCCTCGTGAATCACCTTAACAATGTTCACTTCACCGCCGTGTCCGTGACCGTGATCGTGACCGCCATGTCCGTGATCGTGACCGCCATGGCCAGCCTCCTGGATGACCTTGACAATCTTGACCTCGCCAGCCTGCTCATAGCCACCGCCGCCGTGTCCATGGCCAATGTCGAAGCCGCCGCCGTGGCCATGATCGAAGCCACCACCGCCGCCGCCGCCATGTCCATGTCCCTCTTCGTGGATGACCTTGACGATCTTCACTTCACCGCCGCCGTGTCCATGGCCACCGTGTCCATGACCGTGATCAAAGCCTCCACCACCACCGCCGCCGTGTCCATGTCCTTCCTCGTGGATCACCTTGACAATGGTGGGTGCAGAGCCATGGCCGCCACCGGAGTAGCCACCACCAGAGTAGCCACCACCGCCGCCAGAGGACCAGCCACCGCCACCGCCGCCGCCACCAGAGTAGCCACCGCCACCGCCACCGCCACCGCCGCCTCCGAGGAAGCCAGCTTGGGCGAGACTCACACAGGCAATAAGGCAAACGAACACCTGGAAAGATGGATGCAGAGCTGAAGGATGCCGTGTTTGCCAGACAGGTAACTGGGACTCACCTTCATCTCGTTGTCGGTTCTGCTTGGGTTCAGCGTTAGCTCTTGTTGGATGAGGTTAAACCTTGAGGCTTAGTTGGTTACTAATATGGATAGCACGCTCGTTCGCCGTATTTATACGGCATCCCGAGCCAAAGTGAAATGTGTGTGGAGAGTGGAAAAGAAGTGGGAGAAGTAGACGAAGAAGACAAAGAAGAAGACAAAGAAGAAGACGACGAAGATGCAGCTGCGATGCTGTGGTGAACCCAAAAACAAGTTCACGACCCGCCAAACCAAATCTTGGCATTATGCAAACTCGAAACGAGGCAATGGAATTGAAGTTGTGGGATCTCTTGAAGATCAATGATGTGGTAAGTCTCCATGCACACCAAGATCTATGTTGAATAGCATAAGCTAAATCTTGAACTTAAATGAGACTGTATACAATAAACCTAAACTCAAAGAGCACGCTAAGGAATATATAATAAAAAGAAATATATAAAAAGAAATATATAATATATAATGTATAGAATATATTGTATATATCTGTCTGTTCATTTTTTTATGGTTCCTGGGCAAATAAATTCTTAAAAGTTAGTTCTGTATCTTTTATAGATTATTGCCATAGTTCATTTTATGGTTTAAAGACAGATAGTTCGATGTAGTAAGGTATATAAATATATAAATATATATATATGTATAAATAAATAAATACATAATATAAATACATAAATATACATACCTTTGGTTTACATACATATATAAAAAGAGAGAAATTTAGATAAATAGTTGATAAGTTTTCCAATTGAGCTCTCATTTCCTCAATGGCTTAATCGTCCGTTCTTAAGCCAGCAAATGGTTTACAGGGTAGCTATTCGTTCAGCAGCATTGCGTGTATAACACTTTTGGGTTTTCTTTAATTTTGGCAAGTTTCATCGCAAGCTTTGCAAAACTTTCACATGAATTTTGGGGGGGGAATGAAAAAATAAACCAAAAGTTTTGCTTCTGTTTTGCTTCACACATTTTTTGTTTAACAAATATTTCTCATTAATCTAATGAAAACCAGACAGAAAGCTTAACTCCGAAGATCTTATACCCTTACAGCCTTGCTCTGCATTTTTACAGTTTGTAAAATGGAACAGAATCTTATAACATTGTTCATGTATTAGTAAACAACTGAGCTATAATAACTCTAATCGCTGGACATATCATATATAATTCTTGTTTAAAAAACTTAATTTCCGACTGATTGTTCCTATGAAAGCTATAGTATATAGTTGGCGGCTTTTGATATAATGAATTAAGTGTATATAGATTAAGGTATAACACTGATTGGTTATGATAAGTTCACTTATTTTAACAAGGGATACTGGTGCTCATACAGTAACCCTCATTTCGTTGGATTGTTCCTATGAATTCTTCCTATGAATTCTTCCTATGAATTATTCCTATTTGTTATAAATGTCCGAATTTTACATAAAAAATTACTTACATGGAAAACTAAGAATATAAAAAAACTGCTTGCAATATCATGAAAAATAACCAAAAATCGACCGATTGGTTGTATGGCACCTATACGATATATCGAGCATTAAGATAACTCTAAGATTGAGAGACTAGACGGACACGACTAGATCGACTACTCTGTTGATGTTGATTGAGAATATATAGGTATATATACTTTATACTTTATACTTATACTTTATACTTATACTTTATACTTGTACTTTTTACTTATACTTTATACTTATACTATTACAAACATGTGGTCAATATAAACAAATTGTCAGCAAAGGTATACTGAACAAGAAAAGGCAAAGGAATTGCAAGTATACCCGCTTCAATTATAAAGTATACACAATGTTTAATTTTAAAGAGACTGAAATTAAATAAAAATCGAAAAGGTTTTGCATAGCATCTGTAGTGGACTTAATGTGTTTGTTCATAGATACATATACATACATACGTATGTGCTTATGTTATGTATGTACGCACTACTTGTTCAGTTCGGGGAATCACTTGGCGAATAATTCATCCACAATTAGGGGGGCCTTCGATAGCGTATCGAATGCATTACGTATGCGGGGCCATAGAAATGTGCGTATAATTAAAGTTTTATACATCATTTCGGGAATTGTGAATTATGGGATTGAGTTAATTGCACTCGAGTGGCACATGAGTGCATGAGTGTATTCATACCAACGATATTGTATACCGCGTATTCGAAAGTCAGCAAGTTGTCAGCAAGACACACACAGACACAGGGAGTCTCGAGTGGGGAATGTCGTAATATTGTCGCTCTTAATCCTACGTCTCTCAATTTGCCCCTAATCAGAGTCCCAATTAATCATGCCAAGGCGGCCAAAGAGCCAGCCAGCCAGCCAGCCAGGTTGGCTTGCAGCCTGGCTTTGTCTCCGATAAGGCAGGCAAATGTGATGCATGCCACGGGCGCAGATCATCAGCTGTTGCATGCTGGCTGGAGCGAGACCAAAGCCATTACCAATACCCAGTCTTTGCAAATTTTGCAGATCTGCCAGTTACAAAGCTAATGGTATTATGCTCAGTCATTGCCAAAAGCTGTGCGAATTTGATGGTCCAGCCAAACCGGTTCCAGCTTTTATTGCTTGCCCCAGTTGAGGGCAGTGTGAGTGACTAAATGTTGCGCTGGGATAGCTCAGCCAAAGAGTAGAGTTAGATTCTTGAAATCATGTAAGTACTTTGCAATAATATGTTTACACTTGCATGACAACTTTGATTGTGGTGGCTTACTATAAATTACAATAAATAACTTATAAAACAGTGTGCATAACTTGATTTTGAAACATATTCGTTGCCTTTACAGGGTATTTTGCAGGCATCAGACACCATCTCAGTGCGGTTCCCTAAATCGTAACTGAATCTTTAATTCGCCAAATTGGCAAACCACATTAAATGATTTAATTATGCAAATCTCTGTCGGGTGTTTAAAGCCGAAACAGATACAGAAACTGTTTTGACCAAAAAGGGTCAAAGTGAAAGATGCGCGAAACGAGTATAATGAAAACAAATCCGATCTGTAAATAACAAACATATATACATATATATATAGGGATGAGCATAGACGGTATATAGTTGTATTGTACACATACAAGACACACAGTTTGTCTGTGTGTGGGTTGAGTATTATTTACGTATGATGACGATGTGCACATCTGCCTAATTAACGACGACGTTGTAAATGCAGCTCTGTCTGCATATTGCTCTTGCTCTTGTTGTTGTTGTTGTTGCTGTTGTTGTTGCTATAATCGATAAATTTATGCGACTTTTAATGGGCTCGCCATCGAATTTGTCGAGAGCATTTTGCAACTTTCTTTCATTTATATATGTTTGTAGGTATTTCCCCTCGACGATTATTAATGCTCTCAACTAATGTGCAGCCTGCGACAATGACTCGCAGACACTCGGACTTTAATCACTTAATACGAATGTGAATACCAAAGTGAATACAATAATGAATAGGCATATTGTTGCTGCTGTTGTTGTTGCTGCCAAATGAAAATGAAGCTGTTCAATGTAATTTATGCAAAATTATACGGAATTCAATTTGTAATTATTATTAATTATTATTTGACCCATTGATGCACACAATGAGTGTATGTGAGTGAGTGTGAGGGTGAGTGTGAGTGTATTTTGGGTGTCTTTATGGGCCTATTAGGGCTCGTTTAACGAGCTGCCAGCTTTGTTATCCATAACAGATAAGCGAACGATAAGTCCAACCATATCATATTGCATCGCATTGTTCATTGAGCATAATGAATCACTTGAACATAACTAAATATACTTGAATGTATTTCAGTGAGTGTTTCACTTGCTCAATTGCATTACCACATAACGAGCACTCAAAGTGCATTGCTAGCAAGAGAAACTCTGTTTAAGTTATTCAAAAATATAAAGAGAAACCAGTTCAAAGAGATTAACATACATAAGTATAGCTTGAGAAACTTAAGAACTCAATCCACATAATGAAAGTGAATACATGAATCATGATTATTACTTTATTTTTATTTATGCGAGTTGTTTTTTGTTTTTTATATATATATGTATATATTTATACTATATATTTACTATATATTATAATACTATATACTATAAACTATACTATATACTTATACTTATCATATACATTTTTGTATTTAAATCTATCAATCTATTTTAAACCTTTATTAAAAATGAAGTCATTGCAAAAGATTTTTAAGTAAATAAATAAAACATTACTTTAATTTTCTAATAATTTTGTTCAGTGTATTCTTCTCTGCATATACTGCTTCTACTTGTTTTATTGTTATTATACGGCACTCAACAATATATACATAATAAGTGGCATAGCTCTGACAGGGCATTTCCTAGGCGAATTTCTTGTCGGAGAGAAGCTTTGTCACCTTCGCAGATGAGGCCATCCCCCCACAAAAAGTGGCACACGGTTCTACACACACACACACACACATGCACACACACATAGCGCCTGTGTGTGTGAGCAGAACAGGAACGTATTCGATTCTGTCTTGCCACACAAAAATGAAAGCTTTTGGCAATGAGGTCAATAAACCAGAGCAGCAACGCAATTAAAAAGCTTTGCTGTGCTTTTGAACGAAGGTTAAAGATTTAGCTCAACGAAAGTTTCGTTCAGTTTATGCCAATTATGAAAGCTATTTTTGAAAGCTTTTTGGGACAGCTATTTTTATAGCAAGTTGTGTTTAGGTCTAAAATCTTTTGTTTTTTTATGGTTGGCACTGCGATTGCGAACTTGGCTTAGATACTTAATGCGTTCCACACTGAACGAAAATACTGAAAGCAATGTTTGCAAATGACTGTTAAGGTAACATATAATGAAATGTTATATGAATGTCCTGTTATTTAACAGTAAAATTAACTTTTGAACCTCCCCCAGTCTTCGGCGCCACTGGTGCGTATTTCAAGCTATTTTCAAACTATTTTCAAACTTCTTACGAACTTGGAAACTGTACGTACTGTAAAAAGAACAATTAAAGAAGTAACTGAAAAGCCGCATATCGCTATTTATGGCGAAATTATCATTTAAAAATAGAAAGATCTTTCGTTATTTCAAATAAAAGTTATTCCTTCTTTTTCTGCCAACATTGTTCTGTTGAGTAAGCGGTAAACTGCTTGGACGGCTCACTGTAACATATTCCCGATCTGCGATGCTATCGTTCTTTGCTTTTCCATTGCGATTTCGCTTTGCTTCTGCATCCGCACATCTTGCACGGGGAAGAGCGGGACGAAGATCGTTTGAAAGAAGGTGTGCTAAACGTATCGGTCGGCTGACTGCCAACAAAATGGAGAAGGCAGAAAACAAACAACAACAAAAGATACACTACAGAGTAGAGCTGGAGAAGCATCGATACTACATCGATTAACATCTGTGTTTTATATGAAAAACCTTAGCGAAAATCGATGTTTCTTCAGCTCAAGTACAGAGCGATTGTCTGCGATAAACAAAGCCAAAACAAATGCGTGAAACAATCAACTTCTGTGAATTTCTTAGCGTATATCGTAATATGTACGGCATACTTTAGTACATAACATTTG
This sequence comes from Zaprionus vittiger, assembly GCA_018904025.1. Lineage (NCBI taxonomy): Eukaryota > Metazoa > Arthropoda > Insecta > Diptera > Drosophilidae > Zaprionus > Zaprionus vittiger. Next base: position 10,581,146 of record JAEIFQ010001044.1, on the reverse strand, counting down.
ATCTGCGTCCAAGTAAGACATATTGTCAACAAATTTGGTAGTCGCACTCTCTTATAGTCTCTAAGAACTATATTTTCAAACGGACAGACAGAAGGACAGGGCTATATCTACTTAGCTGTTGATGCTGAACAAGAATATTATTATTATTTAGTAAAGGAATCTGTACTGTGAGCAATAAGATATATTCTACCTCTGCTGACCTTAGAACTGCATTATTAGTCCAGTTTTACTTATGAATTTTTTGATTTTTGCAGGACCTTATCTCTTTAATTTCAAGAAGGTGCCTTTCTAGTGTTGCACATCTCTTTCGGGCCACTGCCGGACATGCTGTGAGTATGTGTGATCAAGTCTAACTATAATATACATATGTATGTATAGTATACATTATATATGTATATATTTATAATACTCTTCTAATCCTTAGGTAGTGGGTATAGTGAGAGAACTGCAATTGTAGCGGGTAATGTGCTGTTTAATTGTTCTTGTGAAATACTGAAGGAACGGCAGAATGGGAAGGGAAGTTGGAAGAAGGCACAAGGAAACAACAGTTAAGCAAGGCAAGTAAACGCAAGCAGCAGCAGCAGCGTCACGGCGTCGTCGGCGTCGGCAGCGACAGCTTAGTCTGGCTTCGTTTCGTTTTGTTTACATTTGTTAACATTCCGGCAAGTGTAAACTAACAGAATGGCGCCTAACAGCAAGTAAGGCCACTGTTAACGCTCGGCTTGGATGCTGTTCGGCTGCTGCGACTGCACGTGCTGCCGCTGCTGTACGGATGCTGGGACAGCTGAGTTCTGTTCTGTTGAACTGCCTTCGGGTCGGTGTCGTGTTCGCTCGGCTTTCATATGGACGCGCTTGGGCTACGTTAGTGTTTCAGACTCAGACTCGTTGTCAGTCAAAGCAGTGCAGCCAAGCGAGTCGGGCATCGTCGTCTCCTTTATATTGTCCGTGGTCGTGGTCGCTGTCGTAGTCGCAGTCGCAGTCACAGAATAGCAGTAGCAGTGGCCGTAGCAGTCGCAGTTAGCAGTGGCCATAGCAGTCGCAGTCGCAGTGGCAGCGTACAGAGGCTGTAGTTGGGCACGTTGCGACTTGTCGCTCGTGTTGAGGCTCAGTCGAGGTCGTGGTCTCGCATGAAGCGGTCGACAAGTCGCATCCAATTGCATTTGCAATCGCATCATCATCGATAGTCAGAGTCACAGTCGTAACACAAGTAGCAGCAACAGCAGCAGCAGTATCAGCAGCAGCAGCTTAGTCCGTGCCACGTGCGTTGCCGGTTGTCGCAGGCTCTCGAACAGCGAGAAGAGTTTCTTCTTTATATATTTTTTTTGTTGTGCTTCTCGTCGATCTCGTCGAATTGCCAATGTTTTTTTTTTGGTGTACCCTGTGAATGGCAGCAGTAAGTGCAGTAACGGTTTTCGAATTTCCCCAATTCATTTGGCGATTTTCCATACTTTCCAACAACAGCAAAATAACGTCAAAAACAAAAGGCCGCTAAACAATTTCGTGCAATTTCGTTTAGAGTTTTTTTTTTTTTTGTTGTCCCCCTTCACATTTCGCTTCGATTCCGATTTCGGTTGAGTCGTCTTTATGGTTGCATTATTTTTCGATTTTCCCTTACTTTTTATTGCCGCAGCAGCAGAAGCAGCAGCAGTTGGGAAAGCATTTGAAGAACATTTCCATAGATCGAATTAATTGAAAAGCCAAATGCGACGCACGAGCCTAATGACTTTCGAAAGTATTTAAAGGACTTCGTCCCCAAGAATTGGGCTTAATTTCCTTTTTGGCCAAAAACTTTTCGCACAAAACGATTTGCGTGGCAAAGTTAAAAAAAAAAAAAATAAAATAAAAACGAGAACCAAAAACAAAGTAAAATACATAAACGAAATACGAATACAATTTATACAGTGGCATCAAACGAACTTCGCCCGTGCCAGTAGAAGAAGCCGCAGCCGGAACTGTCCATAAATGGTGAGTACTTTGCAAGAGAATTCCGTTCAAGATCAGTTTGTTTCAAATTTACGCATATTTATAGCTATTTTTATGTGATTTCGAATTCATTTGAAGTTGGCTTTGTTTTTATTGTATATTGTGAACTGTGCAACGTTTCAATTACAGTTTAAGTGAAATTAGCCAAACATTTTCATTGTGTTTCGCTTAGACAAAAGTTACTCAACTTTCTCATTAAGTAGAAAAACTTACTTCAGTTAAAGTTATTTTAGTTGTTGAGTAAATCAAAATTTGTTTTTGGTTTTATCAAATAATCGTAGTTATAAATTTATAGAATATGTGTGCAAAAGCATACTTCAATTCGCTGCATAGTTTTGAAATGGGAGTATCTCGAGCCCACATGCTTCAGTTCAAATGCATATGTTCTAAGCAATTTGAACGCTTATAACTCTAGCTCTAATACAAGACTAGCTTCGGTTCTATTGGTTCGATTTACTTCATGGAATGGAAAAACCTTTTTCAACATTCCAAATATAGTGCGGGTAAAGTGAAAATAAGTTGTTTTCGAACGTTCATCGCGCACATAATGTTTTAAGGAAATCATTCTATTACCCAGGAATGATCATAATTCATTCGAAATTGGTTTGCTAAAGAAGTGTTGTATTTGTGGATAACATTATTGGCATAGTGATTTTTGTTAGCCGACATCTTGACTTCCCTAAAAAGTCGCGAATAAATGGCAAATGTATCACTTGAAAAGGAAAGATCGTAAGTCTTATTTGTCATTGATTTACAATATTTTTCTAATAAATAAATAAATAAAATATAAAAGAAGCTCTCTTAAGGCGATCTTTTGTGCTTCGTTTGATTCATTAATAGCTGAAAATTGAATTGAAGTGCAGTCTTAAAGTTTAAACTGTTTGCTGTAGTGGGGGAATTACAAATGTAAATAAATAATGAATGTTAATACAAGTATATGTATATAAAATAAAACAAGAAATTGCCTAAACAACTAACAATAATTTCAACAAAAATTCTTGCTCGATTTAAAACACAGTTTTACATTATTTACATTATTAGTCAGCAAATCGTATTGAGCAATCTGTTTGCTGTTTTCGAGTGAAAAATTTAAAGTGCACTGCAGTTAGAAAAGTGTTCTCACTCAAAAATAAAAGCCTCAATGTGCAAACTAATTACAAATTGTGTTTGTTTTTTATTTATTTGAACCTGTTTTATTTTGTTTTTGGTGCTGCTTCAATTACCGAGCTGAAACCTCATTTCATTTCGTTTTTCGTTTGTTTTTTTATTTATTTTTTTGGTGAAAACGAAATTAAAAACGGACGCCAAATTTTGTCATCTGTTTGCGCGCGCCCGAAAGTAGGCAACGCAAAATGGAAAGCCAAGCGAATTTCCTCTGTAACTTGATGAGAGATCACAGCTAACAGATAGGTGTGTGTGTGTATGTGTGTGTGTGTGTGTATACATACACTTGTACAATTCGTAAAGTGCAATTACGAGAGCAAGGCGAGCTAGAAGAAGCTTGAAAAAATAAGGTATAAAATGCTTTGCAATTTCACTCTGAATGCTTTTTAATTGCATCTATTCATATTTGATACGCTCGCCCGCCCATTGCTCCCTCTGCCCTCCCTTTGCTAACGTTTTTCATTTTCGAGGGGACCCTCTCGACATTGGACGTCAACACATTTTCATTAACGCTTCAATTTCATATGATACAATTTTAATGGGCTCTAATTGTTGCCCCGCCTGGCGAGTTTGCATTGAATTATAACTATCAGTTCAGCCTGTCCGTCCGTCTGTCCGTCCGTCTGTCTGTCCGTCTTGCTGTCTGTCTGGCTAATGGATGCGATTAAGAATTTTAATTGCAGTTGTGGGCGGAACGAGCATAGAGATAGAGAGACAGTGGGAGGAAGTGGGAAGTGAGAGGCACAAAATCCGCGTGTAGTTTCAGCAGCTGAAACTTCAATTGAAGTTCTGAACAATCTGCATATTTATGTACATACGTGTATTGCTCTATCTCGTTCTCCAGCTGTATGTGTATACGTATCTGTATTTGTATCCATTTCTGTGTTTGTTTGCACTGCCTTTGCTGGCAGCCAAGCCTGCCTGTTTGCTTCTCTGCCAGCCTGCCTGTCTCTCTGTCTCTCTCTCTCTCTCTCTCTCTCTCTCTCTCTCTGTCAGCTGGCACTGAGCGCAGCTTTAATTAAATTCTCATTGCACAACCAAAAGGCCCCGAAAAATATTTCATTATTAAATAATCCGCTCGACTCTGAGCTAAATGTATGCAAATTATTTGAATGTCGCTTTCATTCGCTTCCATTCGCATCCATTCGCTTCCATTCGGCTTGGCTGCCTCCACCGTTCAAGTTGAATTCCCCATTGTGAACTTGTCGGCTAGAATTGGTTGCGAATTATAGCGACAGTTGCTCGCTTCATTCGTATATCATTCCCAAAGTCTATTGGGTAGCATTAACAGTCGATTAACGCAGTCATTTGCATATGCCAATAAGTATGCAATGTTATTTTTAATACTCATATGATCAACTCTAATTATTTGCTTTGTTTTTAAGTTTTAATTTTTATTTATTGATAAATTGTAGCTTACTGTTGCTACACTGCAGTAAAAATCTTATTTTTAGCAAAATATGCACATATTTACATACTTAAGCCTTAAAAGTTAAGCCTTACTCATCATAATGATTTGTTTTGGCATTTGAAAAATAAAAGAAAAGACATAAATGAGGCTTGAGATAGTATCGTTCTATATAATCGAATAATACTTTACTTTGTTGCATACTTTAGGGATAAGTTTGAAAATCAGTACCTCTTAAAATAATTCCTTGAATAACTTGTATGTTAATTATCCGATCGGAAGCAAATTTTCAGGCATCATGTGAGCTCTCCTATGGGTATAGTAACTCATTACGAGCACAATTGAATTAATGTATTCCTGCTAATTTCGCAGTATGGTATATTGTCTAAAATATTGCTTAATTTAATTACAAAATTTCTCTTGTCCCGCCGTGTAAATCTTGGAGAGCAAATCAGTTTGTCACCGCAGCGATTTACCTCAAACAGAGTTAATTAATCTGCCAACACTTGCAGTGGCGCACACTTAATTTATGCACAGCTCGAGTGGAGGCACAAACTGCACAAGCTCACCTCGCAGCGCTGCAGAGCGTCGTCTCTGTTGACATTTGATAGATAGACGCGGCAAGTTCTGCGCGACAATTAAGCAGAATGGCGAGAAGAAAAAACAACAATGTAGAACGAAAACGAGCAAAGCAAGAGAGAGAGAGAGAGAGAGAAGAGGGAAGTAGAGGAGGAAGAGCAGGAGCAGGAGTAGGAGTAGGAGGCTGTTGATGAGTTGAGGAAGCTGAAGAACAATATTGAGAGTCCTTTGGCAGTTGGAATCGCAAATGAAATTAATTTATGAAAATACAAGCGAACGGCAGCCGCATGCCACGCCCCCTCCTGCCTCTAAACTTGACAGTGCCCGCATTCGTTAACAAGTATTTGCTTTTTACACACACCTACAGGGCCAGCCCCCCGCCCCCTCCTCTGCACTGCCTTCCCTTGCCTTCTCTTGCCTCATCAATGGGGCAAAGACAGCGCGTCAGGATCTGCGACCCGCATCCAATTGTACTTACGTGTATTAGTTAGTTGGCTGCTTCGCTGTTTTCTTTGTCTCTGCTGCTCATTGTTGTTGCTGTTACTGTTGTTCTTATTGTTGTTGTTGTTGTTGTTGTCGCTGTTTGACTACAATTTACGTCATTCAGCCGCAAACATCTGCACGCCGCCGCTTCCTCTGCTGCTGCTCCTCCTCCTCCTCCTGCCACACACATTGAAACTTCCGTCCGTCCGTGCCGCCTTCTATTTCCCCCCGTGCTGCCCGCTGTGAAAACAATTTGCCCCGCTGGCGCAGCACCTGCCTGTGCCCCTTTCCCTTTCCCTTTCCCTTTGCATTCTCATTCCTTTGGCCATTCCCTGCCCGCCCGCAGTCTCTGGATTTGCCCGCAGCGCGCACTAACGCCTGCCTGTACATACATAATTAAGGCGTGTTATCCTTGTTGACTTTGTTATTAATCCACTCCAGCAAATTGTTGTTGCTCTTCTTGTTGTTGTAGCTTCAGTTGCTGCTCTTGTTGCTCTTCTGCTTTGGCAACACACAGAGACACACACAACATTTCTGGAGGCTTCTTCTACATCACTTTGAGCAATTCTTCAGCGCTGTTTGTTGGCTTTCCTTCTACCTTTCTCTTTCTCCCTTGCACTCTCTTTCTCTTTCTCTACTTCTAGTTCTCTCTCACCTACACTTCTCTACTCTACTCTCTCTCTCTCTGTCTCTTTCTCTGCTGTCTCTCTCTCTCTCACTCTTACTGCCCGCTTCATTGCTGGCGATGTGTGTAGAAAGGTTTCAAATTTTATTATGCGGAAAAAGGTTAATAAATGGAATTTTCAAGTTGTTAAATTGTTTATTTAGGATGGCCCCACGCACACACTCTTACCCACACACATACACACACACTCTCACACACACACACACACGCCTGCACTGGCTGAGTGCTTCGCTCACAATTCGCAGCATTTCCGCTTCCGTTTTACTGGTCGCGCGGAGTATTCAGAAAGGAAGAGAGAGAAAGGGAGGAACAGAGAGAGATAGATAAAGAGTTTGGGGGAAGAAAGGGAAAAAGGAGTATGAGTGAGAGAGGGAGAGAGAGAGAGCGAGAAAGGTAGCAAAGGGTCTGCATTTTCATGTTTTGCTACGCATTTTCGCAGATTCGAGCCTTTGCTTCCTTAAATGTTTGTGTGTCTGTGTGCGTGTGTGTGTGTTAAAATATTTTTTGTGTTTCACTACGTAAACGGAAGGAAGCTGCTGGCATATTTTGACACGTTGACATTTTACGGATATTATTATGCTACACTCTCTTAAGCAAGGGATGCTTTGACTTTTGAAACAAGTTTGCACCCAAGGAATTTATATACTACATTTTAATACATTTTAACATAAAAACAAATCATTTTTGACATAAAAAAAAAAACAGACTGACTCAAAAAAAAAAAATAATGAAAAGAAATCATTTTTGCATTAAATAAAATCAAAAATTTAAAATTAAATCATTTCTGACATTGAATAAAAAAAAAGTAAAGAAATAAATCTTAACATGCAATAAAAAGATGAGAAAAAATAGATAAGAAATTGCATTAAATAACATAATAAAATAAAATCAAAATAAATAAACAATATAAGAGATCAAATTACTTGAAATCTTAACAATATAAATATGTATTATAATATACTAAATAAGATAATTTATGCATCTGAACTCTACACTTACTATAACTTACAGAACTTGTGACTTCTTAAAACATTACAATATACAGCCTCAATTTAAGTGCTTAATGTATATAACATAAGCTTAAAGTGTATATATGGCATAGTTTAAATACAATATATCACTTTCTATATTCTATATATATATTCTATATTTCTATATAGACAACTCTTCAATCTCTTCTCCCTCCAAACGTTGCATAGTCGATGACAAAGCCATGATGATTGCTTGAGTGAGGTTGTAAAACTCTTAGACATTATCTTTCTATGACTTCTTCTTCCTTTTTCCTGCACAACGTTTACTTTTCGAAACGTTAAAGAGAGGAGGAGGGGACACACATGTGAATCCAGTTGGAGTTGGAGTTGAAGTTCGGTTTCGGTTTGGCTTGAGGGGATTCGGTTGTGATCCGTTCGGTTCCAGTTTTCTGACTTGGGCAATCTTCAATTGAGGCGAGTGAAGGCAAGTGCAGTCTAGCGTGCTTTATGGATGTACGTTGGAAACGGTGCCTGGAATCTTCCCGGACAGCTTAAGCAATAACGACACTTTTTTTGTATTTCTCCCTCCTTCTCTCTTTCTTCATCTCTCTTGCTGTCCTTCTGTCTTGCTGTGCTGCTTCCTCAGGCAGAGCTTAATTCGAGGCAGTCACTTGGTTTTTAATAAATGCTCCGTTCTTATGCTCACCAATAGGAATGGGAAGGGGAAGGAAAGGGGAGCGAGGCAGAAGGGAAAAGGTAGCAGGGTCGGTTAGCAGTGCGAAGCTGTGCAAACAAGAAGAGGCGTAGAAATGTGAATTGTGACGAAAGCAGAAGCACAAGTCAAGAAGGTGGTAGCGAGAAAAAATGTTGTAGAAATTAGGATTAGCCGAAGGCGGGCATAAAGTGAGTGCAAGAAAGGTCAAACAAGGGGTGTAGCTTGATAATTGAGGAACAGTAACGAGAGCAAGAGCAGTGGCCAAGTTGAAAGTGAGTAAAAAGTAGGAAGAGCAAAGTAGGAGCAGCTCAAAGAAGAGGTGATAATAAACCAGAAAGTAAGGCTTTCTTTGGCATATGAAAGGTTTTATACCTCCCCTGATTGTTTCTATACAAGTTATATATTAAGGTGCAGTATTGAACGATATCGTGTATATTCAATACTATGCTTAACTTTGATTGACAAATCACAAATCGAAAATAGAGAGAGAGAGAGAGAGACACACAAAGAAAGTTATTTCCAAGTTATTTGCAGAGATCAAAAAACTAATGAGAACTGTAATGGAAAAAGAAGTGGTGCTAAGTCAACTTAGTTGCCCCTACTCAATATATAACTCAGTATATTATTATATGTGTATATGTTTGTATGTATGTATGTATGTGTATAGATACTTATGGCAGCAGAGCTTCAAAGCGAAGCTCTACGGCAACGTGACGCTTCGTTTTCATTACAATTATGGCACGTTTTGAGCCCCTCAGTAGTTTCGTTTCATCTGTTTTCCAATTTGTAGCACAATCTCTGCAATACCCTGTAAATGTTGAGTATTGACAAAATGGGTATGCTGTGCTAAAAGAGTTAAGACAGTGCCATAGAGTTAACAAAAGAAAAAGAGAAGAAACGCAGAGTAGAGCATTTTTCGCTGGGTTCGATTGCTGCCCTTTAATTACAGCGCATCTTCTAGTCGAGCAGGCAACCTGCTGCCCTGTAATTTTATTCTCCTATACTATTTGCTGTTAATTAGTGCTACGGCTTAAATGCGCCGCTCACATGCTGCGAACTTGGCAGGACAGGGCAGAGCAGGGCAGGGCAGGGCAGGGCAGGAACTGACTGGACCCTTCATGGACCCTTCTTGGACTCTGCTTGGACTCTCTGCTTGGCAACTGGCAACATGCACAGGCAATGCCTGCCCTAGATAATTTAATTAAAAATAGCAACCATTTGATATCAAACAAAATTGTACGCACAACAACAGAAATGACCCAGCGATGAGAGCGATACCCTCGAGGCGGCTGCACTAGACGGCGGCTCGACTCTCTCTCTCTCTTTCTCTCTAGTCTCTCCCTTCACCGAGATTTTTGGGAGTGCGAGAATTCATTAAACTTTCAAGCGTAATGAATACTCAACTTGCCTCATCTTGTGCGCGAAACTTGCCTCGACTTGCCTGAACGAAACCGCGTGAAGATGCCACACGGTTATTGCCTCTTGGGGTTTTGGGACTTGCTCGGGCTGTGGCCAGTTGTCCCAGTTGTCTAGCTCTGCTGCTGCTGCTGCTGGCCACTTGGCGCCCCATAATCAGCACAGTTTATGCTGTCGCCAGTTATGGTTGCAGCTCACCTGCCGCCTGCCACCAGCCACCTGCCAGCTGCCACCATTTGCGGCACTTTGCCTGCCTTTTGCACACGCTCCAACAATATAAACATAATTTACAGCGAGTAATAATCATAAGAAGCAGGTAAAAGTGCGAGCTGCAGAGGCGAAAGAAGTGAGAAAAGCGAAAACAAAAAGGAAAAAAGAATTACACAGCACGCTGATGTTGTTGCTGCTGTGCCACGACTGCGGCATACTCTGCTGTGAGTTGCGCTGCAAAGAGGGTGCATAATTATTAATTACAAAATGTTCTATGCATTTTCACAATGAATTCTTCTTAAAATATTTTCTACATTGTTTGTTTGCCAAAGTTATATGCAACACACACAGAGCAAGCACAGCTAGATTTGTTTAATTAAATTGAATTCCCCCGACCTCCCCGCAGAAAACCCGCCATCAATTATGCAGCTCAGTCAAGTTCATTGCGATGCCGAGTTCGCCCCGACGAACGTGTTACACATAGTTTGTCCGAGACTCGCCTTGCTTTCCGTTGCCTGTTCTTGCCTTCTCTTGTCCCCTGTTGCCTCCTCTTTGCCTCCCTTTTGCCTCCTCTTGCCTCCTCTTGTCTCCTCTTGCCTTCTCTTGCCTCCTGTTGCCTTCTCTTGCCTCCTCTTGCCTCCTCTTGCCTCCTCTTGCCGCCTCTTGCCTCCTCTTGCCTCCTCTTGCCTCCTCTTGTCTCCTCTTGCCTCCTCTTGTCTCCTGTTGCCTCCTCTTGCCTCCTGTTGCCTCCTCTTGCCTCCTCTTGCCTCCTCTTGCCTCCTGTTGCCTCCTGTTGCCTCCTCTTGCCTCCTGTTGCCTTCTCTTGCTTTCTCTGGTCGCTTGTTGCCTCCTGTTGCCTCCTCTTGCCTCCTCTTTGCCTCCTCTTGCCTCCTCTTTGCCTCCTCTTGCCTCCTCTTGCCTCCTTGTCTCCTGTTGCCTCCTCTTGCCTCCTCTTGCCTCCTCTTGCTTCCTCTTGCCTTCTCTTGCCTCCTGTTGCCTCCTCTTGCCTCCTCTTGACTCCTCTTGCCTCCTCTTGACTCCTCTTGCCTTGCCTCCGCTTGTGTGTTTTCAGTTTTCTAATTTCAGCTGCCGTAAAAACAAATGCAAAAACAAAAGCGCAAAATAAAGAAAAAGACTGAGAAGGAGCGAGGGGGGAAAGTGAGAGGAAAAAGTGCGAAAGGTGAGAGTGAGCAAGGGGCTGTGCAGGAGGAGAGAGAGAGAGAGAGAGAGAGAGAGAGAGAGAGAGAGAGAGGGGAAGAGCAAAAGGCTGTGGCACGCCGGATGGCACTTTAATAATTGAAGGCGTATACGCGATATGCGCACTTTTTAGTTACCGTAACTCATACGCCGTGTGCGCCAGGCAGAGCATAAGCAGTAGCAGTCAAGGCGAAGGATAAACGTAAGGGGGGCTTGGGCCACGTTACTTTTATTGCAAATACAATTTGCATTTCGTGCGTGAGAGAGCGAGTTAAGCTCTGTTTACTCTTTGGGGAACAATCTCGGAATCATCGCTGTCGCTGTCCACAGAAAGGCAGGCAGGCAGGCAGTCAGGCAGAGAGGCAGACGGAGGCATCCCTATCCTGCCTGTCTGTCTGCGCTGCTTGTCATCGACTGCTGCTCTGTCGGCTCTGTCGGCTCTGTCGGTTCTGGCAGTTGTGGCAGCTCTGCCGGCTTTGGCTCTGCTCTTAATTGCGTGGAAATAAGCGAGTGAGTGGCCCCTTCATCGCAAGTTAATTGCGGGCTTTTGAGTCATGTTCCCATATTAAATATGCATGCGAGGACACCGGCAATAGCTGTAGCTACTGCAGAGCAAGGCAGAGTGGAAAGCAGGGAGGGGGGCATAAAGAGGAATGAGCTGTGTGCGGACTGGCAATGGCAATGGCAGTGGCGGTGGCAGTGGCACTGGATGTGCCCGCAGCGCAATGACAACGCGCTGCTTGGTCTCGGACTCGGCCTTGCGGCTCAATGCGGTGGCTGTGTGTGCGTAAATTGTGTGTGTCTGCTTGTATGTGTGTGTGTGTGTGTGTGTGTGCTTGTTAGTGTGTTTATGTGTGTGTGCAGCAATCGGCTTAATTATGCATGAATTTACTTAGTCGTTGCTCGCGGAAAAGATGCTTCCAATTATACTATGCATGCCGCAAGCTGCCACGCCCTTCAACAGCCTATACTAACCAGCGCCCCACCCCCTTTTTATATGCTTCCTCTATACCCTCTAACCAACTGCACACGTAATTACGCAGATCAGACACGCAATTGCCCCAAAATAAACGCATTCGAACTTGACAAGCTGCTTGATCTACATCTGCATCATGCCCTGTAAACAGCATAACTTGGGGTATACCATGCTATCTCGCTGCACCAACAGTTTAACTAAGCTCTCACAGAACATATACCACGCACTTGTCTGTCTCTGTGTCCAGGGTATATCGCTAAAAGCAATTTAAGTTTCATGAAAAGCCATAAAACGCAGATAAAAAACTTTCATTTTATACAGCAAGTTTGTTTCGAGCTTTCCAAAAGGGGTGAGTTGTTGTTGCTGCAGTACCTAGTAGTTGTTGTTCTTATTATTCTTGTTGTTGCTGTTGCTTTTCTTCTGTTTTTCCCAACCCAAACCAATTTCTGGTGGTTTTCTGCTGCCAACTTCGTTACCTGGGTCAATTGCGATGTGCCGAGATTATCCCACGACCAACGCACAAGTTTCCGCATTCGTTTTTGTTTAGATTTAGATTTAAGGTATGGTTTTTTATTAATATTTGAAAAAAATGAATACTTTTTGCATAGAATCGAAGCTATATATTTGTTAAATATGTGTGCCAAAGGATAATTCAATCCCATGCATAGATCATGTGTTTATTCATTTTAAAAGCTGGCTAATTTACGGCTAAATATAAAATAAACTTTTCTTTAAGGTGCAACAATTTGGTCACAAATTTCGTGTTCGATTTGGTTGAGAATTGGAAAACTTATTCGCTTCATAGTTTTTTATGCCCTCTTGGTTTGATGTACCCAAGTTGAGCGTATGTATGTATGTTGTGCTGTGTGTATCCAATGCTAACCCAAGCAAGCCGATTTTATGGAACCGATTTACAGTCTCGATTGCAGCTAAAAAACTTTTGCAAAGGAAATTGAAGCTTTTTCTGCCCGTTGACCATTGAGAATGATCTGCAATGGGGTATGATAGGTATCTTGGGGAGTAGCCATGTACATATGTTTGACTGCTGAACAGGCAGTGAGAGGCACCACAGTGTAAATACATTTCTCTCCATGCCTTTAACAGTCTGTTTGTCTGTATGAACGCGCTAATCTCAACAGATATAGCTAATGAAGATACCAAATTTATCGTGTAGCATCACAGATAGTGGGTATTTCAAAGTCTTCATGTCACGTCCACTGCTAACGGTAATCTAGACGAGGTAGCGTTGATACAAGTTTGCTAAATAGAGCAAGAAAGGTATCTTCAAGTCGAGGTTGCTTTAGCTTTCTTTACTAGTTCATGGGGTCAGCTCTGTGAGTAGCCTGGGTGCACATGCTTGTGTGTGTGTGACTGTATTTATATACTATATAGACGTGTGTACGTGTGTGTGTGTGTGTGCCAGAGCTGTGACTGCGGTTTGAGTCACAATTGCAGGCGACAGGTGGAGGCCAATAAATAAATTCGTGTGCAGCAGCTTCTTGTTGCAGCAGCAGCTTGTTGTTGTTGCTGTTGCTGTTGCTGTTGCTGTACTCGTTAGTATTGCCGTAAGGTGCCCCAGGCATGACCACATGGAATATTACTCATACGCGCTATTAGCCGCACACTCAAACACTCACTGGCCCACACACACACTCACACTCACTCGCACGCGTTGCCAAAGTGAATGTGGATGCCGGAATTGGATGTCGCAAGGCTTTTGGCTTAGACCTGCCAGCCTGAAGAGCCCGAGTTGTTGTTTCTATTTCTTGTTGCTGTTGTTGCTGTTGCTACTTCTGCTGTTGCTGTTGCTACTTCTACTGTTGTTGTTGTTGTTGTTGCTGCTGTTGCTGTTGCTGTTGCTGCTGCTGTTGCTGCGGCTCAGCCAAGCGTGGCGTGGAAACCTCAAAACGTAAATTTGTGCGTCCTTGACATTTTACGCCAGTTTGGTTGTGCGTTCAGCTTGTCCGATTATATGGTAGCTATAGCACAACTTGCACGACTATCGCATAACTATCGCTAGGTAGTATCGATAGGTGGTCATCGAATATCGACTTATTAGCTTAATTATCGCTTAATTGCTATGAGCTTGTTTGATCCCAATTGTCGTGCAACTATCGCTTAAAGAGTGTACGACTATCGCATAACTATCGCACTAGTATCGATAGGTAGTCGAATCTATGTTATAAACTACTGCAATTGCTGAAATGTTTAATTAGATGATATTAACTATCGCACAATTGCAAACTACTCAATATAATCGCATGACTATCGCATAACTATCGCAACTACTAGTCTTTGACTATCAATTTATTAACTTAACTATTGCCCAATTGCTTTATTATCTACCAACTATCAGCTTGACCGATTACACGGCACAAGTATCTATCACAATTATCGCACAACTATCGCTTAACATTGGTACAACTATCGCTTAACTATCGCAGCAGTATCGATAGGTAGTCGAATTATTGTTTCAAGCTACTACTAATTTGATGGGACTTTTTTTATTAGATAATGTTATAAAATGACTAACGGAAAACTATTGCAAGCTATCGCTTAACTATTGCATAACTATCGCATAATATCTACATTTCTATTTTATGTTGTATGTAGACATATGTAGACATTATGTTGCAAGCTGACTATTGCACTCATATTGTAAAACTATCGCAAGACTATCGGCAACTGTTGTTTTCTTTAGAAATTTATTTTAATAAATCAGTTTAGTTATTCACTTAAGAAGTAAATAATTTATAACAACTACTCAACTATCGCTACACTTTGGCACGACTATTAACACCATGTTAAATGCAGACATTGCTAAACTATCGCCCAACTATCACACGTCTATTACCAGCGTGTATTTACTTTGGCAAACTACTTCAATTAATCGTTAGCCTTGGCTCACAAGCGAAACTAGTTAATAATTAAGCCGACAAGCCACATAAAAAGAACGCACACATCAACACAGGCACACACACACGCACAAGCACACACGCACACACAGACACTCACATGTATGTGGAGGATTACCCCAATGCCCTTTGCCATCCGCCCACACCCAGCGACTGTCAGTCAACCCGGCCGTCATTCGCTTGGAAAAAGGTCAATGCACAAGACGACTTTACCGTTTCACCGTTGTGGCCATTGTTCGTGTTACCTTTTTTTGTGTATGTGTGTGTGTTGTTGTTTTTTATATTTACTGTAAAAAATGAAATGAAATACAAAAAAAAGAGAAGAGGGGGAAAAAAAAAACTGTGACACAAATTCGATTTGCAAAATCGCCCCCAAACCTGTAGCCAGAGAGCTGAAGCCGAAGCCAGAGCCAGAGCCAGAGCAAGAGCCTTGAACCCAAGCCCAATGACCGTGCCGCTTCGTGGACGCGATTGCGTTTCCTGATTACGTGCACGAGAGGCCAACGAGACAAAAAGGTCGCTTCACGCTGACTAACCCATTGAGACCGGCCCTACAACCTCTGTGCCCCTCTCTAACCGACCTCATTCCCAGCCTCATTCCGAGCCTCATCCCCATTCCCATTCCCATTCCTATCATATATGTAGTTTGTACTTATTTGTACATATGCTCGCTTATATATCGCACAACAAATGCAGCGATTTACAGTTAATCTGCACATTTCATTCACCAACTGAGTAACCTCCTTTCCCCCCCCCTTCCCATCCTTACCTTTTCCAGGGCATTTGAATAACATATGTAAGCCGCTCGAATTAGATCAGAAATTGACTGGCTAACGTGCTTGAGCGTGTCCGAAATGCGAACCATAGTGAGAATGTACTATATATATCGTATATAAATATATATTTATATATATTATATATGTGTGTATATGCCGAGCGTAGTGAGCAAATAGGCTTATATTTCTTGGGCAAATTGACTGGATACCTCTGCAGTTGATTGGTTGACCGTGTGGAGGCACAGCCAAGGCAGGTAGTAGGGACTAGCCACTAGGTAGGGTACAGGGACAGGGAGGAAAGGAGGGGACAGGCAGTTGTAAAGCTGTTTTGTGAGCTGATCTGCTTGGAATGAATTGTAGAGCAGCTTACTTACTTATGAGGTACTTAAAGAGGACGCGTCAATTGAGAGAAACTATATCTTTTTTTTTGTAGAATCTACATCTAATACGAATTTCTTATGAAGATTTAATATAATGTAAGTACATTTAAATGTTGAAGAAGTGTGATCGAAAGATGTATAAATTATACAGATTTTCAACAAATATCAAAAGAACTTTAAGATTCGAATAGGTAGATGAACTTCAGGGTGGATAGCAAGGAATATGCGTAGGTAAAATGTCGATATATATATATTAATAAGAAGATAAACAGATAAAAAGAATAAATAAATGTATTTGTTTACATTTAGATACCTATAGCGAGAGATACACATAGATATGTATATGATATATAGATGATAATTCAGAGATATAGATGGATAGAAAGACAGATATAAATACATACATATAATATATGATAGTAAGGGTAGGTAGAGTAAATATAAACGATCTTCTGGCATTGAATCTAGAATATATTATATTATAGTAAAATAATATATTGTAATATTTGTTTATAGTTATATAGTCGGTTCCTAAGCAATATATTATATTAATATCAAAATCCGTAACTTCTTAATGCCATTAGAGAATTAGAATGTTGCACATTCTGTTTTATGCATTTTTGCATTTCCTCTAATCTGTATTCTTCCTTTGATATTTCAAACATGTCATAATGTGTTATGCTGTTGTAATTAGATTCCTTTACCCCCAAATCGCTGGCAGAGACCTTTCTGTTTTACTCAATGCAAAACCAGTTGAGATGTTTGTGGTTTCCATTGCGGCTCTCTCTGTTTGCTTTGGCTGCAACTGCATTGCGCGGTGTGCTTGTCTCTGTGATATCCTTTGATAAGTCCGTTGTGGTCGCAGCTGTCGCTGGCAGCAGGCTACAAAGATGGCTAAGGGGGGGAGGAAATGAGGGTAGCTTGGGCCAAGCACAACACACATCAATCATGCCGTCAAGCAGTGCAGGCAGGGCGAGGCTTGACAAAGCAGGCCGAGGCGGACCACAAACAATATATCAAGAGACGCCACAAAGCGCAGATAACGATAGGCGATAGCCGATAAACGATAGCCATTCACACATGTTTGGCAGCAGAAACAGAGAGAGAGAGAGGGCAAGAGGGGAAGAGACGCAGTCGATTAGAAAGCTATTTGATGGAGTACGGGAAAGAAATAAACCCGATTTACGTTTCGAATATAATTTCATTGCTGGGCAAGGGAACAAGCAACTGAAAAGGGGAACAGGGAATGGGGAAGGGGGTATAGGGAATAGGGAATAGGGAAAGGGGTATAGGGAATAGGGTGCAGGCAACAGGGTACAGGCATCACTAGGTTAAGCCCTGCTCTCTCGTGCTGCACATGTGCTTTCTGCTATTTTTCGTGTTCATTTTCATTTCGTTATATTTTCTTTCTTTTCTTGCCATTCTTCTCGCGCTGCTACTACTGCTCGCTGCATGCGCTTTTGCTTGCTTTTTTCAATTTCGATTACCACGCCTCCCTCCCCTCCAGCACCACCCTCCTCTCAGCCTTTCCACTACCCTTGCCAGTGCCCTACTCTGCTCTCCCAGCAAGCGTCTAGAAAGGCTAGCAAAAATGTTTCCTTAATCCGACAGGTCTCGTGTTTTGAATGCCCCCAACTCGTTGGCTCTACCAGGCCACCTCTCCCTCTCTTTCTCTCACTCTCCCACTCACTCTCTCTCCATGCTTTGCTGCTGCTGTGCCTGTGTGAGTTGGCGATGTTGTAAAAAGTTTTATTTGTCGCTGATTTGAGTATCGAGGCCAACGCCTATGTACGCTCGGGTACTCGTATGTGCCACGTTCCTTTTCGTTGTTCGCTAAGCCCCTCCCCCTCACTCCCCTCCTTCCCGCCTCTGCCCCACACTTCCATCTGCCTCTTGTCGTGCCGCCCGCTTTGTTTATTTCATTCAAAGCACAAAACAAAAATGCAAAGTAATGCAATTTATCTGAAAACTATGCTATGCCACACCCACTCTCAGCCCCCTGGACGCTTACTCGTCCTGCTCAGCAGAGTGAAGCAAAGACAACAACAGCAACAACAACAACAAGAGCAACAGCACGTTGCTGAAATTACACTAGAGAATGTGTACCAGGACAGCCTGCACAGCAACATGAAGAGAGGAGAGAAGAAGAGGCGGGAGAAGCAGGAAAATGTTTAATGTTTTATGTCACAAGCAATTCAATTAACTGTAGTCAGCAGAGTCGCTCACATAATGGGTATTATATGAAGACCCGCTTCTAATTCCGGCAACATGGCCGAACTAAACTCGATTGTAAAGGGATATACGATACGATATGTTTGTGCATATACTGCTAGTGGGCAGATGTGCTCTATATACATATGTCGTGCCTGACTTTCCATCTGCCTATTCATTGTCTAGCCGGTTAACAAAGAGAGCCCTCTACATTAATAATAATGTATTTCATAATAAAAATACCCATAATATAAAGTTGTATTTCATTTATTTTGTATAATTTGTTTATATTGAATCAGAGTGCATTAGTTATATAACAATATATTAATATATAATACAAAAAAATAATAGTATAAAGTTTGAAGAAATTAAAATATGTCAACAACAGTAAAAACAGTTTGAAAAACTATTTCAAATATGCCATGAATACCTAACTACCTTCAGCTGTCTCTAATACACTTATACAAGGAATTCCACAAAAAACTAAAGCATACCAGCAGGGGCTGGCAGTGCTGCAGCCTTTAGGTAACTTCTGTATTTATTGTCCTATCGAATTGAAATTTGGCAGACAGATAGACAGTATAGTCAGCTAAGTATACGTCAAAGACAGAAAGTTGTAACTTACATATGTCACTTAAAAATCGACTTGAAAAATTAAATTATTGATTTCTGCAGGCGGTAGGCGTGGCAACCAACAATTGATATAAACTTGACCAGCTGATGATATAAAGGAACCTTTCTGTTAAATTTCGTATCTCTTGCTTCCATAATAGCTGAGACCAGTGTGTTCATACAGACAGAAAGACAGACAGACAGGCAGACAGACAGGCAGACATGGCTTAATTGAATCAGCTAGTTCTTGGGTGGAGTCTGCCACGCCTCTTTTTTGCCTGTTACAAGTTGGTATACCACTTTATACCCTACAAAATGAATTCTAATAAAGATTAAGAAACTTGTAGATAAACTATTAGCTAAGTTCACTCGGCATAGTTATTTGTGTGCCTTAGTTGCTTGAAATTCCTTGCAAGCAATTCAAAATTCTAATTTCTTCAGCTACTACTCTCCTCGGCGCTTCTCAAATTGTAATCAAATTACACATTGTCAACACAGAAATCATGTTCGTACAAAGTGTTTGCCCTAACAAATCAAAAGACAATATTTGCTTGGCTCAAAACTATTTTCCAATGAACAAATGAATTTGGATAATTTGCTTTACTTTGATTAAATTTCCTGCTGCGATTTGCTTTATTGCCCAATTGTATTACGCACAGTAGACAAATTAAAGATATTTAAGTGACCATTCTAAAGGGATGGTCAACGGGTTGGGGGAGGGGGGCGTGAGGAAAGGGGCATGTGCTTGGTTGCTTGGGTAATAAACTCACAGATATTCTAGCAACGGCAGTGCAGCCTCAGCTGGTGTTGGCAAACACAGTAAACAACAACAACAACAACAACAACATTTAGCACACATTTATTTTGTTTGGTTTTTTGCCAAGTCGACAATAGCAACAGCAGCTGGTTAGGAGGAGCGGGGCGGGGGGTAACTTTTGTGTTTGTCGTCTCAGTGTGAAAATATTTCAGTGTCCTTTAATAAAAATGATAAGTCACAGCCGGGAATAACAGGGCATGTGAGTAGAGAGGCAGAGACGAAGAGAGAGAAAGAGAGAGGGCGAGCCCTGAAAGGTTTCTCCCTAGGGTTGGTCAGGAGGGTGCGGGACGCTATCACTCGCTGTCGCTATTGTAATGCTAAAACGAGACACAGGCACTGTCGGAGACTGATTTAATTAAACGACATGCACACACACACACACACACACACACACGACACAGACACACGGATTGACAGACGTAGAAATTCTTGAATTACAAGTGTTAATTTGCAGCAGACTTCTCACTATGGTATGCAATTTTTATACAAGGTTACCCTAGAAGGGTATTAAACCCAATCGAAAATGTATGTAACAAGCAGAAGTAGGCGTGGCAGATTCTATAAATTATATATATTCTCAATCAACAGACGAGTCAATATAGCCATGTCCGTCTGCCCATCCGTATGAAAATCTGGATCTCATAGACTTGCAGAGATAGAACTGGAATAAACATATGAGAAAATGTGCAAATTTTGCATGCAATTTATTTTAAATTTTAGCCACGTCCCTCTCCGCCTCCGTATATCGATTAAAACCAAATTCCAGGTGTAATTTCAATAAAGCTTATTTTTTATAAACACAATATGTATCGACGCGCAAATGGTTTCTAAAAGTTTGGTTGCAATAGGATAATTAACATAGAAGTAATGTAAGAAACTATTTTAAAGAGGTACTGATATGTACCCCTGCAAAGTATGCAATACAAAATTCTATAAGCAATATATTTAATGAATATTATTTATTATTATTATTATAGTCAGAGGAGACGTTCAGTATCATATGAACTTAACCTAATGTTTGGCTTAAGAAATAATATAGATAAAGTGTGCCTTAAATAATATATACAAAGTACAAATGAAGGATTATGCTATCTTACGAGTAAGGAGGTCATGAGGGTGTGTTCTATAAGCAATATATATAGTTAAATATATTTAAGAAACCTTTTTGATCAGGGTATATCACAGTAGAGCACACTCGACTGTAGCTTTCTTGCTAGGCAAGTTTCTCTTTCTTATACAATTATATAATTCTCGACACTCCATTGATGTGTGTGTGTGTGGGAGAGTTGCAAGTGTATGTGTGCGTGCTCAGGCAGTGTCCTTTTACGCTCTTCTATTTGCATATTCAACTTTTGATGCTTGGCAAATTGTACAACTTTGAATAAGTTCTTTATATATAGTATTCAATTCACATAGTATATGTGCTATCATTTCAATATTCCCTTTGGCTATCAAAGTGCAGCACTTGCAAATCGCTGCTGCGTAGTGTCTACCTCCCTCTACTCCTCGTCTCTTCTCTCTTCTCTCTCCCTCTCCCTTCCTCTCAGCCTCTCATCGATCGTTTACGTTCGCATTTTGTTGGCCCTTCTTACTGAGCTGATTGCCAGCTGCTTCAACTGCGCACCCATTTCTCTGTCCGTCTCTTCTTCCGTCCCTGCATTTGTCTGCCTGCGTAATCCTAATGAACGTTCTGTGCCTCCGTCTCTGCCTCCGTTTCTTCCTCTGCCGCTGCCAGGCATAATTGCCGTATTCCACATTTTTTCCGGCGGCTTAAAGCCAAAAGCCGAAGGCCGCAGGGCACAAGGATTGCCAGCAAGAGAGAGAGAGAGGCAGAGGCGAGGAGGTGTGTGCTCTAGCAGCCTGCACGCCCAACCCCCCCTCGTAAACCCCCTCTACACTTTGCCGTTGGTTGTATTGCCTGTTCAGCGTCTTTTACGCGTCATTGCCGCGGGTGTTGCCAACCAATTGAAAGCGATTCCGAGGCGATGCCCCCAACAAGCGATTGCGTGCTGTGCGAATGCTCGTTCATCTTCTTTTAATTGAACGCACGCTGTTTGGGTCATTCGCAGCCAGCAAAAAATCCCCACTCCCTGCCCACACTACCCCCCTCACTAGCCTTACAAATTTGCTGTCTGCATTGGCACTATACATATATCTTGAGAGAACTACTATAAAAGGTTCGACAAATCGCAGAACATTTCGTTGCAGGGCAAACAAATCAATTGGGGGAAGGAGTGAAAAGAAGGGGGGGGGGGGAAGCAGACAGAGAGAGAGACAGAGAAAGACGGCGAATATATGCGAATTGTGAATAGATAAATGTTTATAGCTGTAAAGTATGCAATGCACGATCGATTACATTTGAGATGTGACCACTGCGTATACGCAATGTGAAATGTAGACTGGGGCAACAATACTGTACAGCACTATACTCATATTTAGATATGAACGAATCCTAGTGACTATAATAATAAATAATAATAATATTCATATTTCGATATACTCACTACTGACTGTAAAATTTATAAAATTCATACTTTGATTGCTATGATTGAGAACCTTTTTGAAATGAGTACCCCATGAATGGTTATACTGAAAATGACTATAAAATAAGTCAATTCATGTGGGCAATGAGGGGCAAAGAACGAAATGGAAGGACAGGAAGTGATTTCCACTTATTCTGTAAGTATTTTACAGCCGTTTATTAGTAAAGTGTATTGAGTTTAGTACCACAAAGTGATTTATTATATACATATATATATAATATAAATATTATATATATGCATTCATGAATGAGTCTAACACATACACTATACGCACTGATTGTCGTTTGTTCCATTTCTTGTTGCATAGATCGCAAATAAGTATGACAAAGTATAAAGTGAAGCTGCTGCCGTTGTTCACAGCGTATACGTAACGTGTATATCTGTGCTGTCTCTGTGCTACTTGCTCATACTTAATCACAACATACATAAATTGTGGCATTTGCGCGACCAACATGACTACTTGACTCGCCTTGGCGATTGTTAAATGCGAAATTAAACATAATTTCGCATTGGCGCATTTAAGCGAAGCGACTAAAGATGATAAATGGTTACGCAACAACAACAGCAACAACAACAACTACAACGAAAAAAATAAACCTCGACCGCCTCCGCCATTCGGCGTCAATAATGCTCGAGGGACTCAAACGAGGGCAGCAACGAAAATATTGAGACAGCAATCAGTTTTGCGTGGGAGGCTGTGGCGCCTCAGATAATGCGTACAGCAACTGGCGTGTCATGCCAGTCAGTCAGTTAGTCAGTCAGTCAGTTAGTTAGTCACTGTGTCTGTCAGTCTGGCAGTGTGCCAGTCTGTCAGACAGTCAAACAAATTGAGCCACACGACTCATCCAGTCGTCAGTCATGCCAGGAAGGGAAGTATTCGCCTGAAGGAAGACGCTTGTAAAACTAACGATAAGCGTCATGTAATTTGTGATGCGAACGTTTACTGCCAATAGGTGTGAGTGACTCTCTGTCTCTCTGTGTGTGTGTGTGTGTGTGGTGTGTGTGTGCGCATAAATAAACTCACATTATGTGGCAGTAAATTGATTTATTGTAGTTTATTGTATGCGAAAAGGTGCCGTCGGCCCCAAAATAGGCTTGCTTCGCTGACCTACTTGGTCAGTAAACTTGAAAAGCGCTGCCTACACACACACACACACACATACACACACAGCAATGCCTATATATGTGTGTGTGTGTGTGTGCAGAACTATGACTTGTTACATATGTTTTATCTAGTTACGAAGAAACTAAAAAAGAACTTCAGATTTTATTTGGGGTGGCAGCAAACTGATTTTACTAAGGGTAGTTAAGATTTCTATACAGGGTGTCTTAGCTGGCGTACAGTACTTGGCTTGAGTGAGTGAATGCGTGGATTTATTTGTTAAGGTAAACAAAGTTTTGATGAGGCAAGGAGTGCAGCATCTTTTAATGAGTTTGATGTAGGGTGCTTACTTTAAGGGCTGCGCAGAGCAGCCTTTTAATGATCTTATGTATTGCACAGGGTGCTCAAATTAAGGTTGTTGAAAATTATCAAACAAAGTTGCGAATGTATGTCACAGACAGAAGGAGGCCAGGCAGACGACAGTATCAGGATCAGTAGCCAAATCTGTCCGGATGTCTGTATAAACTCACAGATCTCAGCTATTCTGCTGTATATTATATAAAGATAAAGTTTATTTCAAATTTGTGTTGCCACACTCACCGCCTCCGCAAATCAAAAATTTTATTTTTCAAGTCGATTTGTAAGCAACTTTTAAAAGTAACAACTTTCTGACTTAGACCTATACTTAGCTGACAATAATATCTTGCTATCCTTTAAATTTCAATCCGTTCGATAAATAAACATGACAGTTATTCAAGTCACCTTAACGCTGCAGCACTGCCTGCGCCTACTGGTATGCTTTAGTTTTTGCGGGCATACGTGCTTATGAGTATTAGAGTGAGAAAGCTTTGGGTGGCAGAAGAGTTTGTCTTTGGTAATTATTAGTATATGGGCGCAGGGTATCTAACTCTCTGGTTCACTATGGTGTGTACAGAGCATCCTTTTGATGATCAGGTTGTTTACTTTGAGTTATTTCTGTGGGGTACATAATGTTGTTGATGCAATATACTTGACTTTCTTAAGCAGACTCTCAAACAGCAAAGATCATTGAAAGTTAAAGTGTTGCGAGGCACAAGACACAGCCCATTCACAGAGCTTGCTGGAACATTTGAGAACATTTACGTAATATAAGACAACATTGGTGTGCTGCCAAAAAGAAGGACACAACTCTGTGTTTAAGCTACAATTCCATGTTAGGTTTCTCTCTCTCGCTGTCTCTGCCTCTGTCTCTGCCGCTGTCCCTGCATGTGTCTCTGCCTGTGTCTGTTGCAGTTGCACTGCAAGTTGTACATTTGTGGGTCACCCGAATGGACACTGACAGAGGAGCAGAGCAGGCCACGGACTGAAGGTCTCTCTCTCTCTGTCTCTCTCCCATTCCGCCGGGACATATTTTATATTTAATGCAAGACATTTGTCATGCGGTCGGCGCATTTATTCAAAGTATTTGCTGCAATTTTAATGCCAAAATGAGAGCGCAATTTCGAATGGCAGAAAAACACACACACAGGCACATACACACGAAGAGACTGGCAAAAAAGAAGCCAGAGTTGGAGAAGGAGGCAGCGAGTAGCATTTTATGGGGCGCTATTTAAAAATGAATTTATGCGTGCAAGCATGTGTGTGTCTGTCTATGTGTGTGTGTCTATGTATGTGTGTCTATATATGTGTGTGTGTGTGCGTGTGTGTGCGTAATAGTTGTAAATGT
Source organism: Zaprionus vittiger (assembly GCA_018904025.1). Taxonomy (NCBI): domain Eukaryota; kingdom Metazoa; phylum Arthropoda; class Insecta; order Diptera; family Drosophilidae; genus Zaprionus; species Zaprionus vittiger. Next base: position 10,556,298 of record JAEIFQ010001044.1, on the reverse strand, counting down.
GGCCTGACAATATGCTGAGAGCAGTCTGATTTATGCAGCTCGTACATGACCAAACTAAGATTTGCATACGCAATGCTCCCCTTCCCAATACTCTGCCCTCCTCCCCTCCCCTCACATATTTATAGCCTATACAATTGCCTATTCTATATCACATATGACACTCTAATAGGTTCCCGCTCTAATTAGATTCTCATACAATTTCTTTCCCCAGCTACTTTCGCCTGCCAAAGGAGAATTGAATAAGGAAAGCTCGGCAAGGAGTGCGAGCCATCAATAAATAAGTGTGAATAGATACTTGAAATAATTTCGATATAAACACAAAAGGGGAGACAAACAAAAGAAGAAGCAGAACAAGAAGAAAAGGAAGAAGAAGTATCAGCAGCAGCTGAAGAAGCCTCAGCAGCAGCGAACTCGAAGCAATCAAATTCTATTTCCAAATTGAATTTTAAATGCAGAGCAAGCGACATTGAGAGAGAGAGAGAGAGAGGGAGAAGGAGAAAGGGAGTGTGTGAGTAGGCGAGACATAACGACAATATTTGCCAGCGGAATCGAGTTCGTATTCGAACTCGAAATCGTTGCACTAGACAACACTGACAACAAGTCAGCCATAACTGGAAAGGGGACACGAAAGTAATCAAAAGCGGGGAAGAGGCAAAACAAGTTGCGGAAATATACGAAAAATAACGGATGCGCCGCACTCGATAGCCGACATCAACATCAAACAACATTGCCAAAAGGCAAAGAGAACAATAACAACAAGAACAACAAGAAAAGCAAGTGGAGTGAAGGGAAAAAGGCTAAAATAGAAGCCAACATCAGCAGCAGCAAAGCCAATCGAATCGTATCTCCAGTTCATACATAATACATTTCTGTTGCATGCAACGACGCCAACAAGCAGGCAACAATTGTGCCGCACAAGTAACAAGTTACAACAGCAGCAACAACAGCAACAGCAACAACAACAGCAATCACAACAATCAATCAAGGTCCGATTGCGATTGAGATTGAGATTCCTTTTTCGTTAGCCAATTGTTTTTTTTTTCTTGTTGCCGTCTCTGTCGCTCTTTACTGTCAACTAGCCAAGGTCAACGACCGCCTGGAGATGCCACAAATGTGTTGCATGCGAACACCTTGCCCAAGACTGCCTAAGTAGAGGAAACGACGCTCTCGCACCAGCCTTCCCGCCCTGCCCCCGCGCACACACCAACGAAACGACTCTCGATTTCCGGCCAACTCCCGCCAAGTCCCGCCAAAAAAACACACACACACACAAGAAGAAGAAGAAGAAAAACAAGTAGAAGAAGCGCAAATACAACAACTACAAACAGCACACAGAAATTTTTGATAAATGGCAGGCAGAGCCAAGAAATTTGCGGCAAGCCAAAAGTAAAAGTTTTTCTTCCGCCTGCCACGCAGAGGTGGCACAGATAAAGGCAAGCAGAACCCCAACAACAACAACAACAAGATTAACAACAACAACAACAATAAGCTGAACCGTCCCATCATAAACAGCAACATCAACAGCAGCAGCAGCAGCAGCATTAGCAAGAGTCTGCTAAGCAAGCGAGAGAGAGAGAGAGAGAGAGAGAGAGAGAGAGAAGAAGAGAAAAAGGGAACGTAGCAAGAAAACTCGAGGAAATACCCAGCTCAACAACAACAACAACAAGAGCAAAACGGCATAATAATAAAAAAACAATTGCCGTAGAAAATTGTTTTCGTTGCCGCCTCCCTCTGCCCCGTCGAGTAGTCTCGCTACCGTTGCCGTTGCTGGGTTTATTGATTCATCTGATCGATGCGCCATATATCTGCTGGCCACCGTATGCTGCATGCCACAGGTTGAGGCTGGGCTCAAGTTGTAGTTACAGTTGGAGGCAGCAACAGATGCGACTAAGAATTGAGCCAGCGAAATTGATTGCGACTTTATTGTGACAGTGAGAGCGAAAAGTAAATGGCCATCGATCGAGTTGGCTACACAGCATAAGCAAGACAGACAGACAGACACAGAGGGAAATACCCAGTGAAGAAGAGACAGTGAAATAGAGAGAGAGAGAGAGAGAGAGAGAGAGCTAGTTTGCCTCAGTTAAACGAGAGAGAATCAAATACGAGAATGAGTTACCCACACACTCACAACACATCGACACGAGCCTGTTGCGCCGCCATTGCCAGCTGGCTGGCCTATGTCGTCGGTTTGCTAATACTACTGCCAGGTGAGTTGCACTAATTGATTAATATATACAATATATCTACTATATATACTATATAACTCATTATATATACCACATAACAACTCTAACATATGCAGAGGGTTTGCTCAGTTGGGTTAATGGGATCAGTGAGGGATATATATGGTATAAGTATATATATTACTTATAAATAATCCATTGTTAGGCAGGTTGTCAGTCACTAATAATTACTTTGTTAATTACGTAATTCCAAAATGAAATGCAAATATTGCAGCATTTATTTAATGATTTTAATAAGTCAATTTCATTGAAATTAACATCAAAGATTCTCTGGTTAAACACTGATAATTAATTATATAAATTATATTTAATTTATTTCGGAATTTGTTATTTAACTGTTTGTTTATTTGTATTTTAATTTTATTTCATTTATTTTATTATTTTTCTATTTAATCAACATTTTAAAACATTTGTTTTTTGCGTTTTGCATTTGTATGGCATTGATTATTTATTAATTATTTAAATTATGCTCGATTTATTTTTTTGTATTTGAATTGTATTTTATTTATTTGTTCATTTGTATATTTTATTCTATTTATTTAATTAAGCTTCATTTTAATCAAAAATTATTGACATTTGTATTTTTTCTATTTTCACTTCTATTAATTATTTATATACACACTGCTTAATTACTATATATAAATTAGACTTAATATATTTTAAATAAGTTTTAAAATTGTGTTTAATTTTTTTTATTTGTATTTAAAGTTTAATTCATATATTAAATTATCTTTCTATTCAATCAACATTTATTACCATATTTTTTTTTACTTCTATTAAATATTTGCGATTATTTATTACTTAATATAAAAAATTATTTATAATTTACTTTCAATTTATTAATTATATAAATTATGTATAATTCATTTTCAATTTCCTTTTAATTCGTATATTTTTTATTTAATTATGTTTGCATTCAAATAAATTGTCCACAATAACATTTATTTCTTTCTCTCTTTTCATTGCTCTTTGTTAATTATTTATCCGCGCAGTGCTTAATTATCAATTACCTCTGTGTAATTTGCATACTCGAGTGTGGTAAAGAAGCCATTGCCATTATCATTGATCAATTAGCATAAATAATTAGTTATCAATCGCAAACATCAACGCTGCATATTTTTATTTTATTTTTTGTAATTATTTTTTTTCGATTTTTAATCAACGAATTAAGCATTTTAAATGATGCAAGTATTTTTTTTATCAATTAAGATTTTTAATTTGCGCATTACGTGCGCTTTTATTTGAAAATAATTCTTGCTTAAGCGAAACTTTTCATTCCAATGATAATTGGAAATTATCGCACACACGGAAGGGGGGAAGGGCAAAGGGGGGAAGGGTGTGTATGTGTGTGTGCGCTGACTCAAGCTTGAGCTTGCAAGCAGCTGGTGGGGGGATTGTTAAAATCAGTGCGCAACACACGGCGTATTCTTAATAAATGTTTATTACGTATACGCAGTGTGGCAACAAATTAAACATGACTCGCTTTGCGCGTTAATGCTTGGGGCGACATCGCTTACTGTTTGATGCCACTCAGCGTGCTCATCATTGCTGATGTTGTTGCCACACACACACACACACACACACAAACACACAGTTGCTGCTGTTGCACAGTTGCACAGTTGGATGCCGCTGCGATTGCCAATGTGAATGCTGAACAAGCATATGAGTCTGTCGTCTCCCGTCTCCATAGCTGACGACTGGCAATTTGTTTATTTGATTGCATTTTCTGCTCTCCCTGTAGACGGGGGCGGAGGGCAGGGCAAGCACGACTGTTTGCCTGACTGCGCGCACAAATCAAAGTCAACTGCGGTAAGTGGAACGACAAATAAAGTGCACCCGCTCTGTGCAGGCAGCTGCAAGTAGCCACGCCCCCCACCCCCTCTACCACCTTCTTGCCACTTCATTGACAATCACTCAAAGTTGACTGGCAAGTACATTTTTGGAATAAGTTTATATATATATATATATGTATATTTTCAGCATAGTTGTCTATCTAGTCTGTGTTCTGCTTGCATATTGGCAAAACGAACGACAATTAGATTGATGCACGGTGAGCCCGCCGGGCTGATTGCTCTCTGTCTGCATCTCTGCTCCCTCTATACCTCTTTCTATACCTTTCTCTATCTCTCTCTGTCTATCTCTTTGTCTCTCTGTTTGCCTCTTGCAAGTGATAGCTAACTGAAGTCAGCCTGGCTACAGAGCTTTTTCTCAAAAGTAACTCAAATTGAGAGGAAGAACTTGAGTAAAGGTTTCTTTACAAAAATTTTAAAAATAAGTAATATTTTGGCACAAAATATAAGCTTTCATTGTGTAGAATATGTGTGCATAACATATATTTCATGCGTTGCATAGTTTTTCAATGGAAGTGTCTTGAATCTACATGTATCCAGTGCAAGTTTGTAAAATCATAACACATTAAACTCGGCACTACTACAAGACTAGTGCCTGCTCAACTGATTCGATTTACTTCATGCAAAACGATTTGCAAAGGAAATACTTTTAGCAACATTGAAAATATTAATTTAGCAATTCAAGTAATTTATTTATAATTTTTAGGTGAGGTTAAAGTAAAAGAGAGTTTGTCAAAGTCATTATTTTGTTGTCGAAACTTTCTTATGCAAATAATGTTTTGAGGAAGGCATTTTATTACCTTTTAGATATTACCTTGTACAATAGTTATGATAAAAATTCATTCGAAATCTGTTCATTTAAAGAGGTTCAGGTCTTGTTTTGTGTGGAGGGCATTTTTCGCACAGAGATAAGAATAATGCTCAAAGTATTAAACTACTTTGATTTCAGTATCACTGCAGTTGATCTCTTCAATTCAAAGCTCCCTCAAGCTTTTATCAATTTAAATATTTTAACTGTCAATGAGAATTCCTATACTACATGAATTACTACTCATAAATTGCAGTCTTACAAGAATTCTTCTTACGAAGAACATCTTTTATAAGTCAACATTCTTCTGTCATAAGTCTCTGAATATTTTCAGCTGTGCTCCCATCAAATATTTGCATGAAAATGGAATGCAATCTATGTCAACTCAATGGGAATGCATTGGCCCCAGACGTAGGGCATCTGTCGAGTCGTATATGCTGTACAGTGTGTAAATGTTGTTGTCATTGTTGTTGTCATTGTTGTTGTCATTGTTGTTGTCATTGTTGTTGTTGTTGGTATTGGCAATTGTTTGTGGCATTTGCATAAGCTTGACCCACACTTTATCAGTGGTAATTTTGGCAGACCACATTCAGCAGCAGTGTCAGCAGTGGAAAGCGAGAAGTGGGGGAGTGGGGAAGAGCAGGAAGAAGGGTACAACAGCTGGCCATGAGTGTGGAAAATTGTTCTGCCTGTCTCCCTTGTCCCCTGCCCTTTTCCTTTCCTTCTTCTGCTCGTCGCATTTTAGTTATGCATAAAACAACTTTTGTGGCACGTTTCAATTCATTTTGCCCAACTGTCGTTGCTGTTGTTGTTGTTGTTACTGTGGTTGTTGTGCCTGCTCTATGTTGTGCCTGTTGTTGCTGTTGTTGTTTGTGTTACTGTGCCCTGTGCGGTTGCCCGTCAGTGGCTTCAGCCTGCAACCTTTGCCCCGAGAGCCGGGTACCTACTTGAAAATAATCCTTGCTGCTCTTGCTTCAAGTATTTCTGCATATTTTCTGTGTGTTTCTTTCCGTTTTATGAATTTTTGTACCAACACACACACGCACACTGCTCCCCCCCCGTCTCCCCACCACATACATACATGTGTTCTTTTTTTTATTATTACTTATATGAATTCCAGGCGGGTTTGTCTTTCGTCCTTTTGTTGTTTTGCTGTTGTTGCTGTTATTGTTGCCTTTGTCAACCCGGTTTTTATCTCTGGCCATGCACGAAAGAAATTTTTTGCGAGCTTACACATTTAGTGGCATGCCCCACACACACACACACACACACACACACACACACGAACACACCCACACACATTGACATCCTCATCCAGAGTTGAGAGTCGCCTGGCTGCGTCCACCTTCGCCTGGTGCCAGGTGCCAAACGCTGACCGCCTTCAATATGCATGCTAATTTTGCACTCCCCACTGCAAGTCCTGTTATCCTGCCCCACGCTCTGGCAACCCTTGCCTCCCCCTCTGCCTTTGTCATTCCCCTTTTTATTCTGCGACCCTTTCCACTGGTTGCCTCAATTTGATTTTAGGCATAAATATTCATGAATCGTTCTCAATGCGATTGCGATATGTGCCTGGCTGCCGCCCTCCCCCTCTTCTCCATCTCTTTCCCTTTCCCCTCTGCCTAACCTGTGCAACCCTTTGTAACCCCCTGTGGTCCTGTTACTGTCACTGTGACTGCGTTGGCGTTGGCGATGGCGATGGCGATGGCAACTGTGTGCAATATTTGCTATTTGCTATTTGCCAGTTGTTGCGTATTTGCTTATTTCACAGATAAAACAGTGCAACAAATTGCAACAATAACAATTTTCATTGCTGCAACAAAAGTGCAATGCATGCAACATTGGCAACAACCCATGTGGCAACAACCAGCTACGTCCTGTTGCAGCTTATGCATATTCCATAGCTCTCTTATGCATCTATCGCCTCTGCCTGACTGTGTCTCTCTCTCTCTAACTGCTGATGTCTCTCTCTCTCTTATTTGCTCCATTCCTATCTCTGTTTTCCTCTCTCTCTCTCCCTCTCTTTATCTCACTTCCTTTCCTTATCTTAACTTCTCTCTCACTTCTATTGACTGGGGTGCAAGAGCTCTTCCATTTACGTACTTCCAGCTTATCCATATTAGGCTCTAAGCTCTGATTGATAAATTCTCATACTGCTTCGATTGTTCATCGGAACTTATCGAATTTGCAACCCAAACTAATGTCAAAGCGATGATCTTGGGTATTAGCACTAGTATAGGTTAGTTAGAAATTGTAACAACATCATTTACTTGCTTTATATCCGACTAAATAACTTTGAAGTCAAGAAATTTTTAAAGCAAGGAAGATTCTTCAATATTCTGCTGCATATGCTGCTGTGATTGAGACACTTTTTGAAATGAGTACACCACGAACTGAATGGTGATGCTGGAAATGAATATGAAATGAGTCAATCCAAGTGGGCAATAAGGAGCAAAGAACAAAAGGGAAGGAGAGAAAATACTGTGATTGTCACTAAAACTACTATATAGTTCCCATTCTTAGCACCTTAGCTATACAAAACTACTGTACTCACTTTCAAATGAATAAGAATAGTAATTCACAAGGCAGGGTAAAGCACAACATACACTCACACTCATTGTAAATGAGTACATCAAAGTGTGTACTCATTTGTTAAATACAAGAAACATTTGCTTTTTCGAATGTATTCATGCAGGAGTCTATTTTACAACATAACTTTATAAAGTTATTCAAGAACTTCAAGTCGTTTTTTCCTTGCATGTTTTCTAACATATTTTATTATCTCTTTCTTCTTCTGTCTAAGAAGTTCTTAATTGTTAAAAACCCGAAGATTTCAAATCAACTTTCAACATTGCATTGAAAGTACTTGAATGACTTTCTCAAGAAGTCCCCCATATTCCATCCTCACACATCACAGTTCTTCTGATACAACTGAGACTTGATCAGCCCAGCTATGTATAGGGTTTTGGGTACTTAGGTTATTTAGGGTATTAATAGTGTATAGTGACTATAGGATATTTCACAGTGTACTTTACTTTACACTTCTAAAAGTTAATCATGATTCATTTGTCGGCTTAGAAAAATCATCCAAAATATATGCGAAATCCACTGGAAATGCCGCTTAATCGCTTAAGCGTTGACTGTCATCGCCTATCGATAGTTGAGTGGACAGCGATTAAAATGTATATATATATGCCGGATGTTAATGGCATTTATGGCCATAGCTGGAGCAACAAAGTTAAGCTCCCACGCGGCTTTGTTTTCTGTTTAATTTAAATTCATATTTTACGAGATTTTGAATCAAGTTTTTTTTATTTTTTGTGAATTCTCTATTTGTTTTTATCGAGTTGTTGTTTGTGCGATTGTTGCTTGTTATTGTTGTTGTGATATTGCTGCTGATTTATGTGGCAAGTGGTGCAGCTGGGGCTTGTTTTGATGCAAATTGCAGCATAAATTGCAGAAATCAGCTCGCATTACGTATACGCAATGCTGTCGCTGTTTGCTGCTGTTTGGGTTGCTGCTGCTGCTATTGGTGTTGCTGCTGTTACTGCTGTTACTGCTGCTGCTGCTGCTGTTGGTGTTGTATCTAATGCAAATTACGCGCTGTTGTCGCTGACAGCAGACAACACGCAGCAAATGCGTGAGGAAATCAGCAGGAGAAGCAACAGCAGCAGCAGAAGGAGCCACAGCAGGCCACGCCCAGCCACTTAATGCCCGCCCAATTAATGCAGCTTAGTGGCAGCACCAGTGGAAAGAGCAGCAGCAGCAACTCGCAGCTAAGGCAACTTGGTGGCGTGTTGCAATTAAGTATGACAAATTACTTGACAAGCGCCTCTGGATGCTGCTCAACTTTGCCTAATGTTGCTGCAACATGCAGCAGTTACTATAGTTTGCTGCTGTCACTGCCACTGCTGTTGTTGCTAATGCTGCTGCTGCTGCTGCTGTTACTGTCGCCTTGCCCCACTGCCCTTGAACCCCTGAGCGTGTTGATGCGTGCTTAGTAACTGACACTTGTCGGCCACACGGTGTATGCGTATTTTATGTCGCGATTCTCGCTCTAATGCCGCCAGTAAACAGGATTTAATTACGGCAACAGCAAGCACACAGACACATCTGCCTCTGTGGCACTGTGATTTACACTGCTTGCCACACTTGCAACACTTGCAACGCTTGCACCTGGTGTAATAATATCCAGTTTTCCAAGGGCTAATTAGCTAACCAAATGCTCAATTATTCAGTTTACAGCATATGACTATGACTTGCAGTGTGTGTGTGTGTGTGTGCCTGACTCTGTGTTTGTGTGTGTGTGTGTTTGCCTTATTGGCGAGCCTGGTTTCTCACAAATAGAAAAGCCACTCTTGCCGCATTTCGACCATCGCCCGAGCGAATCGAGTTCAATGCTCAAGCGAGTCGAGAGCAATGAACTACAAGGCAGCCAAGGCACCACAGTGGGGCAAAGGTGTAGGGTAGAAATACAAGTAGATGCAGGGTGCAGAGTGAATTAATTAGTTGGGCAAGTGATGCACATTGAGCAGCTGTTTGCATAACATTCAATTCACAGTTATGCAATGAAGTTTCCCTTTATCAAAAAGTATTTGTAATAAAATCAAAATATTTTCATATATTAAAATGCTTGCTCGCCTTGGCTACACTGTGCCTTGCGGCAAGTCAGCGCAGTTGACAAAGCCACCCACACACACACACATACATGGTTGGAAGCAGGACATACCAGAGCAGACAGACAGACAAACGAAAAGACTGACGGAGAGTCTGTCAGAGAGAGAGAGAGACAGAGAGAAAGAACAGGCACGTAAGCTACAGTCAAGTGTGCTCGACTGTGATATACCCCCCTGACAAAAACGATTTCTTAAATATATACCATCTATTTTCAGCGTATTATGTGTTGCATACTTTGCAGGGAGCGGAAATCAGTATCCCTTAAAATTATTTCTTAGATAACTTCTGTATTAATTATTTGATCGCAATCAAATTCTCAGAAATCATTTCGGAGTTAATACCTATTGTGTTTACTAAAAATTAACTGACTTGCATGGAAATTACGCTTGCAATGAGGTTTTTATTGATTTACGGAGGCGGAAAGGGGCGTGGTTAAATAATAAATTATACTTTATCTGCGTGCAATATTTGAATAATTTTTCATATAGTTTTTGAAGCTTTGGCTCTTAAGGTCTCTGAGATCAAGATGTTCATACGGACGGACAGACAGACAGACAGACAGACATATCTATATCGATTCGTCTGTTGATGCTGTTGAAGAACATATAAACTTTGTGGGATCTGCCACGCCTCTTTCTGTGCGTTACATACATTTTCGGCTGGCACAAAGTTGTAATGCCCTTCTACCCTTATGGGTAACGGGTATAAAAAGACACGAGGAGACAGTGGAGACAGAGCAGACAGAGGGGACAGAGGGGACAGAGGAGACAGAGTGGGCAGAGGGGACAGAGGGGACAGAGGGTACAGAGCTTAGTCACTGCCTTGTGTCGCCGTCGAATGGTTCGCATCAATGTTTATAGCCAAGTCAACGAAACTTCTGGCCAAATGCACTTGCAATTCCCCCTAAGCAATGCACAAATAGTAGTTCGCCTCCTCCAGCTGCCCTGCCCCTGCCCTGCGCGTCGCGCTTGGACCACGCCCAGCTTGGGCTTGGTCTATTGGCGGCGCGCCTGAATGATTTTCCAAAAAGCGACGCGACTGAGCCGGCTGCACTGTTCGGTGTGGTAAATTTCAATTTTTGGCAAACGTGAGGCGCATTTTTGTTTTTGTTTTTGCTTTGCTTTCGTTTGTTTTCATCTGTGACTTCCTTTTGCTTCTCTACTTCTTCTTCATCTTCTTCTATTTGCGGCATTTGGCTTTGCGTTGCTCTCGCACGTGCTCAGCCTCGTTGCTGTAGGTCCAGCTTGCTGGGATTCAATTTTTTTGCCTAGGAATGCGGAATGAGTGCAGGAAGGGAAGACTAAGGCAGCAGAGGAGGGAGTGGTTGGGGCAGGAGGGAGTGCAGCCGGGCATCATCAAATTTGCAGGCAAGCGAATGTTTTGACAAAAAATGCAGTCAAATTTTCATCGTCTTCCTCAGCATCCTTTGCTTCTTCTTTTTCTTCTCTCACTCTTTGCCTGCATTGTTTGTCGCGACGCGAGCGTGACTGTCCCCTCTCATGGCCCCCTCTTGGTTGCGCCTCTTCACTTTGAATTGCATGTGAACTGGTGTCGATGTCGTTGTCCTTGTCGGCATCGATGTCGCTTTTCCCTGATGGACAGCCGGACAACGAGACAGTCTTCTCTGTCTCTCTCTGTCTCTGGTCAGCTCAGGCAGTATACATTCTCCCTCACTTTCTTCTTCTCGCCCTCTCTCTCTCTCTGTCCACCTACCATGGCACACTCAAGTATTTTATCATATATGCAAATGCGAGTTCTATACGAGACGAGAGGAAAATACTTCGTATATATGTATCGTATTTGCTGATACTATTTGCATAAATGGTGAACCTCGTGATTCCCATATTAATGCAAAATGATATACGAAGCGCAACAGTTTTGTGACTATTGAATACCCTGGCAAATTGCAGTGTGCGCTGCATGTGAATTTTTCACTTGAAATTCAAGATTAAACTGCTGATTGAATAGTTCGCTCTGTTGAGAAAGTAGTAGAGATGGAAATATACATATATATATATATATATACTTGAGAGATATATATGAAGTATATATGAGATATATCTATATATATGAAATATATAAGATATAAAACTTTATGTAGGGATGGGACATCTACATTGTATGTAGTACATAGGAAAGTGCAGTTATATTGTACGTTGAACTTATGAGTTATGAATATATGAGGGATATACACATATATATGATATTGTATGATGAACGTAACAGATAGATATAAGTATATATGATATATTGTATTTACTTTGTATTTTATCGAATGAAATATTTGTATAGGTTCATCGACCATTGCTTATTGTTTTTTAGATCGAAAATGCATTTGGTTTAGTTTGCAGAAGTCTGCACTATATTGCCAATCTCTCTCTTTCTCTCTCTGTTTCTCTATCTCTATCTCTCTTTCTCTGTCATATTATCCATTTTATGCTTGGGCAATAAATTATTAGCTTGTTTCGCGACTGCGACAAAGCGTCCTTTATTATCCTGCCACACGCAACGCGGCGATAAATGCGTGGCAGGGCGTGTTGAAAGAGCAGCTCAGCGATTGACAGGCATTCAGGCAGGCTGAAGGCGCTCTGAAGGGTGCTTGGCCAGTAATCTGGGCGTATCTGGATGTGCATGTGTGTACATGCACAGACATGCACAGCCATAACGGAGCAGCGGGCAGGGGGACACAGACACAGACACCTATCCAAGTGTGGCACAGTGGCACTCAAATTCACGCCAAATAGAAATGGTGACTATAAACGCCGCCAGCTAAGTGCGGCAGCCGTCGAACGCAGATGCGACCAGAGAGAGCAGTTTGCTGCAGTAGAGAGAGGGAGATACACGGAAAGAGAGAGAAAGAGAGAGAGAGAGAGAGAGAGAGAGAGAGAGAGGGCAGTTAGAGTGCTATTCGGGTAAACTGCTCTTCGATGCCTCTGCCCAGGAACACTGGTTGCGGGCACCGAACTAGTAAGGTAGCTTAGTATTTAGAAAAACTGGCTTGTTGTGTCAGATATATGGTAAATGATCCATTTAAAGTCATACATACAGACATATATGAGAACACAACAATGAATCAATAGGGTAGGTAGTAGAAAGGACATACTATATGTCTGTGTGACAAGTTGGCAGCACAAGTTTTTATGTTTTTATGGTCATACATATGACAAGTGTTGATTTAAAGCTAGAATTTACATGACCAACTTATAAACATACATATATGGTAATGAATGAGAGAATGAATCTATTAAGTATGAATCAAGTACATACTATATGTATTCATGTATAGCAAGTTGAGAGCACAAGTTGAGTGTTATACATATGGCAAGTGTTGATTTTCAGTTAGAGTTCGTATGAGCATATGGCAAACTTATATGGCAGCCTGATTATCAAGCAAAAGTTGTCATGTAACTTCATGCTATATATTATACATATATGTTGGTATTACATTTACAAATACAAATTACAAGATTATGCCATACCATATTTATATGACATATATATGACTCCACTAATCAGCTTAAATAAAGAAAAGTTGTTTATAAACAAATAAAAACAAAGAGATTATGTTTTCATCGTTTTATTTTATTAATTAACAACAAATAACTTTACTTTGTCATAATTTTTAAGAAACAAAGCTCAACTTTCTGAGGTTGTACCCGATCTTACCATATTTATTGCGCTGGCATAGAAAAAGTTCAATTAATATTTATTGGTTGTGCCTCCAGGGTATCTCAGTTGCTACTGCTTCGCTTTTATACTTGTTTTCAATTCGTAGTTTTTATTTTTCGACTTTGTTTTGCACGCGCGAATTTATCATGCGCTCTGGCACCACTGTGCGGCCCCAGACTGGCTGCGGTTTAGTTTCGCGTGTGTTTGATTGCTCCTTGTGCTAATAAATCAAAGTGTTTTGTTATTGTTGCCACTTGGCGAGTGGCGCAGAAAGGCGCGCTGCCACGTCAGTGTTGCCACAGAATGTGGTACAATAAATGCAACAGAGAGCAGGCATTTTTGGGAGTCAAGAGTTGAGCAGGCTGAGCTGCCTGCCACATGCAGCAGAGGCAATCAAAGTGCAGCAGCAGCTGCAGCAGTTGCAGTACTTGCAGCAGTTGCAGTTGCAGCTGCATCTGCTTCTGATGCTCGACATTGATGCACCTCAGCCGCACTTGCCACACACAGCCGAATTAGCCTTTGACAGTGATGTGATTTTAAGCTCCATTTGCAGCCTCAGCTCATTTGCACGACTTGATTGTACCTCCCTGCTGCCCCACCGCCTACCAGCACTGTGTGTGGCATGCGGGGCATGCTACATGAGGCGCATTAAACTTGCAACTTGCTTGAAGTATTTCAATATTTCATTTGCGCTCGGCTCGCAACCGATTTTGCTTCAACATTAGTCACATTGATTTTTGCATGAGGGAAGGAGTAACTAATGGAGAGGGAGAGGGGAAGAGGGAGAGGAGAAGTGGGAGAGGAAGCGGCAGATCCGTAGACAATGCTAGGGCTTTAGCTCTCTCACATGCTGCGTGGTGTGAACCGTTCGACAAGTTGGGGCCAAGGAAATTTGTCAAAGTCAAAGCGACTTCCATGTCTATCGATTTTGAGCGTCGTTGAAATTGAAAAGAAAGCAGCAGGCGGCAAGGCGGCGAGGCAGCGAGGCAGCAAGGCAGCAGCAGCAGCTGCGACGGAAGCAGACAATGCCAAAAGAGTGTGAAGAGTGCGGCGGAGGGAGTGGCAGGGGAAGGGGGAGAGAGAGAGGGTAAGCGATTGTGTGGCATGCTTTAAAACTAATTCAAAAAACATTTCAAGCAAGTTTGCAACGGAAGCGAAGTGCGAAAGGAATGTGACGCATCAGCTGAGAGAGACGACAGAGAGAAGGAGAGAGAGAGGACGACAGGCTGAGAAGTTCCCAAGCCAAAGACGAGCATGAAGAAGAAGCAGACTAGGAAGAGAGAGCGAGAGAGAGAGAGAGAGAGACAGCAAGGGGTGCCGAAGTAGGAGACGAAGCTGTCTCCCAGTCAGGCAACTTGCGTCTTGGCGAATTTATCATGCTGCCTGGCTGAGCATCGGATTGAGCAGTTGAGCATGTACCCAAGGCTCATATTCATATACTCCCCTCCCACTGGCACTCACTTTTTCCCTCTCCTCTGCACCACCCCTTGTAGCCGGCAGGCCATGAATGGCTGCTAAATAACCGCAAAGTTGAACCACAGTCGAAACTGTTGGCGGTCGATTAAAATGTCTCGAGTTGCTCTTAGAGTGCAGCAAAAACTATGCACTTATCTGGAAGCCTCCCTCTCTTTCGCACACATACGCTCCCTCTCTCTCTCTCTATCTTTCTGTCTCTTATTTCGTTGAATTGTTTTTCACATGATCTCGCTAAATTATTGCCAAGAAGAAGACATCCCTTGAAGCGGAATGAGTAAGAAAACACGAAAATATTTACACGACGTTAGCCGACGAGAGATACCCTGCAAGGATGGCAATCATATTCATAAGATATAGCAGTACCCATGCAGTACCTACTTTGTAGAGTTGTCTTTGTCACTCATCACTTATCGAATTGTTATCGATTGGTTGATATGAACTTACATCGATTATTATATATATAATAACACTGTCAGAATGTCTCTACTTTGTAGAGTTGTCTTTGTCACTTGCACTTATCGAGTTGTTATCGATAAGTTGATGTGATAAAACATCGATTATTTTGCATATGTTTTAAATATTTTATACATAACTCTGTCACAACTTGTTTTGTTATCGATATGTTATCGAACTCGACAAACAATCATCATATCTCTTCGTCACTTAAGTCAATAAAGTAAACACATTTCATACTCACATTGGCAATCTCTTAATATATCTCTCAGTTTATGCCTCTAAGTCTCTCCTCCTGTCTCTCTCTTCCTCTCTCTCTCTCCCTCCCCCTCTCTCCCCCTCTCGTTCTCTATCTTTCTCCCTCTATGTTATGCAGCGTCGTCTTAGCCGGCTGAGGCGCTGTCATTGCACTGCGGAGCATTTTTGACATTTGCATAAGTAGGCTCCCCATCAGCTCACTACCTTCTCTTCTCTTCATTCTCTCTTTTTCTCTCTGTCTGCCTTTCTTTCTCCATGTACCCCTCTGTTGCCCACAAGCTACCCTTTAGCTAGCTGAAGTTGGCTTTTGTTTGGTGGGGCTAAGGGCGACAAATGAGGAAGTTGCCGGCAAGAAACGACTTCAATGCGAAACTAAACTACAAATTAAAGAATAATACAGCAAGGGGCACAGAGAGGCAATGGCAGAGGGGAGGAATGGGGGAAAAAGAAAGAGATAGCTAGCAAGGTGGCAGCGAACAGGTTGAACAGCTGCTTTTGCCGTGCACCCCAGCGCGTTCTCTTCTCTTTGTCTGTCTGTTTGTGTATGCCCGCATGGTAAGCTCATTAAAGTCTTACCCACACACACACACACACCAACACACACACACCAATACACACACACTGGGGCGCGCAGAGTGAACGCAGGTTTCATTAAATTTGCAGCATTTGCCGTGCCAGCACCTGCTCCACGCTCTACAAAGAGGGGAGTAGGAGCAGGGGGATGTGAAAGAGGAGAGGGAGGAGTAAGAGGAGGATAAGGAAGGGGAGCTGGAGTAGTAGGTAGAGCCGTGCCAGAGGTGAGTGTGCGGGAATATGTGCCAAACATTAGCATAAGCATTTCAGCCGAAAAAGAAGTGCAAAAAAAAGCCAACAACAACATTAAAACTTAGCGGCAGGCACCGCCAAAAGCAAACAAAAAATCAAAAAAAAAAAACCAAAGAAAAAGAAAAAGAAAAACCGAAACGGGAAAATGAAAAACCGAAGTGAAAAACTAAACTGAAAAGCCAAAAGAGAGCAAAAGCGCAAGGCACAGCAGACACATGGCGAGAAGAACTGTGTGCAACAAAGGCTGCAACCGAAATTTGTACGGGTAATCAGGGGGAACAGCGCAGATAGAACGGCCAGAGGGGAGGGAATAGAGTGAGTAGAGGGGGCAGAGCAGTTTCGGGAAGCTGGAGAGCCGTTGGTATTTAATAAATTATGCAAAGTAACCAAGTTTTTCCCGTGTTTTTTTCTTGCCGTGTGCCGCGTGTCCTGAAATGAATGCAATGAAAATAAAGCGAAAGAAAGAAAGCAAAGAAGGGTAGGGGAAGGGGATATGGAAGGGGGAGGGGTAGGCAGTAGGACGTAGCGACGTAGAGGCGTGGCAGAGGAAGCGATGTGTAGCGTAACCAAAGCACACGTTTGCCTGCATGTGGGCGTGGCACACATTCACATTGTGAACTGCATCGGCCTAGGCCTAGGCACAGCCTGCGGTAGAGACTAGGGGAGGGGTGCAGTTGGAGGAGGGGCACGGCAAGGGGGGAGTGGAGCTATAGCGGACACGAGTGCTTTGTTCTTTGTGAATGCATATCTAATGGATTAAACGCCAGACAAATAGCAGGGGGGGTGGTTTGAAGAGGGAGTAGAGGAGTCTGGGAATGGTGCTGGGTTTGCGCTCTGTCAGTTCGCTACTTAGCTGCTGTCCCGCATTGCACTGCGAGTCCTTATTCACGAATGTATCCTTTGGGTGTACGCACAGATCTCAGCCTGCCCGAACTGCAGATACCCTGTAATCAAAAAGAAAAACAAAAAAAATTGCAATTTTAAATTTAGATATATGTATAGATTTTTATTAATTAACTTTGAATTAATGAATAATTTTTAAATTTTTAATAGTCGGCTGTCTAAGGACGACTCTAAATAAATATTGAATAAATAAATTCAATTCTTTCTTATCAATTTAGATAAATAGAGAAATGAATAAATTAAGTTGTAATATACTTTGTTGAAATTTTAAATTAAATTTATTACTGTACAAAAATGTTCACCTAATTAAATGCATTTTATTTATTTATCTAAAGTCGACTTGAAATAAATAAATAGAAGGAAATATATAGAAGGAAAAAAAGCAGTTCATTGACAGCAAGTGCTCAAATGCAAGAGACCCTCCGCTGTCTGTTACACCTCATTTACAGGGTACTGTTGCAGGAAATGAAGATTGAATTTACAGGCAAAGGAAGGCTCATCATGCTGAATGATGAAGCGAACTCTGATCAAATTACAAAGTGGCCACTAACTGAAACTGAAAAATTCTTGTTTTCTTCTCGTTTTTTTCGCGTTTCTTTGAGGTTGTTTTCTTTGAATTACGAGCTGACTCACCTGAGTAGCCGCCACACACACACACACACATGATTTAAAATATAAAGAAAACACATGAAAGTTTTTGGCAACTGGGAAAATTAAATGAACAAACTGTTCCCACTCCACTTTGGGCTTAGTCCAAGGCTTGCACTATCAAAGCAAATAAAAATATATTATATATTGTATATATATAGTATATTATATGGTATATGCCTTAATGAAATACATTGGCAGTTAAATGGATTTTCGTACTAAATCAAATTTCATGATATCTTTAAATTGAGAAACATATCGTGAAATAAATAAACTAATTGAAAATATTCTTGGCAAATTAAAAAGGTATTTTGGCAAAGAAAACTATTGCAAAATTGCCAAACGAAATAATTACCCCATACACCCTGAGGTAGTTTGAGATGTTTGTTAGCTTGAAAAACTTGTTGTTGATTTTTGGCTAGAATACGGCAGAATTTGGCTGGCTTTATGAAATTGGAGAATTAAGCAGGCAAAACGTTTACGATGCCGTGTTTGACAGGGTTATGGATGTGGAAAGTGCACACAAAATAAAAACAAAAATACCTGTCTGTGCCTATGTGTGTGTGTGTGTGTGTGTTAGGCAGGCGAACAAAAAGCAATTTTATATAAATAAACGTAAACGGATATGTAAATAATAAATAAAACAGTCGCACACACACACATAAAAACTCACGCAAACAGACACACAGATATGGCGGTAGTATAAATAAATGACACACACACAAGTCAAGGGGTGGCAGAGTGAGAAAAGGGGGCATAAGTTCAAGTTGTATAAAAAAACCATTGAATTGAAATTTATATACGATATTTATTGAGCAGACAGAGCAAGAGACGCAGAGAGAGGAAAGGAGGGAGAGAGCAAGAGCACGAGAGAGAGAGATAGAGAGGGAGAGAGAAGGAGGCAGAGCGATAGGCAGCTGCATTGCACACACGACTAGCAAAATACCCTCTATAAATACCTGAGAAATGCGAGTAAATCAACAGTAGGCGTGGCTAGCTCTGCCTGGTCCTGCCCGGTGTGACCACATTTTATGGCTACAGCAGCAACAGCATTACAAAGCGTAGCAGGTGAAATGTGTGTCCCATTGAAGCCTTTAATGGCCAATTGATGTGACCGCTCCACAAAATGCCCTTCAACAAAAGTGAGCAGCAAAACCAACTCGATATGGGACAAACAAAGTGAATGAAACAACAACAAAAGAGAATAATATTAAATATTTATTTATTTCTTTTATTTAAACAAATTGCATTTGAAACTTAATACCAAATTCAATATACAATAAAATGCATCCAGTAAGCAATAAATTTAGGTTTCCATCGAGTTATATTAAAAGATATTGAATTATAATGAATTACATTAAATTATATTGAGTTGTATTGAATAATATTGAATTATATTGAGTTATATTGAGTTATATTGAATGATATTGAATGATATTGAACGATATTGAACGATATTGAATTAAATATATTGAATTTTATTGAATGATATTTTAATGCTATTGATTTATGTTCAATTATATTGAATAATATTGAATGATATTAAACGATATTAAATGATATTGAATAATATTAAATTAATTTGAATAATATTGAATGAAGTTGAATGACATTGAATGAAGTTGAATGAATAATAATGATAATGAATGAATCAAGTTTATACTCAATGTAAGAATTACTCACTTGCAATCACTTTGCAGGGTATTTACGCAGCACAACACTGCGCAGCATTTACGACTCTTGGCTGCGAGACCGACGTCGTCTGCCAAGTCGTATTAAGCATTTTAATGACTGCGGCTGCTTTGCTGGCGCAGGCTTGGCCTGGTCTGGTCGGGCCCGCAATGTATTCACAAATGGCTAAGAAAACACCAAGCCGCATAAGTAGCTATAATTTTGCTAATTTCAGCAACAACACATACACACACACACACACACTCGAAAGGCAGACGCAAAAGTCAAGGCGAATGGCAGGGCAAAGGAAACAAATAGAGAAGGAAAGAGAGAGAGGGAAGTGGGGAGAGGGAAGAGGGGGTGGGAACTTAAGCTGGCTGGCTGCAAGTGACTTTTGTCCCTCTGCAGCACTTGCTACCACTTACCCACCCCCCCTCAATAGACTGCTGTCCCAGCGGTGTTTAGTGGGGCTCACAGTGCGTATTAGTAATTAAAATCATAATTAGTGCATGTCACATAAAAGCAGTTTAACTAATGCCATTAACTTTTACCTAGTCTGCAGCATCTCTCTCTTTTTCTCTCTCTTTTTCTCTCTCTCTCTCACTCACACGTTCTTTGCCAATCATTGTGGCAGCTGCAAATTTGATTAAACACAGCTTTAAAGCTTCTTAGCCAAGTGCGCCGAGCAGACAATTTGAATTATACACGGCTTGCGCCTATTGAAATTATTAACCTGTCTCCCTGGCAACAGTCAGCGAGTCTAGAACAAGCCAAGCAACTAAGCCAGGTCCCTTTTGCAAGTCCCCTTGCCCTCTCCCTCTCTGTCTCTCTCCCTCTCTCTCTCTCTCTCTCTCTCAGTCTCTTTGCACAAAAGGAAAGCTGCGATAGGCGAGAGCAAATATCAGGGGGAGTCAAAGTTACATCGAGAAGCTTTAAGATTAACTACGTGACGGCACAACATCGGTGGCAACAAATTTTAAACACATGTAAATCGCTCTTTAAGCGCTCAAAAGCGCCTAAAAAAGCGAAGGGCGAATGATTTATTTCGATATTCGTTATTCGATTTATGCGCCACACATTTTTTTTTTTACGCCAAATGATTTTTCAATAATTCTTTTCCTGCGTGAGAGACCTTTACACGTGGGTGCTTAGAATATATAGCTACATAATAGGTTCAAGTTGAATGCTTTAAAGTCAGTGGCCAAGGTGGCTTAAAGAACGTTGGCATAAGGGAGATTTTATCGAGAAAAATCATTGAGAAAGTCTTTCAAGTACTTTCAATGCTGTTGAAAGTTGATTTGAAATTTTCGGTTTTTGAACAATTTAGAACTTCTTAGACAGAAGGGGAATGGGAAGGCAGATAATAAAATATGTTTGAAAACATGCAAGAAAGACTTGAAGTTCTTGAATATATTTGTAAAGTCATGTTGTAAAATAGACTCCTGCATGAATGTGTTCGAAACAGCAAATGAATCATGCATTAAACAAATGAGTACACTCTCTGAGTACAATATTTTTGTTTGGTATAGTTTAGTTGTAGTTTTACTGAAAGGCACAGTACTGGACAGTGAATGAAACAGTATATATATATTATCTAATATATTATCATATATATATATGATAAACCAGTATGTTGTACTGAGTTCAATACCCTATGCTACTATAATAACACTTACAGAATAAGTGGAAAGGTCTTCCACTCCTTTCATTCCCTTCTTTGCCCTACATTGTCCACTTGAAATGACTCATTTCATTGCAATTTACAGTGTAACCATTCATTTCTTGGTATACTCATTTCAAAAAGGGTCTCAATTATAGTTATTATTTTGAATGTATGGAATTATATGAATTTTTATAAAGTGAGTAATGAGTACAGTACAGTACTGTACAGTAGTATTGCTCTGAAATGAAGTCATTCATGCAGGACTATACTATAAAATCAAAGATGAAATATATATATGTATATATATATCTTTTATGTTTTTCCAGCAAAATAGCTTACAGAAGGAAAAGAAGGAAAATCTAGAGAGGAAAAAAAACCAAAATCGGCGATTGGCGCGGTTAGTTAAACCGCTTGACTTTAGCCTGCTAGGCGTGTTGTGGGGGCAGGGGAAGGAGGTTATGAAAGGGGCGAATGGTTGATAGAAAAGTGGCTGGTAAAACGGCAATTGAAACTGCGGATTGCCAATGGGGTAGCGACTAAAAAAAAAGAGAAGAGGAAGTAGAACAAAGAAGAGCCGCAGCGAATAAAAGAGCAATTGTTTTGGCCGGCAGCTTTGGTTGTATTTGGGTATTTGGTTATATTTTATAGGGTATAATAGAATCGTTTGTTAAACTGAGAGTCACACACACACATACAGATACAAACACAGATAATGTTAACCCACTATGCATGCGCTTGCCTGCACAGACATGTTAGCCAGCGGATACCACAACAGGATATATGGCACTACTGCTAGTACTGCGATGATTGTATTCATGAGCCCATCGAGCTCATTAGTCGCCATGTTTTGGTTTTGAATGCCAGACCAGAGCCTAGGTTGCCGTCGGGCTCGGGTCCGATTTGGTTTGGTAATACACGTACATATGCATGCTATACACAAACAGCAGAGCAGATTGTGTGCCTACATAAATTTGCCCAGATATCTCAAAGAGACAAGGTGTACAATATGCATGAGTCTCATGAATATGAAAATGAATATATACATATCATCTATGCATTCATGGCTTTCCACTGCATTCATATGCAATAAGCACAAAATGTCTGTTTACCAATTTGACAAACCATTAAAAACTGCGCTAGCTATTTTCTTTTCCCTTCCCTGCTCTAAAACCTAACATCCATCAACATCTGCACTAATGAACGCGCAATTCAGGAATCAATTCGTAGGGTAGCAGAAGTGAATGAACATGTCAAACTCTCTTTGACAAACTTTCAGTTTGTGTACTTATATTTGATCCCTGTTTTTTTGTTGTTGTTGTTGTTTACACTCAGGTTTAAAAATAACATCAATAACAGTAAACTGTCAACACTTTCAAGGTTTAATAAGCTCTTTATGTTTTCAATATACGCAGTTCGTATTCGAAGGGTGAAATGGTATTGAAGAGTGAAAGAAGAGGGAGAGAAAGAGAGAGAAAAAGGCAAGTTCTTTGCAATCTTAGGGACTCTTTAGCTGGTACTTATGACTCGTTATAAGCGCTATATGCTTTTACCCTATGTCTGATTTGACTCGCTACATTCTTGTGACTTGTTTTATGTCATTTAAAACTCGTTAATTGTAACTTGTAACTCGTTACATGTTACTTATAACTCGTTACATGTTACATATAACTCGTTACATACTTGTAACCCATTACCTGTTACTGATAACTCGTTACATGTTATTTATAACTCTTAACATGTTACTTATAACTCGTTTCATGTTACTTATAACTCGTTACATGTTACTTATAACTCGTTACATTCTTGTAACCTATTACCTGTTACTTATAACTCGTTACATGTTACTTATAACTCGTTACATGTTACTTATAACTCGTAACATTCATGAAACTGGGTAAAAAAGCTACAAATTCGTACTTTACATAAGTTTCAACTCGGTAACTGCTTCTTATGACTCGTTACAAGGGCTTTCGACTGCACCAATTACTGTTTGTTGCTGTTGCTATGTAACTATAGACTTACCTTGCAACAAGACAACATGTTACTCGTAACCCGTTACTTACTGCTCCTAATTAATGTTTGCATTTTGTTATCAGTTACTTTGGACTCGTTATCAATTGCACTTTTAGGTTTCATTGTAACCTAAAACGGGTACTCTAACTTGACGTGACCTGTTACTGCTTGCTCGATGCTCAGCTCGTTGCTGCTGCTGCTGATGTCGTTGACCCCTGAAGGAGGTTGCCATGCAACAGCAGAAGGAGCAGTAGGAGGGGGAGTTGGCAAAGGGGGGAGGAAAGAAGTGACTGGTCAGAAGCGACAAGAAGGTTGTCGAAATTATTATGACGCTAACAACGAGCAGCCAGTTGCAGGTGTGTGTGTGTGTGTGTGTATTGCACGTGACTCTGTCTGTCTCCTCTTTATGTGTGTGTGTGTGTGTGATAGCCTCGGCTATCTGGACAGCCGCCTTCGTGGTAGGGCTGCTACTGCTGGCAATGGCATTTTTTAATTGCACAACTAGCAAGCACTAAGGAAAGAGGAGAGAGTACAGTGGAGAGGGGGGCGGGGGAAAGGGGTATGTGGCATAGCGCAAATGCAAGTGAAGCCATTTGTATTCAGCGGTTAGAGTCTCTGTCGCTCTCTCTCTCTCTCTTTCTCCCTCTATCTGCCAAAAGATGGGCTAGAGTTAATGCCACGCTCGACTTGAGCATGTTGCCGGCCGGGCAACGTGTTGTCATTGTTACCCGGTCCCAGTCCCGGTCCCGGTCTCGTACTGGTCATGGTGTTGGTGCTGGTGCTGGTGCTGGTTCCGTCGTTGCTGGGTGACAGTATTGTTGTTGCTGCCGCTGCCGTCGTCATTGCCGCTGACAGGTGACGGTGACAGTCGACTAATTGGCCCAGCATCAGGGCAACAGACCACGACCCACAATCTGGCAAACAATCAGTGGAGCAGCAAAGTGGATGCAGCAGCAGCAGCAGCAGCAGCAGCTCGTTCAGTTAGGAAGAGGCGGATGATAAAGAAGGCGTGGCCTGGCTTTGGCATTTCGGCTTTGCGGCATTTCCGTTTCCGCTTGCCGTTTAACTTGATGTGCCAGCAATTTTTCACTAGTTGAAAAGTGTCTCGTTTTTTCTTCGCTCTCCGTTTTCTATACGCTTTTCACTTTTCGCCCGCTGTTGGCTTGTCCTGCATTAACAATTCGTTCGTCAATCAATTAATCAAACAATCAATTAGGACAAATGCGAGTAGCAAATGCAGCGCGCCACAGTTTGCAGCAGAAACAGTTTGCCTCCTGCCAAGCTCTGCCACAAGTTTTCTATTTGTTCGCCGTCACTTAGTGAGTCAAACAACCATTCATTCATTACTCACTCACTTGCTCATTCAGGCATTCAATCATGCATTCATTCATTCATGCATTCATTCATTCATTTATTTATTCATTTGTCCGTCAATTTAGTCTGTGCCACTCTGCCTTGGCATTAATTTCGTGTCAATGTTTGTTCAGGTTCCTCCTCAAGTGGAAAGTCACCTTTCGACGGGGGGGGCGGGGCTGCCAACTGGCTGAAAAGTTTGCGCTTTTGCATGTTAGAAAAGCGGCCAACAAGCTGAAGATGACATTGTTGATTGCTGCAGCACTTACTGTTGTGTTCATCGAGGGGGTATAAGGCGAAGAAAAAGGGCACTGTCCACTTGTCCGCACTGTCCACTTGTCAACAATTCCAAATATTCAATATTAACAAAGTTTTCGATCAGTTTTAGTCGTGGAAATATTAGCAAAAGGTTGTATAAATTAAAGTAAAGAGGAATGTCCACTTGTCAGCACTGCCCACAATTCCCAGTGCTCAAAACTCACCATACTTCTCTTTGTTAATCTGCAAGTGGACTGCCAACTTGATTTACAAATGCTACAAAAAGTCGCTGTATGATAAGAGACATGCATGTTAACCATACGTATGTATGTATGTCTCAATAGACGAGTGAGTAGATCAGATTAATGTCAGATTAATGCTTCGCAAATGCAAAAATGTAAGATGAGCACTGCACGTCAGCTTGTCAGTTTGTCAACTTGTTGCAATGCTACCAACTTGCTGGGGAAGACTTGAGTTACTCATATGCCACTTATACCGTATACCATAAGCCATAAGCCTTTCAATTAGCCGACCACAAGGAGAGCTAAGGCTTCCAGTTGACAAGCAAGCATCATCGCTGGCAGCAGTTCGATATGGCATCTCACAGTACAGGGCTGGCTGCCACTGTGTGTGGCACATATCATGCCACATCAAATCAGCTTAAGCCCATCATCATTGGCAAACGGGCTGAAAAGTAATTCAAGCTCAGTTGCAGTGCTTGTTGGCTAATTTGGCTTTGTCGGGGGCAGGGAAAGGGGCAAGGGGAAGGGGCAGGGTGAGCTGGTGTGTGGCTGCCACAGCCAAGGGGGCTGCAGCGCAGCTTGCAACACTGGCAACAGTGGCAAATTAAATATTTACACGCGGCTGCAGTGCAGCGAGCAGTTTCAAACGGGACTCGGCAACAGCTGTCGTCATAATCATGCCCCATGCCCCATGCCCCATGCCACTTGCCCCGTGTTACAACTGCAAATGGGTGTGTGTGTGTGTGTGTATGTCCGTGGCCCACGTGCAACGCGCCGGTGGCGTGCAACGTGTCAGCGTTTAAGGCGCCGCCTAAATTATTCAGTCGAGGCAAAACACTTGATGTCCTAATGCTGTTTACATGCCCCGCCTATAATGCCGTGAATGGCAGCGATAATGCATTTAAGCGCTGCCCCATGTTGCACCTGCTGCCAAGTGGCAACAGGCAGCGAGTGGCAAGTGGCAAGTGGCAGCTTGCAACTGGCAAGTGGCAGTGGGTGAATCGTTACGAGTAACAGCCACAATGCCAACGCCTTCATACTACACTACGGATCCTATCTGTGTCCAGCTACCTCCTGCCCCCTTTCCCTGTCTCTATCTCTCTCTATCTCTCTCCCCTCTCTTCCTCTTTTCCTGCCTCTTTCTCTTTCCCTTCCTGCACTCTTGTGCCAGTAAATACTCATGCCACACACTGCGAAAAGCTGCTGCAACTGCAGTTATGTGTTTTGCAAAGAGTAAACTGGGCAGAGCGAGAGGGTAGATTGAAGAGTGAAGAGAGATGGAGAGATGGTGATGAGGGGGGGGTAGAGGAATGCAGGAAGCGAGCCAGAACAATATTAAATAAGCGATGAGTTGAGAGGCGGCATTAAAATAAAAATGGAATCAAATTGCTGACATCGTCAGTTGGTCGAGTCGGTTGCATCAGCTGTACAAATAGGCAGACAGTTAGGGGCATGGAGAAGTGGAAGAGAGAGGAAAGGGGAAGGGCGTAATGGAGCTCAGGCGTAATGGAATAGGAAGATGAGAGGGGAAATTGCATGTTAGCTGCAATTGAAAAGCTGCTGCTGTAAGCGATGAGTTTAATCTCAATCAGGGAATTATACGCGAATTATAAATGATATATGCAATGAATAAGGCTGAAAGGATGGAAATGAAGTCAGAAGATTATGAAGATACTCCTCATAACTGAACATTATAGGGATATCCAAATAGAATTATACATGCTGCAAAGGAGATGCGACTGAGAAGGTGCCATATAAAGCGATCAAGGAATAGAGAGGGAAAGTCACGGAAGAAACACACAGAAGAATGAGATAGAACCAGATGAATGCTACAGTCAGATGAACAAATACACTAAAAATGATCAAAGACAGAACCTTCTGCCTAGTGCTTTCTCACTCTTACATAAATATGCACTACAATAACTTCTTTCTTTCTTCGATAACTTCTTTGCTTATTTTCCAATTGAATAGAAATTTAGAGCATAGCTAGATATTATAGTTAACTAAATATATGTCACATTCAGAAAGTTGTATCTTTTATATATCGCTAGCAAATTGCATGGAAATATTAAATTATTGATTTACGGGGGCGATGGGCGTGGCAGCTAACATTTGAATCAAACGTTATGTGTGCATGGCAGACAGAAACCTTTATGGCAAATTTGATATCTGTAGCTTTTATATTAGCTAAGATCTGCGCGCTCACACAGACATCTGGAATTACCAAGGGATATTGCTCAATCAACTCGAATGTTGTTGCAGTCATTAAGGCAATAGAAGAAGCAATTGGTAGAAATACACCAGTATTATGTTTTATATTGTCTAATTTAATCAATGAAGGCACTCATAGATGATAATGGCAACCATACCAAAGATTATCTTACGTACGAGGGTCGTTTGATAAGTCCGTGACTTTTTGAATAAAATATATTTTTTTCGTCAAAGAAGCGTTTTATTTCTCAACATAATCTCCTTTTAGCTCTATACATTTAGTCCAGCGTTTTTCCAATTTTTTTATTCCTTCCAAATAATAGGTTTTCTCAAGGCCCTCAAAATAGTCGTTTGTTTCTGTGATGACCTCTTCATTTGACCCGAATCTCTTACCGCCGAGCCATTTCTTCATGTTTGGAAACAAAAAATAGTCACAGGGGGCTAAATCTGGAGAATATGCTGGATGGGGTAGCAGTTCGTAGCCCAATTTATGAAATTTTGCCATGCTGACTACACACGTGTGCACCCGTGCATTGTCCTGATGGAACAGCACTTTTTTTTTCGCCAAATGCGGTCGTTTCTGCTTCAAATCAATATCGAATCTGTCCAAAAGCTCTGAATAATATTCGCCGGTGATCGTTTTACCCTTTTCAAGGTAATCGATGTGAATGATACCTTGTGCATCCCAAAAAACTGTGGCCATGACCTTGTTGGCCGACAGACCCACCTTGGCCTTCTTTGGTGCACGTTCACCCGGAGAAACCCACTGTCTTGATTGTTCTTTGGTCTCTGGTGTGGTGTGGTGGATCCATGTTTCGTCTACGGTAACGAAACGGCGCAAAAATTCGTTTGGATTGCGGTTGAACATCGCCAAACACTCCTTTGAAATGGTCACACGGTTGCGCTTATGGTCGTGTGTGAGCAATCGCGGCACCCATCGCGCGGAAAGCTTTTTCATGTCCAAATATTCATGTAAAATGTGATGTACCCGTTCAGTTGAGATGCCTACAGCCTCAGCTACCTCACGCACTTTCATTCTCCGATCATCCAATATCATTCCATGGATTTTGTCGACGATTTCTGGCATGACGACCTCTTTTGGGCGACCTGAACGTTCGGCATCACTTGTACTGGTACGACCACAACGGAACTCAGTAAACCATTTCTTAACCATTGAAATTGATGGTGCAGAGTCCCCATAATATTTATCAAGTCTTTCCTTGGTTTCGGTGATGGATTTTTTTACGCAAAAAAATAATGCTTAATTAGCACACGAAATTCACTTTTTCCATTTTCGTTAAAATTCACGAGATCGTCTGCTTTCAATGCCTATAAAACGCAAACCAAAAAACGCAGCTTTCTCAAAATTTTACAGTCAGCTGTTAATCGATAACTGCTGACAGGAGCAGTGTTGTATTTAGAGCAGGTGCGCGGCAAATACAAAAAGTCACGGACTTATCAAACGACCCTCGTATATTGAGAGCAATAGTTTCAAGTGTTAATTAGAAGTTAAAGAGATATGCATTTTGCAATAAATTAGCTGCTATATTGTACATATGGTATGTGCAATCTGCCACGGTATCTTCTGCCTGGTACCGCTTAGGTACACTCTTTGACCATTTTCCAGGGTTGTTGGATATAAAAACAGATAAAGGCACATGGCCAAATCTTTGTCAATTGCATTGGAAAAATATTGGCAATTTGGGCGATTCTTTGATAAGCAAATAAACAGGAGTAATTAAGGAACGTTGCTCTGGTACCTGCTGATGGTTGGTGGTGTTGGGGGGAGGAGGTAGGTGAGGTTGGCTGCTCTATTCAATTTGTGGTTTGTCAAAGAGCAAACACTGCGGCCAAAGAAGTAATAAATTTTGCCTGGGAGCAGTGAAAGCGCTGCAGGCTGCGCTTCTCTCTTTCTCTCTCTTTCTCTCCCTCCCTCTCACTGTCTCTCTCTCTCTCTCCTTTTGCCTCGTGTGCTGCTGCTGTTGTTGTCGTTGTTGTTATTGCAGCAGTCAGGATTCTAATAAAAAGCGAGGCGAAAGTAAAGTAAACAGAGCACTGAGAGCACATTTGCCTCACCCACTCCCTCTCCCTCGACTCCCTCTCCACTCCCCTTTCTGCACCCTTCACTCCTCTCAGCAGCAAACTGACAGACGGTGCCGCAGTCGACTCCAATCGTGGCTTGCGGCGTGTTGACAACTCGTTGACTGGTTGCCTCGTTGCCTCGTCGCCTGGCAGCGACAACTCTATAAACAGCAATTTGAACTCGCGCTGCGCTGTAAACATGTGCATGGCAGCAGTGCTAGCGATGGCAGCGTGACACGACACAACACGATAGGACAGGACGAATTAGAGTTTGCTCCGACTAACTATCCCTCTCTCTGAATCATGACAGGATAGAATAAACTGGAGTTTGCTCTCTCTATCCCTCTCTTGGAATCTGCGCTGCCATGTCAGCCTTTTTCTAGATAGATCTGTCTTCTTTTTTTCGCCTAGCCTGTAAAAATCTTTAAATTTTACTGTCCAGAACTATGCCATGACTCTATTGCTCAAATTAAACGTATTTTTGATATAATTTTAATGAAATTGTATTCAAAATTGACATACAAAAACATGATTTGCATACAAATCTTTAATGCTGTTTTTCGATTCGATTTTTATTCACAAAAAAGAAATATAGATTTATCAGAAATATTGGCTTATTTAGCCTTTCTTCGATTAGGCCCATTTTCAACATATAAAAAACCATCGGAACATTATCGAGAGCACGAGAAATTATATAAATTTACTAATTTACTAAGGAAAATTTGTTTTATAATTAAAATATTCTCCTGGTTTTTGTCTTATTTTTCTTTTGTCTTAACGTGCTTTCCTCTTGTTTTCAACTGAATGTCAGCTCTGCTTGGGAAGGCTTACTATCGTTTAGCAGCTCAAGAGTCTCGTGTCACGCAGCTCGAGTCACGCGGTCATCTGCAAAGCTTTTTTGGCGGGCAGCAGCTGCAGAAAGAGACTGCAGATAAAATATAAAGAGATAGAGATAGGAAAAAGGAGGAGGAGGGTGCAGAGAAGGGGCAAGAATGAGAGATGCAACGCGGCTTTATGGTGGCTGCAACAGCTGCAACAAGCTGCCTGACCGCATGCAACATTTCACAAAAATTGATTCCGTGCGATTGCGATGATTGCCGCAAGTGCAGCTGCCACGCCTCCGCCACCAACACAATGGGGCAGGGAGGGCGGTAGAGAGGTGTAACTAAGCTAACCAGCGACCATGCTTAACATGGCCATGTCCCGTGCCGGCTGCAGCTGCTGTTGCTGTTGCTGCCTCTGTTGCTGCTGCATATCCTGCGTGTCCTCGTCGACGTTGCAAGCAGCGCCATCGATCAAAACTGGCAGCAGAACGTCGCTTATAATAAAAACGAAAAGCGGCACAGAGTGGGGCAGGAGTGAGGTAGAGGGGGCAAGAGTGAGCAAGCGGGGGAAGAGGGGAAGAAGGGGGAAGAGGAGGAAAGAGGAAGAAGGAGGCTAAAACGAAATCGAGCGTAGATTTTGCCGTTGATTTTTACTACTGCCGCTACACTTGCTTGTCGGTTTGTTGCTGAGTGACAAGGGGAGTGGGTGGGGCAGTGAGAGTGGGGGGCGTGGCAGCGGGGCGTGGGCGTGGCTACAACGGGGCTCTCTCAGTAGAGAAATTTGTTGCAATATTCGCAATTTGAATTGGAAATATGCTGCAGGCGCTGCATGTTTGCGTAAGTGCCACATTGCAACTGTGCCTCTTGCCTCAGCACGTGTGTGGCGGGTGTGCGCCAGTGTGTGTGTGTGTGTGTGTCAGTGTGTGTGTGTAAGCGGTGAATCTGAATATATCAAGATAAGCGACATTTAACGCATTTGCCACACGCTTTTCACCAAGCCAAACTGCCTCCCCCCACGCTGCCCCTGCCCCCTACTCCCACTCTTGCCACACTGTTTCCTCTGCCCTTTCACTTTGTCTGTTTCGCCAGTTCTGCTCTCAATTCAAATTCGTGCTGTGTGTGTGTGTGTGTGTGTGTGTGTGTGCGAGTAGGAATGTCAAGTTTGAAGCTTGTTACTGAGCTCAACAGCGCCACATGTCAAATTTGCCTCACTTCCCCCCGCCTCCCACTCCCCCTCTCCCTTCCCTTTCCCCTCTCCCTTTCAGCAATCTCTCATTTCCATAGCGAGCAGAAGAACAGAAAAGAGTTTTCAGTTTAGTTAGCTGAGATTGTTTAGTTTTGAATTGTAATGAAAGCTGAAGATAGCATTGTGCAGGCCACCCCTTTTATATATGTGTATGTATGCAATTGTTTTGACTTTTTAACTAACTTCAAGCTAACCAAAACGAGAAGAAAGATGTAAGGTAAAATGTGAGAGAAACTAGACAAGCACACAGTAAGATACCCTTCGCATGGTTTAATAATTCCTAATCCAACTGTAGAAAATGTTAATTTGAATATCTTCTATGAACATTGTTTGATCGAATTAAAATTTGGGTAATATGTGCATTCAGTTTTCATCTATTATATATATGTATATGCAAAAGAAATGAAAGTTATGACTTGAATACGTTACTTAACTATAGCAAAAGAGTGATTAAAGCAATATTCGTGGCACTCAATATTTGTAGTAAACCTTATGTGCGCATAGTATAGAGGAATCTCCTAGACAAACTTGGTGTTTAATAATAACTGAGATGTTGATGTTCAAACAGACAGGCAAAGGGACTGACAGACTAACAGACATTCAGACAGATAGACAGATAAACAGACAGATAGACACATAGACAGATAGACAGATGGATAGATAGACAGACAGACAAACAGACAGACAGACACATAGACACATAGACGGACAGATACATAGACGGGTATACAGATAGAGACAAAGAGACAGACAGACATACAGATATACAGACAGACAAAGAGACTGGCATACAGTGATCCTAATGATCGTGAGCAAGCATATTGTGGGGTCTCCTCTGTCTCCCTCTGCCTGTCTGTTTCATATACATATTTCTACATAGTAAGTATACCCCTTCTAAACCATTTGAATAGTTGAAGGGTATACAACTATTACGGGAATTATCTTATTAATATAAATCTTATGCTGTTTGGGAAAGAAGACTTAAAGTTCGACCTTAACTTTTAACAGTATATATAAGTTAAAGGATGAAATAGTTTCAGTTAGTTTAAAAAGGAAAACAAAGTACTTCAACTCGAATTGTTTAGTCTGGGGAATCATGAGAAGCACTTCAAGTTTGCAGCTTCTTTTCGAAAAGTCAGTGTTAGTTAAGAATATCTCTTGTAGATATACATATACATATATATACATGTAATTAATAATATTGATATAGTAGTTATGTCATATGAATAAGCAATGACACGTCTCTATCGAAGCTTTAATATCATATCACAAAGGAAGAACTGAAGTCAAATCTGAAGCTTCTTTATGTTATGAAGTTTAAATTTGTAGTTAAGTACTCGTATTGTGATTGTGATTTCCTTTAAATTTCGGAAATATTAAAACCCCAATTCTCAACATAGATTATATAATATATCATACTATATACACATAAATTATATTATATAAATTGATACAATGTAAATAAATTATGCTACCTTATTCCCATGATGTTTGTCATTTCCTTTTCCATTTATGTGCCAAACAAATATTGCCATACACACACACACACACACAATGGTACACACATTTATCGGCATAATAAGCCGCTGCATCGCAAGCACTCGATTACTCGATTATTCGATTACACATGCCAAATGCAATTTCAATAAGTTCTGTCATGCGTTTTGCCCGCAGCCAAAGTCGCAGTTGTTATCTGCCTCAGTCCGCTAAGCCCCCCTCCACCCCCCACCCCCTCCTCTTTATACGTAATTGCAACAGAGACAGACACACACACACACACACACACACACATACACACACACAGTGGGGCACACACACATGTGGCCTGGTTGGTTTTGCGGCTCTCGCCTGCTGCATGCATAACTCATACGCCGCGTATGACAGTCGCGCTGCATTGTGCTGCCAATTGGCGGTGGCAACGGCAACGGCAGCGGCGATGGCGACAACGACGGCAGCTGCTGTCAGCAAGTACCAGCACATTTCTCTGCATCCTTCTCCTAGTCCTGCGCCTTCTCCTTCTCCTTCTGTTTCTGCTGCTACTTCTGCTGCATCTTCTCGCCCACAACGGACCCATAAACAAGTTGGCATTGCCGATGACAGGTGTCCCCCTCTGCCCCTCTACCCCTCTCCAGCCTGTCCTGCTATATCCATATAAATCAGGGGGATTTCATTATGTCTCGTAATTAAAACTGCTCACTCTGCTGTTGACGTTGACGTCTTCGTCGACGCCGACGCTGACAGAGGCTGCAGCAGCAGCAGCAGCTTGGTAAATGGCTTTTAATATTCACTCGCAGCCGCCTTCATTATTATTTTTATTGGTCTGTCGAGCATTTAAAATAATGAAACGGCAACTCGTTTTTATTGCAGTCGCGTGTGAAAGGGGGCGTGGCCAGTGACCACTCACAGTGGGAGGGGGAGGCAGAGGAAGCAGAGGAATGTCCAGCCTTGTTGTCGCTTTTTGGGTAGAGCAGTCAACACAGGGCAGCGAGACAGGACAGATGGTGGTAGAGGGAGGCAGAGGGGGGAGTGTTAAATGCGTGAGGCATGCAGCTTGGCACACTGAGTGCAAAAAAGCAATGTCTGGCAGATTTACTAGGCTCAGCCCCCAAAAAACAAAGAGCAACGTGGCTGAAGTTGCTTGTGGATTACTTTGCCAAGTTGTTGGTTTCTCTCTCTTTTCCTCACTCTCTCTTTCTCTTCCTCTCTTTTTTCCTCTTTTCCTCTCTCTCTCTCGTTCACTTTAGCTTAGTCATGCTCGGCTTGCTCTAAGCTTGTTCAGTTATTCAAAATATTTTGGGAAGTTTTCAAAACATTTGCAAAACATTTTTAACTCAAATTTGTTAGCAACATTTTAATGCATCCTTTGCTGGCCACAAGTTTCTGCCTTTTTTTTGGGTTTAACGAATCATCTTTTGTTGCGATTTCGAACTTACTTCGATTGTTGCATGGCCGAGGGTCGCCTCAGCAGTTGCAGCATTTCCTTCTTTGAGTTAATAACATTATCAATGTCATCGGGGCTAACTTTATGCGAGTGTTTCGTGGAGCAGTTAACAAACTTTTCGCTGCACGTGTGTGTTGTAATGTTCTACGTGTGTGTGTGTGTGTGTGTGTGTGTGTGTGTGTGTGAGACAGTGTGTAAAACTGTATAAAACTTTTCCAATTTGTCCTTTGTGCATGTCTTTCGAGTGTAACGAGCAACGCAGTGAGAGACAACACAACAACAGCAACAGCAACACGAAACAACGACAACAACAACAGGCGTGATAACAACAACAAGAACAAGAGCAGGGACAACCAGTAAGACAGGCTATCTACAGCATGAGGAACTTTTTATACTCTTATAGGTTGCTATCTCTTCTGATTGTACATATACTAGTTTTCTATAATGGTGCAGAATTATGTTATAATACGTGGATTGCTGTCTAAATTTGATTGGCAGTAATAAGTATTATTATTTCTAAATACTATGCTGATCTTCATATAAAAACCTTCATATAGGTGGATTTTTCCTATGGCAGCTATATGTTATAATGCTCTGATTTTGATGAAATTTTATTTACATATTAAATATATAGCAAAAATGCGATGTATTAAATTTGATTGTAATATCTTGACAAATAACAAAAATCAGCCGATAGTTTGTATGGGAGCTATACGATATATCGGTCCAATACGGTTCTCTGCTATTTATTTACAGCTTGCAGCAATAAGAAGCATGTGTGCAAAGTTGCATCAAGATAGCTCTAAAATACTTAGATTAAGAGACTAGTTTGCATTGCAACCGACGGACAGACAGACAGACAGACAGACAGACAGACAGACGGACAGGCAGACATGACTATGTATTGTATTTATGAGTTTAAATATACACTTAATAGGATTGTACATGTCACCTTAGATATGTTACAAATGTCTGACAAAGATGTATATACCCTCTGCAAGGGTATAACAGGAGCAACCAGAAATAGCATTGGCAACGTTGGCCAGCAAAGAAAATTAAAATAAAATTCGTCTGCATATTTATGCCGCTGACTGTAGGAAAAATAAAATAAACACACGCAAATACGCGCTCTTACACACATTCACAAACACACACACACACACATACACACACTTGCACACACATACAAACAACAACAAGTACAGTAAAAAGTTGCCTCTTACGCGTGAGCAACTGCAGGCGCAAAACATTTGTTGGATAGGGAAGAGTGGAGAGGAAAGAGTGGGAATGAAAGTTGAGGAGAGTAAGGAAGTTGCCTGCAGGGGAGGGGGGTAGAACGTTGAAAAAACACAGCGAAAATTGCGAGAAAATGATGCAGAATGGCAACGTGTAGCACAAATAAACCAGCCGAGAGAATATCGCACCATGCGTTGACGACAAAAAGCAAGTGGCCTCGGTTAAAGGAGGGGAAGAGATACAGGCACAGACAGAGAGAGAAAGAGAGAGAGAGAGAGGGGGCCGACAGTCGGCAGGAGCTGCGGTACAACTATCACAGCTTCCACTTTATCAACACCCCGAACTTCCGCTGCAGACGGAGGCCACACCCGGCCACAGTTGGGGCACAGTTGGCCACGCCGACGGGGCCAGGAGATTGCGCTGATGTGCAACACAAAACAACAAAAACAACCACACACAGCAGCAACAGCAGCAGCAGCAGTAGCAGCACAAAAAAAGGGCAGCCCCCTCTGTGCTGGGCCCGCGGACATTGTCGTAGTTGCTGGCCAACGCGGCGTATGAGTAACTTTTGTTTTGGCATTCCCATTTATTGTGCGCAATCTTTAGCGTAGCCACGGGGCCATTGAACTGCCCGACAAGCGTGGCAAAATGCTGCTCACCTTTATGTTGCTGCTGTTGCATCAATCGAATATCACGCATACGCAGCGTAGTCTTTATTTTCATTCAGCTCGCGCTAATTGCAATCAGACCGGCTGTTTTACGGCTAAAAATTGGCTTTAAATTTTGGAGCGAAAAATTAGAAATGCTCTAAACGAGGCGCGGCCACAGCACGCGGCCATAAAGATAACAGCGTGCGGTCGTTGCCGTCGCTGCTCGCTGTGCGATGAGTGTGGCAGGGACAGGTGCGGGGTTAGGAGGTAGATGTTGGTTAGGGGGTAGGGGGGTTTGGTTGCTTGGTGGCGTTGGCGGCTTTGGGCTCTTTGGTCTGCCACAAAAACCGCAGCCGCTCACCTCAGTCTGCATGCGGCAGCAGGCAACGCGTTCGCGTTGATGTTGCTAATAATTTAGCCATGGTCGGCTCCAACTTCCTCCCTCCTTCCTCGTGCCCCACCCCCCCCTCTCTCTCTCTCTCTCTCTCTCTCTCTGCCTCGCTTTGTCTGCGAAACTCCACTGCTGGCGCAGGCATTCCACGTGTATCGGCATCAGTGGAGGCATAAATCAAAACAAGGAAGCGTCGTCCTGCTGCCGCATCGCCACTCCAGCCATGCAGCCTCAGCAGCCACAGCAGCCATGCAGGCTATGCCTCTGCTCCTTCCCCTCTCCCTGCTTCTTCCCCTTTCCCTGCTCCTTCCCCTCTCCCTATCTCTGCCACTATCACTGCCTCTGACACTGCCTGTTTCCACCTCCTCCATGTATATTCTCCCTTCGCTCTTCATGTCTTTCATACTACGTGAAGCATCCTATTAAGCAGCCTAACGCTTCATGCTGCGCTGCTCTTTCGCCTTAGATCATTTGAACTGTTTACAGGGTATCTATCAGTCGACTGATATGTAAAAACAGTTAGCGAATGTATGTGATAGGCAAGAGAACCGCTTAATGTACTTATTTTTTTATATTTGTATTATCAGCAACACTTACCGCGTTTATTTGGTCATATCCACCCTTTTGTCTGTCCGTATGAACACGTCGATCTCAGCAACTATGCAAGCTACAGATACCAAATTTGGTATGCACATATCTGTATATACTCTACAAGTAAAACATTATTAAAAAAGGGGCTGCCACTCCCACTGCCCTCGATAATCGATAAATGGACTTTGTATCGCATACAAGTTTGCAAATGCATGTAAAAGGCAAATGAAGGCATAGCAAATGCCTCAATGTACATATTTTCTATAATATATATGTATTATCAAGCATTAAAAGAGTGTACCCTCTTGTCTGTTTGTATGAACGTGCTAATCTCAGCAACTATGCAAGCTAGAGATACCAAATTTGGTGTGCAGATATATGTATATAGTCTACAAGTAAAGTATTATTTAAATTTAATTGTATTATTGATAATCTATATATTGACTTTGTATACAAAGTTTTCCACTCTTCCGAAAATGTTCTTGGTTAATCGCAGTCCGTAAGTCTCATCTCCCTCTAGCAAAGAAGCAGCTTAATCATTCTTTTATGATATTCAACAAAAGTCGAATAACTTTTTTGAAGGCGGATTAGAACCTCTTTGCATGCAGTTGCTGTCGGCTTGCATGCTATACTATATATCAAACTTAATGCGGGTGGGGGAGGAGAATGCATTAAATATGTAGATGGAAATATGTGCGAACGGACAGTTATTAAATCACCCGAGCCGCGTCTTCATGCCTTGTTGGAGGGGAGTGTCTGGCAATGTTTTGACTTGGCAGCGAGTTGGCTTTGGATTGGGCTGAGTTTCTCGGCTCTGGATACTACAGTGGGTTCCGCTTTAGTTGCCACGACTGTTCGGCACCAACTTGCACCCCTTCCCCTCGTCCCTGTTCCACGCCCCGCCCTGCAGCTGTCCAGCTGTCACAAATGCGCATTTTGGTGCATTTTTTATGGCGGAAGTGAACTTAAAATCTAACCAGAAGCACGGCACGTACTCGCGTAAATTAAGTTAATTGTAGTTTAAAGTAATTTGTTAGCGTTAAGTACATAATTGAAGTAGAAGACAATGAAGTTGTGTTATTAAGAGCGCCAAGAAGGCATTTAGTTTAAGCAGGCTCTCTTTATTTGAGCTTGAGCGATCGGCAATTGCCGACGGCAAATTCGAGAGTGCGTGGCCAAGCTGTGGTCACCGCTCCAGACAGTATGAATTTCCTCTTCGTTGATAAAGCAACTTAGCGTGCCATCAGCAACAATAAATTAATTGTTAACGAAATCACCGCGTCTCAATTTTATTTGAATTTGTATTATCTCGTTTCGCTAAAAACGCTTAGCGAACTTTTCATTGGCGCCCGAGCAGGGACTTCGGTGTTTTTATAAACAATTTAAATTTTGTAAAAATTATTGTTTGCTTGTTGGCCGTTGCTTGCGCGTTCGTGTGTGGGTGATAAATAAATAAATAAACACAAAGTTTGTCACTTTGTTGTACGCTGCCAAGCCGGATTTGTTTGTCGTCGCTGGACCAAATGGAAAATTCTCGTTCCATGTCTATTGATTCCCTAGACAGTCTCCAGGTATTTCGTGTCAAAAATTGAGCTGAAAGTTTATTGTGTGCTGTCGCTCTGTTCGACATAATATTAAAAAACAAATTTTTGAACAGCTCAATTCTTGGCACTTATTAACACTTGCATGCAAAGTATTCTTGTATATATGTGAGTGTATGTATGTACATTATTAACTGCTTGTAATACATAAATCGCCTAACAAGCCGCCAAAATATTCTGCGAACAGCAGACAACTGTACAAAGTTACACATATGTACATAGAATAACACAAACATACATACATACATATACCCTTTCGTTGTTATATACATACATATATACTAACAAGTAATATTCAACTGCATGATTTTTGATATAAAACATAAATAAAACAAACAAAACGGCAATATTTAGTTACATTTGTTATTTAAACATAAACTTGGTGGTCAAATTGTTTCAATTGTGTGTGTTCTTGTGCAAAGCAAATTGTCGCGGTCTTTACTTATTTACATATAATCGCGAATTTCGAACATATGTTAATACATAAAGTTATACGCACATACATATTTGCGTTTGTACATACACACCTACATACATATTCTCTTTGCTTGCTTGCGCTCTAAATTTTTCGTTGTTCGTTTTCGATCTCGCTTGCATTTGCCGCCGCTTGCATTTTGTTACCCCGCACCCCGCATATTTTACAGCTGTCTACAAACGTAGTGTCAGCGAACTTTGATTTTATACTCTTCTCGCTTGTTTCGTTTGTTTGATATACATACCACTTAGAGTGCGTGTGTTTATATTCTTTCGTTAGATTTGCTTACCCCGCACCCCGCATTTTACATTGCTGCCTACAAACGTAGTTACAGTAAACGTTAGCTTGCCTTACTTTGGATCGCTTGGATCACTTTCGTTGTTTGCTCACACAACGCATAGGTTGCGTGTGTGTGTGTATTAGGCAAGCTAGATTTACATAGTCGGCGTCGTTGCGAGGGTAGCTCACAAAGTTGTGAGATTGTTTTCATTGTTGAGTAATTAATAAATTCTTGGAAAGCAACATGAGTGAGTCTGAAAAGACTGGTGAAAAGCCACAAGTCAGCAAAACGGCTGCAAAATTATCGCTATGTTTGCAAAGATTTGATAGGGTTAGCGCTGACATCTCCCGTATGCAAACAGCAATTAAATCAAAGACCATTTCGTCTGATAAAACAGAGTTAGCTTGCCGTTTAGAACTTTTAGACGGTTACATTGAAAAGGCGATGCATTTACAGGCTGAGTTAGATAATTTAAACCCTCAGAATGACTCTAGAGGGCCATTAGAAGATTTGTGCGTCATCACAAAGGCGTTATATATAAATGCATCTAAGGCAACGCCAGAGCCAATAATTGAGCACAATTGCTCCATAGTTTCGAGCCAGCGATCCCAACTGCCGAAAATGCGTTTGCCCAGATTTAGTGGCAAACATTCGGAATACAAAAATTTTATCTGCCTGTTTGAAAGTTTGGTCGACAATGACAATTCCTTGTCAAACGTCGAAAAGTTCAACCATTTAGTTTCGTGTTTGTCCGATGAAGCATTGGGGGTAGTTAAGCCATATCAATTAACGGATTGTAACTATCCAAAGGCCCTCGCTAGTCTCAAGGCAGTATATGACAACAAATGTCTTATATTCTTTGATACTGTTTCGCAATTGTTTGACATACCTAGCATGACAAAACCATCTGCATCGAGTTTGAGATCGATTATAGACACGGTGTCTGCTATTTATGCTTCGTTGTCGTCGTTAGGAAACGACAGAGACATTGCTAATGCAATGATAATTCACATGGTCATGGCAAAGGTAGATCATGGTACCAAATCTCGCTTTGAAGAGCAGCTTGACTATGATACGCTGCCATCCTGGGAAGATTGTGCTAGACAACTGAATAAAAGATATCAGTATTTGTCAACAGAGGAGTCAACTCGTGACAAAACAAAGTCGCGAATTGACGCCAAGAAGCCCCATCAGGGTAAGTCGTCCTTTGCTATTTCTGATGGAGGGCGTCCATCAACGTCTGTATGTGTTTTCTGCAAGTCTGAAACGCACAATATCTCTTCGTGTCCGTCGTTTTCTGCAATTTCAGTTATGCAGCGTTTTGAATATGTCAAAGCACAAAGGTTGTGCCTAAATTGTTTGGTTGTTGGGCATACAGTCTCTAAGTGTAAGGCGCCAAAGTGTAGAGTTTGTTCAAGGCCTCACCACTCCTTGCTTCACAGGTATACTACTCCTGATCAAGGTGAGGTATCTACACATCAAGCAACTGTGCCAGACGTGCATTTGGGCCATGTGTCAAATAATGCACAAATTGTTCTCGCCACTGCTGTTGTTAAAGTTAAAGACAGATTTGGTCAGTTGCATTCTGCACGAGCCTTGCTTGACAGTGGTTCCCAAATCAATTTGATATCAGAGAGTATGGCCCAGATGTTACGGCTCAAGCGGGAGCCAACATCTTTAGCTATTTCGATGGTTGGAGGTGCAACAATAGATAGCAAAAACAAGATATGTGCTTCTATTCAGTCGCGCATAAATTCCCACAATTTTTCGGCTGACTGTTGGGTGTTGAAATCCATTTCAACAACACAGCCAGGACAGTCCATGAGTATTTCAAATTGGAAAATACCCAAAAACATAAAGCTGGCAGATCCAGATTTTTATAGGCCAGCTAAGGTGGACATTCTGTTGGGAGCAGAGGTATTTTATGAATTGTTGTGCGTTGGGCAAATAAAACTCGGTTCCGAACTTCCAACAATGCAAAAAACGCTGCTAGGATGGATAGTAGCAGGCAAATATACTGGACAAGTGCCCAGGCATCAGTTCAGTGGGTGTTTAGTAGCCCAAACTAATTGTTCTCTCGACTCGTTAGTTAACCGTTTCTGGGAATTGGATCAATGTCCGTTCGAGTCGAAGGCTGGTCGCCAAACAGCTGAACAGCAAGCTTGTGAACTGTTCTTCAAGAAAACTGTAAAGTTATCTTCTGGTCGTTTCCAAGTGGATCTCCCTTTCAAGACCGATCCTAAAGTTCTTGGCTTGTCCTTTCAAACTGCTGAAAGGCGTTTTTTGCAACTTGAGCGTAAATTATCGAAGGATGCAGTTCTTAAAAGCATGTACCATGACTTCATGAAAGAATATTTGGATTTGGGACATATGTCCATTCTGAAGTCAACTCCTCTAGGACAGCATTATTATATTCCTCATCAATGCGTTCTTAGGCCTGAAAGTTCCTCCACCAAGCTTCGTGTAGTTTTCGACGCTTCTAGTAAGACGTCAACAGCTGTTTCTCTAAACGAAACACTGATGGTGGGGCCGACAATTCAGAGGGAGCTATATTCAACCCTGATTAACTTCCGGTTGAATAAGTATGCCATAACTGCTGACATTTCAAAAATGTACAGGCAGATTAATATTTCTGAAAAAGACAGAAATTTCCAACTAATTTTGTGGAGAGAAAATACTTCAC
Source organism: Zaprionus vittiger (assembly GCA_018904025.1). Lineage (NCBI taxonomy): Eukaryota > Metazoa > Arthropoda > Insecta > Diptera > Drosophilidae > Zaprionus > Zaprionus vittiger. The sequence continues at coordinate 10,514,077 of JAEIFQ010001044.1, read as the reverse complement.
AAAATATTCAAGCATACCGACTTAATACAGTCACATATGGTACAGCTTCTGCACCCTTTCTGGCGATACGCTGCTTGTTTGAGCTGGCCAACATGCACGCCCAATCACATCCTATTGGATCAGATGTGATTAAAACGTGTTTCTATGTTGATGATATGTTGGCAGGTGCAGATAGTGTCAAAGAACTTAACGCTATTTGCAATCAAGTTCAGACAATATTAGAATCAGGAGGTTTTCCACTTGCCAAGTGGGCAACCAACTGCAGTAATCTTTCGTTTAAAACAAAAGCTGGTGACGAAGTGACTCTGAAGATTGATGAGCAGAGTTCCGTCAAAACTCTTGGGATGCGCTGGGCACCTCAAGAGGATATATTTAAATATTATCTCGACGTGGACAGCTTTGTTTCGGATAGGCCAACGAAACGCAACATATTGTCTGCAGCGTCTCGTTTATTTGACCCTCTTGGGCTACTATGTCCAATTGTTACCAAGGCCAAAATGTTGTTGCAGGAATTGTGGAGACTTAAAATAGACTGGGATGAAGCCATTCCAATGAGCCTTCACACGACATGGAATAGGTTTACCATGACGTTGCGCGATTTACACAAAATTCGCATTCCTCGATACGTATGTCTTAATACGTATCAAAAGGTTCAAATACATGGCTTTGCTGATGCATCCAGTCATGCGTACGGTTGTTGCATATACGTGCGAACGTGCAGCAACCGAGACGTTGGCACTACATTGCTCACTGCAAAGTCTAGGGTAGCTCCACTAAACGTGAAGACAATACCCCGATTAGAATTGTGCGCAGCACTCTTGTTGGTTAAGCTGTGGCACCAAATTGCGACAACGCTAACCAAATTTAGTATTGAAAGTTTGAATTTCTGGTCGGATTCACAGGTTGTGTTATACTGGCTTAAACGCGACTCTTGCACATTGGGCACATTTGTGGCAAATAGAGTTGCAGAAATTCAGGAGTTGTCGAATGGTATTGTGTGGCGTCATGTTCCAACAGATGCTAATCCGGCGGATTTAGTATCGAGAGGAACCGATATAGATGAGATTGTTAGCTCGTTATGGTTTGATGGGCCAGGTTTCTTGAAGTTGGAGAAAGACCAATGGCCTCAGCTTCATCAGATTGAGATAGCGTCGGAAATCAAAACTTCAGAAGATAAAAAATGTGCTGTTGTATGTACACTAGCAGAAGTTGAGCCAAATTGTTTTATAGAACTCATAAATCGTCGCTCCAGCTTTCCTAAAGTAATTCGCATAATGGCTTATGTGCTTCGATTTTGTCACAAGGGGCTCAGGACAGATTCGCTCGTGGTGTCGGCATCAGAAAGAAACATTTCATTCCTAAAACTGATTGCCATAGTCCAACGCACTTCGTTCGAGAGCGAATTCAAATTACTGAAGAAATCAGCAGTTCTAGCACCAATGTTGCAGTCATTGAATCCATTTATTGACAAATTTGAGAAAAATGGAGTACAAGTTGAGCTCATAAGAGTAGGAGGACGTTTGTTACACGGGCCTCTCTCTTACGATGCTAAGTTTCCGTTGCTAATGACAAAGAGGTCAGAATTTATTCAACTCTTTGTCAGATATTTACACCGTTTGCACTACCACGCTGGTTCAAAAGTTCTAGTTGGACTTTTGAGGCAGCAAATTTGGGTAGTAAATGCTCGAAGTTTATGCACTGCAGTTGTTCGAAATTGCGTACACTGTTTTCGGTATAAACCAAAATTGTTGGGGCAAATAATGGGAAATTTGCCTGCCGATCGCCTTCGAGAAGGTCGGCCATTCAGAGTATGTGGAGTAGACTTCTGTGGGCCGTTCTATGTCAGCTATAGGATAAGGGGTAGACCACCTGTAAAAATGTATGTTGCCGTTTTTGTTTGTTTTGCCTCAAAAGCAGTCCATTTAGAACTTGTAACCGACTTGTCAACTGATGCTTTTTTGAATGTCTTTAAAAGATTGATTGGGAGACGAGGACTGCCGGAGACAATGGTCAGCGACAACGCGACGAACTTTGTGGGAGCGAGCAACGTGCTGAAGGAGCTGCAGACGGCGTTCAACAGCAGCAAGGAGAATCTGATGGATTACGCAGCGGAGAGAGGGGTGCAGTGGAAATTTATTCCCCCCCGCGCCCCGCACTTCGGAGGACTTTGGGAAGCCGCGGTGAAGTCCGCCAAACACAGGCTTCTGAGAGGAGCGAGCAACGCCAAGCTAACACAGGACGAGCTGAGCACGCACCTGGTGGACGTCGAGGCGCTGCTCAACTCCAGGCCGTTGCTCGTCGACAGCAGCGATCCCAGCGATGGAGAGGTGCTGACCCCAGGCCACCTACTTATAGGACAGCCTTTGTTGGCGCTGCCGTCAGAGTGCGAGCCAGGCGAGACCAACAAGAAGCCAGGACCCGAATATTTGAAGCGGTGGCAACAATTGTCGGTGCTCAAACGGCACTTTTGGCACAGGTGGTCCAAGGACTACCTGCACAGTCTCCAGCAGCGCGCGCAATGGGCCAAAGGCGAGGCCAACCTCCAGGAAGGGGCGGTCGTTCTAGTGCACGACGACAACACACCCCCTCAGCAATGGATAACCGGGCGCGTAACGCGCACAATACAAGGGGAGGACGGCAAGGTCAGAGTGGCAGAGCTAAGGACGGCAACAGGAACTACTAAGCGCCCGATACACAAGCTGGCTCTACTGCCAATGTTAGAAGACCGGAGCTCTTCAACGGGGCCGGAATGTTAGAGCAGCACATTTGTAAATTAAGTTAATTGTAGTTTAAAGTAATTTGTTAGCGTTAAGTACATAATTGAAGTAGAAGACAATGAAGTTGTGTTATTAAGAGCGCCAAGAAGGCATTTAGTTTAAGCAGGCTCTCTTTATTTGAGCTTGAGCGATCGGCAATTGCCGACGGCAAATTCGAGAGTGCGTGGCCAAGCTGTGGTCACCGCTCCAGACAGTATGAATTTCCTCTTCGTTGATCAAGCAACTTAGCGTGCCATCAGCAACAATAAATTAATTGTTAACGAAATCACCGCGTCTCAATTTTATTTGAATTTGTATTATCTCGTTCGCTAAAAACGCTTAGCGAACTTTTCAAAATGATTAATACTTCTCTACAAATAAGCCACATTTACTACACAAAGTATTTAACAAGCGCCAAAATACTACTGTATACTAGGAAAATACCAAAAAATAATTTGTATTTGTTAGCTAAGCGGGGCTGACAAAGAGATAAGGGCAGGAGTAGATTGCCTAAGCAAAGCTCAGAGAAATACTAAGAAAAAATACTAAAAAGTGTCTGAAAAATATCAGAAAATATTCAACAAATACCAGAAGAATTCTAAAAATTAACAAGAAAATACTTTATTTAATACTACTCTGCATGAAAGCCGAATAAATCCATACAGTATTTAACAAAGCTCAAAATATACTTGAAAAATACTAAATAGTATTATGTACCTACAAATACAGGTATATATAATAGATATAACAGAACATAGCCACTAACTTCAAATACTTCCAAGTAGAAAATACGTTGAACTAAAGAACATGTAACTTCAATGACAATTTACGAATCAAATAGCAGTGGCAAAAAAATACTGCACTTGGAATATATCTGCAGAACATATAATGAAACAGATTTATCTGCATCAGAAGTAGAAGCAAGCAAAGTTTTCTTCATCTTCATCTACTCACGGGGCAGATACATTAATAAAGGGTATCAAAATGATGTTGTTGATGGCTGTCAAGCGGGATGAAGATAAAGTCTTCGAGTTAAACGAAAGTAAAACACATGCCAAGCAGGCGAAAGGGAGAGAGGGAGAGAGAGAGAGGGGGGAAGGTGCCTACAGCAAATCTTCATTAATTGCAGCCACAAAACGTGGAGCCTCCTTCAGGGGCTGCATATGTGAGACTGTTGCTAAAAAGTTCAGAGACGATGGTGTGCTGAGGAGGGGAACGGGAAGGGGGGAGGGAGAGGAAGAGCCCAAGTGGCTGTGGGACACGTAAATAAGGCTAACAAATCAATTTGCGGAGAGTTGCAGGCATAGAAAGATAGAGAGAGAGAGAAGGAGAGAGAGGCAGCGAATCTGCTTATAAATGCGGCAAATGTTTACTTTCTACTCATATCTTCACAGGGAGGAGGAAGAGGGGTGGTGTGGGTTGTAAGGTGGCAGGCGGGGCACATGGCATTGGAACAGCTGCCAGGTCTGTTGGCAGTGCCTGCCCCGGCTCATTTCTTTGCTGCCTGCTGCAGCCTGTGGCAGGCAGCATGTGAAATCCTCAAACAAATGACTAGGCCATCTAGCCAGAGTGCGTGCGTGTTTGTGCGTGTCTGTGCGTGTGTGTGCTTGCCTGCATGATTTATGCACATCACAGAGAGAGAGAGACAGGGAGAGAGAGACAGGGACAGAGAGAGGAAGAGGGAGAGAGAAAGGAACAGAGATTGTGTAATGCAAACCGAAGGCAGATTCAAAATAATGCGCCGCATTAATGCCAATGTGCATGGCAACTTGATGTGGCAACACCCTCCCCTCCAGACCCCCCCCCCCTGTAAGCTGCAACTGCAACTGACTCGCGTTGCTCTGTTCGCAGTTGCAGCGTGCAACAAAGCGCTCGTCATTTGTTGTGGCAGGCAACAAGAGTTGCTCTTGAGAGATGGCCAGATTTGTGTGTTGTCAAAGGTCTGTCCAATCTGCTGCATGTAACATGCAACATGCTGCTTACCTACTTCTCCCCCCTCTCTCTCTTTCTCGGTCTCTCTCTCCTAGTCTTACTTGGCCAGCTCAACATGAAATGCACTGCAAGGTGTTTGTCAGTTAGGCTTGACAAAGCGGTGAGGGGAGGAATAGGGGAGTACCAAGACAAGTTCATTCAATTCTCACTGGCTTTTCCACCTTACCCCCTTCCCTTCCTTGCTTTTCTATTCATTCACTACAATCTAAATCGAAGATAGTAATAGTATAGTCAACTACTTAATAACAGTTAAGTCCTGACAGCGGGAATAATGCGCAAAAAAGCGCAATTTGGCTTGAAAATTGATTAGCGAAATACATATATTTTTGAAAAGATTTTATGACTTTTTATGGGCCATAAAAATACCAACTAAAATGTGGGCCAGACATATTTTTCCCTTATTATATTGTTAGTTTTTCTAATGCTGCACTGCACGAAATTGGAGCAAGTTTCTTGGCTGGGAAGTAGAGTCAATAAGCACGAAAGCTACAGTTGTTGACTACAGTACTCGACTGCTTTAATATTTTCTTTCTATGTTTAGATTATTTTATATTGCATACTTGTAGGCGACGCCTTGAATTCTAATACATTCGTTAAATTATATCATTAGTAACTTCTATGTTAATCATTCGATAGCAAGCAAATCTTTTGATGGTGATAATTAGTTGTTAGTTTGTTATAATCTTTACCAAGAATTATCTTTCTATCATTTTATTTACGCTTCCAATTTGGCTTCTTAACGATTTGCAGAAGAAAGAAAAAGGCGTGGAAAAATTCTAAAATAAACTTAATATATGTGCAATAATAAAACATATTGTCGTCTAGTTTGGTAGTCCTAGCTATATATAGATATGAATACGGACGGACAGACAGACAGACAGAAAGACAGACTGACAATCGGACATGGCTATATCGACTCAGTTGCTAATGCTGTTCAAGAATATATATGCCTGTTTTGTGGAATCTACCATGCCTTCTTCTGCCTGATATTATTACCTTTATAATGTGTTAGGCTTTCAAAGTTGTTTAGGTATTTCTTTCAAATACTTCACATGTGCTGTCAAATTTTGTACAACTCGCCTCAATTTCAACACACTCTTTTCTCGCTGTGTAGCTGAGTTGGTACTTTGTGCTGCTCAATTCATAATCTTCATAGACATAGCAATCTTTTAACCGACTACGGGCAACTACTCGCGAGGTTTCCCTTTCGCATGCGGATGTAGATGTGGATACAGATACGGATGTCGCCAGACGGTCTGTGTGCGACTGTCTGTGTGTGTGTGACTGTGTCTGTGTGTGTGTATGAGTGTGTATGAGTGTGTATGAGTGTGTATGAGTGTGTGTATGGTGATTATCGACATTGATTGCTATCGTTGGAGAACCCAAATTCAGAACGCGACTGCGTTGAACCCACGAGAAAATTCATAAAATTTCAGCTGAGGTCGAAGATGGTCCCTCTTTCTCTCTCTCACTTTCACTCACTCTCTATCTGTCTCTCTCAGTTTCCATTTGCTTTTCTTGAATAGATTTTATTGCTGCTGCTGTTGCTGTTGCTGCTTCTTCTTCTTGTCGTCGCCATTTGAGCAATGTGACGGGCAATTTGAGGCTCGCTGCCTGCCCCACGTTGCGTCACTGATGTCGCTTATTACTTGCAGCAATTGCTCGTTGTACTGTCCTGCTTCACTTTGGTCTGTCGCCTCCTTGCTGTGTCCTGTGGCATCTTCTCTCCCCCTCTCTCTCTCTCTCTCTCTTCCCTCTGGCCATGACAAAAGAATTCATAATTTCACTTGCAAAAATATGAAGCGAGCTGTCGATGCGGCAAGCGAGAGACAGAGAGAGAGAGAGAGGGCAAAAGGCAAAAAACACTTAACAAGTTTATGCAGCAGGCAGTCGTGGATAGCAGGGGAAGGGGCTGCGGGGAGATTGACAGGCAAGCTGCCACATAAATAACTCAATGCGCGTTGAGAGTCGCGTTGCGAGTTGCGCGTTCTGCGGCAGCTGACATAAATTTTAATGCGGAAATGCACGAAAAGGCGCTGACTGCGACAAAGATCGGGAATGGCAAGGGGAAGGAGAGAGAGAGAGAGAGAGAGAGAGAAGAAGAGAGAGGGGGAAGGAGAAAAAGATGGAACTGAACGGACGATGGAGTTGTTAAATTCGACGGCAAAATGCCAAAAATGCTGCCTTAACTCGCGCACTGGGCGCATAAAGCGAACTTCCGCCCCCACATCCCCCTTTTCCGCTACTTCCTTCGCCCCCGCTCGACCGCGTTTGCATTTGCGGTCCACGTAGCTAGCCGCCAGCCTCAACCCTCTCTCGCTGCCCTGCCTGCCCTCAGCTCACAGCTCAGTCTCAGCCACAGACTTCTCAGCCACAGGCCGAAAATCTCAATAAATCCCTGTGCCTGCCCATCATATCAGTCGCTGCTGTTGCTACTCCCCTTCCCCCTCTCTCCCCCTCTCTCTTTTCGCTCTCTCTCTCCTTCCCTTCCGTGTCTCAGTTGTTGCCATAACAATCCCATTCCCATTCACAATCCGCATTTATCGCTGCATGGGCATTAAACTGTGACTGCTGCGACGCCAACTGCGAAGTTAACTGCGACGCCAACTGCGACGGCGACTGCAACAGCGACTGCGACAGCGATATAAATAAACAACAACAAATATGACAGCAGCAGGCAGCAGCAGCAGAAAAGAAGAATAAAACCGTCGAAAACACAAAAAGCAACAGGGTGGCAACGTTGTCCCCAGATGCGCGACATGCTGTCAATGTTGTTGTTGTTGCTGCTGTTGTCGATTGGGCAACGCGCAAAGCGGCATTCAATCAATTTGCAAAGGGGCCAACAACAACAACAACAAGAAGAAGAAGTTTGGCATCATTGACAACATTCATGGGATTCGTAAATATCGAAGGAGAGATAAAAAAAGGGGGAAACTTCCTGCCACATGAATATGAATAAATACGCGCTTGAAATGCCCACGAAATGCGCGCCAAACACCCCGAAAATACCCTGTGATTTGTGCCATGAGCATAACTAATTAAACGGGGGATTAATCCCAGAAAAAAAGTGGAAATATTTTAGCAGCAGGAGAAACGCAAGAGAGAGAGAGAGAGAGAGAGAGAGGAAGAGGGAGAGAGAGAGCGAGCTTCACCCTCTTGCCCACTTTAACACTCGAGCGTATTTCTGCTGCATTTTCGATTTCAATTTTGCTAGTTATAACTGACTTAAAGGGTAAAGACTGCAGATTATGGGATTATTTTGCGAAATCAATTCTCTTAAAGGAGTATAGAGTAGAAGTAAGTTGAATGGGGAGTTTTCTGCAAGGAAAATAATATAAATATTATTTATTTTGTGAGTTTCCTGTGAGAAAAACTAATATAAAGAATAAAAGAAGTGAAGAACTTCTATTTATACCCTTCGCCCATTGAAAATGTTCAAAAAAGGGTATACTAAATTTGTGCAAATGTATGTAACAGGCAGAAGGAGGCGTGGCAGACCCCACAAAGTATATATATTCTAACTCAGTATCACTAGCCAAACCGATTGTGCCATGTCCGTCTGTCTATCCGAATGTCCGGATGTCCGGATGTCCGTCTGACCAGATGAACACACAGATCTCAGCTATTCTAAAAGCTAGAGACACAAAATTTTGCATGACGGTATCTGTGTACCAGGCGCAGATGAAGTTTATTTCAAATGTTGGGTGTCACTCCCACCGCCCCCGCAAATCAATAATTTAATTTTTGAACTCAATTTTTAAGCGCTGTATAAAATATACAACTTTCTGACTTTAACACATACTAAGCTTAATATACATATATCTACGTATCCTCTAAGTTGCAATCCGATCGGACAATAATCACAGAAGTTATTTAAGAAAGTATGCGCATAAAACCAAGTGCTTGTGTCAGCTAACAGGGGAGGCGGGCGAGCGCCATCTGTCGGGAATAATTTTAAAGAATGTGTATATGTATATGTATACATACATACGTGCCGCGTGACTGTTGCTTTTCTTACTGGTTTTAATTATTGAATTTGAGCTTGATCCAGCTTCAATGATTTAAATAATAAAATATAATATTATATACTATAAATAAATTATTTAATGTATTTGATTAACCTAAATTATTTAATTCATTTTATTTATTATTTTTTTGTTTTTAAATTTAATAACAAATTTAAATTTATTATTAATATGTATATACTATTTATTTAATTTGTTACATTTATGTTATTTACCTAATGATATTTAATTTACTTTATTAAAATAATTTACCTAATTAATTAATTTATTTCATTAATATTTATTTATTTATTTTATTTTATTTTTGTAATTTACTTGTTTAATTGAATTTATTTAATTTACTCAATTAATTTTTTATATTTTCTTATATATTTTATTTAATTGGTGTATTTCATTACAGGGTAACTGCACGCCGAGCAGTGCTGACTGTGCTGACTGCAACTGTAGCTTTTTTCTCTGTTGTGTGTTTGTGAGCGCTGCTTGCGGCTTCCAAGAGGCAACTCGAGTCGACTCAACTCGATTCAGTCAAGCCATAAAAATATTAATAACGAGCAGAGCAACAAAAATAACACACACATATCCAAACATAAAGAGAGAGAGAGAGAGAGAGAGATAGAGAGAGAGGGGGAGTGAGACAGAGAGAGGGCGATCACGAGAGAGATTTGCATTTTTAAGCTGATTTGCGTGGACAGTGCACGGTCAGTTTTGTGGCTGTTGCAACAGCATAAAGAGTCTGGGAAGGGGCAGAGGGAAGAGGAGAGCCGGATAAGGGAGAGAGTGTGTGTGTGTATGTGTGTGTTTGTTTGTGGTATAATTGTTGTTGTTGATTGGTTAACTGTGTTGGTGTTGGCCCTAATTAGACAGCACCGAATTAGCTGCAATAACATTTGCCAGTCTGTGTGTGTGTGCGTGTGTGTCTGCATGTGAGTGTGTGTGTGTGCGTGTGCATGACTGGGGGCAACCTATGTACATAATATTAAATTAACTTATTTCCAACTGCCAATTTGGCAGCACAAAAATTGAGCGAAAACTCAATTTGGACTGGGCCAACAAAGTCAGAGAGAGAAAGTGAGAGCAGAGACAGCCTGGGCACAAAAGCAGGCACTGCAGGGTACATATAAGGGCTGCTGGTCAGGGGAGGGGGGCAGGACCAAGAGGAGTGCAGTAGGGGTGCAGAGGCAGCTCTGTGCTAATGTGGCAACTGCAGCGCATAAATCCATTAGGCTAATCAGAAAAATAGCAAAATATGCTGGCAAGCTCAGCAGACTGAGGCAGCTGCAGTTGCAATGCACCCAGCAGAGGGGAAAGGGGGTAGGGGATGGAGGAAGAAGGGAGACGAGGAGCAGCAGCAGGTCCTTGGCTGGTAGGTTATGTTGCCCAAAGCAGCCTGACAGACATGGTCAATAGCGCTGCCTAAGCCGCACACAAAGCGGAGACATGCAAAGGAGTTGGCACACTCGTTTGGTCTACGGGCCACGCCTACAGGCACGCCCACACACCACCCTGCACCCTACAGCCTGCACCCTGGCACATCCTCACTCCATGCTCCTTCTCTTTTTGACCGTTGCCGGCTTCGGGTTCGTCTCACTGAGCCGCACTAAGCCGACATTTAAGACTTTTCCATCATTTTATTTCATTTCATGTGCGCCTGAAATTCGCTCAGACTATGTATATTTCCGTCTCCCTCTCGCGCTCTCGCTCTCTCTCCCTGTCTCTCTCTCTCTCTCTTTTGCTCTGTCGTGCTCCCTCGTGCTCGCTCTATTTTCATTTTTCGCTTACTTTTTTCGTTTTTCGAGAAACAGTTGAGGCACTTCGCTTTTAATCTTGCAGTATTCAGCCTGACAGTCGCAACAGCCTCAGCAACAGAAACAGCAACAGCAACAATTGCACAGTGGAGCAAATCTTCGAAAATTTGCAATTTGTTTTAAGGATTTATTTATCATCAGCTTGTTTGTTGTTTGTTGTCAGTGAGAATCATGTGTAGAAACTTACTTAGAATTGTTTACTGATATCTTCAATATTATTTAAATAACTCTCCAGATTTACAAAGTCACAAGAAAATATTTCGGGAAACAATCCAAAGTTAAAGCATACATATAAAATATTATATATATCTGGGCAAGGGCATTATAACTTTGTGCCAACCAAAAGTGTATGTTACAGGAAGAAGGAGGCATGGCAGATTCCACAAAGTATGTATTATTTATTCTTGATCAACAACCAAATCGATATAGCCATGTCTATTAGTCTGTCCGTCTGTCTATCTGTCTGTCTCTCTATCTGTCTGTGTTTCTGTCTATCTGTCTGTCCATCTGTCCGTCTGTCTGTCTGCCCCTCTGTCTGTCTCTTTATCTGTCTGTCTGTCTGTCTATTCCTCTGTCTGTCTGTCTGTTTATCTGTCTATCTTTCTGTCTGTTTGTCTGTCCATCTGTCTATCTGTCTGTCTGTCCATCTTTCTGTCTCCCTATCCTTGTTAATATCAACATCTCATAGACGACTATAAGAACTAGGACTACCAAATTGGACGACAATATGTCTTATTATTGCACTGTTAATGACATTTGCTCCACTGTGCGCTGTGACTGCCTTATGCCTGACCATTTGCTGTGGCTTCAGTGAGCTGAGAAGGCGTGAGGGAGAGGGAGAGTAAGAGGAAGCGAGCAGCAGGAGCTGAGGATTTTGAACAGTTGCTGGCATTGACTCAGTCACAGCAGCAGCCTGGGGCAATGGCAGGGAGGTGGAGGCGGGGGCGAAGGCGGAAATGGGGGCATGGCATAGGCATATAAAAATTACATAAACCAAGATTAAGTAAGAAATTTCTGCACATTAAAGCTCGAGCGGAAACGAAAATGAATATTGAAATTGGTTTGGCAGCTGTGCTGCATGTTGGGCCATGGTGGGCGTGGCTTGCCACATGAAAGACTAACAAATGCGGCGCCATAACATATGCAACACATACTCGCACACACACACACAAGAGGGAGCATGGCACAGCGTGAGGTTGCCTCAAAAATTTCCCACAGAAAGCGAGTTTTGTCGGCATCTAAAAATTGTGTGGCACCGCAACAGGGGAAGTGGAGGGTTGGCAAGGGGAGGGAAGACGTTGAGAGGGAGGAGGCTGGTTGTCTGCAAGTGAGTCACATATCCGAAATAGGCTGGACAAAGTCACCAAGCAAAGCTACTCGAATTCGAATCGGAGTCGAAATTGAAGTTGAAGTTTCACCTGGAAATGGTATTGTCTAGGGCCAGGCGGGAGACGCAGGATACGGGGAGGGGAAATGTGGATGGAAACCTGTCTGTCTGACTAACGTATTGCAATGTAGCCACGCCCACAAGCCACAGGAAAAAGGAGGGGGGGGAGAGGGAGCAAAGTTGTCGAGTTGTTTGATGTCAAAACTAATGCACGATGGAGCTGCTTTAGCTCGGCTCAGCACCGCTCTGTGTATGTGTGTGTATATGTGTGTGTGTGTGTACAGTAGTTGTTGTTGTGCACATTTTAATTATGAGCCAGACTATAATGTAAGTCGGCCTGTAAACGGGGGAGGGGAAGAGGGAGGGGGAAGGGAAGCCAACAGCAGCGTGGGCGTGTCTTTGCATATGCGGGCGAGCATTAAGTCTGTCAATCATGCGGCAATATGGCAGAGAGAGAGAGAGAGAGGGTGGGAAAGAAGAGGGAGTAGACAGAGAGTGAGAGAGAGGGGAGAGGAGCAGAGAAAGAGTGGGAGCAGATTAGGCAGTGAGGCAGGTGAGACAGTGAGGGTTGGGGGGGGGGATGGTGCATATTCATGAGTTCAATGGGCTTCTGTCGCCATCACTTTTGGTGTATGCGATTTACCAGCCCAAAATGGCAGCAGAGGCATTAAAAATGAAATGAATACTCCTTGATAAGATCACACAGCACATCAACACCAACAACAGCAACAGAACAGCAGCAACAGCACAGCAACAACAGCAACATGCTTCTGCTGTTGCTGTTTGCTGGTATTCATTTAGTCGATTAGAATCTCTTCGAGCTGTATCTGTCGTAATTTAATTAACGCTGAAGAACACTGCCAACAAGCAGCTGCTCAACAACAACATCAAGGTGTTGCTCCCTCTCTCTCTCTCTCTCTCTCTCTCTCTCTTTCTCTCCCCTTCTTTCTCTCTAATAAGCATTTATGGCCGGCATGAAAATGTAAATGAAAATGGAATTGCGACAGGAGCAAAACAAGTTTTTCCTCATCAAGGCAAGTCGAAGTAAATCGACACACACACAGACACACACACAAACACACATATACACACACAAACAAACACACACACAGACACACACACACTCAGAAGTAGACAGGCAAACCATGACTGAGAGAATATGCTACACTCAAATATTTATCAGGCCAAATGGAATTTGTCACTATGCCACGCCCCCTTCCACTCCACTCCCCCTCTCACCACCCCCCGCCTGTCGAGTCGTTAAGCCAGCTCTAAAATAATCAGTAAAAAGCATTACGTCAATTGTAGTTGTCGTTTTCACGAAAGATTCATTTTCATTTCATTTTTAACGAGCTCAATTAGTTTTTCCCGGAATAGTTCGAGACATGGCTCGTTGGTACCAATAATACTATATACCCGTACTATACTATGCTATAAAACCCATTGTTGCTTGTTGTCACATCCTTGTGGTTTCCCTGGGGTAGCTCTCTTCCCCCTCTGTCCCCTCTCTCGCTTTCTCTCTGTCAACATTTTACAGCCCCCGTTATCGTTAGTAGTGCTCTAGTAATTGAGCTACGGCACAAGGATTATGGTCTCTTGGCAGTAACATTTTGATACCCTTCGAAAGTGGTCAAAAAGGATATATTAACGTTGTGCAAATGTATGAAAATGGCTGAAGAAGGCGTGACAAACCTTATAATGTATATATATTCCTGCTCAGGTTGCACCATGTCTGTCTGTCTGTATGAGCACACAGATCTAAGCTATTATAAAAGCTAGACACACCAAATTTGGCATAAAGGTTTCTGTGTATTATACGCAGATTAAATTTATTTCAAATGTTAGATGCCACGCCCACCGCCCCAGCAAATTAATAATTTAATATTTCAAGTCGATTTGTAAGATGCTTAAACGAGATACAACTTTTGACTGACTATAATATCTAGTTATCCTTCAAATTTTGAACCGATCAGACTATAAATACAGAAGTTATTCAAGTCATCTTAACGCTGCAGCACTGCTTGCCCCCCTGTGGTATGCTTTACTTTTTGCGAGTATGCTTGCATATGTGTGTTAGAGTGAGAAATCACTAGGTGGCAGAGGAGATTGTCTCTGGCATATTGTTAACGTATTTGTAAGAGATTTTTAACTCTGGGCGAAGAGTATCTTACAGTCGGGCGCATCCAACTGTGTCGTTCGTCTGGTTATAGTACGTCAATTTTATTTGTTGGCTTGTATAATAAAATGTGAGAGCGACATAAAGTTAAGGCGTACTATAAACTGGGTAACTAGTTAACATATTTATGGCAAATTTTTAGAGTGAAACTTGGGAATGCAAAGAATTCTAAGAACTTGAAATTGAGTTCAAGTTTGCTTGGTAAAAGCAACAAGATTCGAGTAGATAATAAGCTTGTGGTTGATGCTAGCCTATTCTATGGGGTTTGGTGGAGGGGGGGGGGGGGTTATTCTAGCGTATTCTCTGGGCAAACACAGCTGCATCACGTGCATATTTTGGCCACAAATCTTGCGGCTGATTCCATTCGCGGGCACATAAAATGCAGCCTAACGGATACGGTTTCGTTTTCGTACCCGTTTTTGCTTGCTTCTTTCTTTCTACTCTTTTTCTCTGACACCTTCCGCCTACATACACACACACATACACAGACAAAACTAACCAACCATTTGCATGCAAATGCGACTTTGGCGAGGACGCGCCCGATTGGGTTCTGCGATGAGATTCGCCACGCCACGCCGAGCTAAGCCGAGCCGAGCTGAGCCACGTCTGTTGCAAGGTGTCGCAGTAGATGTCTTCTACAGCCCCCTACTTCTGCTTGCCTGCCTCTTGCCTACTGTCCCTGCCTTCTGCCTCCTGCCTCCTGTCTCCTGCCGGGCTCAACCTTCCGCCTACTGTTGATGATGCCGACTGAGATGCTCGGTTTGCCTCTGTTATTAATTGCGCTGTTGCACTTGACGATTTTGGGCTTGCGGTTTGCATGCCAGATGAGTAGCAGTGGTGGCAGTATCCCCCCTCCTCCTCCCCCTCCTTCTCCTACCCCTGCCTCTGCCTCTGACCCCCGTAATGTCCCCTTTCCGCTCAGTTTGCACCGAAAATTGCCAAGTCATTTGCCAACTGCGACTCTGTATGCAAATTACTTTTGCCAGTGCGCCGGATGAGCATTGCGTCAGCTTTCGAATGCATGCAGGGCAGGCAGGGGCGTGGGCAGAGAGGGGGAGGTAGTAGTTACTAGGCTTAAGCACCCCTACCCCTTCTCCCACACCTGCCTAGCAGGCTGAATGAAGTGCAAAGTATGTAAATTAATATTGGAATTTCGATAATCCACGTCTATCGAATGGTTGTGGATGTGTATGTGTGTGCATGTGTGTGTTGGTGTGTGTGTGTGTGTGTGTGTGTGTGTGTGTGTGTGGAATGTGACATGGGCTGCTGTGGTTGCCTGTGTGTGGGCGTGGCATTGTGGCTAGTTCATATAGCGAGCGCGCTTTTAAGCCTTTCAATGTGCAAACTATGCGCTAAATTGCAGTCAATAACAGCAACAACAGCTACAGTAACAAGCTAACAACAACAACAGCTGCCACACCCTGCTGGTTATACTGCAAATGGCAAGCGATGAGTCGCTTAATGATAACGATAGTGCGATTAATTAATGCGATGCGAGACTAAATTAGTGTGGCCAGTCAACTCAATAATTGCACTGCGGCGGGCTACCCCCAACTCCTTTGCCATTCCCCCCCGCTCTCACCCGCTTCATTGCATTGAAGCCACGCCCACCCCCCCACCAGAGAGGTGGAAAGTGTGGGCGGAATAGAAAGCAGATTTATAACTCAATTTGCAATCTGTTTGTGGCAGAGCAGAGCTTGCTATGAGGCATATGGGAATATACATTCCCGATCGGTAGCATAAAGCGAGCTGGTTTACTGCAACTAAACATGAATAGCTACCAATATATAGGTACTAATGAATAGGTACTTATGCGTAGGTACTAATAAATAGGTACTAATTGAAAGGTTCTTGTACATAGGTACTTATTATACATATGTTTTCTCGTATTTTACTTCCCTTACTTTGGATTCCTTACAAAGAGTTTCCTTGAGAGTTTCTCAACATTTCTCATTTTACTCATTTATATAATATTGTTGTGCAGTACATAATCTACATGATATACTCTGCACATTCTATCTGCATATAGTCTTTAAGATTCTATGCCCATTATAATCATTGAAATGTTCTAGAAAAGTCTTTGTAGGAAAGTTTCTTAACATTCATAATTTCTACAATATTGCACTAGTACAACAGACATAGGTTTCTTATACAATTATCCTATATAGTGTTATTACAATTTAGGTTAGGCGAGATGTACTGCGACGTTGTAGAAACATACTGGAACAGATAGTAGTTCCTCCAGTAGAACTAAAAGCACCTCAGGCAGTTCAGTTATAATTTTGCCTAGACTGGTTAACCTTATCTCGTTTACTGTGTAGGATAGTGCTAATGACACACTTCATTCATGACCGGGATGGGTTATGCCGGGCTTACTGTTTGCACATGCTCTGGTATCTCTCTTAATCAGGGTATCTGCTTAGCTCATTCCCCATTTGTTAAGGAATGCTCTGTAAGTAATTCTGTTAGGATTCTCATTGGGTTCTTTCACAGTTTCATGCACTGCTTAAACCCTGTTGAGATTCAAGCAGCTCAACAAAGACTTCACCTAGTATTCTTTCCCAGTTCCTATATAGTGTACAGCACAGTTATATGCACAGTCTCAACTTCTGCCCAAAATATTTTCAAGTGATGTTCTATACACTTAAGGAATTCTTGACAATGTACGCTTGGCTTATTATACTTTATTTGTCATACTATTTACACAGTATATTTCTATTATATTTGAAATATACTATTCATAATTCTCTAGCAAAAGAATTGCAGCTTGCTTTGTGTCGCTTGCCTTGTCAAACTTGCATACATATAACAGTATATAAGTAGTACAGATTCTACTTGAAGCGACTTATAATGCCATCAACTGCAACTTGCTTAGCAAGTCCACTTGTCCACTCGTAGCACTCGTCTGTCATGCTGTCAGTCTGTCATTCAACATGAAGTGCGCCTCAAGTTATGCAATTGCTAACTAAATTAAAAAGCAGCCTTCCTTCCCTCCCTTCTCTGCTGCCCTTGCTCCCCTCCACTCTGCCTTCTTTCCCTCTTCTCTGCCTACTTCTTGCCTGTTCTTTGTTCTTGCTGTTGTTGGCCCAAAAACTTTTGCGGGCTACTTAATTGATGCTGTCCACAACACAAGAAGAGCACACACACATTTTTGAGTACTCACAGGGGTGGAGGGGAGGGATAGGGGGGTAACTGTAAGGGGGAGGTAACTAAAACAGAGAGACTGCTACTCAAAAGCATTTCAATTTCTATAAAATACAATCGCATTAAAACAAAAAACTATACTGACTACAGAGGGTAGCAGCTGGAGAGGGAGGGGAACTGGTAGAGCGGAGAAGGGGGTTAGGGGAATAGGGTACCATATAAAAATCGATGACAGTTGCTGGCCGCAATTGCTGCTGCTGCTGGTGCTGGTGATGGTGCTGGTGCTGCTGGTGCTGCCATTACAAGGACTTAACATTTTTATGCTAATGCAATGACAAAACCGACATGAGTTTGTGCTCCATAGGGCAGGGGAGGAATGGAGGGGAAGGAAGGGGCAAAAAGGGGCATGGCAATTTAAGCATATATTGCATAACATTTGTGTGCAGCAGCCTCGGCCTGGCTCGGCTTGGCTGGGCTGTCAGTTGAGTCGACATTGTAATATGTACAAATAAGTAGAGCATATGAGGCGTATGATTAATATTTAAATCATAAAAAAAGAGAGAGCAATAGAGAGAGAGAGCGAGCGAGAGAACAGTAGCAAAACAAATGCTGTGGGCGCTGGCAAAGGGGCAGCAGGGGAAGAAGGGGTGAGGGGGTGAGCCAGGCAGGGGAGGGTGGGGGGCGAGGCGAGTCAGAATGGAAATGTGCAAGCGAGGCACAAAAATGAAATGAAATTGAAATGAAACAAGAGACTTAAGTAATAACTCCTGTTATTAACAGAACGCCGCGACGCTGACGGCAACTGCGACGTTGCGCTGCTGGCAGTGACTGCGACAGCGACAGCGACGGCTCACAGTTTATTGCCTTCACGCGGCTTCGCTGTGAAGCTGTGTGTGTTGGTGTTGCTCTGTGTATTGCTGTGTGTTGCTGACTCTGTGCTGTTGTGTGTGTATGTTGTGTGTGTGTGTGTGTGTGTGTGTGTGTGCCTGGCGCGTATGTTAAAATTTACTGGGAGCATTGCCAACAAGAAATTCTACTTTGCCAACAACTGAGCCAACAATTTGAGCTAAGCGTTGCTCAACAAGGGGGTGAACAGAGGGAGGAGCTTTGCAGGAACAGTGTGGCACAGTGGGACAGTGGTACAGTGGGATAGAAATAGGGATGGACTGCAAGTGCAGCGTATAACGCGCGTCGCTGTGGCGGTCAAGTCGGCATTAAAAAAAGCTGGCGACAAATGCAGGGAAGCAGCTGCAGAGGGGAAGACTTGTAAGCGGAGAGAGAGAGAGAGAGAGAGAGAGAGAGAGAGAGAGAGAGTGAAGAGCAGAGGGGCTACTAGGGGGAAGTAGTAAGAGAGGAAGGGAGGTAGGCTGACAGAAGCATCACTTGCACAGCGTGTGGGCAGCACAAGACAAACGAGTCGTAAACAAAGCAAAATGCAAATGGGCGAACGAATAGATTTATATATCTGCAATGTCATATAAATATCATAAATACCACAGACATATATATATATATATAAATCTACATGTATACAGATATATATGTTATATATACAAACAGATTTATATGTTATATATGTTTTGTATACAGATTTGGCTACTCGAAGAGTGATAAAAGCATTTCTTTTCACTACAGATGGTAAATCCCATTTGGCCAAAGAAATACATATATAGCAGATATATATACTATATATATATATAATATAGATATGCGCATTAAATATACAATATATATACATTCCTCTTTAGCAGTAGAGTTGTCGACTTGGCTATGATAAGCTTGCCTCATCTGCTGCAGCTGCTGCAGACATAAAGTTGTCGACGCTGCCAAAGTTTGACAGCGTATTTTGAGGCGTTAGAGATGTTTGAATATGCTAAAGTTTTTTGCTGACAACTTACTCGATACTTTGCAGGAGTTGTTTGAGTTACTCACTGGCATAACTGTTTACCTCATGTAGGAATCGAATGAGGTTGCTTGTTGCCTTCGCAAAGCAATTAACTGACATTGGCATTTCTTAATGAAAAGTTCAATTCTTTAATCTTTCTCTTCTCTCTGTTGTATATATGCCTCAAATCCGGGTGTATCTTATATAAGCTGGCCAAAGATATCTGTATAGAGTTTTGCCATGGCTTATTTACACATAAATTGCGTCTGCTTGTAATGCGAAAAGAACAGGACAGAGCAGACAAACAGAACAGAGAACAGAACAGACAAAAAGTGCGATTGTCTTTGCGACTCTCGACTCTCGAGAGAAGGAAAGCCCAAGACAAACTCAAGGCGAAGCCAAGTTTTTTGGCAACCAGTGAAATTTGCTTAAAATGCGGGTGACAGAGAGAGAGGGAGAGGGGGCGTGGCAGACAGTTGGCTGCCCGAAATGCAGTTTTGCCAGTGCCGCGCATTAATCATACGCACCGTTGTCCGGTCGGAGCACATAAAAAACGAAGCGACACAGCGCCAGCGCTGTCAGTCAGTCTGCCAGCTAGACGACTGTATGTGTGTGTGGGTGTCACTGTGTGTGTGTGTGTCCTTGTGTGTGTGTGTGTGTGTGCGAGTAAGCGAAACAGCAGCAAAGCAAGGCAAACTTTATAAGTTCAGCAAGCAAAGAATTATATGAAGTGCGGGCAGCGAGTGGCAGCAAAGGGGTAAGTGGGTGTAAAGGAGAGGGGTGGAGAGATGAGGGAGGGAGGTAGGAAGGGAGAGGAAAGGGGGAGGCTGTCGTGTTGGTGTTAGTGAAGTTAACGCCGCGTCGAGCAACTGTTTTCGCCTCCGCATTGTTGCAGCAACTCGCATTGTTGTCACCCCTCTTCCCCCCACCCCCCTCTTGCCACGCCCCTGGCTGCAACTCGCTGCTGCTGTTGGCAGCTCACTGGCAACGTGCTCAGTTATTCAAGACTCTTGGCGGTTGCAACTTTGCGCAAAGAGAGAGAAGAAAAAATGAAATAAATACAAACACATTCGCGCCGGAAATGCGGAAAGAAAGCGGCGAAATGAAGCGAAGCCGAGCGCACAGTGCACAGTGCACAGTGCAGTCCACGAAATTAATGTAAATGTAAATAAACTCATAGTTCAAGTTGTGCCACAGCAGCAACAATGAAGAGTGCAGCAGCAACAACCACACGCTGCACAACAGGAAGTGGAGTGTGTAAACCAAATGGCAACGCATTTAGCATTCCCGCTAAATTAAAACCAAATAAAGCGTCCGCAATATGTTGACCATTAAAAAAACATCAGGCAAGGAAATGCCAAAGAAAAGCTGAGACGAAAAAAAACTCTCAAAACACACAGACACACATAAACATACACATACACTGGCAAATGGAGGCGAGTCGAGGCTGCGACTGAGTGCGACCTGATGACGGGCTTACATTAACGACCCGCATTTATAATACATTATAATGCATACTACATATGATGATGGCACATATACCATATAGTATATACTATATACTATACAGCCAATATTTGTGCCATTATGCATGCTGTGCCATCCCTCCTTGACCCTCGACCCTCCACTTTGACACATGCAGAGCAAGTGCTGCAAAACGTTTCCATCAAATTGACAAATGGAATGTCTCAGGCATTGCTTAAAAAGCATGCAGGCTCTTTACAAGGCACTGCAGTTAGAGCTGCTTTTCATTTCGAGTATTAACAACTCATTTGTTAATAGTATTCTTTATTCCTTAAGTATACATTAGTACAAAAGAGCTTATTTAACTTGATTAGTATTAACAAACATTTTTCATTTCAATCTTTGGCCTTAATTCAATTAATTTATTAAATTCATTTGATTTTATTTTTAATTTGTAGCAATAATATTTTTATTATTATTTTATTTTTTGTTTCTTGCAATAATATTTGAAACTTTCCAATCGCTTTTTGCACAATTTCCATATTCAATTATTACAAAAATTCTCTAGAAATTTTTCTTGCATACTTTTTTGGGCAAACCAAAGAATGAAAACTTTCTTTGCAATTCTTTGCATTTTCTTAAGAATTCAGCTAAACAAGTTTTCAGTTAGCTCAAGTGGAAATGGGGAAATTGTGGAAAAGGGTCTGCTGGCTAACTCTATCACCCCACCACCCTCTCCACCCTCCTCCCTTTCTTCTTCCACCCTTGCAATCTTATCTGCTAAAACGATTTAACTTATTCGATTCCAATTGATGGGCTCACTGTCAGATGAATTCAATAGCAGAGCCTATGCAAGTGGATGAGAAGGGGTAGAGGGGGTGGTGCAGAAGGGTGGATATTCGGGAAAATTCAATTGAAATGCAATTTTCATTTGGATTGACCCAGTTGCCATTTTGGAGGGAAACAAAAGAAAAGCGGCTTAATTTTCAAGTTCATTGGCGCACGCGCCAGTTTCACGCATCTAGGATCAGCCATAGGGAGAAAGGTAGGCGTTAGTGGAGTGGGCGTGGCGCTGGCATGTCACTTAATAATGCGCCTGAATGGCGGCAACACTAAACAACTTCCTCACTTGAATGGCAGCTACAGAGCCGCAGACACGACTTGTGGGGCAGACAGAAAGTGGGCGAGGCAGAGGGTGACAAAGAGGGGAAGAGAGCTGGAAATGGGCAGCAGGAGACGGAGGGGCAGAAGGAGTGGCAGCTATGTGAAGCGGCGCTTGAAAGCCAACTTAAAACAATCTTCTTGACAGGCAAAAAAATGGTCTGTGCCACAATGCACGGCCAACAAAAGCAATAACAATGGCAATAGTTGCATGCATAATAAACTTGTCGAGCTGGCTGAGGGAGAGAGGGAGAGAGAGGGAGAGAGGGAGAGGGAGAGAGGGAGAGAGAGCGTGGCAGAGCAAGACTGGGATGAAGGCGAAGACTGCCGACTGCCGACTGCGACTAGGCACTTGAAGACAATGAGAGTCAACGTCAACGCATTTTGAAGAGTCTGCTATTATGCACTACACACACACATACACATACTTACACACAGTGCACGCACAGTGGTATTTGTGAGTTTTAAGCTGGCTTTTCCTAAGCGCATTAAAATGTTGTTGCGCTCTCTGCTTATTGCGTTGCAATTGCCAAGTTCCCACCAAAGTTTTTCCCCTAGACTATAACAACCTGACACACACACACACACAGGCACACTCCCACACACACAGACAGACAGACACATCCGCAAAGACATCCGCTTATCAGTGCCAGGTCTGTCTGTCTATTTGCGGGTTTCAAATTATTAGCAGCTCCCTCTCTCTTCCCCTCTCCCAATCTCTCTCTCCCTCTCTATTTTTGTCTGTTCGACTGCCTTGCTCTAGTTTCTCTTGCCTTTCCTCCCTTTGCTCTTTGTTGCTTCACTCCCTTAGCAGCTTTACCCTCCTCTTTCTTCCCCCCTCTCTCTCTCTCTCTTGCTCTCTCAAGTCTTGTCGCGATTAATGAGACACTCGCATTTTACAGCAACAATCACAGTCGCAGTCACAATCGCAGTGACAATCGCAGTCACAGATACTTTGACACAACAAATGACTGCATCTCTGTGTCTGTGTATGTGTATTATGTGTATATGTATTCGTGTGTGTGTGTGTGTGTGTTTGTTGCTTGTGCTTTTTTCCAACGCTCTGCATAAACAAACCGACCTCGCTGCTTGCTCCTTCTCCCTCTGCCCCCTCTCTTTGCACCTCCACAAGTTGTGGCAACATATGTTTACACAAACACGACTCGGAACTTGTGCTTGTGTGTCTCTCTCTGTGTGTGTGTGTCCCAGTCTGTTCTCTTGTAGTTGATGTGTAGTCGCCACTCGCAACACTCTGCTCGTTAGTGGCGCATTCATGTCAGACGTTAAGTGGCTAAAAAGCAGGTGTGCACACCTTCTGATAGCTCCCACACCCCCCCCCCTTCTCCTTCCCCATCTCCTTCTTCAGCTAGCTGCCACCCTGCTAAGACGTTTAATAAGTTTCTTGAACTTTGTTGTCTGCTTTATGGCAGACACAAACTCAGCGAGGCCTTAAATTGCCGCCGCAAGAAACCTGAAAATAGAAAATCTATTTCATGAGCAGACGATGTAGAAATACTCTATGAAACATCGGAGCTTACTAAAGATATATACATGAATATAATAAGGCATATAGATGTATATGAGTATATAATGTAATAATATATAAGCTATGCACGAAGTTTGCTTATCATTTAACATTGAAATTAACTTAGAACTAGTCGTACAAGGTTGAGACAAGTTGAGTGTGATTTACTATACCATACCCTACATATTTAATACACCTTTCGTATAGAGTACATGCCTAATTAATTACCATATAATATAAGATATATAAGAAGAACATCAAATATATATACCCAATTTCAAATCGTATTTCAATAAGTTGCATCTGTTGTAAATTTAAACTATTTACGAAAAACCTCTTGAAATTTATAGAACAGTTTGAAATATATCTGAACCGCACAAACAAGATATATGTAAGTATCAACTAAGAAAGTCTGAAAGAGGACTACATATATCCAATTGAATATCTTATATCAATATGTTCAATCTACAATATAATCAATTCAGATTGTTCAAGAACGGAAACATCTTTCCAGTCACAGAGCCAAAGATTAAACAAATTTTCAATTAACCAAAAAATTGTTTATGCTCAAGATCGGCGTAGCAAATCTTTTTCAAGGGGGGGCAAGCCATGGTGAGAAAGTGGGGAGTGGGGAAGGTGTGGTCTATGTGTGGACAAGTGAAAGCAGGAGGCCATTTAAGGACTACTAGAGGAGACGAAGGACTGTGGCTAAAAACTTTTTACAAGGACCCACAAAACTCGATGGAAAAGATAAAATTAAATATTTGGCAAAGTCGTGGGTGATGCCAAGGGAGCAGCGCATGCAGAGAGGGGGTGAGGGGGAGAGGACAGGAGGGGAGCACAACCCTAGCCATAGTCGGGGTACGTGACAAAGTGAAATTGTTAAATTGAAGGCTGTTAGCGATAAGCGAACACGCAAACAGACAGCGCAAAAGGAGGTGAGGAGGGACGGAAGGATGGGAGAGAATGGAACGGAACGGAAAGTAAAGGCATAACGGACAGGGCAAACAGTTAAGAGCGCATGCAAACAGGTGAGAAAAGGTGCACAAAAGCAACGACAAAACTTTTGCCGCCGATACGAACAGCAGCAGCAACAACAACAACAACAACAACAAGAACAAGAACAACAAGAACAAGAACAGTGCCCGACAGTAAGATACTCTTCGCCCAGTGTTGAAAAACTGTGACAAAAGACAAACTCCTCTGCCATACAGTGGTTTCTCATTCTCACATACATCTGCAGGCACGCCTGCAAAAAGTAAAGCATACCACAAGGGGCAGGCAGTGGTGGAGCGTTAAGCTGACTTGCATAACTTCTGTGTTTGTTGTTCGATCTGATTGAAATTTAAAGAAAAGGTTCATATTATAGTCAGCTAAGTACATGTTGAAGAAAGAAGGTTGTCTCTCTAATACGTCGCTTACAAAACGAGCTGGAAGATCAAATTATTGATTTGCGGGTATGGTGGGCGTGGCATCTAACATTTGAAATAAACTTGATCTGCTCAGGAAATAGAGAAACCTTCATGTCAAATTTGGTGTCTCTAGCTTTTATAATAGCTGAGATCTGTGTGTTCATGCAGACAGACAGACATGGTTCGACCTGAGCAAGAGTATGTACGCTTTGTGGTTTCTGCTACGCCTCCTTCTGCCTGCTAAATACAGTTGGTATACCCTTTTTTGAGCATCGTAGGGTATAACAAGAACTGACAGCGTGTTGAGTGCTGTGCGGGTTGCCAAGATGCCAGCACACCGGGCGGTAGGGCAGGGTGGAAGGGGGTCGAACCTTAACCCGTGACCCGTATTGCCAGTCTGTCAGCACAGTGTGTGTGTATATGTGTGTGTGTTGTTGTTGTTGGTGTGTGTCAAGTGCGGCAAGAAACAATTTAAGCATTTAACTTGGCTCGTTAACATTAATTTGGGCGCCAGTTTCCGGCACCTGGTAATTGCCATGAAGCCCACACACCTTGCTCTCTCTCCCTCTCCCTCTCTTTCTCTCTCTCTCCGTCTGACGTATTGCAGGGTTGCCGCCGGCCAACAACGACAGCCCTAACGAGTTGTCATCAGCAGCAGCCACAGCAGCAACAGCAACAGCAGCAGCAACGACAGCAACATCATCGCCTGTCCAAGGCGGAAGCTGGTGAAATGCTTGCGGATGTTGTTCTGACGGATGTGACGGAAGTGACCGTTACCCTGCAGCGACACCATGTACCCCTCATACCTCCCTGCCCTGCCCTGCCACACTCTTGCTTGCCTTCCCTTTGCCACTGCCCTTGGCCGTTTTCTTAGTCGGCAAACAGTTCTTAATTTGCGGACGCCTCTGGCTGTGGCAATTCCAATGGGAAATGCAAATATTTTAAATACAGCTATCGCTTTCTCGCTCTCTCTCTATCTCTCTCTCACACACACACTGACGCTCCTCTTCCTGCCTCGCTCTCTTGCCAAAAGCACAATTATTATGCGTATCTAAAATTAAATCAGTTGCAAGCAAAGACAGCGACTGCAACGCAGAGGCAGCGTGAGAGTGCGAGAGGAGAAAGGGGGGTGTAGGGCAGTAGGGTGTAGGAACTGGCATCCCACACACACCCACGCAAACACCCACTTACACACGCATACGCACACTCTAAATTGAACAGTAGCTCAGCAACTTTGAAACTATTTAGAGATTGTGCCTCTGATTGCTGCCTCTGCCTCCGCCTCTGCTGCCCCTACCTCTGCCTCTGCTCCTCCCTCTGCTGCTGCTTCTGCTGCTGCTGCTGCCTCTGTGTATTGTGGTGTAATTTATGTGCGCCTGGTGACTGCCATCTCGGCTCTGCGACAATGCACAGTGGGTGGCAGCGAGAGAAAAATGAGTCAAGTCAAGCCAAGTTGAGCTGAGCTGAGCTGAGCTGCTGCTCAATCCTGGCAACACAAAGCAAGGTACTCCACTATATAGTCTAAGGCCAAACTTTTGATGAATGCCAGTTGGCAACGAGGTCTATAAAAGGTTGAGTAGCTCGATAAGGGGGGAAGGCAGATAACTGTTGAGTCTGTGCAGGATTCACCTGAAACACTTTGCTAAGAATGAAAAAGAGTCTCAAGAAGGTGTAGAAAGTCTTCAAAGAAGTTCTTTATATACATATATATACATATAAAGATATTTATAAATATATATATATATGCATATACTTGACTATTATATATGACATAATTCATATATACATATAATGCCATATAGAGGTTAAACTATTGCAGATATTCTTTATTTCATTTATTCTTCATTTCATCAGACATCAAATCGATAGTTGTGGCAAGATATTTTGTTGCCTCTCAGCAGCCTTCTAGCTGCTTTCCACTTACTTAAGCACACCCACGTTTCGGCAGTCTATCGAAGCTATTGACAACCCCCCCCCCTCCCCCTGCCCCTAACCCTCTCTACAAGGATAATTATACATTTCGTGGGTTATTTTGAGCAGCGATTAAATTTAACGGCTGCTCTGCCGTTTGCCGCCCATTGTGGTGTCTGCTGGGCGATGACAGTGGGCGATAGTCGAAATGCTTGCCACTAGAAGGCAGCACACACACAGAGAGAGAGAGGGTGGAGTGAGAGAGGGGTGGGGGGGGGGGTAAGATAGAGGGAAAGACACATTCGCCTTGGCCATGGAAGTATTTCGATTAAATTTCTGGCACGGCCGCGACGAGGCTTATCGGTCGAGTGGTTGCCAGACGCGGGGGCAGGGCAGGAGGAGTACAAGGACGAGGCACCAGGGTACTCAGCCACTCGTGTAGTCAAGTAGTAGTCGCAGCAGTGAAGTCAGGCTGTGGGCTGCTGTGCGTGGGGACAAAGGGACATTTGGTTTTATTCTCGCGCCGCGTCGCACGCAGCCGAATTAACTTGCGGCCTCATTTATTGCATTCCGAAAATGATTTCGTATAATTTTGCCGTTAACGCGTAAAATTTTAATGCGCTGGCAGTGCCTCCCACTCTCTCTCTCTCTCTCTCTCTCTCTCTCTTTCTGTCTCTCTCTCTCTCTCTTTCTGTCTCTCTCTCTCTCTGTCTCTGTCTCTGCCACTGCTCATTTGTCGCTCCATTTTAATTTTAGTTGCGGCATTAGCCAGTTAATTACTAAGCTGAAATCAATGCCAGGCGGTGGAGAGGGGGATAGAAGGAGAAAAAAAAAGAGGAAGAGAAAGAGAGAGGAGGCAGGAAGAAAGAGAGAGAGGGAGAGTAAATGGAAGAGGGATGCGCAATCATTTATCTTGCAACTCAAGCAGACACTCGAAATATGCCAGAGGTAATCAAATTTATTGCCAGTTTTACATATGCCGCAGGCAGGTCTATCTTACCTCATGCCCCTTTACCCGCCTACCCTCTCCCCATCCCTTTCTCTATACCGTCCTCGCCCCCTTGCCTTAGTAGCCCTGCATAATTTGCGACAGCCTCCTCTGTATATCAACGATTTCTCCAGGCGAACTCTGCAAGACAGAGAGACCAGAGGGACTGTGAAGGGGAGCGAGAAAGAGGCACATAGCAACCTCTTTATGTATAAGTGTGTGTGTGTGTGTGTGGCATGGTGTGTCACGGCACTTAATGGGCCAATTAATTGCAATTAGCCGCAACATGCTGACGCTTTCTTTCATGCTTATCGAATTGATCAACGTTGCATGCAACGTTGTGTTGTCGCGCGCAGTGTTTTGTTTTTGCCACATAATTACAACTGATAGTTGCCACTTGCTGCCTGCCACCTGCCACTTGCCACTTGCCACTTGCCACTTGCCACTTGCCTTGCCTGGCACATGCACTCGTTAATGGCTTTTTAGTGTCGTCTCACGGCCAAACTGGTCTTCGATTATGGCCGAGAGTGCGAGTGGCAAGCAGAGGGGGGAGGGGGCAGTTGCATGTAGCACGTAGTCGGTTAATGGCATTCATTAATAAAGCCAGGATCGGAACAATCGCCGCATGCCACACGTTGCGCAACTTCATGCGGTCACAGGCGCGTGGCACAACCCAATCCAATCACATACGCCGCGTAGGCTGCCACATACGAGCTCGCTTAAAGCGCAGAGTCCACATTAAAATGAGCTCTACGTGATGCGATTTGCCCACTTTATTGCCAAAAAAAAGGGAGCCAAAGAGAAGGACAACAACAACAACAACAACAACAACAAGAAGAGCAGCAGCAGTTTCTACTGCGTACTTCGTATGCGAAAATTGCCCCCAAAATAATACGAAGTTAACAAATTGCCCCGACGAAGGTCGGGCACGAAATTGGCCCGTTTACGATGCCTAGTCTCAGTCAATATTTATATACATACATACATATATATATATATATTTTGGGGGTATTTGCACACAAATAATATTTAATAAACATTCATTTGCATGAGCAAAGTAGATATTATGCTGGAATTGCCATCAAATGGAAAATATGATGGAGCTGGGCAATTTGAATGTCGATTGTGAACCTCCTCTAGCATTGAGTGTGATATAAATGTGATTATAAATGATATAGAAATATAAACATTTATATTATGTATACGGTGTATATATATAATATATGTAAGCTGACTGCTCTAAGGAGTGTTTTAAATACCAGAAAGTGCTACCAGAAGAAGGGTTTATCAAGTTTAAAGCTTGCTTGATATTAAAGATTGGAAAAGGTTCTGTGAGATCAAACACGAAAGCTAAATTAAACTGTGCTCAACTATGATATACACGCTACTTAAATGACCAAAACTATTTCTTATATATATGTACATAACTTCACTGTTTAGCGTATTTTTTTTTGCATACTTTAGGGAGCCAATTCAAGAGGGAATTCGATTAACAATTTCTTAAATAATTTCCATTTTAATGATGCGATCGCAATCAAATTTGCAGAATTTATTTGGACATTGATAGTTAAAGTGTTTACACAAAATGAATTGTCCTGCATTAAAATTGCACTAGGAATTCGGCTTTTATCGATTTACGGAGGCGTAAGAAGGCGTGGCAGAAATGTAAAACAAGCTTGATCAGCTTGCAATAATGACACATGTTTACATCAAATTTGGTAGCTCTGGCTATTATAATATTTGAGATATAGATGTTCATACGGACAAACAGACTGATGGACATGTCTATATAGACTCTGTTTGTTGATGCTAATAAAGAATATCTATAGTTTCGGTGGTCGGCCACGCCTCCTACTGCTGATACATACATTTAAAATTAAGCACATAGTTGTAATACCCTTCCACCCCATAGGAAGCGTGTATAAAAACAGATAAGAATATCGGAAACCAAAAAAAAGTACCTCAAATTGATTCTAAATTTCAGAAAAGGCAACAATCAAATGAACATTATTATCATATTAGAAATACCAGTAATATAATAGCGAAACAACAGTGAAGAAGACAATTGCAATCAGAGAACTCACGCTGCTTAATATGCTTACTTCGATTAGCTTCTGTCTATATGCAAATCGAATTCGGGGGGGACATTTGCTGTGACCAAATGCAGCTGATTGGTTTACAGACTCGCAGCTAGTTAATTCTCTTGGCTTATCTAATAGCAGCGACATTAGATGATGATATAAGCACCACAGCATGGGATTGAATGGGCGATTGTAATTGTATGATTATGTCGCCCTTTGGGCAGCACCCTATCGAACCGTACCGAACTGAACCGGACCATGGTGAAGCCGCAAATTAGGCAAGGTTTATGTTTGGATGGTGGGGAGGGGGCTAACGCGATTGCCTTTGGGACAGGTCGTCGGATCATTATAGACAATTACTTATGGACCAGAAATGTAAACGGCGCAGGCTGCGGCGCCTGTGCCTTGTGCCCCGTGCCCCGTGCCCCGTGCCCCGTGCCCCGTGCCCCGTGCTGCATATTAAAGGACAATCAAGCCGAGCGAGCGAACGGCCGATGTGGCACGTGCTCGGCCTGAACTCGGACTGCAATAACATTGTTGATGGTATGCTAAGATGGGTTAAGAGTAGGAGGGTAGTTGGGTAGGGTGTGTTGCGGCAACGAAGGTAAGCTGTAACTAAATAATTCATGGCATGCTTAAGGCACATTTCCAGCTGTCGACACCCCGAACTCTTCCTCGGCCCAAGGAGCAAGTTTAGTTTATTGATGTGCCAAAAACTTATTCCTCATACTTGTCGAGCACGTGGCAGCCCCAGGGCCAACAGGGTGCGGCAGTGGCAAGAGGGTGTCTCTGTTCCTTATAGTACTTCTCCTCACTTTACCAACTACTCGAACGAACCAATACAGCCCCGATATGAAGCATGTTCGAGCTGCTGCTCTATTACCACATCACCTCGTTTTACATGCCAGCAAACAATCGAGAGAAGAGGAACAAGTGTGTGTCAGTATGTGGGAGTGTGTGTGTAAGTGAGTATTAGTTCATAAATCTACATAGATATATCGTATTATGCAAATATCGCCTGACTTTTAATGGGTGCCAACTTATTGGTGCCTCGAGCTGCTGCAGTTCCTGCTTTTGCAATAGTTGCGGTAGTTGCCAGCGAAACTTGTGTCGTATACCCTGTAGATGTGTGACAGAGAAGTATGATGAATGAAGGTACTGGCAAAAAATATAAATGCAACTTTAGCTGTAAGTAAAATGTGAGTAAAGACGGAGAGAAAGGGAGAAAGTGGAAAGAGATCACCTGGCATAAGTGCCAAACAAACTTAACAGAGCAATTATTGTCACTTACTGTCAGCTTGATTTACAGAGTATATAGCACTTCTAACTTCAAGGAGAACAAAGCCAAAAAACGCACTGAACAAGTTTTTTCATTTCTTTGGCTTGCACTTTTATTGATACCACAAAAAACAAAACAAAACAGAGATGGAAAACAGCAATACCATTATTTACGAGTACATCCCTTAAAGCATTCCATGCATACCATATATAGTACTCTATATATATATATGTATATATACATGTTTGTACGTACTGCGTATTTGTGTTTGTGGCCCGCCCACTTTTTTATTTGTTTGCTGTTCACGCCCAATATTTACACTCAGCGACAATCATCAAATTTGGCAAAAAACTTTTGAAATATTTGCTTACGGACCAGCAACAACAACAATAGCAACAGCAACAACAACAAGAACAACAACAATTTATTGGTAAATTTACCGTTGTGTTTTTCATGGCAAAATAATAAATGTTGATTAAATTAATATGAGGTGGGGGGGGAGGTGGGTTCGTGTCTCTGTTGTAAGCCAAATGGATTTAATTGACAACACGGCAACGAGAGAATTCCGAGTTGGCATTCACATTGAGAACATATTTACACCCTTGCAAAGGGTATATGCGTTACGGACAGCAGTATGCAATGCAGCTCAAAAGATATCTTCCATCCCATAAAGTATATACTATATATAAATGTCAACTATAACTAACTATTTTACCTTGTATAGAAACAATCGGTATTAATAAAAGCTAAAATCTGCAAGGGTATAAAATCTTCGACTTGTCGTTTCTAGCCTTTCATTCTGGTGTTGTTTAAAAGTTGATAATATAATTGGACGACAACTAGCGGGACCTGATCCTGTTAGAAAGGGAGGGAGGTGGCATGGAGGTGTCACCTTGAGCACAGCTCGGAGTTCTCACGCGCTATGCTTATCTTCAATGCGGAAAAGTCACAAGCGCATCCGAAGTAGAAAAATAAGTGAAAGGAAGAACTGAATAGAAAATCCACCTAGCGGGGTAGGGGCACAACGACAGAAGGCAGGCATCAGTGCGGGGTGAGGGTGCGGGGGTGCCAAGTGCTGGCTGTGGCAGGTGTTGGCTTAAGCCAGCGGGGCTAAAACTGTTGCTAACGTCAAACCAAAGCAAAGCCACATATTGGTTGAACAAATTTAATTGGCAGCAGCAACAGTGGCAATAACAGCAGAGAGAGAGAGAGAGAAGGGGTGGAGGGGGGTAGGGAATATGGAAAGGGGAAGAGGATGCTACAGCAGTGACAGCAGCAACAATGACAACGAAACGTTAATGCAGGTTTAACTGCCGCCACGGCTGGCTGACTCTAAGCTCGGCAATGTCATTGCCACATACACACTCACACCCAAGCACAGCTAAGCCAAACCCACACACACACACACAGACACACACATACATACACACAATCTCCTACCTTGGCACATTCATGAAATTGAATTGAGTTGCAAGTCGAAGTCACAGTCGTAGTTGGAGTTGAAGTTCGAAGTTAAGCACCTGCATGGGCTCCATTTTGGGAGGTGTGTGTGTGTGTGTGTGTCAGGTATTTAAATGGTACTTTATGCTTTCCATCTCCTTCTCTCTTGCAGCCTGCTCCGCTGGACCACACGAGAAGCGCCTTCTGCACGCCCTGCTGGATAACTACAACAGTCTGGAGCGTCCCGTGGTCAATGAATCCGATCCGCTGCAGCTGAGCTTTGGCCTGACCCTAATGCAGATTATCGATGTGGTAAGTCGCATACTTTATAGAGATTGGGAGGGATAATCAACTGAGAGTATATGTTGTTCCGAGCTTGCTTAGGTTCCTAACTTGCTTAGGTTCCCAACTGCCCTAGGTTCCCAACTATCTTAGGTCCCTAACTGCCTTATATTCCTAACCTAAGCAAGTTCCTTACTTCCTTAGGTTTCTATGTTCCTAAGGTTCCTAACTACCTTAGTTTAATAACTTCCTTAGCTTCCTAACTGCCTTAGGTTCCCAACTACCTTAGCTCCCTAACTCCCTTAGATTCCTAACTTGCTTAGATGCCTTAGCACTCTCTATCTCTAGACACTGCAAACTAATCATCTGGTATCCTTAAGTTATCCCCTTTCTTACGAGCTTGCCAATATAGGGTATCTGTTTGCCCACACATTACATTAACTAGTTGAACTTTATCAATCATTTGCCAATTGAAAACTAAAAACTCTGCGGTTCTATGCACCACTTCCCTTGGCAACTTTCCCCTTCCTGAAGAGAGAGTTCTGTGAAGCGTAACGATGGCAGGCTTAAAGCCAAATCGACAATGCCTGCCAATGTGGAGAGGGAGGTAGCACAAGAGCAGAGAGAGGGAGATGGGTACAGCTTCTGCACTGCTCTGCTCTCATACATAATCTACGTCAGCGGCAAGTTGGCACTTCTGGCTAATGGCCACAATGTGCACTCATCGCATCATTTCGTGTTGTCTTCCACGCGTCGCTGGAGGTTTTTGGATTTTGGCATCTCTGGCGCATAATGTCGTACATCGAGCTGCCAGAAGGGACATACATAAATACGCACACACACATACACATACACACACACACATACTCACACACACATACTCACTCGCACACTTCATTCGCACACAGACTCATTTAGTCTGGGCAGAAATTGGTATCGTGCCATCAGTTGGCAAATGTTTGCCCGACCAGTTGAGCAGCTGAGCTCAGCTTTTAGCTTTAAATGGTTCCGAAGCAAAACATGTCCAACCTGTAATGAGAGTTACGAAAGATGCTCAATACGCAGATACTCTGTAAATGCAGTGAGACTGTCTGTTAATGCGTGGAGACAGTCTTCAAAATGCGTTCAAGAAATGAAAGTTTCTTGAATTAAATTTGAATTTAAATAGAATTGTCAGCGCTATAACTTGGAATTAGCCAAGGTAATCGACTATGTAATACCCTGTATTCATATGCATGTATGTTTAACGCCAATATATATCAAAATTTTCCTAGTTTCACTTGTCTTAAGAAACTAATGAAGCAAACCAAAATCGACTCGAAAACACCTTGTCACTGTGAAGTTGTGAATTCGTTGGCTTGTCATATGAATAGTCCCAATAAAACGAAGTAACGTACGACTACAGAATACCCTGTAAGAAGTGTGTACATTCGCTAACCGAGCAGCAACTTTAACAAGGTATTCTTAATTACTTTAGTTTTTTCATCATCTCTGAGACTTCAAGTTGTGCAAATGGTTGGGAAGGCGGTTTATATTCACAGTGGGTCACCCTAACACTCTCTCTCTCCCCCTTTCCACCACTCCCTCTCCTCATCTCTTTCACACCCCCTCTCAAGTTGCTGACAAAAGGCTGAACTAACTGAGCGATCGTTTTGCACGGCAAAATGAAAAATGAAAATGCAAATAAAAGTTGCGGCTGACAATGAAACGATGTTAATGGTGTTCGCGACTATGTTGATGAGGATGATGATGATGAGGATGATGATGATGACGATGAGCAGGGAAAGGAG
The DNA here is from genome assembly GCA_018904025.1 of Zaprionus vittiger. Classification (NCBI taxonomy): domain Eukaryota; kingdom Metazoa; phylum Arthropoda; class Insecta; order Diptera; family Drosophilidae; genus Zaprionus; species Zaprionus vittiger. The sequence continues at coordinate 10,479,574 of JAEIFQ010001044.1, read as the reverse complement.
CAGACGAAAGTGGAGAAGCAGGAGCTGGTAACGATGGCACTAAAGATGAACTCTTGGAAGGCGTTGGCCTGTGCCAGTCTGTGGTCACAGGGCCATGCAAAGGAGCAGCTCCTGCAGTCTCCCAATCTCTCACTCTCTCTTTCTCCATCTCTCTCCCTCTTTCTCTCACTCTCTGCATATCTGAGCCTATTGCCATCTCTGTCTAGCTGTCTATTTGTGGAGTGTAGAAAGTTTGTTTAACCGCATCAGTAGAATGCAAACAATGACAAAGCGGCCGTAATTGGATGAAACGGAAATGAGGTAGAAGGAAGCGGACAGGCGAAGCTGCAGCTGCTCATTGTACCTGGCATAGTGAGCTGCGAAGTGCGCTAATTAAAAATCCCGTTGCCCGCAAAACAGCTGCACACACACACAGAGAGAGAACACACACTGTTACACCCGCATGCAGTGAGCGCTGTTTGCCAACAGTTTTTGATTACAAAGCGATGAGTGGAGCGCGGCAAATGGCAGACGAAGGCGAAGTAAGAGAGGTAGAAGGCAGGGGGGAAGAAAGGCTGTAGCGAAAACTACTTGTGATTTGAATAAGACTCGCGATTCGCAGCTCAAAGAGAAGTGGAAAAAAGCAACGGTAGAGAAATCAGATAGAGCAACAGGCGAAAAGAAATGAAGGAAATGATGGAGAAAACAAATACTACAATGCAATTTGCACGGCAGCGAATGACCAAGAGGGGGAAATAAGGGGAAGAGAGGAAAATGGAGTGCAATACGATTAATTAAAAAAGCAAGATATCATGCAATTATAAGATGGTTACAGTGTGTAACGGGGAGTGACAATTAACGAGCTACTGCATCGAGTGACGCGTATTGGAAAAGCAATAGATTGAGTTGCGAAACTAGTTTAGCTTCACTTGCAAAGCAAGGAGTGAGTAAAGAAACAAATGTTGGGCGAACAGTGTCAGAGTTGAACTAACGAGTAATAAGTAGCGAGTAAAAAATGATCAAGTAGGAAGCAACGAGTAATGCGAGCCTAGTGACGAGTAATCAGAGACGAATAATGAGCGACGAGTAATTAGAGACGAGTAAAGACTGACGAGTAACGAGTGAAGAGTAATGAGTGACGAGTAAAGAGTGACAAGTAACGAGTGACGAGTAATGAGAGACGAGTAAAGACTGACGAGTAACGAGTGACGAGTAAAGAGTGACGAGTAAAGAGTGACGAGTAAAGAGTGACAAGTAACGAGTGACGAGTAATGAGAGACGAGTAAAGACAAACGAGTGACAAGTGACGTGTAACGAGTGACGAGTGACAAGGGACTAGTGTTCAGTGATGAGTAACGAGTGACGAGTGCTACGGGACGAATGTGAAATCACACTGAGTAACTAAAAATAAGTGAAAGAATACAAAACAACTCTCAGTTGTGACAAGAACCAAGGAGCGAATATGCCAAACTAAGGTTAAAATTGTATTGCAGCTTTAAGAAAACTGCAAGAAACCAATGAAAGAGAAACATTACCTAAAAAGACTTGCCGATTGGCGTAAATATATCTGTTTTTGCATATAGAAATGTACGTTCTTATGTAAGATATGTAAATATATAATTATAGGTGAAGTTGCGTAGCATTGAAAGATAACGTTTGATTCTTTTACGCGCCTCGTGTCATTAATGACTCGCACTTTAAATTAACGAGAGAAGCGAACGAGCTAGTCGATTAGAGAAAGAAACCTGCACAGCTAGCCAAGGCTGCTAATTAAGTTTGAGACTGAGAGGTAGTTCGCCCTGATCTGCAAGAGCAAATCTCAAACCGAGACCAAACCGAACTGGCAGCCAATTCAGGCGCCAGTTAATGAGAAGTCGTGGCTAACTCCAACTACACTTGACAGTAATAGTAATGTGCGATGTCTGGGGACAGGGCATGTATAGAAAAGGCAGAGGGGCAGGTCTCGCAGAGGGGGGTGGGAGGGGAATGATGTTCCCAAATGGAATCTAGTATCGAGCAGGGCTTAAAATTTGCCACTAATAAAAGCATCGCATTGTTTGACAATTTGCCATGCCAGACTTTTGGGAATGCCAGTCTCTCTCTCTGTCTCTCTTTCTCTTTCTGTCTCTCTCTGCTTGTTTTACTGTACAGTGCACTAGTAAATTACAAACATAAATCACTTGATAAGTGACGTCAGCGCTGGCTGCCTGCTCCTTTGCCTGCCCTGGCCGTGCTCCTGCCCCTGGGGGCAACCAGTTCGCTCAGCCTGTCGAGGATGCTGGAGCTTATCAGCTAAACAGCAATCAGGTCAGCAGAAACAGCAGCAGCGGCAGCAGTAGGGGCGTGGCACGTATGTGTGTGTGTGTGTGTGTGTGTGGGCGTGTGCAGTTGCACATCTTTTTGTGAAGTTCAGTCGAACATAAATTTCTTTAGAATTGTCAATGGCAGCAGCTGCAACGCCTTAAGCCGCCCCAGGCCAAAAGCCCTTCAGGTCTACAGCCTGTGTGTGTCTGTGTGTGTCTGTGTGTATAAACTATTGCTACATACTTGCCACACACACACACACACAGAAACACACTCATTTGTGCAGCACTTTTGTTGCACTTTGCACTTGGCATTTAATGGATGCGGCATTGTGCGACAGAGCACGCTGCGTATGAGTGATTTTTATGGCTCGCAAGTACGCATCAACAATATTTGTCACACTTGAGATGACTTCAGCTGAGCTTGTAAGTGCGTGGGCGTGGCAACAGCAGCAGCAGCGACGACGTCAGCAGCAGCTGATTGTTTAATGACATCATTCGCTGCAAATTATTTAGCTGCCGAGTTCATGGCTGCCTGCCCCCCTCCAGCTGCTGCGCTCTTGCGCTTTTGCTGCCATAAACCCCTCCAGCTCAACCCCTTTGCGCCTTCACATTTTATTACACTTGCCTGGCCCCCCAAGTGAGACCTTTTTTATATGTTTTCCCTACACTTTTCCTACACTTTTCTTTTGCTCTCAGCGCGCACAAAAGAAATTCTCGAATTCTTTGCGCAACTTTTCGACTTCTGGCGCGCCTTAACCCAACTCTCGTTGCCTCTATTCAGCTGTCCGTCTCACTCTACCTCTGCTCTGTCTCTTTTCCTCTCTCTGTCTCTTTATCTCACTGTCTGTCTGCCCGTTAAGTCATATCTGTGTGCGTGGTGTCGACACCTGAAAATCGTTCGGCGTCGCTTTTAAAATAATTTTTATGATGCTTTCTCTGTGCTACGTGCCGCACACGCAATTTGTCTACATTTGCGACCCCTGCCCCTTGCTCTCGTCCCCCATTGCCCCATTGCCCCTTGTAGAGGCAACACCTGCTGGCTGTGGCGGCTTTGCTTGCCTTATGCCACAAATCCAGGCTAGAGATGGAAGTCCATAAGACAGAAAAAAACCAAAATATTTGTTTCCGTTTCCGCTGTCTTCCCTCCCCCCCCTTTTGTATCGACTGCCATTTAAGCGATTTCTTTATTTTTATAGGGTTACCATACTTTATATTATATATGGTACATCTGCATATGACATGGGATAACAGCGCTGCTTGCCGCCCCCTTGCTGCTGCTTTATATTTTAGTTTCGTACTATCATCGGTCTTCTTCTCGAAGAAGGGTATCTCACAGTCGTGCGCCTTTGACTATGGGCTTCCTTCGGTTAAGCATTTATAATTATGACGATTTTATTATCATCTGTGACGATCTATATTTATTTTACTTTTCTGATCTGATTGGGGTTTGTCTCTACTCCAATCCTTTGTAATAGTTTTATTTCATTCTCAGAATAAACTTTAAATAAATAGAATAATTTTAAAGCATCTCACAGAAAGTTACTGAACACATTCATAGCTTGAATGATTTGTATGCAGTATATTAGACTTCTTTACACACTAACACTACAATGAGATAAGTACATATTAAGTACGTTAGATAACATATTGAGAGCATTTCTCAGACATGTACAGAGTTGCACATTGTATCAGCCGAAGGAGGCAAAGTCGTCAAGTAGCTGTCTGCAAGTATCGCACTTTGGCTTTAATTGCCAGCATACCAGTTAAAGCTATGCCTCAATCCCTCTCTCTCCCTTTCTCTCTCTGGCCCTCTCTCTCACTCTCCAACTGTGTGCAGGACATAAACAACAATTTAATGCGAGCGCATTTCTAATTGACAATTAACGTGACGTGTCTGTCGTTTCATAACAAATGACCGGCCCAACAATATGGCCACTAATACAAGTGTATACGACTAGCTAGCCTACGCCCACACCTACGCCTATGCCCAACTATTCGCAACGCCCACAAGATGTGAAGAGCGTGGCAGATGGGCAGTGAGAGGGAGGGAGAGAGGGAAAGAGAGGGGGGCACATGAGCACAGCTGTTGCGGTTGCAGACAACGTGTAGCTATGAGATTGTCAAGGCATGTGAGTGTGTGTATGGCTGTATGTGTGTGCATGTATGTGCATGTATGTACATGTATGTGCATGTATGTGTGTGCGACAGTGTTTGATTGTGCGGCCATTGTGCATGATTGTAATGTAAATGTGCATTGGCAACTGCACTGTGTAAGCAGCAGATTGAAGAGAGCAAGTGGAGGGGGAGCTAGAGAGGAGGGGAGCAAAGAGACAGAGTGAGGAGGTAGAGGGGTCCATGGTCTATGCGGTACAGTCTTCGGTTTACGGTCTGCACGGGGTCCAACCCCGGCGAATGTCGTAAATTGTGCCAAGTTGAGACTGTCAACGGTTGACACTTTATGTGACAAAATAGAAGCGTTTATGTTTAGTAAAACTAATGTTTGTTCTTCCATAACTGCCCGTGTGTGCTAGTGTCTGTGTGTGTGTGTGTGCTTGTGTGGGCACTGCTGCTGCACATGCTCGCAATGCGTGTAATTGTTCCAGCACACACAGTTATTCAGCTGGCAGCACACATACAGACACACACTTCCACACACAGACACACACACATACCCACAGACAGCCTGGCAGCACACATACACATACTGGCACACACAATATCTGACTTTGAGTGACAATTTAAAGTAATTGTTCACTCCGCAAAGATAACTCGCAATGCTTTGCCGCAAGCTGAGCATGAAAGCGCAACTGCCGAGTGCCGTGTGGGAGTACACTGAAAGAAAAGCAGAAATAAGTAGCTTTCCTTAACTAGTTGTATATAATAGTGCAGCACTGAATTTTATTGTCTGCATGCATTGCAAGCTGTAGGAACTCAATCGTTAAACATATCAAACTTTTTTATGAAGAAAATCTTTATTTTTGACTGACTGTTTCTTTAAAAGCTATAGAATATAGTTGTTCGATTTTAATGAAATGCAATAAGTCTAATTCGATTACTTTAAAGCTGCAATTCGTACTGATGCTGAGTCAGAATATATAGCTTATATATAATATATAGCTTATCGGATGTGTCTTCTAAGTACATCGCAAACTCTTGGAAAAAATGAATATACCCTCTGCAAGGGTGTAAAGATTGACTGACGTATGTTTGCTGAGTGTGTTGTGCAACTCATGTTTGCAGATCAGCTCAATGCAGATCTTACCTAATGATTAACCTGTCTCTGCTCTCAGTGTAGTCTTGCTTACTTGTAGTCTTGCTTACATATCGTACTGTGTCTGCGTTCTTTATTCAAATTGACAGAACTCTCTTGTTTTGTGGCTTTGCTTATTCTTTAACGCGATAGTTTGAAGCAATCTAATGGACTCGGCAAGCCGATTAGGCTAATAGAAACGCTTTTAATTCGGCTTATTATATAAAGATGTGTTGGGTAAACCTTTTCAACTCGTTAAACACGAAAAAGGCAAATAATTGCAACATGTTTCCCACACAAAACATACTGTCAGCCAGCCCGTCAGTCAGTCAAATCCATTTGGAGCTGACACGCTGTGTTGTTTAAAAGCAACATGAATAATTCACGATAATCAGCGGGCGAGTCAGATGATAATCACAATGATTTCACGGAGACCAGAGATGGCGTAACAAGTGGAGGATGCGTCTCCTCTGCTTGCCTTCCTTTGCTTTCTCTTGCCTCCCTTTGCCTCCTCCTGCCTTGCGTTGTATAAATATTAAAATGATAACGAATTGTTGCCATGTCTCGTGTCTGTTGCTTCGAGCTGTTGTCTGTCCGTCTGTCCGCTTGTCTGGCTGTCCGCTGGTCTGGCCGTCCAGCTGTCCGCTTGGCATTTAATTGCCAGTTGGCTTGTGCCATATGAATTCATAATCGCGCCAGTTTTTCACTTGTTTTCGTTTTGTGGCCGCTGTGCGGTGCGGTGCGTGCGGTGTGTACGCCAAATGGCTGACATTTGTCGCCCACTCTCGCTCTCTCTCTCTGTATCTCTCTCTCACTCTGCGTGTGTGTGTGTGTGTGAGAGTGAGTGGGCTGGTCTACCATTAAAACAATTAAATATGAATGAAGGCACGTCGCTGAAATATGTTTCGCCAAGTGTCGAAAAACTTTGGCATATCAAATTACAACGCAGCAAACAAATAGCAAACACAAGCACGCAATGTGCCCCCCACCCCCTGCCAAGCCACGCCCTTTTGTTGCACACCCACTTCAAGTGGCAATGCGTAGGTTGTAGACGAGTCGAATCTGTTTGCCATATGCACTTGTCTGCTCTGTCTGCTAGGTTTGTCCTAGTGCTGTACTGCTCACACATTGTCTTGCTGTCACTCTTTCACTTACTTACCCTCCCCCCCCGACCCCCCGTCTTGCTAGACCCAAGCACAGTGGTCATTATTAAAGCACGCACGCAGCCGGCGCTGATAAGTATGCTACGCATTTTGTTGTCCAGTTCTACGCACTCACACACACCACACACACACACACACACACAAAGGTGGGTACCCGCTTGTGGATGCATGCCAGCTGGTCAGTTGTATATGATCTCGACCACGCCCCCCTTGCCGCCCATAAATTACGCAAATACCCGAGGAAGAAGAGAAATAAACCAACCGCAGGCTTCTTGGCCACTTCACTTGGCCATAAAACGACGAGCGACGCATTTGATTTAATAATTTTTGTGCACTCAGCTTGTGTGTACCCTGTACTTGAATGCTATAGGCAGTAGGGTGTATACTTGCTATATATTTATACCCCAATTCTGCCTCATTCTATTTCCTTTTCTTTGGCAACGGATGTAGAAACTGAATGTTGATATTACTTTACAGAGTATATTGCAGTCTATGCATCTCTTCAATATGCATAGGCAACTACTTATCAGTCAGCACTCGTACATTGAGCTTACGAGTGTGTGTGTGTGTGTATGTGTGCAGCTTATTAACAGCACTTTTGTTTCACATGTGCGCCAATTTCGTGTTCAATTTACGCCATTCTCTGTTGCTGTTGTTCACATCGTTGTTGTTCTTCTTGTTGTTGTTCTTCTTGTTGTTGTTTTTCTTATTGTTGCTGTTTTTCTTGTTGCTGCTATTGTTGTTGTTGTTGTCATAGCCAATTGCCAATGGGCGTGTTGTTTGTTTGTTTGCTTGTTTACTTAACTGACCGAGGCGAACAAAAAGTTAAAATCAACTCGATCAAGCTTTAATAGGAGTCGTTAAGAAGATACCACGTAAGCAGTTGCAAGAAATGTTTTTTATTATATGTTTGGCATATATTTATATATATATTGTAGATAATGCAGAACAGGGCTACCAGCTACCCTTCAAAAAAAAGATAGATTAACATGATAAAAACGAACACGAAGATAGAAAGCCAAAGATAAGACAGTCCTGATGTAAATAAAGGCATATATATTGTATATGATTTATGAATTATATATGTTATACATGTTGTAGATCTACCAAATATATGGTATATGATTTACCATATATGTCTAGAACATGTAGCATCTACCTGTTATGCCAAGCTGAAGAAAGGCTTCAATGAGCCCAGCAGTTTGTGTTGCTGACACTCCATTATCCCTCTCGCTCTCTCCGTATTTCTTGCACTCCACCTCTCTACCTTACTTTACAGGGCATGCAGCTGACGAGGCGTGTAGCGTATAAAGAGCTGGAAATATCATTAATTAATTATATGCCATTCGCATACACGCTTCAAAAGCCATTCGATTATTTTGTCATTTATTTAATGCCCGCAAAGGCAAAAAACTCTAATGAAAATGCCGCATGACAACAATGTGTTAAGGCAGCAGAGAAAGAGGGAAAGGGAGACAGAGAGTGACAGAGCGAGAGAGGGGGAAGAGCGAGTGACAGCGAGTAGCTGAATTCGTGCTGCAATTAAGGGCGAAACTCAAAACTCGCCTCAATTCGAAGTTTGTTTAGAAATTTATTTTGTTTGCCTGCGCTTTTCCATATTTGCTTTTCCACTGCCCTCACTCTCTCCCTCTCTTGCAGCCTCTCTCTTTCCCTTGCTGCCATCCTCTCTAATTACAAAAAAGTAGAAAAAACACTCAACGTCAAAGCTTAAAATGATATGCGAATTTCAAATTAAGCAAGCGACCAATTTTAATATCAAATGCAAACACTGGGAGGGGGGACGTGAGGGAATAGTAGAGGGTATAGTAGAGGGTATAGTGGCTGTTGCGGTTGCGTTCAGTTTGGCGATAGTGCAACGCCGCCGTGGTCAGTCAACGACATACCCCTGGCTCAAACCCATCCCCGATCATCATACGCCCTGTGCGCCCGCATGTGTGCGGTTTGTTCAGTGTTCTAATTAATTGTTGAGTTGCAGTCAGCCAAAGCACTGCCCACTCGCTATCACTCTTCCCCCATTTCTCTTTTTCTCTCTCTCTCACTCTCTCTCTTTCTCTGGCTCTTTGTCTATCTGCCTCTCTATCTTTGGCCACGCCTCGCTTTGTTTTGCGCTCATTTTAAATTGCATTTGACGCTAAACAAAATGCGGGCCACTTTACAAAATATTTATCACCAATGCCAACATGTACGTGCTACGAACTGCTGACCCCGCCACGCTGCTCCGCAACTCTACACTCTGCTCTTTCTCTCTCTTTCTTTCTCTTCTATTCTCTCGTCTGTTGAATTTTGCATGCATTAATTTTATGCAGTGCCACAAAACAAGCAACAAACTTTTACAATAGCCACACAAAACACACACATTCCAGCCCCCTCCCCCGTCCCCCTGCATACACACACACACCCCTCACACTCATGCTCCCTCTCTCTGTACACCTCTTTCCTCTACGCAGTTCTGTCTTTCGGCATTTCAGCGTTTTGCCCCCGAAAATGCATTTTCAGTTCCTACGAAAAACAATCATTTCTGCCAGTCGAGCATTCCGCTGCCACGCCTCCCGCTCTCCCTGCCCCTTCTCTGCCACTTATTGTTTTGTTTTTAGTTCGTTTCGCATTTTGAAAGTTTTTTTTTGATTTTTTTTGCCCAGTTTCCTCTATTTTTTGACAAATTTGCTCAACAATTTGAACTGCTAACTATGGAAATTTACAAAACATACACACAAAGACACACACACACACAGACACACAGACAGACAGTCTGTGCGTGCGTGTGGGAGCTTTTAATTTAGTGCATAATTGCGCAATCAATGTGGCCACATGGGGTTAAGGGTCGCCCAGGGTAAGGGGGATTCTGGCCAAATCCTTCGACACTCGCATTTGCATTTTGCAGTGGCGGCAAATAAATTAAATTAAATGCAATTCAATTAAAATAAATAAATAAGTCAGTTCGGCTTCTCTCGTTAATCGTCCTCGCTGGCCATGGCCGCCGTGTTTAATTAAATGTGTCCTCCCTCCCTCTAGCAAGGGGAGGGGGAGGTAGAGAGCAGGTGGCCACAATTCGAATGGATCAACTGATTCAAATGATTGAGCAAAAAACTATCGAACATTATGTCAGCGTCAGTGCACTCTGACCAGCCCCAACACCTCCCACAGCTCTCTCTTTTCCTCTTCCCCCCATCCAATTTTGCCACTGCCACCCTCTCTCTCGCTGCCTTCCTCTCACATTAGCCTTACCGCATTTAATTAGTTTTGTTCCTGCGAAGCCACTCGAAACGCAATTAAATGTAATAAAAATATTTTCAACTGCATTGCGCGTGCACTGCAACAAAAACCACACTGCAACATTAATTGAAACTGTTGTTGTTGCTTATCGTTATTAATAATATATGGCAAGTTAATATTTTCGAGTCTTCAATGGGGTAAGCAGAGGCAAAGACTTATTATGGTTATTGAATGTCAACTAAGAACAGTCGACTTCGAATTAAATAATTATTATTTAATATATAAATATAAACTAATAAATGACAAAAATATAAATAAATATAATATACAAATTAATTTAACAACAAATGAATTTGAAATGTTCAAGTTACAATAAACAATATTTAAAACTAAATTTAAAGTACGTAAAATGACAAATAAAAATAATGATACATTATACTATAAATGCAGCATGGAAAAGGGGCGACTGGCATAGAGTGGGGTGCTAGAGCTATTTATAATAAAATGCAAATGTGCTTAAATTAAAATAAGATTAAATAATTAAGAAATTTAGCAATTTGTTTGCAGCTCAAATTGAATAAAAAACGGTAGAAATTTGAACTTCTTTTTTTTATTGCAAGTCTGACTAATAATCATAGCATACTTTCAAGCAGCGCCTTAAAGAGAGAGTTACACTGCTTGCTGATTTGTTATTGCACTGCTTGCTGTGCTCAAGAAGTTGAATGAAATTACCCATTTGAAAACACGTATACGCAACGTTGTGTCGAAAATATCTAAAGAGCACAAAGTAAAATGTGCCAGAAATGTTCTTGTTGCAGTTAAAATTCAGTAGACATGCCTTATTAAATAAGACGAAAATTGTATTTTCCTCAATTTTCACAAATATGCAAGCTACAGTAAACTTTTTGCTTTAATTGAAAGGAAAGCTGACAAAGATTTGTCAATTTTGTACATTTCGCTTTGTTACATTTAGTTGGTCTAATCGAATTTAGTGACATGTTTGCAGTGCAGCATGGGGTGTGTGTGTGTGGGTGTGCGTGCCTGTGTATGGCAGTGTGTGCGTGTGCAGCACATACAATCCAAATAGGTGAGCAGCATAAACAAAGGAAGCTATTTTTAAATGAAGCAATGCTGACACACTCGCATTCAAAGACACGCGAGCAAACAAACGCCAACACACCCACACACACACACGCACAGTGGGACACAGACACGCATAAACACACTTACTTTCATTCAATTAACGTCGTCCAAAGCAGCTGAGCAAGCGAGCGAGTGCGACGCGAGTGAAAAAGCTTGCTAACTGTTTCCCCCACTCACCTTGCTACCCCTTGCCCCCTGCCCCTGCCCCTGCTTGCCCCCTTCCCTTTCCTCCTTCCCCTGCAACTCTTTGCTGCGTTGCTTGTGGCTTGGTTTGTTTGTTGTTTCTTTGGCTTCGACTGCTGCTGCTGCTGCTGTTGCCTCTGCTGCTGCTGCTGTTGCCTCTGCTGCTGCTGCTGTTGCCTCTGCTGCTGCTGCTGCTGCTGCTGTGTTTGCTGCTCTCGTGGTTTCTGCTCTTGTTGCTGCTTCTCTCTCCCTGCCCTTCTCTGCAGCCTTTCCTCGTGCTGTTGGTTCAACGTTATGCTGCTGCTGCTGCTGTTGCTCCACTTAGCGTACTTTTTTCGCATCGTCCCGTGTTTGCGCAGACAATTGTAAAACAAAGCAAACGGGCACGTGAGCTTAAAGCGATGCTCGTCGCTCGACTCTCGGCGCTCACGTTGAGCTCCTTAATTGTTTATAAACACACGCACACACACACACGCACACACACATACATAAGCAGACATGCATGCATATGTATGCACTCTCGCAGACCCGCTAGAACAATACTAATTTCTCTATTCTCTTTCGCCGCCGCTGTCCGTGAACAAAGCCGCGCCCTGTCGCCATCGTTGCCATTGCCTGTGATTTGCATTGTGGCCACAGCTTTGCCAGTTCATAGAATCACTCAGTGTGCGTGTGTATGTGTGTGTGTGTGTGTGTGTGTAAGTATGTGGCAAGTCGGACATTAAATCGCTGGCCATTTATCAGCGAGCAGTGCGCGGCAGCAGCGTCTGCCAATTGGCTTTAAAGCTGCCGCGCACAACTTTTCCAATAAGCAACTTTTATCGCCAGCTTGTGTTGCTATATCAGCTGTATACACACACATACAAACACACTCACACACACGCACATACAGCGGCATTAATAGGCAGCAAGAGAAAGAGGAATGTGGCAAGGGGAGGCTGTGAACTCGACCCAGTCAAGGTGAAGGCAAATGTCACACAACGGAAATGTGCAAGCAACACACCCACACACACTCTCTCACACACACACACCCACAGACGCACACACACGCACAGCAAATGGTTGCTTGCTCGTTTCGCTTTTAATTTCCTTTGAAGAAAACTTATCACCCAGCATGAAATGCCAAAGAAATGGCAATAAAAAAGTAAAAAAAAAGCAAAATAAAACGGAACTAGAAAGCAAGAAAGATGCACAGTGAGTGGGAGAGAGTGGGAGAGGGGGGGGTAAAAGAGAGCGCACAACTTTTACTTTAGCAGCAGCAATGTCAATGCCAACAACGACGCAGTCTGCTGCGTGTTGTGAGTTTGCGATTTAAAAACTGCATTTGATACTCGTGGCAATGGCAATGAATTTTCCCTGTGACCACCTTCCCTCCCCCCCTCCATCCACCTTTCTCTCTCTCTTTGTCTACTGCCCACGCTCGCCCACGCTTGCACGCTCTGTCACTCGCCTGTCCAATCCCCCTTCGCTTACGCCGCCCACTCTTACTGTGTGTGCGTGGCACGCGTTTCTACTTTTCTTTCTCATTCTTGGCTGAGCTACAAGGCCAACGGGGCCGTAACGTGACTTGACTAAGTCGAGGCTGCAAATCAGTTGCAGTTGCAGCTGCAGTTGCCTCATTGTGGCAACGGCAATGGGCATTATGTAAAATTTGTGGCAGCACACACAGTAACTAAAGAGAGAAGAATGTTTAAATAAGAGAAACTGGGTATATGAAAATCATTGCATACTTTTAAGCGGCGCGTTAAAAGGCAGCCAAGCTGGCGCAAGAAATTCACTCTGGGGACTTTGATATTTGAAAGCTTGTATAACTGCTGTTCGATCGGATTATAATTTGGTGTAGAGGTAGATATGGAAGTCAGCTAAGTATATGTCAAAATCAGAACGTGAGATCTGTGTGTTCATATAGATAGACAGGGAGACGGAGAGATGAACAGACAGGCAGACATGGCTCAATCGGCTTGGCTAGAGATCTTGAGAAAGATTGAATATATTATATATACTTTGTGGGGTCTGCCACGCCTTCTTCTGCCCGCAACACTTTTAATTGGCGTAGGGTATAAAAACCCATAAAAAATCTTATTCAGTTCAGAAAGTGGCAAAAATACTTGAAACTCCCCATAGTGCACTGCTTGCTGCATATCGATTGCACTGCTCGCTGTTCTCAGAGTGTTGTTAAAATAGAAAACAGATGAAAATACCAATTAAAAAGCAAAACATGCCTCAGTTATATGCGATGAAGTCACACACAAATTTGAAAATGCCTTTGCACTCACAAGATGAAAGTCAGCTTAGGCCTAATAACAAGCGTTGCCTACTTTTAAGCTGCATGCAAAAAGGGAGCTCAGGCAAATTTCAACAATACTTGTAGCACTTCTCTGCCTTTGTTGCCTCTGCAACTGCCTTCAACAGATCTCTGGAACATACATGAAGCACATTCGATTTATGCTTCCAGCAAAATGGTGAACAATTCCCAGACCTCTTGCTAGGCTGACCTAAAATACAAATCCTTTAAGAGTTCCATTGAAACGCATTTTCTATTTCTGGCACAGAATTTCTAAGGGGAAGTTTTCATTTCAAGTGAAAATTGTCAGTGAGCTAAAAGGCGGATCCATTACGTGCACCATTACGAGCTGTTGTTGCAACCTACGCATCAGCAGAACACAAAAGGGGAGCTTAGGTAATTCCCACAAGTCAATCCCCGCTCCCTCCCCCTTCTCCCAAATGGTGTTTCTATTTTAAGCAGCTTAATAACGAGAATACCTTTAAGAGTTGTCCAATTATGCCATGATAAGTCGAGGAGTATTAAAAGATTCTCTAGCAAATAATCGCACATTATTCAGAAACTATTCAACATCATTTTCATAACTTGATTTCAATTTGATATTTACCAGACCAGTTTTAATATTGCAAATAACTGAAGTTATCAGCATCAATTGAAGTAGTCGACGTATTATTATTTAAGTCTGTACCATAACATATAACTTATATAGGAACGATTAGAGTAGATAAGAACCTGCTAAGGCACAAAACTTTCGATATATCAAAGGTAGTTTTTCTTTTTGGGTTTTCTATGCTTTTTACACTGCTGACTGCAGCAGTCTAACTGTAATTACGATCAACTGATAATGTGATACACACAACATATACACACACACACACAATACATAGAAACTCACATACACATGCAATACATATAGCAAATCGGTCATCGGCTGACAAGAGGCAAAACAAATTCTGCACTGATTGTTAAGGCGAAAGGTGAAAATGTGAAAGAGAGTAGATGGAAGGGCTGCAGCAATGAGGGTTGGGGGAGATGGGGGCGTGGGCTCTGCACATGACAAATGACATCCATTTAGCCGGGGAAAAGAACAGCGCTGAGCACAACAATAAAAATGACAAGGCAGGCAGAAAAAATTGATTGATAATCATGGCACAATCAGAGACATAAACTCATAACCGACGAGCGACTATTAAACCTGGGGGACACGCACACGCGCACACATAATGCACACACAAACACACATGAGAGACACACACAAACAGACATGACACACACACAGAAAGAGAGAGAGAGGCAGTGAGAGAGAAAGAGAGGGGCAGCCCGCATACACAAGTATTATGTTGTAATGACAATTGTCAATGATTATTTTCATTCTGATAATGTTATTGTTGTTATTGCTGTTGCTGCTGTTACTGTTGTTGGTGTTGTTGTTGCTGCTGTAAGCGATAATATCCGCCCAATGTATCTTTAGGTTTAATGCGAACCAATCGAATCACTTTGAATTACTTTCAAATGGGGAGCAACAAATGACCTAAGTGGCCCGAAAAGTGTTGAGCATGAGAGAGAAAGAGACAGCAGTGACTATCAGTTACCCTGCAGATAAGTTAAGAAAGGAGAATGGAGTGATGGGGAGAGAGTGGGAGGGACAGAGAAAGAGAAAGGAGCGAATAGTAGTTACCCTGCAGAAAGAGAAAAGAAAAGAAGAAATCGTGAGGAAGAGAAAGTGAGAAATATAGTGTTTGCTTTATTCTATACGATATAGAATATATACTATACTTCAATATATCGTACTATTATATATATGTATTATATATACTACTATATACTATATACTATATACTTCTTCTAGCTGTCAGTCACATCCTGCCTAAACTACGCTCTGTTTGCAGGGCATCATTTAAAATCATTTCAAGCAACTTTTGTGCGAATGCTTTGAAAAGGAAATATCAACTCACACACACACAAACACTAGACTGCTGCCTGAATGCATTCAGAACAACAAGTGAATCATTCATGAATATAAAGAGTACACTTTTGGGTGTACTCACTTGCAGTGTGTGTATGTGAATGTATTGTTATTGAATTACTTCAATACTCATTCATTTGGTAGTGAGTAGAATGATTTTGAGTATAGCATAGGTGCCAGCTATAAGTGTCGGGTATATATATATGCAGTATAGTAGTAGTTTAAGTGACAGTCACAGTCACAGTAAAGTGAATGTGACAATATATATGTATACATTCATGCAGGTCACTAACACACACACACTCATACACACACAATGACAGGGTGCACTGGCAACTGCATTTCGATTCACCTCACTTCATCGCACCTCCTTCTGAGTCACCTTCCCCCTCTTCCCCTTTGCAAGCTCATCTAATTCAGTTGCCAATTTTCTTTGCCTTTGCGGTCATTTGCCGTGTGTGTGTGTGTGTGTGTGTGTATGTTAGTGTGTGTGCTATTAAGCGTAGCAAATGATAAGGGTTTTCTTCTTGGGGCCATGCTTTAAGGCAGGCACTGTATCTTTCTACAATTTACAACAAATCTTGCACAATTTCCTACTCCTGCCTTGAAGGGGCACACGAAGGAACAAGCGAGAGAAGGGGGACAACGGGACAACGGGACACAGCGCAGACTTCCGTCTTCAAACAGTTTTGTTGTCGCCGCTCTCATTGTTGTTGTTGCTTCTATTTGCTGCTGCTGCTGCTGTTGCTGGGTTTGATTTCCTGTTTTGAGGGTACAAGCGCTTTTAGTTTGCCATTTAACCGACCGCAAGCACACATTCGTCACCTAAACAGTCCCTGCCCCAGTCCCCTGCCTCGTCTCTCTCTCTAGCTCTCTCTGTCTCCCTCTCTCTCTGGCCAGTTTTGTCGATTTCTGTTGTTGCCACTTACAAATTGGCTTTTGGCCACAAAATGCCCTCGTTCTGTCGGCCGAGAGAAAAACCCTAATAAGCCAAAAGGTCAAACATTGTTACCGAAAACGTACGTAAAATGTATGCCAAAAATACGAGAATCCAACGGAATCAGCAACGAAGTGAGAAGGAGAGGGGGAGAAAGAGAGGGGTGGAGAGAGAGGGAGAGAGAGAGGGGTGTAGAGAAAGACACTGAGAGAATCCTGCAATTGGCCAGTTGCCTGTTTCGGTTTCGGTTTCGGATACGGATTTCCCACACAGCTCCACTCGTTTTTTTCTGGGCTCTGCTTTGGCCCGCGGCGCTTTAGAAGGCAAGAGCAAGGGTAGAAGGGGCTGAAGGGGCAGCAGGGTTTGCACAACTGGACCAAACAACTTTTGATGCGGGGCACGTGGCGGGCAACGGCGGCGGTGTCAAGCAAAAGCGTCACTACCGACGGATTCATTTTTAATTTATATGTTAATCATTGCGCTACATAAATATGCCAACAACAGTAACAACAACAACAACCAGAGCAGCAACAACAGTAAAAACAGTCACAGTAACAGCAACAACAGTAACAACAACAACTGTCAACAGTTTGAATATGAAAATGGCGTGTAAATACGAACGACGTTGCTTGGGCTAAATGAATAAGCCAAGCAAGAACGCCTCAAATGCAATTTAGCCAGCTCATTGTCTATTTTGATTTCCGTTCTTTAATGAGCAACAACAAACGAGCGCGTGGGCAACAGCAGCAGCAGCAGCAGCAGCAGCAACAGCAGCAGACAAGAAGTAGCAACTTCTGACAATAATGAGAACATCATTTCAGCTCAGGCTCAGGCTGTGGCTCTGGCACTGGCTCTGCCAATGACAGCTCCCTCTCTCGTTGCCCCTCTGCCTGCCTCTCTTTCTATTCCCGTCTTTAGATTTGCCACTCTGCATATACCGCCCTTGCTGTTGCCTTGTTTGTTCTGTGCCTTGAATGCGACCAACGGGGCGTATACATAACTCAATGATAATTCATTCAATTTGAAATATAAGTATTCATTAAGCAGCATTCGCATTATTCACACTCAAGCATCAAAAGCAATGAATATAGCACAATATATACACAAACATAGTATTTCTTTAGTATTTTTGTAGTATTTTTGTTGATATTTTGCCAGAAGCAGCGGAAAATTAAAGTCAGTTTTTTTAATAAATCTATAAATTTGTAAGGAACCTTCACTTCGATTGCCAAGCAAATTTGCTAAGCAAATTGTTTAAGTTCTATTTGTGGCATAAACTAATTCCATTTGCCATTGTTGCCAGGTGCCGCACTTGCAGAGGGGGGGCGGAGGGTGTGGCGGGTACAGCAATTTCTTTTGATTTGCCATCAAAATTTATTTGAATTGTCTGTTTATTGGTTTAGCTTGTGTGGCAAAGAGTAGAGGGAGAGGAAGGGAGGGAGAAGAAGGGAGGGAGAGGGGAAGTGAGAGTGGAAAAGAAAGTGAAGGTAAGAGAGAGGCAGAGAGAGAGAGAGAGAGAGAGAAGGAGAGAGTGAGCTGCTTTGTGTATTCAAATGCGACATCAAACAGCAATCTTATTCAATGTAGCGCATATTCTTCTTCGTCTTCTTCTGCTTCTTCTTGTTATTGTCTACAGTACTTAGCATTACTAATGTTCGCTCTCAATTTCTGTTTCATTTCAGGATGAAAAAAATCAGCTGCTCATCACAAATATATGGCTGAAATTGGTAAGTAAACGCGGCAGAAGAGTCTCAATATAGAAGAGACTGAATGGAGAAGGGAGATGGGAAGTGCTCTCTAAAGTCTTTAGCCAAACATGAAATAATAAGCAGCAGACAGGGAGAGAGAGAGAGTGGAAAAGAGAGAGAGAGAGGGAGACAGTAAGAGCAATAACAGAGAGCGAGAGAGAGGGAGAGAGTGAGAGAGAGAGGTAGACATGATTGTGGCTTTTGTGGCTGCACACATGAGTCTAAGCCCGTGAGAGATTTGTTGCCTTTGGGGCAATAAATTTGACTGGGCCTCAATTCACGCAGTGCAACAAATGAAATTGCCGCAATTTGTCAAAAAAACAAGCCAACAACAGAGAGAGAGAGAGGGAAAGAGATGAAGAGAGAGGGAGAGAGAAGGAGAGAGAGAGAGATGAGAAAAGGCAGACAGGGCTACCTCAAGTTGCCAAATAAGCTGAGGAACAGCGTTTAATGGCCACAAACAAGAAGATGCCGCCAGGCTTTCAGCTTTACCATGCCACTTGCTTGTGGCAACTGCTGCTGCTGCTGCTGCCTCTGCTGGAAAATCTGGCAGTCAACTTGCAACGTTTTCTTCATTTTCTTATTGCAGCAGCTGCAGAAATTGCAAAATAATTTGGCAAATTAAGCGATGGCCAAATTAGCCAGCATGCCCTGTTTGTCCGCAGCTTGCAACGTGCAACATGCCACATGCCAGCTGCAACTGGCGGCAACATTACAAACGGGGGCAAGGCTCGACTGATGTGTATCGTTTTTAATTGAAATGTCACGAGCAGCCGCCAAAAAGGCAGCAATGAATACCAAAAACACTCTTCAACCCACTTTGCCACAGCTCCTGTGGCACAGACACACACACAGACACACACACACAGAGTCACACACACATTGCAGGAGTCAGACACATTTCCAATCAATTATCCAAATTTGAAACATAATTAAAATTTTGCTCATGTTTGCAAGAAATTCTTTGCAATAAAAAGAGAGAGACAGAGAACATAGAACAGAGAGAGAGCGAGAGAGAGAGAGAGTAGGGCAGACATGCAGAGATAGCAAGAGCAAAGAAATATGAAAATTATTTATTTCATTTCATTTATTGTACTCATATCATTTTACTTATTTATTGACAGCTTCTGTTTCAATTCAATACAGAACAATTGAGAAAATAACAATATAGGAACTTTATAAGTCAAAGTTATTGCTTAGGGAGACAAACCTAAGAATATAAAAATATAAAATGAGATAATTCACATCATTCTAACCAGAGTGATGGCTATCAACTGAAAAAGAGGAAGAAAGGCAACCTTCGGAATGCCGAAAGTTTTATACTCTTGCAGGTTCATATCTTCTATGATTGTTATACATAATGATGCGGAATAACATAATATTGTGCATATTAATGTTGAATATGTCTCTAAGTTAAGTTATTTCTATAATCAGAACTAGTCTTCATATAAAAACCTTTCTTTCGTCCGATTATTCCTATGGCAACTATATGTTATAGTGGTCCGATTTTAATGAAATCTTATATGCTTAATATTTATAAAGAAAACGATCGATGTAGTAAATTTGGTTGCAATATCTTGACAAATAACAAAATGCGATAGTTTGTATGGCAGCTATACGATATATCGGTCTGATGCGGCTCGTTTCAACTTATTTACAACGTGCAGCAATGAGAAGCATGTGTGGCATGTTTCATCAAGATAGCTCCAAAACTGAGAGACAAGCTTGCGTTTTAACAGAGAGACAGACAGACAGACAGGCAGACGGACAGACGGGAGACGGGCAGACAGACGGACAGACAGACATACAGACAGATAGACATACCGACAGACAGACATGGCTAGTTCGACGCCCCTGTTGATACTGTGTCAGAATATAATATACATATACTTCATAGAGTCGGAGATGTCTCCTTGGCTGCGTTAGAAACTCCTGACCAAAATGAATATACGTTCTGCAAGGTTAAAAAGATTAGGCGCCGCACTAGAATCGTTTGTTTTCGAATGATAGATTCAAGAAGTTTATAGATTTATTGATAAGTTAGTGATCAATTAAATCATTGAAGCAAGCTAACAGAGTGCACAGAGTGCACATTGTTCGGCAAATGGATAGTCCGATGAGCCCATTAAAATGGCCAACTCAAGCGAACGATTAAGATCCTCAATCAAACTAATTCGATATTCTTTTGTCAGTCACGCGGGAAGGGGAGTGTGGGGAGGGGGAATGTCCATTTATAGAAATATGATTAATATGTGCAATAATAATAATTAAACTGTAATGGGAGAACCTGAGCTGAGGTAGGTAAAAATGGCTGGCAATTGCCACTTTCATTTGATTAATCGATGCGATCAAATGCAAACGTGAATGCTGCCACTCTATGCTCTCTTGCCACGCCTCTTTTTCCCTAAAGAGAAATCCGAATCGGATTCAGTATCGATGCGTTCTCGTTAATCGCCTTAAGTGTCGCAAAAGCAACAAATTTAATTACGATAAGCGGCGGATAGCAAAGACTACAACGACAACGACAACTAGTTGCCTTGAGCTACACACACACACTCATACTTTCAAACACAAATACACACACACACACAGTAACACGCTCAGCTCAGTTATCCATAAATGCGCACTTAACGATGATTGATGATTATGGCACCTCAACAAAGAGAAAGAGAGGGAGAGAGGCAGAGGGCACCTATGCTCAGACACGGAGAAGTATAGCAAAGCTGTGGAACTGTTTGGTCATGGCTAATTGATATGTGGCTTATTAATAACACGTCAAGGTGCCAAGGAGGGTCAAGGAGGAAATGAGAGGCAATAATGGGAAGGAGAGAAGAAGAGCAGGAGAGCAGAAACAGCAGCAGGCACAGAAAAGAAAGAGAGAGAGTAAGCGCCTAATAGGTTTTGATGCCATGAATAGTTCTATGTATACCATAAACAATGATAGATCTCCCTCATGACAACTGTACATACATATGTGAGATGAAAGTTGCAAGTTGGCAATGCCAAATATCCTACAACATTTTCTAATTGTTACATAACCTCTTTGTATCATAAATCTTTCGTGTTGAGCAAACAAAACAAACAGAGATAAGCAAAACAGAATGTCGTATGCGACTCTCGGGTACAATTTGGCAGTGTTAACTTTAATTTATGATCAGACAGAGAGAGAGAGAGGAAAGTCAAAAGGCGCTGCCACTTTCAGATTGCCAACTGAGCCACCCCTTGTCCGCACCAGGGGGTAGCCTGTAATTAATTAAGTCGAGCATCAACGACAACAATCTTTACTCGGCCCCATTGTCAACGGGAATGTTGTCGCCAAAGACAAAAGGCAAAAGCACGAAGCAGCTCAGCTTCCTTTCGTTTGTTCGTTCGTTTCTCATTGATGTTTGTTGTTTTAACATTTTCCATTTTTCCATTTTCCAGGAATGGAACGATATGAATCTACGCTGGAATTCCAGTGAGTTTGGTGGCGTACGCGATTTGCGCATCCCTCCGCATCGCTTGTGGAAACCGGACGTGCTCATGTATAACAGGTAAGTGATTATAACGACCCACACACACACACACACACAATGCCAACACACATTTCTCAAAACAATTTCCCCCACAATAACCTACCTTTCCCCTCATTTCCTCCCCCCTCTCTCCTTTACTTCCTGACTGTATCTGTGGGAAATTTGAACTGCAGTCGTCGTAATTACAATAAGTTATGATGCCAGACCCCCAAATGGCTCATATATCTGCACCTTTTGGCTCTTTCTGGCTTTTATGGCCAAGCAGCAGGAGGTAGGGGAGGAGGGAGGGGGGGGCAGAATTGAGAATGATGACAAGCTGTAAAAATGATTACAAGACGATAAACAAAAAGTTAATATCGCACATGAAGTGTGATGCGCTTAAGAAGGAAGCAGAAGGAAGGTTCTCCAGCACAACCTCCACAGATTGTCAGCTACTTATCGAAGGTGTCTCGAATGAGCAGCAGAAGAGTAAGGAAAGTGGAGGGGAAAAAAGGAAAAAGGGGCAAGGAAAGCAGTGTAAGATAGACAGCAGTGAGATAACTCAATTGAATTGCACTTTATGTGTGGGGTTCGGTTTCTTTCTTTCTTTTTTTTTGCCCTGTTTTTATGGCCCGACAATGCTTTATAATTTTGCAATAAAACCCTATGGTGACTTCGTGTTGTTGCTCTTGTTGTTGTCGGTCTGTCGTTGTTGTTGTTGTTGTTGGCTTTGTGGCTGCGGCTCTTTATTGCTTTATTCGTATAATTTTATTTGCATTTGCAACGTTTTGATAATAACGAAAATTGTGTTTATTTTCGAAAATCCTTTCAGGTTTATGAGCTACCATTTGTTTGCTTACGTTCCATACTATATTCATTTCATTTTGCCCCTTTTCCACACACTCCCTTCCCCACGCTCCCCCCCCTCACTCTCTCCCCTCTTGCTTTTTTGTGCTCTTTTTTTTTGGCTCGTTTTTGCTGTTATTTGTTATCAATTTTATTGAAATAGCATGAGCCTTTTGTCCGTTCCCGTGCACGGAATCCTGTTGTGTTTTGCATTTCATGTGGGTAAAACAAATACGAACCACAGAGCAGACACACACACACATAGACGCACAACATGGCCTTCGGCTAGATACTTTGTGGTGGTTTTTCTACCCTTTACATAACACCAAACGTATCTATTATGCTTTCAATCAAACGAGTTTGGTTTAATTGTAAAAAGAAAAACTAATTAAAATAACAAAAATAATCAGCGTGAAGACTGTTCACTGAACAACTTTGCCAACTTGCAGCAAAACTTTACACATTATCGCTGCACAAAAGAGAAAGAAGTAGTGGGACCTTGACGGAGTCACCACATTACTTAAGTACTCACAACTTATGTGCGAGAAATGAGGAGGCAGGAGCCGAGTGTACAATGATAGGGCCAGGCAGAAACACTATCAGAGAGTAGCTAAGATCAGAGAAGGCAAAGATCCACGGCTGGGAACAACAGTCTTAAGGCAATCGAAGTGCCTTTAAGTTTTAGGTTCAAGCAGTTTATGAAAATGACTAAGAACTCAATGAGAACAATCATAGGAATACTTGCAGATCTTTATAAGCTAAGAACACACCTTAGCCAACTTGGAATAAAGTAGAGCAAGGAACTATGCAGATACACACAGTATGTCCGGCATTGGCGTATAAAATAAGTCTGTCATTAGCACCTTCTCGCACAGTAAACGAGAGATGGTCGACCAGTCCAGGCAAACATAAGCTAAGATCAGCAAGGAGTACAATAGTTCTACAAGGTCGCAGCAGTTCTCCCCCAGCCAAAACAATATGTACAGAGGTCGATATTACTACAGACAGAGAGAGAGATTGGGAGTGGGAGTGACAAAGAAAGGTGCTGCTGTTGCTAATCGCGATGCTGGCATCTCTCTAATCTATTGTGATGCAGCTGTGCAGTCACTCTTTAAAATTGTGTAAGTGGCATTTTAGTTTATGGCAAATAAAGTGGGGACCCACCTCAGTGGCAACGTCTGTCCGCAGCTGGCAACGTAGTAAACGCACACATTTTAATGCGTATTTGGGCAAGTTTTATGACAAAGTAAATGACTTGCCCGAACAAAGGGAGCAGAAGCTGAAACTGGAGAAGGAGCCGAAGAAGGACAAGTGCAATTAAGAGGGGTGCTCTTAAAGGAACACATAATGCGAACAATAACAACAAGAACAAGAACAAGAGCAAGGAACCTGAGCAAGAACAATGCCGGCAAAAGGCTGTAAAAGCCACCAACGCACACCAACAACAACAACACTCTTTCTCTCTCTCGCGTCTATATAAATATAAGTATTTTATGATAGGCTACTTGCATGTGAGCAGCGCCAGCCACATCCATTCTCAGCTTTTTGTGTATTGTCGCCCTGTCCCTTCTCCGTCTCCTTTTCCTTCTTCTGGTCTTCCTCCTCGTCGCGTCGCTGAGATTTTGATGATGTGACTACAATAGAAGGCACGCCAGCATAATGAATCATAATTTTACTGTTGACATGACCAGAGCAAGACACTGGCGACAGACAGAGTGAGAGAGAGAGAGAGAGAGAGAGAGAAGGGGGAGGGGTAGGTGGAAGAGGGTGCAGAGCATTATGAAAAATAATAATGACAAAAGGCAAAACATTTCACAGCTGCGACATTTTGGTTGAGCACACTCTAGCTTGACTTTTTATTAAAGAAACATATGTCGAATGCTGCTGCAACAACAACAACACCAACAACAACAACAACAAGCTACAATCATAACAATAAGGAAGTGTTCATTCGCATGTCGAATTGAAGGCGAATAAAAATGTATGCCGAAAAGTATGCAATAGATTGGCCAAATATTTGTCAAATTGGGGATTCTAGTAGAAGGAAATCTACAAGATAACATTGTGTAGTTACTGCCAGCAGTTAGCTGCCTTTCCACTGATATACCCAACACAGCTGCTCAGCTTGCTGGGTATAATTAATAAATATTAAATTAGTTTGCTAGCGGTAAAAATTGAACCATAAGAAATGAGCGTAAGCAGCTCGAGCGGCGCATTGCCTATGGATTAATCATTAATCAGTGCCAACGCACACACACACACACACACACAAGCATCATAAGAATATGACGCAGATACGCCCACACACACACGCGCTTGGGGCGTTCTCGGTAACTCGCAGCGAGTGTTCACACGGCGCGCAGCTGCCAGTGCAGAAATGATTTATGCGCAAAAGTATGCTACATAAATTTCCATATGCGCCGTTGCGGCAATCCGACTGTAAAAAGAGGGACCTCCTATTAAATGCGTCAACGTGACCAACACGTAACCGTTTTAGTTTTCTAACACCCCCACACACATCCACAAAGACACACACACAAACCCACACAAATGCAATTACATGCACAGCGAATGTGCTTACATATGTAGACACACACACATGTACATATATTATTGTCTAGTTACCTTGGCCATTACTTACCAAGAAATGTGTTGCAACTTCACTTGCAGCGCCGACGAGGGCTTCGACGGCACCTATGCCACCAACGTGGTGGTGCGTAACAATGGCAGCTGCCTCTACGTGCCGCCCGGCATCTTCAAGTCCACGTGCAAAATCGACATCACCTGGTTCCCCTTCGACGATCAACGTTGCGAGATGAAGTTTGGCTCCTGGACCTACGATGGCT
This sequence comes from Zaprionus vittiger, assembly GCA_018904025.1. Classification (NCBI taxonomy): domain Eukaryota; kingdom Metazoa; phylum Arthropoda; class Insecta; order Diptera; family Drosophilidae; genus Zaprionus; species Zaprionus vittiger. The sequence goes on along the minus strand of JAEIFQ010001044.1, from coordinate 10,454,195 downwards.
TTCAGGTGAGTGCAGCAGCAGTAGCTGCAACAGCAGCGTATATCGTATATCCACATGGCACCAGTCGGCTGCCACATGGCAGATGCCACGTGCCGCTAACACGGCATTACCATATATCATATTCAACGTACGCCTGCAACTGGCACGTCATAAATAACAGTCCGAGTACTTGGCATGCCTCTTCCTCCTACTCTCTTCCCACTCTATGCCAGCTAAGCCGCGTCAGCTGCACCTCCACGCAGTTTGGCTCTTTGACCTATCCGTTTTTAATGGCGCAGCTGTCGAAGAGTTTCAAATTTAGCAACAAATTCATTAACATTTCGCATTAATTTGCTCGACTTAATGAAAAAGGCGTTCATAAAAACTGAGAGACGTGCCATGATGACTAGCTAAATACCCTCCAAATGACAAAAGGTCGAATATGTAGCATAGTCTCGAGGGCACTGCATAATTCACAGTAGTGGTGGAAGGAGTGCGATGAATTCGATATGTAGTGAGTTGATTTTTTTTTTAAATTCAAAGAAAAATCTATTTGAATCGAAATTTTGGGATACGAAAAAAAAAATATTTTTTGGCATGAAATTATAAAAAAAAAATACCTACTATATAACGAAGACCTCGAATACTGTTATTAAACAAGATATCAGCTCCTATTCTTTAGAAACAAATGCTTATCGGTCTTACTATCCCTTAAAAACAATAATTTTCTAACACTTATATTATTACTAATTTAGTAGTAGTCATTTAATGCAAATTGTTTGTTTTAATCGATTTTCAAAAACTAAATCGATTTGAGAACAATTTTACTTACAGCTTTAAGTCGCAGCACATAAAAGCATACAATGAATTATGAAATTGATTTATAAGCAACTCAGATTACTAATTTTAATAAGATTTGATATAATCCTGCTGCCACATAATAATATAACTCTATTGTTAGCTTCATATACTTATATACTAATATATTCGTAAATAATTATTTGAATTGTAATTCCCAAGCTGATTTAAATGAATCCTTGACTTTCTGCCGCTCTGATAATCCCCCTTTGGCCAGCAACGGTATCGCAAATCGTTGATTGTATTTGCATTAGTCTTTCAAATTGCTTTGTTTGCTGTTCAATATTTACGCATTCCATTGATGAAGCGGCAAATTAATTTAAATAAGTCGCCATCGAATCCAGCATCAAGATGTCGGCTCAGAAATTAATTACAGCCGCTTGATTTATTTTGCTATTTATTTCCGATAAGGTTCGGCATTAATTATGCCCGCTGCCCTCCATGCCATCATGCTTATTATACGATTAACCAATTAAATGTATCGCGATATCGCATTAAACATACATGTACACTCACACATACACATATGTGCATGTATGTATAGATGTAAGTGTATCACGATATCGAACTAGTTTGGCTTTATGACAAATTGTATTTACCGCCGCGCATGTTGTGTCAGGAAAAGTTACTTTGTAAGCATTCACTTTGTTGTCAAGTTAACCAAAGCCTCTCAACACACACACACACATACCTACACATATATGGGTGTTAATTAATGCAGTCAAAGGGAGTGAGGAACAAAAGAATAAGTTCATTTTTAGTTTTAAATAAAAAAAAAGAGAAAAAAAATAATATATGACAAAATAACTAACTAAACTTTTAATGGTTCTGTAAAGGAAAAGTAAATCAAAGCTTTATTTGACAAGTATGTATGCTTATAATATGTGTATGGCTTGGTCAAATAGTATAACAATAAAAGGAAGATAAAAGCTATTGTAATTTTTCTTTAATTGCCATATAAGAGAAAGAAAGAGAGAGAAAATCCTTTTAAATACATTAAACAAAGTCTATGCAAAGTTTTCGTACTTCACTTTGCTCACCTTTTCTACCTTCATCATTCTGCATCATTTAGTCAGTCTTTATCTGTCGTCAAATGACTTGGCAATGCAAATAAAGCTGTATTATAATAGATATACGAGCTTATTTAAAGCCCAATAGCTTTGAAATAATTGCATTGAATCAATTCGATTGTTTAATCAAATATTATTTAACCACACTAACAAGGAAGACATGAGTTATGGCTGCAGCGTTGCCATATTGTGAAATAATTACAGATAACGTGACAATAATAATTAATACGTTCTGGATTGGCTAAAGTCCTGCTCCTGCCAAGTGGGTAGAGACAGCAAAGGGTGCCACAAGGGGTCAGGTTACAAATCATAAACATATATTTTGACATTAATTCGAGTGAGAAATGCACACTGCAATTGCCAGTTGGACAGACAAACAACCTTATTCGGACCTGATTCGCTCCGATTCCCATTATAATTTGTGCAAATTAGCAGAGTATGTTAACACTAACTGTGCTGACTGCAGTTCAATTAGTGTATTTCCAAAGGAATGTCAAATGTGCACTCTGTTGACAAATTAACAAACATTTAAGCAGACAGTTCACTGAACAATTTCAACGACTACAACAGCCACAAGTCCTAGAGCCCTGCTAGATATACCCTGACCGAAGGGTGCCCAGAATTTGTTATAGATTCCACATGGAAATGTGATTAATAGCGAACAACATTAACGGATAGTTTAACTTAAGATTAGATGTTAATAAAGTTTTACAGAAGCCATTAGAAAGCTACTTGGAAACTCATGAGACTAATCGATGAATTTGTATTCAATGCAATTAATGTATAAATATTTGAATATATTTTTATACTCTTTCAGAGGGTATAATAAATTTGAACAGAGGTTTGCAAGATAAGCAGAGTTATTCAAAGTTAGACTGTTATCGACATATTATTATTTAATTCTGCACCATAATATATAACAAGTATAGAAACGATCGGAGGAGATTGGAACCTGCAAGGGTAAAGAAAACTCGGCATGCCAAAGGTAGTCTTTCTTTCTGATTTAACATATAATGTAATGAGTCCCTTCGCTTGTCTGTGCAACTGTTGTCATCCATGGCGTCGACTGCATCGATAATTGATGCTGAAAAGTTGCGAAATTGTGAAATGATTGCATTAAATCAATTCAGCTGCAAGTCGTATTAAGGGAACAAGCGTACAGCCAGCGTTGCCACATTATCCAATAATTACATTTAATGTCACAATAATTATGCTCGACACTCGGCTCGGCTCGCTTGGAATGGCTTACCAAATGGGTTGGCAATTTTGTCATTTAAATAATATGTGTGATTCTATGTCAGGCCTTTGTTTGCTATAAGGAGCATGCTCACGCACAGAGAGACAGGGAGAGAGAAAGAGAGAGAAAGAGAGAGAGAGAGGGAGGCAGAGTAGGCGCATAATTCATTCAATGCGACCGACGCGCATAATTTGTAATACAGGATTTCCGGCGCTGCAATCCATTAATAATGAATGGAACAACGCAAGAGTAGAAGCACAGAGAGCTGCCCGTTGAGAAGACCTCTAAATACGCTTGCATATGTATTAGTTGATGTGGCAACTTGGACCTCATTGCCCCATTACCCATCCATTCCCTGAGTGCAGTGGCATGTTAAGTCGAGCGATTCCGTTTACAGATTTCATTATTGTAATTAAATTGCCTGCGGCCTGTTAAATACATAATAAAGCTAATTAGTTAATTAGTTAATTGCGTATTAGCTTTAAGTTGGACTCTTTCCGAGGCCGAAACCCCAAGTTGTCAATCGCTTGATTTATATGCGGCACCAACGGAAGTTGCTGCAGAGAGTCCAGTTGAGTTCAATTTTCCAACTAAACTTTACTTTAATTCTGGAGGAGCTAACAGCGAATGTATTGAGTAGTAAATAACATATTGATGTTAGTGCGGCTATTAAAGTTGAATTTAAGAGGGAGTTGTGAGAGGGGTTGATGAAATCAATTGTCTGAAAAATATTGAATACATTTTTGCCTGGCAAACAAACAAATACAAAAACTTCTCCCCCAATTGTTTGGCTCTTTGGTTGTTGTTCGTTCTCGCAGATAAACGGAATTTCATTCGCAGCACTCCAGGGGAGCCCAGCAGAGACTTAAATATTGGAGTTCTATTGTAGTTCCATCAATAAACTGCTGGGAGGAAGTGTGGAGAAAAGCGAGCTGGCAATTACAGAAGAGAAATACCGGACAGCTTCCAGCTGTAGCGCTGTAAAATGCAATGTACTTTCAGGTACTGCCAGCTAATATGCATACATATATAAGCTGAATATCTGCCCTCGCATGCACTGCATGCACTGTGATTTCACTGTACTTTATGCAGTATATAGTGCCATCACATATCAACCTAATATATATAGTATATACATAACTAAGCAGCCCAACGAGTTCGGTCTCTTTGGGCCTCACGCGAACATGGAAAATCAATTAAATACTCTGGCGATGAAGCCGCCTAAAAATGCAAATGCAGCTGAGTGCACAAATTGTTATAAGCACACAAGAGTGCTGGCAAATAGAGAGGGAGAGGGAGAGGAAGAGAGGAAAGAGAGAGAGTGATAGAGAACGAAAACGAGGCTAACCAAATGCAAATTAAATAATTTGGAAAATAAATTCACACATTTTGGTGGTTAGCACAGCAAAGATAGCTGAAAATTCATAAGCAATTTACTTAAAAGCTAAAACAACAACAGCAAGCAGTGTACTTCCATGAGGTACGCCTGACTTGCAGTTGCTCTATGCCTGTGTGTTGTTCAAGAAGGAATTTAACAGATCTCTCTTACTCTCAGTAGTTCAGCTTATAAATGGCAACTGTTACAACTCTCTCAGGTCAGTCTTTTTACGAACAGATTTATTCTTTATTTTTTTCGTCTAGCCTGAAAAATGCTCTAAGTCCAACTGTCCAAAAATCTGTGTTATTTTTATTGATCAAATAATACGTACTTTTAATAAAATTGTTCTTAAAATCGACAACTAATTTGTATACAAATCTTTATCCCGGAGATTCGATTCGACCTCGATTCGATCATGCAAAAGAACATGACAAGAAACAAATATTTCAAAGGTATTGGTTTATACTGCAATATTTCGACTAGGCACATATCTAATATATTATATTAAAAACAATTAGAACATTCTCAATAGAGCATGTCAAATCACATAAATTTACAACTCGATGAAACTTTAGCCTTTTTTTTAATGCAAAACCTATTTTTCTTTTTTTTCTATTTTTATTCTTATCAATCCGTTTCTTTTCATCGCAATCTATCCTATTTTTGTGAAAGGTAGCTGGCAGCCCTGTATTGCTGTCTTACATACCCTCGTTACCCATGTGTACGAGTGCAGGGTATAGCAAAGGCAACACTTTTGTATGAGGGCTTTAAGTTATGGCAAGAAGACAAGTGCCAAACACACACACACACACAAACAAAGAGAACAGCGTCCACACACACTTATGCGCAGGCTGGGCAGGCAAATAACTCATACGTCAATCTACACACATGTTTGTGTGTGTGCCTGTGTGTGTGTACCCCAGGCAAATATGTGCCTGCCTTTATGTGTATATGTTTATATATATATGAGTGTGTGTGTGAGGACTCTAATCAGCAAAATTTTTTTGCTAGAAAAACTGGCAAGCAACTTGGCATGGCATGCCAAACTAAAGACACACTCAGCACATACAGGAGGGACAGAGAGAGGGACAGAGAGAGAGATAGAGAGAGAAAGAGAGAGATAGCTGAAGACTGCTCACACAACATCAGAGAGTGCATTAATTTGCATGGCAAGACGCGGACATGAGAAGGCCAACGAGCTAAAAGTTTGCTGCCAACTCAAAGTCACAGGCGGGCCAAGAGAGCAGTGCTGAAAAGAGAGAGAGAGAGAGGGCGAAGGTGGGAGGCAGAGCGAGCAAAGTAGATGAGCAAGTACTAGCTGAGAAGGGGCCACAACATTTGCTCATAAGCGTCTACGCAACATTCTTGCAGGCATCTTCACCTCCTCCTGGCCTGGCACATTTTTTGGCACACAAAAGTTGACACGTAAAATATTAAAAAAAATATTAAACAAGAAAATCATGTAGTTTGCAACGTTTTCTCTTGCACACACACACACACACAGAAAGCCACACACTGACAAAGGCAACCACATGCATTCCGCGTGCGGTCGCGCGAAGGATGCCAAACCTTAAGGCTGCTACTATGCTTTCAGCTTGCCTGCTTCCTTCCTTCCTTCGTTCCCACAACAACAACAAGAACAGTACGCACAACAACAATGGATTTGGCACACACTTGAACTGTAACCGGTAGTTAATACTTATATGCCAACAAGGACAACCAATCAAGCCAAAAGCGGCAGTAACAAACGCAACGTTTGTGTTCCCACTTGCAAATTCGCTGAGAAAATGTTGGAGGTTAAAACTTCTTGTATATTTTAAAATATTTTAGATTATAGTATGTTAACATATTATTTGTTTTCTATTTACTTAATATCGTTTTCTTTTTTTTAATTTTTAAAAATATTTGTAAACATTTTTTTATTTATTTTCAATTAGTTAATATTTTAATAATTTTATAAATTTGTAAACAATAACCATTCAATTTTTCATATGTATTTTGTTAATTTATTTATTTTTTACTTTATATATATATTTAATTTTTAACATTTTGTTTTACAATTTTTTTTCTATTCGTTTTAATTCTATTTTATAAATTTTTATATATTTACAAATTATTTTACATTATCAATTATAATTTATTTATTTTTTTTAGATTTTACAATTGCATTTTGTGCATCAAATAAGAAATTGCTTTCATTTACTTGTGGCGCTAAAAAGTATGCTACGATTTTTTGTTGCTGCTGCGAAATTGCATGCAAAGACGTTGTCAGCTCACACACACACATACAGGCACACCACAACGCGGCACACACAATCTAATCTAATATATTATGGGCTAAGCCCAAGAAGATAAGTGGAAGCTCTGCGGCTTTACATGCATAAGCTAAGGCCGAAAATCTTTTGAATCTTTACATATGGGGAAGCATAGCATATCCAATTTTCCAGATGAAGTGTTTAATAAGTAAAACTTTTCGTGAACCATTTGTTAAACCGTGAATTAACTTAATGTTGTTGCTGCCCCCTGCTCCCTCAGGCAATGTTACTCTTGCTGTTGTTGTTATAAGCGAAACAATAAACGGGCAACTTTATCAAAAATAAATAAGAGTGCGGCACAAAGCCGCAAGCCAAACTTTTCGCCCAGACATTATGAGAGAGATACACACACACACACACAGATAGTGAGAGAGGCACGCACAGCAGGCTTGCCACAGCCGGTCAACGCAGCGGAGATCAGAGCAGAGCAGTCAGTCTCTGGACACAGCTGGATCCGGTCTAGCTCTGTCTCGCTCTGTCAACCTGCGGCCTGTCAAGTATTTTAATATTAACGTAAATATTACATTTATCAACTGGCAAACTGGGCACGCCCCCCCCCATGGCACACACACTAATCTATAGATTGGACCACTGGGGCATGAACATGACGATGAGGAGGACGCCGACAATGTCACGCCCAGCTGTGGCAAGTGGGGAAGGGGTGCAGGCAACACCTGACACTCTGCTGGCCTGTCACAGGCGTCACTTTGTTCGTGTCACTTGATAGACTCGGTTTGCCTATGCCTTCCTGTGCCAATCTCTATGCCCCTCCCCCTCTCTCTCTCTCTCTCTCTATCTGTCTCTTCGTCCGCCCTCAACTCAATATGCATAATGCTCTGGCAGAAAGTTGACAATCATTTGCCGGTCTGCCATTTCAATTCATCGCGCCTTGAGTCGCTCAAAACTGACAGCGGCAAAGTTTATTCAATAAATCCTTTAGTTAAAGTTATTGACAAAGCTTTTAATTGCTTTCGAAAATGGCAGCTGTCAGTCAGTCAGTCTGTCAGTCAGGCAGTCTGTCAGTCAAGCAGTCTGTCAGTCAGGCACTCGGTTCAGTAGGAACACTCGGTTCAGTGGGTGTGCTTGCTGCACATGTTGCCTGCCACATTTTAACTAATTGCAATCAAATTTTCGACTTTGCGCTGCCAAAAACTGTCAGACAGTTCGTCAGACAAAGGAAGTGGGCAGCAGGCAGCTGGCAGCGGGTGATGAGTAACTCTGAGTTAAGCCGCGCTCCGTCTCAACCAATCTAGCTCCAATGCAGCTCAACTCAACCCAGCGCAGCCCAGCCCAGCACAGCCCAATCCAATCCAATTCAATCCGCTGCCATCCCACTGACTCATCGCATCTGCATTTACCCGCATCCACAGGCACTTCCGCTACTTTAGCTTTGGCATACCCTATAAAAGGTAGCTGCATGTAAGGCATCAATCATTGATTGGGCAACTCTGTTGAACTCTCTCTCCGAATGATAAATTCTATTCATGTTTTCTTCCTTATTATCGATTGTAGCTCAGATTTATCTGTGATATTTGCTACTTCGAGTTCCTTTTAACAGTCTGCGCTACATACAGGGTATCAACAAGTGCTATCCACTGATTGATGTGCTTAACTCTTTGCTGCTTTATTTTTTCTGTGCACGTGAAGAGCGTATTTTGTGCAAATGGCTCAATGACGTTGAGTGCCAAATCTGAAAAGTGAAATGCAGAAAATTCTACACCAGCTGGAGCAGGTCCTCGATCTCAGCTGCTGCTTATATCCTTCTCCACCTGCTCCTCCACCTCTTCCTCAGTGACGACTCTTCGCCTCATCATGGCGATGACGCTGCCGTTTCGCTTATGCCAACTAGTTGCAGGGCTGCTTTGCGACAGCTAAATTTATCGAAACGAAACGTTACCTTTGACTCTCGGCACTGGATTGTAAATGTGCATGTGTGTGTGAGTGTGCGTATATGTGAGTGTAAGAGTGAGTGTGCGTGTGAATACGAATGCGAATGTGACTGGGCGCCATTAGCGGGGATTAGTTCATTTGTGCGAGATTGTTATGATGTTGAGAGTGACGTCTCGTCAGAAAGTGCCAGCTCATCGGACACATTTGCTAGAAGGACTAGGAAGAGAGAGGCAGGGAGTGCAGGGGAGAGGGAGGGGGGTAGAAAAAAAGGAAGGGGCGCTTCTCGCTTTATCAATATTTAACGATTCGCAACTCAGCTCAGTATAAATAAAAAATACTAAAAGAAAAAACTGTTGTGATTACACCAACGGAAACTAAGCGAGAGAAAGAGAGAGAAAGTGAAAAGAATAGCAACTATTAATTGTGCCCGACTGCTGTATACCCTTGCCACTAAACTGTAATGTTGTCCCCTCGATTAGGGTACTTCTCTAGGAAAGAAGAAGAAACCAAGAAATGACCCAACGATCTCTACTGTCGAGCAGTCCCGAATGTAAGATACCCTTCGCCCAGTATAGAAAAACTGTTAACAATTACCAAAGACAAACTCTCCTAGTGCCTTCTTCCTCTAACACACATACACCAGCACTCCCGAAAAAACTAAAGCATACTAGAAGGCGCAGGCACTGCTGCAGCATTAAGCTGACTTGAATAACTTCTGTGTTTATTATCTGATCTAATTGAAATTTGGAGGAAAGGTAGAAATTATAGTCAGCTAAGTACAGGTCTAAGTCAGAAAGTTCTATCTGTAATACGTCGCTTACAAATTGTCTTGAAAAGTTAGATTAGTGATTTGTGGGAGCGAAGGGTTTGGCAAAGACACATTTAAAATAAACTTTTTCTGCGCAGAAACCTTTATGCCAAATTTGGTATAACTTAGATCCGTTTATTCATACTGACCATACAAACACCAGGCAGATACTCAAGGACACTTGTCCAAGACATTGTCTAAAAGAAATCAAAAATAAGACAAACTCAAATTCAACTTCCTCAACTTGTTCCCCATCTAGATGCACCTTGACTTCTTGACTTGAACTTCAACAAGCTGTCTCTGTCCCAGGCGAAAAGAAAACAAGGTGTTCAATTATTAACTGGCAAGAACCAGTTGTGAACAGTTACAGCAACCGTACAGCACACTACACACGCTGTACACGCATTAAGGTTGCATTGACCCACTCGAGCAGGGCGCCTAATAAGCTTAATCCGGGCGCAAAGGCCAGGGATTATGCGGCATCGAGGCCGAGGCTGAGTCCGAGTCCGAGTCGGAGTCGGAGTCTGGAGTTGGGGCAGGCTTTTTGGCCCCTGCTAATACAGTGTGCCTTAAAAGGTTTACAATATACGAGCACGATACCAATTTCAGGCTCTGTGTCTCGGCCTGGCGCAAAGGGTCAGCTGTTGGCGCTGGCTTGGGAATAGTCTTGCTTCGTGGTGGTCCACAAAAAGCGGCTCGTAAAGTACGCACAAATTACAACGCAAGCCCGAGGCATGAGCTGCTCTGGGCCGGACGTGCTTGACTCTTCATAATGGATGGTCAACACGTTGTGCTGCCTCTCTCTCCTCACTCTCTCCTCTCTCTCTCTCTCTCTCTCTCCTCACTCTCTCCTCTCTCTCTCTCTCTCTCTCTCTGTGGAGCATTTTGAGGCAGTAAAAGGACCGCTGAGTCCGTTCGCACTTACTGCCTAACGCGCCCCTTTTCCTTTTTGTGCTTAGCCTCGGCATTTACGGCCCGAACATGTCCGGCGTGCGCACTTATCAATATATCAAGTCCGAGTTGATATCACGCACATGCCCCCAATATCTACTCTCCTTGTCCCACACCCACTCTCTCTCTCTCTCTCTCTCTCTCTCTTTCCCTAAAACAGCTGCAAATTATTGTCTCTCGATGCGTGTCGCATTCAATTTCGATTATTAAGCGGAATTTTAACGATAACAAAGTCGATTATTAAGCTGAACTTGAAAAGACGACATCGACAGAAAATGAAATTACTTGCAAACATATGAGTAACTTTATCAAGATGCCTTCTTCATCGTTGAGTTCTCAAGTTCTCCAGTCGACTTCCTGCACTTCTTTAAACCACTTTTATCTCTTACAACGTAAGTCCATTAAACACACATAGAGAGGCAGAGAGAGAGAGAGAGAGAGAGAGAGAGAGCACACTTGGTACTTGTCTTTGCAACGCAATTAAATCAGGGCCATTTTCCACGAGAGCTCTCGACTTATTTGCATTACGTTCGTGTGTGTAGGTGGAAGGGGAGGGGGGAGGGGTTTGAGGGAAAACAAACTTGTGCCCAAATGATGCAGCATATCAGGCTTTTTGACAGCAAACTAAGCAAACAGTTGGGCGGCAAGGAAGGCCAAGCGGACAGAGAGACGGAGAGACAGATCGAGCTGGCAGACCGAGCAGGCGAAGAGAGCAAGAGAAAGTCGAGCCAGATGCTAAGCTAAATAAATAAATAGACCGACAAAGGACATAACGGGGGCTTGACTTAACGAGTAACTGGCCGAAACATTTCGACGCCTGCAAATTGCAGAGGCACAACTTTTGCAGGGCCCGCATTTGCAAGCGAATTTAAAGCCAAAACACAAGCACGCACACACACAGACAGGCACACACACACACACAAGCACACATACACACACACAACAACAAACAGCGGACACACTTACACACACTCCTTCTCCCACCACTAGAAACAGCGTGAAACGCAACGCAACGAAGGCAAAATCATTTTATTACACATACGCCGCGTGCAACGTTGCCACCCGCCGGGCAACAATGAGTTTTGGCCCACACCCCCTCCGCCCCAGTTGCCGGCTAATTAGCAGGCGGCAGCTCGCGAAGATGGCTGTGCATAATTGCAAGTTGCATTAAATTCCAAAAAAAAAGAAGAAAAGGAAAAGTAGAAATTGAAAATTATGAAAAGTGCACAATTTTAATATGAAATAAAAAAGCGTTTGGGCAAGAAAGTGGGCGTAGCAGGCACACACAGACATAGCCAGACACACACACAAACACACATAGACATGGGTGTAACAGTTTTAAAACGAGAATGCGAGAAATGCTTAAATCAGCCCCGAGATTATCTGGGTTAGTAGAATTCGCGCGCATTTCCTGCTCATTTCAACCGCATTTTAATGTGACAGAGAAAATTATAATAGAACCAGGCACAGCAGGACTCGGAGACGAGGAAATGCCGCAGTAGAAAAACTGAAAGGGAAAGCGAGGAAGACAGCGAAGAGAGAGAGGGAGGGAGAGAGGGCAGCTGGCAGAGCGGCCCCCCACACAGGCTCAACAAATTACGAGAAACGAGTATTTTCATAATTTACACTGACTTTTCCAGCAGCACCAAAAACAGAACGAGCCAGAGCAAGACAGATGGGGGCAGCAGTGCTAGAGTGCGAGTGGCAAGAGGATGGAGGAAGGAGGTGTGAGGTATGAGAGATGAGGCATGAGGGTGCTGCACTACCATTGTCTTTCTGCCATCGAGCTGTGGACGTGGAAGGGGCAAGTAATCAGGCGCAAGCAGCAAACTTTTACTTATAGTTAAATGCTGCAGCTGCAACTGCAAAACTGACAAAAAGAGAGAGAGAGAGACAGGGATAGAAAGAGAGAAAGATAGGGGGAGAGACAGTGAGAGAAAGGAAGCGAGCACGACAGACGATGACAGGAAATGGAGGCTGTAGCTATCCGCTGCTGCTGCTGCCATATCTAAGTCCCTCTCAGCTCCCCCTCTCTCTCTCTCTCTCTCTCTCTCTCTCTCTCTAAGCACCTATCCCATCACCCTACGCCTATCCCTATCACCAGCTAGCGCTATGGCGCCAACAAAACAGTCATTAAGTCCTTGGCAGCATTTCAGCAGGCTGACGGACAGACAAGCAGTCGTAGCTGAGCTGGGCCGGACTGAACTGAACTGTGCTGGTCTGGTCTGGTCTGGTCCAAGGCAAAGATGAAAGCCCTGTTCGAGCTACAAAAATCCACTTAATACTAAATCAGTTGCTGCAATCGGCAGCAGTGCGAATAGCGCACTTTATAGATCAGTGCAGTGGGCCGTACTTTAAGGCGAGCTTAGCGATAAATCAAGCGGCTTGAAGCCACAACAAATATTGTGCATAAATAGAAAGAATATACGTAATGATTTGCCAACTAAATAATATATGGACTCGAATAGACATAACATAAAATTAGTTCAGTACACCTTTAAAAAGGGGGACCGTGTAAGTAGATTCTCTTGTACCTTAAGCGAAGTTTTCGTTTAAGCTACTTTTCTCTCTTGTGTGCTTCGAGCCGTGTTAGAGAATTAGCAGTAGTAAGCAACATATGGTCAAATATACTTGCACCATTTGGGGTAGCCATGCAGTCATAAGGGTGACCAAACTAACATAAGGGTGACCATACTAACAACATAAAGTATACAAGATTTTGTAGAATCTAGCGAGACTCTTAAGCGATAATTTCTACGCAGCGATTGCTTGTTGATTGCATTTCGATCTAGGGTGACCATGATTTTCCGCTTAAACAAAGTGACCTTGTTAACAGCAAAAATAAGTCCGTGTTCAGCTTTTTCATTTCATTTCGATCTAGGGTGACCATGCTTTTGCGCTTAAACAGCGTTCAGCTTGTTCATTGCATTCCCTTGTTCATTGAATTTCGATCTAAGGTGACCATGCTTTTGCACTTAAACAAGGTGACCTTGCTAACAGCAAAAAGAAGTCACCATTTCAGCGCGATTATGTTAACCCTGTGTCTAAGGCAACCAAACTTAAGCTCAGACAGGGCGACCTTTTCACTTGTAAGCTATTCTTCTAATTCATGTGCAAGAAAACCTCCAACTTCCGGTACTGCATACAGTATTTGCCACATATTTTGCATATACACTTCATGATATTTAGTAACATTGCTTTAGGCAACTTTAGTGACATTTTAATTAAAAATCTTTTCTCATCAAAGCTAACAACACAGAGTACCTTCTGTACTAACTTACATACTGACAAGTAGTGACATTATTAGTCTGCAGAATATCAATTTTATTGGAAATTTTCATTGAAACTTCTTTCATTACAAGTTCACTTCACCTCAAAGTGAACAACTTAATAACTGCTTGGAAATATTGCAAAATATCACAAAATTCTCACATATCGAAGAAATAGATGAGCAATACTCAAGTAGAAAACTGTTACTACTATAAATTCACATTTCAGGTGGCAATTTCACATCAAATTCATTTCACCTCTAAGGGAAAAATTTAATAACTGAACTGATATTTTCTCACATATAACATTAGACTTTGAAAAAAAGAAGCAACATTATATAAGCAAAATTTGAGTTTGAATTTCTCATATGCATTTTTCTCGTTTTTCCCCTTTTTTAATTAGGAAAACCTGTGCGAAAGAAAATTCATTGCATGCTTTTCCATTGGCTTAGCCAGTGAGTGTGTGAAAATATTCAAGTGAACTTGCTTGCACAATTATTGATATTGCATAGATGGCAACGAGTACACGAACTTGTGAATAATACTTATGTCTTATTCATTGAAGAAATACGTGAGTATGAGTAACATGCGAGTGGCTTATGGGATCAACATATTAAATTGCCTGCGTTCCTACGTGTGTATGTGTGCGCATGTTTGATTTATTTATGAAAGTGAGAGAACTAATTAAATTTGCTCGGACAAACAACAATTTGGGATAAGTTAAGTCAACGTTGTGCTCTGTTTGCACATCAATAAATGCAAAATGCAAACACAAATTTTGAATAAAATACAATTTGCTCTATTTGAGCTGTGTTCTCCCTCCTTCTCTCTCCTTATCTCTCTCCCACTTTCTATCTATACTTGCTGTTGTTGTTGCTGTTCTTTTAATTTGAAAATGCTGGAAAACAATGCCAGTTGGCAGCGAGGAAACTCGAGACCGATGCAGGCAGTCAGGGGCGGGGGTAACCAAAAGAGCGACCAAACAGCAACCAAAATGTTGACATGCCAAATGTGTCATAAACAACTTTGTGTGCACATTTTCAGCAAACACAGAGAGAGAGCGGGAAATAGAGAGAGAGTGAGCGGGAAAGTGAGAAGCAGATAGAGAGGCAGGCAGTGTGTGTGTGTGTGTATGTGTGTGTTGTGCAAAGTTGATGCAATTTCAATTTGAGTTTTATTTTGTGCGTTGCATGCCACACGTTCCTCTCGCTCGCCACTCGCCCCCAGAGCTAAGGAGCTCCTTAAGTCATTCGATGGATGGCCAAATTGTCGTTTTTAGCTCGACAAACGTAAGTTGAACTATTCAAAATGGCAGAGGCGAAGGCAGAGGCAAGGGCTGAGTACGAGAACAGCATTCCATGTTGTACTGCTCGTAGAATCTACCAATTGTTTCACATTATTACGACAGCCCAAAACGATATTGTTTCATTGGGTTACAGAGCACTGGCCAACATAGTTTAGGGCCACCAAGTTGCATTTTAAACAACAAAACTGTGGAGCTTTTAGAGTAGTATGGACAAAAATAGTAGTACTATGAATTCTAAGGAAATATGTTGTTTTATATTAGTTAATTTTTATTCAGAATCCCCTTGCAAATTAAAGAGTCTTTACATAAATAACATACATAGATATCGTGTGATATATATATGATATATTAACATAAATCGTAGAGTCTTCACATTAATAACATACTCAATTATCGTATGTATGATATACGAGGGTCGTTTGATAAGTCCGTGACTTTTTGAATAAAATATATTTTTTTCGTCAAAGAAGCGTTTTATTTCTCAACATAATCTCCTTTTAGCTCTATACATTTAGTCCAGCGTTTTTCCAATTTTTTTATTCCTTCCGAATAATAGGTTTTCTCAAGGCCCTCAAAATAGTCGTTTGTTTCTGTGATGACCTCTTCATTTGACCCGAATCTCTTACCGCCGAGCCATTTCTTCATGTTTGGAAACAAAAAATAGTCACAGGGGGCTAAATCTGGAGAATATGCTGGATGGGGTAGCAGTTCGTAGCCCAATTTATGAAATTTTGCCATGCTGACTACACACGTGTGCACCCGTGCATTGTCCTGATGGAACAGCACTTTTTTTTCGCCAAATGCGGTCGTTTCTGCTTCAAATCAATATCGAATCTGTCCAAAAGCTCTGAATAATATTCGCCGGTGATCGTTTTACCCTTTTCAAGGTAATCGATGTGAATGATACCTTGTGCATCCCAAAAAACTGTGGCCATGACCTTGTTGGCCGACAGACCCACCTTGGCCTTCTTTGGTGCACGTTCACCCGGAGAAACCCACTGTCTTGATTGTTCTTTGGTCTCTGGTGTGGTGTGGTGGATCCATGTTTCGTCTACGGTAACGAAACGGCGCAAAAATTCGTTTGGATTGCGGTTGAACATCGCCAAACACTCCTTTGAAATGGTCACACGGTTGCGCTTATGGTCGTGTGTGAGCAATCGCGGCACCCATTGCGCGGAAAGCTTTTTCATGTCCAAATATTCATGTAAAATGTGATGTACCCGTTCAGTTGAGATGCCTACAGCCTCAGCTACCTCACGCACTTTCATTCTCCGATCATCCAATATCATTCCATGGATTTTGTCGACGATTTCTGGCATGACGACCTCTTTTGGGCGACCTGAACGTTCGGCATCACTTGTACTGGTACGACCACAACGGAACTCAGTAAACCATTTCTTAACCATTGAAATTGATGGTGCAGAGTCCCCATAATATTTATCAAGTCTTTCCTTGGTTTCGGTGATGGATTTTTTACGCAAAAAATAATGCTTAATTAGCACACGAAATTCACTTTTTTCCATTTTCGTTAAAATTCACGAGATCGTCTGCTTTCAATGCCTATAAAACGCAAACCAAAAAACGCAGCTTTCTCAAAATTTTACAGTCAGCTGTTAATCGATAACTGCTGACAGGAGCAGTGTTGTATTTAGAGCAGGTGCGCGGCAAATACAAAAAGTCACGGACTTATCAAACGACCCTCGTATATAAGTACCATGAATTCTAAAGAAACAGGTCAGTTTATATAGTTTTATTTTAGTTCGCACTAAAGATATTTCTCCACTCTTATATTCGCTTTATTACCTCTATGTAATCGTTGTTCTACTCTAAATGACTAACCCTTATAACTTAATCTCATACCTCATCTTATAAATTTACATATCATACACTTTTAGTCTGCAATTGGGTTGTCCAGTGTAATCGCATTCGTTGGCGTAGACTGCTCTCTAGTGGACTCGCACCCCACACTCGACGCGTGTGATGAGTGCGACTGCTAGCTATGATATTCTTTCTGTCTTTCTTTTCTTCATTCTTTCTTTATTTTTCTCTATTGTAGCATTCGTTTGCCTACAACGTTTTGCTGTCACTTCTGTTGGCGCTGCTGTTGTTGGCTCTTCTTGCTCTGCTTTCGCCTCAGTCTCTGCCTCTGCCTTTGAATCTGCCTCAGACTCAGTCTCTGCCACTGCGATGCTATTCTCATTCAAGCGCACTTGAACAAATAAGCACTCTCGGCCATACTCACTTAGCCACTTACTTACAGCTGTTGCCATTGTTGTTGCTGTTGCCTGCTCCTTGATGTTCTTGTCGTTCTTGTTGTTGCTGCTGCTGTTGTTGTTGTTGTTGCTGTTGCTGGTGTTGTCGCATCTGTCACGCCCACTGCTTTCAGTCGTCGTGCACGTTGTGCTCGTGTATTATATGCTATATTAGTGTAACATAATGCGCCGACAATGGCTCTGGACATCATTTGGCAAAGCAAAAGTACTTTTGCCATCGCTATCTCGATGTCTCGAACAATTCCTCAATTCTCAATCGCAGCACTTCGACAAAATATTCGCATACTTAGTTTGTACATAAATTAGCTCTTAGTTGTTGTCGACTAAGTCGTTGGCAAAGCACAGTTCCCCACTAATTGCTCATTTGCCAAGTTACTCGCCTCATTACGCAAGGTATTGTACCTATGTTGTCAGTTAGATGTTGGGATAGCTACGGTGCATATAACTTATGTACATAGGTTAGTTTGGACTGGTTGAAAATGCTTGGTTTAAAATAGGTTAGTAAACACAAGAATGAGTTGGAAAATGCAAGGTTAAGTTTGGTTAAGATGTTTGTATATATAAATACAAGTAGTATGGTATAGCTTAGAGCTTATCAAGGTTTATATTGTATTTAGATACGAGGGTCGTTTGATAAGTCCGTGACTTTTTGAATAAAATATATTTTTTTCGTCAAAGAAGCGTTTTATTTCTCAACATAATCTCCTTTTAGCTCTATACATTTAGTCCAGCGTTTTTCCAATTTTTTTATTCCTTCCAAATAATAGGTTTTCTCAAGGCCCTCAAAATAGTCGTTTGTTTCTGTGATGACCTCTTCATTTGACCCGAATCTCTTACCGCCGAGCCATTTCTTCATGTTTGGAAACAAAAAATAGTCACAGGGGGCTAAATCTGGAGAATATGCTGGATGGGGTAGCAGTTCGTAGCCCAATTTATGAAATTTTGCCATGCTGACTACACACGTGTGCACCCGTGCATTGTCCTGATGGAACAGCACTTTTTTTTCGCCAAATGCGGTCGTTTCTGCTTCAAATCAATATCGAATCTGTCCAAAAGCTCTGAATAATATTCGCCGGTGATCGTTTTACCCTTTTCAAGGTAATCGATGTGAATGATACCTTGTGCATCCCAAAAAACTGTGGCCATGACCTTGTTGGCCGACAGACCCACCTTGGCCTTCTTTGGTGCACGTTCACCCGGAGAAACCCACTGTCTTGATTGTTCTTTGGTCTCTGGTGTGGTGTGGTGGATCCATGTTTCGTCTACGGTAACGAAACGGCGCAAAAATTCGTTTGGATTGCGGTTGAACATCGCCAAACACTCCTTTGAAATGGTCACACGGTTGCGCTTATGGTCGTGTGTGAGCAATCGCGGCACCCATTGCGCGGAAAGCTTTTTCATGTCCAAATATTCATGTAAAATGTGATGTACCCGTTCAGTTGAGATGCCTACAGCCTCAGCTACCTCACGCACTTTCATTCTCCGATCATCCAATATCATTCCATGGATTTTGTCGACGATTTCTGGCATGACGACCTCTTTTGGGCGACCTGAACGTTCGGCATCACTTGTACTGGTACGACCACAACGGAACTCAGTAAACCATTTCTTAACCATTGAAATTGATGGTGCAGAGTCCCCATAATATTTATCAAGTCTTTCCTTGGTTTCGGTGATGGATTTTTTACGCAAAAAATAATGCTTAATTAGCACACGAAATTCACTTTTTTCCATTTTCGTTAAAATTCACGAGATCGTCTGCTTTCAATGCCTATAAAACGCAAACCAAAAAACGCAGCTTTCTCAAAATTTTACAGTCAGCTGTTAATCGATAACTGCTGACAGGAGCAGTGTTGTATTTAGAGCAGGTGCGCGGCAAATACAAAAAGTCACGGACTTATCAAACGACCCTCGTATCTTAGATAGAGTACAATTTACTATGTTTATGTTAAACTTCGACAAGGTTAGGTTAGATGAAAGGTTAGCTGAGACTAGACTTGCTAAGGTTAGGTTAGATAAGGTTAAGTTGGAGTTAGTTAAGATTATCTTAAGATAGATAAGGATACGTTATAATAGCGTAGTCAAACTTTCGATTAGGTTAGGTCAGGCTAAGTTTTTGCTATGATAAATTAAGTTAGATTGATTATAGATTAGCTTAGGTTAGCTGTGGTTAGCTTAAGTTAGATCAGGTAAGGTGTAGCCAAGCTAGACTTTATTATTAGGTTAGATGATTTAAAAGTAAAGTAAGTCTGGCAAACTAAGCCAACAGCAGGTTTGGTTAACGCAATCCAACACACTAAGAAGAACCTCTGCTGGAACTTTACTCGCTTTTCAATTCACAATTCGAGTTCAGGTAATTGCCCTCAATTGCAGGTTCCTTAGACTTAACTACATCTTTTTAATAGACAGTTATTCAAATTGATTGACAGAGGGATACAAAGGAATTTCAATTGCTTCCAACAAAGTTGCGTTCCACTCACACTCACTATGGCTCGGCGACGTGGAGAAATGCTGAGTAAAACTTCAAACAATTTAAATTACCCTATTACGGCAACGGGAAAAGTGTATGTAAATTGCAAATAAACCAAGAACCAAGAGCAATAACAACAGCAACAGCCACAAGAATTGCGAATAACCGAGAACAACAACGTCAACAGACGTTGCTAAGTAAATAGCGCATAGTCGGGCTGTATAAACAAATTTTCTGGACGTGAAACTGCATCCAAGCTAACCATATTCAAGCACTTGACAATAAGGGGAGGGGGCTACGACTCTAGAAAGTAAAATAACATAATAACAGACCATCACCGAAACCCGCACACTCTCCCCGCAGCACAACTGAAATCAAAGCCTACTTATAGGCGGACGAGTCTACCTACTTATTTTTTGTGGCTGAATGGCGAGTTGTGAATGTTGGGGAAACGTACCGAGAACCGTTGTACAGAACACTCATGAGGACCCGTCAAGTGCAGAGCAGACTGCCGGACAGATGGACAGATGAACGGACAAGCGGACAAACGAACGGACACGGACAAGTGCGGGTAAACAGTGTACAACCGAAACTGTTGTAGAGTGACTTTTCCCGGCAGTGTGTACTTTTTCATTTTGGGACCGTCGGCTGCGAAGGACGAAGGACGCACTGCAAGATAAATATGCGACAAGTTGGGCCTCTCTCCCAGGCCGAGGGCCCAGGCGCAGCGACCTTGAGTGGCCTATCCGGGCCCCGGCCAGGCATCACCAAAGCGCCTCGCCGCGGGCCACGGCTGCTGCTGTCCACTGCAGTAATAAGTGTCGTCAAAAATATGTATGTACCCTACTCGGGACTCTCTGCTTGGGCTGCAACTTTGATAAGTGCCGCCCGTACCGCAGACCCTGCCGTACCCGTATTTGTACTCTTGTTTGGAACTCGCTTTCTTTGCTTTGCACTGCGAATTTCAAATGCCACTGCTGCTGCCATTCCTGTGGCCCCGGGCCAAGGCGAATGCCACAAAAGACTTTTGGCCAAATTTAATTGTTTCAAATGCTGCGAATTTCCAGTGCAGCAGTTACCAATTTTCCATTTTCTGGCCCCGCAATACGGCACAATCTAAGACCTTACCAAGACTTATTTACATAAATTAATTATTTCACTGCTAACGGCAATTCCGCTGAGAGGCGGTTCGCGTCCTTGTGACATTGTGTACACTGTTCAAAAAGAAGTACTGCTACTGCTACTGCTACTGCTACTGCTACTGCTACTGCTACTGCTACTGCTACTGCTACTGCTACTGCTACTGCTACTGCTACTGCTACTGCTACTGCTACTGCTACTGCTACTGCTACTGCTACTGTAACTGCTACTCTAGCAGTTACAACTCTCGCACAGTGTAAACCTCGTATGCTTCTTCGTTCCCATTCGCTTCTCCTCCCAAGCAATTGCAATTAATTCAATGTCAGTTCAACTGTAACTGAGACAAAGGCTAAGCTGGGCGCAGATACAGCTGGAAGGACCAAGTGGGTTTCTGCTTGCATTCCGTGTATTTCTTTCCTTTTCTCTCACTCACTCTGCACTCTTTCGCTGTTTCACTCTCTATCAAACTCTGGTGGAGCCCCCGGCGGGCAGATGACAAGTAGTTTGTCGAGGCAGCACCATTCGAAATCGCTAAAACTTTTTGACAATGGCCCTGACTGCGTCGTAAGTGCTTATCTCTGCTGCACAAAATCTCTGCCCCAATCCATTTGTACTGTCCTGCCCTCTTCCCCTCTCTCTCTCTCTCTCTCACTCTCTCTTTCTGTGGAACTGTACTAAAGTCGATTTCGATGCTGTTGCCTTTTCTTACGATTAATTCTGCCTGCCAGCGAAAGGATGCGAACGGGACTGAGGCATCTGACGGCAATGACGATGACGACTAGTTGAGACTGTCTGCATTCCTTTGACTCGCTGCGACATGCTCTAAGTGAATGTCCTTGCTAGTTCCGTGACCGTTCCCAATACATTTAAATACTTGCTTTTCTATCGACCTCAGTATTCTACTATCTCTGACCCACTCTCACCGTCCAATTCGTCAATCCAATTTCAGTATCTTGAAGATATATTAGAATCTTAAGACCTCGCTCCTTAGTCTTCTCTGTTCAATTTTCTTTTAAGCCACATTCTATTTTAGTCTCTTCTCTTGTCAAAGGCTTTCAAACTTTTGCCAAATCGATTGGCCTAAAGCAACAACAGTTACAATGCGCAGCTTCAATTAGCGATTAATGCTAATTATGTAATATGAGAAGTTTTGGCCATTTGCCATTTCCGACCCGGGCCCAAAGTGGCTTCGTCGTCAATGTCAAAGGCAAATTTAGATAGCACGCCGAAAAACTTTAAAACTGTGCACGACTTCAGCTTCTCTGGCCGCATCCCCTTCCAACCGAAGGAAACCCCACGTAACCTCGCTTAACCAGTTAGCCGGCACACCCTATCCTTATGCCATCGCAATGGCTATGGCGTTTTGTGGGCATGCTTGGGCAAAAATACCAAAATACCAAAGTACCAAAATACTAAAATAGGTGAACGCAGCTTAGCAAATTGTGCGCTGCCAACGACGACTTGAGTTTTATTTTTATGTTGATGCAAAAACTTTACGTGCTCAAGTTTATTGAGTGCCTGCTGTCAAGCAGTATCTGTGTGTGTGTATAAGTGTGTGTCTGTGTGCCAGCCTGTGACAGTTAAATGGGTACAAAAGGGCTAAGCTAGGGTCGCCCAACAAATAAAAGTCGTCTTGGGTTAATCAGCGACAGTTTTAATACACAACACGCCAGATGAGTTTGTCTTCCAGGAAATGGGGTTTCATTAGTCTCTTGTCCCCATCTCCTCTCACTCTCTGTTTCAGCTCAAGCTAATCAAGCTGATCCAAGACAGGACACAACAGGTAAAAGGCTGCCCAAGGAATGCTTAAGACAACAAGAAAAACGTTTCAGATCCTCAAATTAATTTTGTAAATTACTTTAAAGTGAATTTATTAAATATATTTACATATATATGAAACTTAAGTTGACACCCAAAGAAATGAAGAGATAAAAGATAATTTTTATTGTGCGCATTACAGTTGCTATAGTAGTATTTGTAATCTGTTGCTTGACCTCACAACAAAGGTTGTCATATGGAGCAGATATTAATCCGCTCACAAGCTTAGATGATGACACTGCGCGTTCTTGTTGTGGATGAGTTTTCTCTTTTTTTGAGGGTAACCTACCTTCTGAGAATAGGTTGGGTTGAAATAAATAGGTTGAATAGGTTACACCTTAGCTTAACTATTGGCTAAAAAGATTACATCTTAACTAACCTATTGTTAAATAGGTTACATCTTAGCTAAACTATGGTGAATAGGTCACATTCTAGCCAACCCATAATGAATGGGTTTACATTTTAGCTGTTACATCTGTTACAGTCTTTAGCATTTTAGAACTAAAGGTGAACTTTCTGTTATCAAACTATCTGCCTGTAGCACGCTTCTTATGTTATTAGCGCGTTTATCTTATCAGCTCATTAATTTTTCAACTTTGTTTTACGGCAAAAGAAGAAAAGCAACAGAAACAAATAGCTCGAATATCTCGTTTTATTAGAGGTGCCTTACGAAATTAAAATGCGTTGGCGATGGGGTCGACGAGGTCGTCGGAGTTGATCGGATACGCTTGGCCCTGTGTACTGCACTTTGCATATTTCGCATATTCTGCCGCTAACGGAGAGAGCCGTAACCTCATAATATCAGATGTCTGGCCAAAGTAAAAGTCCTGTCAGCGAGCAGCTCAATTTTTAATGAGGCCAACGCAGCGGGTAAGCAGGCAACTCCAGCTTTGGTAGTGAAACAGACCTTCACGTCCTTATGGCCATAAAACGAAATGGATAAAATTGGTGCCCAGGGGCCCCCTTTCCTGGCCAGAGTTGCCGCGGCGAAAGATCAAAATGTTGCATCGCTTTTTTTTAACGCACATAACAGAAACCATTAGCCAAAACTTACATACTCTGTTGTACTACAAAGGGCTCACAGCAGAGTGCAGTCTATTAGGGCCGCGATTAAAGCGTCTATGCAGCTCTGTTAATTGTCGGAAGTCAAGGTGTCGTTATATCGAGCCAGAGACGTAATGCGAATTGAAACTTAAATGCTTTTTTTAACTATGCTATAAGTGAACTAACATCAGATGATTTTCTCAGTATAAAAAACATAATAAAACGTTTTCATAAACAGCAAGTAAGTTACATATATGAGACATTATGCAAATCGGAACTTTTATGCTTTCCTAAACTATGTTATAAGTATATATATATATAGATATATATATATATATATGTATATCGATAGTATTCTTACTATAGTTAGCAAAGCATTTAACTACAATTTCGTAGACAGCAAGTATGTTATAAGAGACATTATGTGAATTAAAACTTATAAGCTTGTATAAATTATGTTAAAGGTGAACTAACATCAGATGATTTTCTCGATGTATATCGATAGTATTCTTACTATAGTTAGTGAAACATAATAATTTGTTTTCATAGATAGCAAGAATGTTTTAAGAGACATTTTGCAAATTGAAAATTATATGCTTTCTTAAACCTATAACAAGTTGAACTAACATCAGATGATTTTCTCGATGTATATCGATAGTATTCTTACTATCGTTAGCAACCCAATATAATATGTCTTTATTACAGAGGAAACAATTGTATACCTTGTGCTGTTAAGTTGATAGCCGAGTGTGTCTTATCTAAGAGTGACTCAGACAATTGATATATCTTTAAACATTGTCAATTTATGCAAATCTAATTATGATCGCGCACGTACAAACACGCAGAAACACGCACAAACGCGCACAGACAGACACAAAGAGCATGCCAGCTAGTTTTAATGATAAATCCAGTCTATTTATGAGGCTCTGTTTGGATTTCATTTGGGCAATTTCCAAGACGTTCTACGATGTTTGGGGGCAGGGAAAAAAGGCAGAAAAGTGAAAGATATAAATGCATAAATGAATTTAAGCACACACACAATTAAGTTGTGCGTGTTGGCGTGTGTGAATGTGTGTGCTCTGAACTGTTTGCCTACAACTACATTAACACTTTTTGGCTTTGACTTGATTGGAGATGCTGCTACTGCTTCTGCTGTTTGTCTAGCGCCCTCTTTTGTTTGGAACATTTAAATGAGAAAAGTTTTATCAGCCCCGGTTCGAGCCGCATCTACTCAGTTCCCTGTTTCCTGCTCATGTTGAACATGCCACACACACACCCACACACACTGACATATATCTAAGAGCAAACTAAACAGCCAAATGACGCCCATTGGACAAGGAGAATCCCCCTTTATCCCCATCGCCAAAAAAAAAAAGAGCAGAAAATATGGGAAAGCAAAAAATAAGAAAATACTCCTTTGTATTTGCCCAAGCCAAAGATGAGCACAAGACAAGTAAGAAAAGCGATTTTTTGTTTACTTTTCCAAACTGTACAAGTTACACACAAGTTATGCGTGAGTTTTATATGACTTTTTATTGACAAACCGAAAGCATTGTGGCCGGCATAGAGACATAATGATACTGCAAAGCAATGTGAGGGTGCCCATTTGACCGAAATACCCTGTGAATTGAAGCTGGGGAAAGGGCACCCTTTGCAGTACCCGCTACTCCTACAAACTTAGAAGCAATTGACGATTCGATGGGGTTTATTTATTTATTAATAAAAGTAAAGAAAAGAAAGCAATTTAATTCTATTTTGAGGTTACATCAGTAGGTAAAAATTTATTTATCATCGATTGCAACTTCAAGACTTGAGTTATAGTCGCTCGAGATGCCAAGAACAGACTCAGAGTATTTCATCAGAAGTGCAGTAAATACTTATAACCTAATGAGTAATCAAAGTTGTTGCTTCTCGAAGACTACATACAGTAATTACAAGTAATGACAAGTAATTACTGTGATAAGCAATTACTGTACCCTAAGAATATGCAGAGACTTATAATGTGCCGATAAATATTGTAGATAATGAATGTTGCTAAAGATTCTCTATATAATTTAGTTCAAGTTTACAATTTGAGTGCAAAATGCATCGTTAACTATTGATACAAATTCCAGCTAAAGTATATATTCTTATCCCATCGATAAATTTGCAGCATTCCATTTTCCTTTTTCGCTTTACTGGGTAATCCATAGTCTCTCAGCCGAGTCTCAAGATCTTCTCACAGAAGTGAGTTGCGCTTGTCACCAGCAAATAAAAGTTGAGCAAACAAAATCGCATAAACTGTTGTTAAGCGCAAGTGTGATAAATCAATTTGTAATTGGGCCAAGTTTCTGGGTGAGCCACGAACGTATTCAAGTATTCTCAAGTCTGAATACTATGTATATCCTTGGTTTCTTTGGTTTTTCTCATTCCCTACCAGTTGGGATGGGAGGGGGAGACGACCATTCTATTCACTGAGCGCTCTCTCGTTGAGGACTTTAGCGGGCTTAAGCAGTATTTAGTAGCATGTCCATAGAATGTATGTGCATATGTATGCGTATCTGTATCTGTATCTGTATCCGTATCTGTATATACCACAAGCTTTCGCTGTTGTTATGGTGATAAAATTATTACATTTTGCAGCCTTTTTGGTCAATAGATTATGCCTGTCTTTGCTGGACTTTCGGTACAAATCCCCTCGCAAAATACATAATATAAGACGGCAAAACACAGCAAGATATTGGATTAAATACGTATTATGCCCACACACACACACACAGCACAAACTCATATGGCATTGAATGTATTAACAGTTGAACTCATGGACTTTGCATGTTTTTCCTATTTACAGTTGGATCTGCAATTACAGGACGAGGCTGGTGGCGACATCTCAAGTTTTATAACCAACGGTGAATGGGACTTGTTGGGTAAGCAATGGCCCAGAATGGCTGTAAATCATTTAAGCTGCGTTTCCATTGTCAGCATCAGAATTTCTTATTCAATTATTTAATTTTCACAACAAAATTAAACTTATTTTATATGCACAGCTATGAGATGAGAAGATTTTCTTGAATAATCCATTATTTTTCAGCTGAAATAAAGGCACAAGATTTAAATGCAAACAAGAAAAATTGTAGAGTAGTTTTTTTTTATTGATAATCCATTATTTTTAAACAAAAATAAAGCAAATAGATTTGAAGACGAACAAATAAATGATTAAGTCATTTTAATTGTTTGTTTTTTTATTTTGATAATCCATATTTTCAGTTTTAATGCTTTTAAAGGAACAAGATTTAAATAGAAACAAGGAAATTATTGAGTCAGGGTGTTTCTATTGTAATTGACAAACAAATAACCTAAATTATTAAATATGTAATATATGTATATATATTTGAATTATTATATATATATATTCCTGCACACTTATCTGACAGTGGAAACGCAACATTTTACTAACGTAAACATCAAATCTAACCAACTAGAACTAACTAGTAATAACTCTAGTAATAAGCCTATTGAACATACATATGTACATGTGTATTTGTGTACTATATCTAGTATATAATGCTATATGTGATACTAATCAAGTAACATTAACAATTCCCATCTTTTCTTCTACATATGCCATATCTTCTCATTCATCGATAAACGATAAATCACAATCTCTATGTATATTTCGAACAAAAAAAAAAAAAAAAAGGTGTGCCCGGTAAACGTAATGAAATCTACTATAATTGCTGCCCAGAACCTTATATTGACATAACATTCGCCATTTTGATACGACGCAAAACTTTATACTATTTTTTCAATTTGATTGTGCCGTGCGTGTTGATCGCCTCGATGGCACTGCTAGGGTTTACACTGCCACCAGATTCTGGTGAGAAGCTCTCGCTTGGTAAGTGCCCTACAACACGTCTCTGTCTTCTTCAAACAAACAAAACACACACAACTTTTGCAAAAATCGAAAAAAAAACAACAACAACGACGACAACAACAACAATCTGTTTGCCACAAAAAACAACAACAACTGAACTGAAACCGAAACTAAAACCGAAAGAGAAACAGAAACAGAAACAGAAACTGCGGCTGAAAAGTGTTTCGATATTTAATTGTTGACTCTCAGTGCGAACCTTTGCATGCTCTATAAATCAAGTTCCGTCTCTACACACACACACACACACACACACACACATGCGTACGCACACGCAGACGAGTTTATTTATTTCGCAACGGAAGCGCATTCGCTGCAAAGAGGCTGCAGCTGCGGCTGCTGCTGCGTCGCCAGGCAAGGCGACTGTCAGCATATTGCATATTACGTATACGCCAGCGAGTACGCGCCCGCTGCCCCAGCCTGACTGCCTGCCTGCCTGAGAGCCGCGCTCAAGCCAAAGCCTTGACTATGCAAATGCTACCACACTCTATGCAATCCAATGGCCGCCGGCATTGGCAACTCTGGCAAACAAAAGACTCGCACAGAGGGGAAGGCAAAGGGGACGAGCACGGGGACGAGGGCAAGGGAGGGAGCAAGTGAAAACAAGGCGCCATCATTTGTAATCAAAGTCAGCGCCAGGCAGAATGGTAAAAAAAAAAAACAAATATAGCACAACTGCTGGGGAGCACCTTTCAGGGCGACACACTGCGACAGGACGGACGGACAGATGGACTGACGGACTGACGCACTGATGGACAGACGAAACGAAACTGAACAAACTGGATGAAATGAGCACAAAGCCTTGACCCCTTGAACCTCAACATCGCAACATGGTGTGTGTATAAAATAAATATATATACTTACATATATATTTAATTTAAATACTATATACGATATGTGGCAACACATTCGAATGCCACATACATATAAATCTCTGCTTAACCGTGTCAAGAAGCGCAGCTAAAATACAAAATACTTACAATATACTAGAAATTCTAACCGTACTAATGCATTCAACCGAGCAGGCGGTAGTCGCGTAGTTGAATACCCTGTAGGAGTAAAACTTATTGAAACAATTGAGGCAAATTTAACTAGAATTAACTTTTCTCTTTTCGATTGATTGTTCCTATGGCAGCTATATGTTATAGTAGTCCGATTTTGATAAAATTTTATATTCACATTATTTAAATAGCAAAAGTTCGATGTAGTTAATTTGGTTATAATATCTTGACACATAACAAAAATCAGCCGATTGTTTGTATGACAGCTATACGATATATCGGTCCGATACGGCTCTTTCCGACTTATTTAGAGCGTCCAGCAATAAAGTGTGTGTGTGCCAAGTTTCATCAAGATAGCTCTAAAATACTAAGATAAAGAGACTAGTTTGCATTGCAGCAGACGGACAGACGAACAGACAGGCGGACAAACAGACGGACAGACAAACGGACAGACAAAGGAACAGACAGACGAACAGACAGAAGGACAGACAGAAAGACGAACAGACAGATAGACAGACGAAGAGACAGGCGGACAGATAGGTGTACAGATGGATAGACACACGGACAAACGGACAGACAAACGGGCAGACAGACAAACATAGTTAGTTTCACTCTTTTCTTAATGCTAAATCAGAATATATACTTCATAGGGTTGGAGGTATATCCCAAGGTACATTCCAAATGAATATACCCTCTGCAAGGGTATATGGACAACTTATCTCAACTGGCAAATACTCAGTACGACTAGCTGTCACTCTGCTTGCAATACATACCTCACGACGACGATTACAGGGTATGTGGCATACGTGTAAAGCACATTTGGCGCTAGCAAACTTTAACCTGCTCGAGGAATTTTTGAACTCACTGTGCCAAAGGATTTGCTCATATTATTCTTCTTCTATTGGAATTCACCTTATAAAATGGCAAATACTTAAATCAAGCTGCTTTCGGCTAAGCTCAAGTCCAACTGACTCACACACACACACACACACATATGTACGTGGCACGCCCAGAAAGTTATGCCAAAATGTGGCAAAATGCTTTGCAGCTCATATCCCGCGCCATGTGGCACACACAGCACACCATGCAACAGCAACAGCAGCGGCAGCGGCATCCTTGCTTCGTCTTCAGCTCGTCCGGTCGGGGGCAATGCGGCTCATCACGTACTTTCAACACGCAGCATATGGTGCATGTCAAAATTTATACAATACTGCGATACACACACACACACACACATGCATATATATATATAAATATATATATATGTATTATATAGATAAATATATCGCGTTTATTATATGAGAGCGCCTGAGAAGAAGCGGCAAAACTTTTGCTTGCAGCTGCCAGAAAACACAAGGCAAAAGAACAGAAAACTGGTCATATTTAAAAATTGTTCATAGAACCCCCTGCGACATGCGTATCAGTGTGTGTGTGTGTATGTCTATGTGTGTGTATGTGTGTGTAGGAAAACGCATTAGGGCCGCCAGCCGTGGTTCATGCATAATAGACAAGTTTGCGTAAAACCCTGTGGCTAATTTATGTTTGCCCGACACTTTCGGCAACCTACGCCCCCATTCCCCCTAAACCTCCCTCTATTCCTCACTCTGTCTCCACTGACTTTTGACATAATTTATATAACCTCAAAAGAGCAAGAGCATAAAATATGCGCAGGACAAAAAGAACCGAACACGAATACAAAATACAAAATACAAAATAAAAACGAAAGTATGAAGCGCCACAACGCAGAAGAAGAAAGTGAAAGGAGCAGAATGGGAAGGAGAGGGGAAGTGCCATCTTTGATGGCAACTAAGAACTCTCTGACAAGCGCCAGCTGCCTGACACACCCCCCCCCCCCCTCGCACTGCCAGGCCCTCAGTCCCTCAGGCTAGCAAACCATAAATAATGATAAAGATGTGTGTGTAAATTGTTATTTTTTTTTGTTTAAAGTTTTTAGTTTCTTGTTTCTTCTTCTGTTTTTCTTTTTTCTCTTTATCATTTTTATCAAAAACTGCTTAGTTTGTGTGCGAAATTTTGTAACTGAAACTGTTGACGGACACTTCGTGAGGTTCAGCGCAGAGAATACGGTAGTAGTTTTTTATTCAATATGAGAAGAGAAGCGGGGCAAGTCAGCGCACACATTAACACTGTCAGCACACACGCATACACACATCCTTGCAGCGAACGCAGCAACGATGGCGACGACGGCGACGACGATGACAACGGACGGGATCGGCTGGATCGGCTGGATCAGCTCGTTTCCAGACTTGTGCAATCAGAATCGGTTAACTCTAACTATCTCTCTCTCTCTCTCTCACTCTCTCTCTCTCTCTCTCTCTTTCTCTCTTCCTCTCTCTCTGCCATCTATATTTCTCTTCTTATTTTTCTCCCTCTTCCCTTCTCCAACTGGCTCAACATAACCTCAATACGCACTTGTAATGTTTTGCTGCCTACTTTCAGGAGTTACTATTTTACTATCGCTCACAGTCTTCCTGAACATGGTCGCCGAAACGATGCCAGCGACTTCGGACGCCGTACCGCTGCTTGGTAAGTAGTGGCAATGCCAGACCAGCTTGCCAAGGTTGCCAGACCGCAGCACTTATAATTCTAATATTAACGCACATTCAACATTCTCAAGCCAAGCTCTCAACTCGTCTAATCAACCAAGATTCTTACCTTCCGCACAGCCACGAATATAGCCTACGGTCTACGTTCCGTTATCTCTATTGTTTACTCTTTCGCTCACTGTCTATGTCTCTGTCTCTCGTTTGTGGTGTTCCCTCTTCGTTTGTTTGGGTCTTAAAGGTGCATCGGGCCTAAGCTGCTTCACAATGTGATACACAAACATACAAATACACTCACACTCAACCACTAAGTATAAACCTATATATAGAGAACAGAAACACTCACACACACATACATGCCAGCGTGTGTAGAGAACAATGGCGCATTCTCCCATCCTCATGTCAACGACATATGGCGACGTACGACGTGTGTCAGCGGTGTGTGGTAACAATACCAGTGATAGGCCAAACTACATGCAACATTCAACATAATATCAATGCAACTTAACATGAAATTCAATTTAATCATGAGCCTCAAACCACAAGTTAAAGTGATTGTTATGTTGAAATTTACAGAAAAACAAAGGCCATGAAAAGTTTAATATGAACAGGAAAGAAAAGTAAATAACATAAATACATAGTATATTGAAGGCCCATAACTAGGCGTTTACTACATAAGGTAGCCAAGGCTATAGTATACAGACGAAAAAAGATATAGTATACTCCATGTCAAACTTAAAGTCTCTAGTTTTTATCGTAACTGCGATCTCGATGTTTAAACAAACAGATAATGGAACAGATGGACAGACAGACTTGATTAAATTGAACGCTTCTGGTACTGAATATTAAAGAATATTTACTGGGCTCTAGGGCCCACGAGACCGTCGCTACAGCCCTGCAAAAATAGTATTCAGTGGAAGTTTTTTATTTGCTTTTAAATATCTTAAGACTGATCAAGAAATTTGACATATACCCCTGATCAATCAAACTTGTGTTCATTCAAGCCCCCCCGTGAGTTTAAGTACTTTCCCTTTACAGGGTATACCAATCATGCTTAACCAGTTGTAAAGCTTTACACAATCACGACAAATATCGCCCTCGTAGCACTTCGCTTGTCTCGTCAGAAAAGCGCCAGGCACAGGGCGCAAAACTTTTAATTAATAAACTACAAGACAAACTCGTAGAGCAAAACTAAAAACTACACGAAACAAAAGAAACAGACGAAGACGCAAAAGAAAGAAAGAAGATGAAGGGGAAACAAGAAGAAGAACCAAAAGAACAACAAGAAATTGCCTCTAATCAAACATAAACATATTTTCGGCGCACAATGAAATCCGAACTTGGCCAAGATTTGCCGCGCTATTAGTTTCAAATTTAAAACTTGAACTTGTGCCGCCTCTCCAGTCTCTCGCTCCACTTGCTCCACTCGCCGTCCTTCACTTTACGTTCTTCTTGCTTTTTGCCGCATCGAGATTGAGAGCAATAAACACGTACAACAAATTGGCCTGCCTCAAGTTTCGAGACGCACCTTGTGCTGCCTAGAACGAGGCGCCAGACCAAGTAGTAGCTGAAGGTGAATGTGTATGACGAGAAGGAGCAAGAAGTTTTTTGTCGTCGTGGAGCAGGAGAAAATCTTTTAGTGTCTGATTTCTGGTTTCTTGTGTTTTCCCCGTTTTGCTCTTCTAATATTTCATTTAATGCTCGCCAAATGAAGAAAGCCACAGCGAATAGGGCAAGGCGAAGCTGGGAAGCATCACATGGGGGGCGCCATGATTTAAGCGATTTCATAAACTTTCAAAATTTATGCGATCCGCACAGAGTAAAAGTTTATCCTCAAGCACGTGCATATAGCAAAACTTAAGAAACAGTTGCAAATGTTGCAAGCTCTTCACACTCCTCCCCTCCCACCGCCCCCCCCCCCCCATCAACTTGTATCATTTACAAGCGTAAACTACTTGAGGCCAAGTAATGAAAAAGGAATTAGATCTGATGTTATAAAATGGTATATGGAAAGAATTTATAAAATTAGCTGAAAACTTAGATATGTGCACTATGAAACCATAGAGATAAGTAGTAGGATAAGCTAGAGCAAAGTATCTCAACTATTCAAACATTATAATTCACGTAGCCTTATCCTAATCCAATTATTTAATCTTATAATACATTCCCTAGTTGAGGTTAGCTTAAAGTTCCTACACTACTTAGTTGCTGTGCTCCAAATATTGTTTAAGGCACTTAATAGAGCCCCCCAAACACACACAGCCCTGTCTTCTCTTAACATTATTATGATAATTGTAAGTGCATACATGTGTGTATGTATGTGTGTGTGAGTGAGTGAGTGTTAGTAAGTATGTGCGTGTAGGTAATACCAGAATCACAGTACAATATCGTTTTACACTCACATCTATCATACCGCATAGAATAATTTAGGGTGTGTGTGTGTGTATTTGTGCGAGTGTTAGTCTGTCTGGATGTGTGTGTGTGCGCAATTAGCATTCCTCAGCCAGAGATTCCAACTGTGCCATGCGTAGTTGAGATGCGCTATGCATAATGCAGTTCATAATTGTAATTAAAATCGCAACTGAAATCGTAGACGCCTTTGTGTGCGTACAAATTTGTATTCCTTGCAGTGCTTAATTGCAACCCTGTGATGTAGCTTAGTTCAAACTATCGATAGCAACAACATTAACGGTTGATTTACTCTTATCTCGCTAAACTATCAATGATTAGAATAGTATTGTGGAATTAGGTTATCGCTAGTAAATAAAATAAGTTAACATATCAAGGTGAATCGAAAGCATAGTCGAGCCAAAATTATCGAAAGTAATCAGAACAGTAGAACAGTCAAAAGTATCGATATTTCATCAAACTATCGATAGTATTATTATAGTTATAGTTATCGCTAGTAATTTAAATAAATAGACATATCAAAATTAATCGATAGTATAGAATAGATTATCGATAGTAATCTGAACAGTAAAAGATATGCGTGATTTGAGTGATATATCTAAATGCACTGTGCCCCATTAAGGTTACCTTTAACGGTACCTAAAGCTCCACAACCACAAAACAACAAAAACAACTAAAACACTAAAATACTCGTATCGATACCATCTATAGAACATCTAGTCGTATCTAGAGAAGTTTGGGTTTTCTTGCAACTTGCAGCATGAACTAATCAATAATCGATCATCGATAATAGCGATAGACATATCAGAATATACGCATAAGTATGTATCCTCATTCGTAGCCAAATTAGTTGGTAATTAGCTACATACATTACCAAATATCGCATAGTATTTATCGATGTATGTATGTATCGCATTAAGGTAAGTCCCGTGCGGAAGTGTGCGACCTGTCAAACATTGTTGGATCACAGCTAAAAAAAAATAGAAATATTAACTCCTTTTAGTGACTAATTGATTATCGATAGACGGACGCCGCCTGCTGCTGGTGTTGTCGTATTGAACGAAGCGAACGCACATCAATAATAAGTACAAAACGTGAACGTTCTCCCGTTTCTGTCATCCCATTCCCGCATGCCCAGGACCTTCAGCCTCCTAACCCTATAACTTTTGAGTATCATTGTAAATATTTCTGGTTAATCTAGAAACTCGTTCGTATCTCACTGCACAGTAGAAATATAAGTATGCATACACACACACACACTCACACACACACACACACTGACAGACACATACACTCTCTTTCTCACACACAAAATATACACTCTCTTTCTCTCTCATACACACACTGATACGTAAACATATTTACTAAATTTCATACTTATCAATCGTAGTATGTGTATCTTGAATTTCGTATCTTGTATCTTTCTTATCGTATCTCGAGGACTGGTATGGAAATTGAAACTCTCTCTCTCAAAGCATGCACTCGATAGAGACAAACAAAAAAGAAAACCCAAGAAAAAGAAAAGAGAAATAAACAAACTCCAAAGTTGGCCAAGAAAGTATCGAGTTATGAGTGAAGCGTGTGGGAGGCGACTCGACCAAAAGTATCTATAAACGCATATGTATATCTATCTCAACATGTATACATATCTTTATATACTCTATATATATACTATACTACATATGTACGATATCTGTTTTATTTGTGTAGCTCTTTGTTTTTCTGATTCTGATTCTGATTCTGTGATATATTATTTTGGATTCTATGCGTACGACGAGTACTCGCATTATCTCAATGCCAGCGTCAGATATTGCCAAGGACCACTACCACATAATGTAAAAGAAAAAACGTTCTTGTTGGCATGCAAGAACACAAATGCCTATCAACTGTTGACAAGCCCAGCCCCGTTCCCTCTCCAACATCATCCCTGCATTATCTACCCACACAACGCATAACTCACAAGCACAAGAAAAAAAAAAAAAGAAAAATAAATCTCGAATAACTTGACATTGCATACAATTCACAAGCCACATATGAATATCAATATGAATATGGATGTGCATATGAATACAGAATATGTGTCGATACAGTCAAACTACAATCCCCCCAAAACACTTGTGAGAGGGCGTTTGGAACGGAAGGCGGGGCGGGGCGCCTCGTAAAGGGCGAGGGCCAACGTCAACTTAGCCGTCAAGTGGTTTTGCTATTGAGCTTGTCTAGTCGCATTGCTCAATAAGCCAACGGCTTCACACACATAGACAGTCACACACACACACATATACACACACACACACACCTACACCCTACACGCATACACAAACAGTACACGGGATCAGCTGTAAATAACTAAGTAAAAGAGGAATTTGATGTCCGTAAAAAAATAAAAAAACCAAAAATAAAGCAAAGCAATTTCTCTCTGTCTCTCTCTCTTTAACTATCTATTGCTATCTCTCTTTCTCTCTCGATGTCTGTGTTTAACTGTAAATTATGGCACACACACGCATATATGTATATATATCAAATATATATATATATATATATATATGCAACTGTACAGCAACATTTTTGATCGTACTCGTATGCATGCATTCAATTGCAAATCTTTTGTCTAGATATACAAACGGATTTCTAAAAAACAATTTCGAAAATTGAATATCGCTCTTTTCGAATTCTAAATCAAGTTCGAATTGAATAAAATAGCTTTGGTTAGGCGACAAGGGGTACCTCAGTAAATATGTAGCTAGTATAACTGCAAATCTTTTGTTCTTTTAACTTTCGTTGGGTGGAAATTATTGTAAATATATTAATCGTTTTTTTTTTTTTGTTTTTTTTGTTTTGTTTTTTCTTAGTTTTTGCCTTCTTCTATATTGTTTCTGTTCGATTTCTCTGTGACGTAGTGTGGTAGTAACTCTCATGTTGTTTATATACTAAGTATATCCCATGTGCTAACTTTTGATCTATGTTTTTGATGGTGTTTCGCTTACTCAACAAGACATGCTACACACACATACGATACACACACAAACATGTGCAATCATTGTGTCACACATACACACACACACACACACACACATATACACGCTCAAAGAACTTAGCTCAAAACACACACTTGTAAATAAGACACGAAATTTGTTTGTTTTTTCAACGGATACCTTAGCAGACATACTACGTATCTGTAACTGTATATGTACTATGTGTCTATGTATGTGCCCAATATCTACCAATGTATGTACATATCTGCAACGCACATACACGTACTCAGTAGTAGAAGCGTACACGTCTAGGCACGTGCGCCTCTGTATGTGTCTGTGTGTGATCTGCTCCAATATCTACTCCTTACTAAGGTTATTCCACTAAAAAAAAAAAATACCAACAACTAAAAACTATACCACAAAATCCATACGTTTTACTATATGCATATGCGACTAGTTACACTGTCCACTTACTATTCAATCCATATTGCTTAGAGCGCCTTTAAGCCAACAACTTTGTAGTGGAGTGTATGTGCCCCAACAATAACAGTTACAGCAACAGCAACTGCAACAGCAACAGCAACAGCAACAAAATACCAACAATAATCGCTAAACTGTTCCGTATATAAAGCTAAAACCCAACTCTATTAATCCAACATGCACAGTGAAATGCGAAAAATGCAATTCGATCTCATCGAAATTCTTGCTATTTATTTTTCCCGTTTCCTTTTTCCCCATTTTTGTGTGTGTTCCATTTCCTCATTTTGTGTAAATACATTTACTATCTATCGCATACTTTTCACATTCACTGTGCATAAGCTAAATCAAATCAAATTAAATAGAATTTACTAAATCGATGACCTGAAGAGAAACCCCACAACGTTCCATTTTCCTATCTCTTTAATTGCCCATTAAAACACTCCAAACTACAACAGCAACAACATTAACTTAACCAAACCAAAACCAACTACAGCAACAAGTACCAAAAGTAGCTTAACAACAAACAGATTAACCAAGCATCCAACTCAATCCAAAATACCTTGCCCCACCGACCCATGTCTATCATCAATTTTACAGCTCAACAATTTCGAAGAACCGAATCAGATCTCGATTTTTAACCAAAAATGATGATTGCGGATAATTGGTTGTGCACAAAAACTAAAGAAAAACCGATTTAATAAGATTGCAACCCCAAACCCCAAACAAAACAAAACAGGCTTAAAATACCGATACAAAAGAAAAGAAAAGGAAATAACAAAATTTTACTGAGCAAATATATTTGAAAAATTGAACCTAAGGCAAAAATAGAAGAGAGTCTCGTTTAAGAAACAGAACTCAGGGCAATAGAACTTTGATCTGGGCGAACTGAGACAAACGCGCGGTTCATTTCAAAGACTCAGCTCCTAATCGAACGGAACCGTATGCTTTGAATTGGGCCACAAGTTTGCTACGCTCCACTGGGGTCGGATATGTACAGCAGACAGAGGCAGGCTTAACGGCACCGTGGTTTTTTTGTGGTTTTTCACTAACAATGATGTTCGAAAATGCTGCAAAACTATCGATAGTTGTGTTGATCGATCAAAAACAATAATAACGCTATGTTTCTATATGAATTAGTTATGTAGAATTTCTGAAAACTTGTAAATTCTTAAAATAAAAATAACTATTTGCGATATTAAGTAAATTATTGAGTAAACACTTATCGATACCTCAATTATCGACCCATTTGCAGCATTTCAACATTCTGTAACTAAATATTTTTTCAGTCTAGGCGATCACCTGTAATATAACTTAATTCTCACCGAAGAAAGTCTTAAACCAATACTAAATATATATTTGATATACGCATACATATACATACTATGTATATCTATCGAATATGTATATGTTTATATATACTTATTAATTTCTCTAATATACTGCTTTAAACTTTTTTCTAACTTTACTCTTTACTTGCCACAAGTAAATCTTAGTAAGCTTTAAGAAAAAGAACCAATCAAAAACAACAGCAAACAATAACAAAATATACAACAAAAATACACTGAAAACACTAAAACAGCCACAACAGCTATTTTTCTAAATTGTTATATAAGAAGCAATGCGAATTTGTAAATATCAAGAGGAACAAATGACAACAAAACAAAAAACTGTATATAATACCCAAAAAAAAAAAAACAAATTCAAACATTAACAGACAACACACAGAAAACCGAACAAAATACATAACGATATTATCGCGTACTCTATCCTGCCTAAGAAGTATTTCAGGAAGATATACATACACTTACATATATAGAAGTTGCCTCGATCGGGCAGCGAAATATGATATACATATGAAATTCTTCTTACAGAACTAAAAAAAAAAAACAACAACAATAGAATAGAATGAGCGTACTGCGAGTTCGATGAATATTCGATATATCGATATATGACCACAATGTTTGTGTAATTTTTGTGTCCTTCTAGGAACTTATTTCAATTGCATTATGTTTATGGTGGCCTCATCAGTTGTGTCAACCATACTTATCCTCAATTATCATCATAGAAATCCAGATACGCATGAAATGAGTGAATGGGTAATATTTATATTCAAACTTACTAAATTTAACTAACTTACTTGCTAACTACTTACTTACTTACTTACTTACTTTACTTACTTATTAAAAAACCAAAAAAAAAAATAACAGAAAAAACGAAAATATGCCTAAACTTTATCGATTTTTAGTTCAACTTATACTTCTATGTTATCGTTTCTTAATATCAATTTCTATTCTTTTTTTTTGTTTTTTTCTGAGCGTTCTGAGAGATACCGATACATGTTCGATTGCTTTTGTTTGTCAGAAAACGAATCGATCATTTCAACCAAACAAATATTTGAAATACCAAATACCAAAAAAATGACACCCCAAAACAGCCCACGCAATCTCACACACGCACATCGAAAACAGAACAAGCCCCAAAAACCGGAAACCCCCTCTCTCTGTACATACTACTAACTATACTAACTATCAAAATACCATATATTATATATATACATAAGTACTAAAAGCCTTGTATACCCACAAACAAAACACACACATCTCACACCTGTGTATGTGAAACATGTTGAAAACTTTTAGACAAGAACTCTCTTAACTTTACACTCACCTAACTCGTATGCATCTTAACTTTTACACTACGCTGCATGCTCAAGAATCAAAACCAAACTCTTTATGCAAATTTCAAGTGAAAGCGAACGAATAACGCCTTTTCTTATTGGCAATCCTCTTTCATTTTCCACAAAAATAAAAATCTTTTATGTATTTCAATATCGAAAAACTGGAAATTTTATTTCTAATTGAGATGGGCGTGGCACTAAAACTATCGTAGCAGTTTCAAATTTTTCCTTTCATATCCTTGTACATATCGGGGTGTTTATTCTATCCTTGACTGTCTTTGTAGTCTTTAAACTATTCAAAACTATCCCAGCCATGCTCATCTCCAATCACTATAACTATTCATCATATAATTCAAATATGTTGGCATTATCGGACCCCATCTTAAGCAGGACCATTACCAACTGCCTCTCAAAGCCCGACTACAGACAACATACATTCATGCATACATTTGTATGTATAAAATGCCCGACAATGCTTTTGATTTCCAAAACAGAAAAGATTAAACAAGAATAATGCTTAAACTGAATGTTAAAACCTCTAATTATATATATGTATATTAAACCGATTAACTATCAAACAATTATCATGCAATGTCTCTCGTTTTATCCAATTAGTCCACATAACATTATCCGTCTGATTTAATTTCCTTATTGAATGATAAAATACATACTAACTACTACTACTATATGCTTTAACCCATTTGCCTTATAAGTATTTGTATTTTGTACTACCTTCTCTACTAATACTTAATACTTACAAACATATCGAGATGAAAAAGCACAATAATCACACACGATACTTTTATTTTTCAAATAACAAACAAATATAACTCTGGCCAACAACTATAACTACAACTACAACAACAACAACTACTACTACAACTACAACTACAACAACAACAACATCTACTTCTACGTTAACTGGCAACTCAACGCTACAAAAAAAACGAAATCAAATAACTCTATTCAACTCGAATGCCTCTTCAACTGTCTCTTTCACTCCCCTCAACTAACTAACTAACTAACTCTGCAACCAACTAACTATCTTCGTACAACAACAATAACTCGCGTGTGCTATTGCTATCCAAATCAAATACACACTTCACACACACACGTATACAACAACCAAACTGAACATATAACTATGACTCGATGTGTAACTAAAAAAAAACAAAAAAAAAAAAAAAAACAAAAACATTATATTCCCGAACTTTAACGATATTTAAAAACCAATATACCTAAAAATATCCCTTTTTGGACTTATTTATGTGTAACAACAACAACAACAACAACAACAACAAATACAACTACAACTACAACTACAACAACGACTAATCAAAACACTTGTTAATCTACCTAAACTAAAACGCAATATTAAATGCAAAATTTAAATTTATTAAAAATGAAAACTTCATATCTACTATACATAAAAAAAAATACCAAAAAAAAAAAAACCAAAACCAAAAATATACTTATTGCTATTATTTTTAACCGCATCACCCAACACACTCCGTCTCTCTGTCGAACTCGCACACACAGATAAGAGTAATATTCCTTTATTGGTTACCTTGCATATTGCGCATGCAAAGACCCGGACAGGTCGGCTACGAATGCCCGCCGCCGCCCTCGTCGTCGGGCTCCTCAAACGCTGGCGACAAGAAGCAGCAGATCCAAAACGTTGAGCTTAAGGAGAGGTAACCCAGCTAGCATAGACTTGTCCCAAAACCAAACTCTTTCTCTATCTCTTATTTCTTCACCTCTAAACTGTACGATACTCTCGCCTCCTCCACCTTCTCGTTCTTTTTGATCACCTCAGATCCTCCAAGTCCCTGCTCGCCAATGTACTCGATATCGATGACGATTTCCGTTGCAATCATCGCTGCACTAGCGCCACATTGCCACATCAACCAACATACTACAGGACAATGTTCAGGTGAGTGGAAGCCAAAAGAAAACAGAAAAAAAGAGACAACTACATATATCTTATATTAAACACATAAAATTTAGAGAAATGCATGACGCCTTTATTTGAATCGATAGTACGGTCCATATACTTAAATGTTTGAAGATTATTTCATGCCAATGTTGACTGTGACTGCGCCTCAAAGGGTCCATCCGCTTAGTCCAATTTTGGCATACTCTTTCCAACATTTCGGCCGGTATCTCACGAATTAATGCTTCAATGTTGTCCTCCAATGCATCAATTGAAGCAGGCTTGTCTGTATAGACATTCGATTTAACAGAAAAGCCCCACAAAAAATAGTCGAAAGGCTTTAAATCGCACGAC
This sequence comes from Zaprionus vittiger, assembly GCA_018904025.1. Taxonomy (NCBI): domain Eukaryota; kingdom Metazoa; phylum Arthropoda; class Insecta; order Diptera; family Drosophilidae; genus Zaprionus; species Zaprionus vittiger. Next base: position 10,412,092 of record JAEIFQ010001044.1, on the reverse strand, counting down.
CTAGGTGGTCAATCAAATGGAAGAAGCGCGCGATGAATTTTCTGAACAGAGCACGCATTTTGAAAATGAAATTCAATAATTTGCAAGAGTTGTTCGTTTGTAAAAAGATTCATGGTTAAATTATAGACCAAACTGAATATGTTTGACAGTCATACAATACACGAAACGTTCGTCAAACTAGTTCAAACTAGTGTTGCCAAAAAGATAATAGCTAAAAAATCGCACTTCACTTTCAAATGATTTAAGTATACATACAACTGAAATTTGAATAGGTTTTTGATCAAATAAATTTTATGCTTCTTAGAAATATGATGTTTTAAAACTATCTTAATCTTCTTGAAACTATTGTATCGTATCAATAATTTCAAGCAATTCAATCAGACAAACTTTCAAGATAATATATTTCCGTGCGAATAATTCCGTACTTTCAAACATAATATATTATTTAACAGACATTCCATTACCGCTAAACACATAGAAATCCGTATAAAATATATATTTTTTTTTAAATAAATCTCTCCGCTTAACACAAATCAAACTTTTCTAAAAGTTTGAACACATTTGTCACTTAAATCAAAATTTCAAAAAGGAATCCCAAAAATATGAAAAAAGACACGAAAAGTATTTCACACAATTGGTGAAAGCATACGTGAATGCACAGTGTGACGTGCACAGTGTGACGTGCACAGTGGGAGCTGCAATGGAAGAACCGAACCACAGGAAACTTTTTAATGCGCGACCATTTAATTTCAATGAAATATACGTAAAATTGTTCTAGAAAAAAAGTGAAAACGACAAAAGAGACGACACAACAAAATGCTGTGAAAATGGGGACAAACTGAAAAGTATAAAAACTTTAAACGATTTGACGACAATATCAATATAAGCAACTGCAACAATAGCTAGACAAAAAAAAATCAACAACAACAACAACAACAACAAAAATAAAGACAAACAACAACAACTTCAACAAGGCACATCCGCATCCTTATCCGCATCCTCATCCTCATCCGCATCCACATTCTCATATGGCAATGCCTCGACTGACAGTCAATGACAATGACAAGATGTATGTGAGTGTATGTGTGTGTGTGTCTCTCTATTGTTGTTGTGCCACACACACGCACACACATGCAGTAGGGGAAGCTGGATGAAAGAGGGCAACAAAAAAGTGCAGGCATGCCAATGCCATAGAAAATAGTGGCATGTGGCAAGTACACGCATTTAGTGACAAGCTGAAAAACACACAGAAAAATACAATCGTAATAGGAAGCCAGTGAGAGCACAGTCGCGTGTCTTCCCAGCTGAGTCTACAGTTCCTCACAATGGGCCACTGAATTGCCAAGTCAGAATTAGCTGAAGTTAGTAGCTCAATACTAATGATATTGGATTCATTAAGACTCTCATTCCTGCTGAATTCCCTATGTTATAATACTCCACAAAGAATATATGTACATATGTATATATAATATGTATATATTCTTAATCAGCATTAACAACCAAGTCAATATAACCTTATTCGAATCTCTATCTACTCTGTCAGTCCGTGTAAAAATCTAGATTTCAGAGACCATAAGAACTGCCAAATTTTATAACAACCTGTTTAAATATAGCGCGAAGATTAAGTTTGTTTTAAAATATTGTCACGCCCCTTTCACCCCTAAAAATCAATTAAATCGATGCTAGATTTCATTTAATTTTCTTTATTTGCTAAATTAAAAAACTATAACCAACCGAATGATTTCGAAATGGAAATTTGGTTGCAATCGAATAATTAACATGGAAGTTATTTAGCAAACAATTTTAGAAGGGTGCTGGCTTTCAAGGCGCCTCAATGTATGCAACACAAACAACACTAAGTAATCGTATTGGACAAGTGGGTACCGGGTATATCACAGCAATGCACACTGCAGCTTTTGTGCTTGTTTATTTAAGGGAAATTGAAATGGAAAGGAAAACAAATAAAGCTATTACTTACTACAATTTCAAACTGTAAACATGCTGGTAACTATTGTATTATAGGAATCCATGATTGACAGTCTGTTGGATTAGTTGACTAATTCAGCTGCCTTTCTACTGTACCTACTCATCTTCTTTATTGTTATATTCCATTGATGATTGAACTAAAAGTTGACTGATTGATTGATTGATTGATTCACTGAGCTCTTCCCACAGGCAAGGCGATGATGGCAGCGTGGGTCCTGTGGGTCCTGTGGGTCCCGTTGGACCCGTTGCCGCCGTGGGTGATGCTCGCATGCATGAAGCCATTTCCCACACCTGTCTGGGCTCCTCGGCGGAATACGAATTGGCGCTAATACTAAAGGAGCTACGCTGGATAACCGATCAGGTGAGTCGGGAAATTGAACAAACATTGAACTGATTGTGATGCCTCAAACCTTTGACGGATACACACAGCTTAAGAAAGAGGACGAAACAGGCGACATAACACGTGACTGGAAATTCGCTGCGATGGTCGTGGATCGTTTGTGCCTTATAATTTTCACGCTTTTCACCATTATAGCCACGCTGGCGGTGTTGTTTTCGGCGCCACATTTCATTGTAAGTATACGAACCAAGGAACCTTACCGGCAACTCTACTTACTTCGCTATCCCCCTCTGTCTCTCTCTCCGATTCTTTTTCTGTGTCTCATGCAGTTCCCGTAAGCGATTCGCACAGCTGCAACGGTCTTCGTAATGGTCCTTCAGTTGACTCAAGTCGTACAAATATTGTTTCTACTTTTGTAACAAAAAACCAAAAACAAAAACAAAGAAAACATAAAGCCCCCAGATGAAATCGTGTGTAAAGAATACATAAACAAGAAAACAAGAAAAAAATTTGAAATGCTTTTCAACTTGAAGTTCTTTTAAACGTCACTTCGTTATAAGTTCATATAGTAGTAGAAACAAGAGAGAACAAATGCGAAACAATTAAACAATTTGTACACCAATTTACGTTCTTGTTGTTGTTTTTTTTTCATGTTTATGTTTGTTGGTCAATAAGCCGTTAAATAAAAAACATATTGTACGACCTTTATTTTTTGGTTAACTTTCCTTCTCCCTCTCTGGCTTGAATAATTCCCCTTTCCCCAACGCTTTCTATACAATTATTGTAAAATAATTAATTTCCACTATTCCGTTTTGGTTTTATTTTCTTCTCTATCTCTCTCATTGTTTCGGTCAACAACGTTGACCCTGTTCTCAGTTTCATTTACTCGTTTTTAGTATGTAAAATAGTATATACAAATTTGTTGCTGTGATAGAAAATCGTATGAACAAAACGTAAACCAGTCACAATAAATTTCAAATTCGATGTGAAAAAACACACACAAAGGCAAATACAGGCGAACACACAACACACACACCAACTCACACACAACCTTTAGTTTTTACTTAAAAAAAAAAACAGTCGAACTGCATATTCATCTCATATTTTGTTCAACTCCTAAAGCAAAGTGTAAATATTTTGAATTCCGATACAGCTGCAAACGACGATAGTAACTCTAGATCTAATATGTTTTGAAAACGATATTTGATATTTGTTTCAAAATCAAAACTATCGAAATTTTTGTATAAAGTTTACAGCTCGATTCGGACTGAAGCTCGACTGTAGCCTAGGTTCAAAATCGGCAATTGGCAACCTGTTTATGTATATCTACCAGTTTCACATAGTAATTAGTTAGCATAGCTTGTACCATACTTAGTATGTCCCCACATAAAAGTCATTGTATCGACTCGTTTTAACATTTCCAAAAGAATTTCATGCACCGAAACTGCAATGCAAAAAAAACTACTCAAAGCCCAAAGCAAAAAATACTAACAAACAATTGAAAACCAAAAGAAACAAACACTTCGAATAACACCTCGAAACGAATCTCGGTTCGATTCGGGATTATGCATGTTATCAATACTGAATAACATATGCACAACATGGCCGAAAAAAAGCTAACAAAACAAAGACAAAGACAAAGACAAGCTAAACCAAATGGAAGTGAAACGAAAAGAAAGGAAAGAAAACGATGTGAATTGGCACGGCTAACGATCGAGTTATGTAGCAGGCAGCATGCGACAGAGAGCTAAACATCAGAGTTGCAAATGAGATGAGTATAGAAATCGAAAACAAAGTATAAAGTTAACTATTTTTAAATATTATACATATATACATGCATATATACGAGGCAAATGAAAATGTAATGGAAAAAAAACAAAGCAAGATAGTCAGAAAAAATGCAGAAGGAAAAATTAATGAAAAAACATTGAGTAAAGCTTATAAAAAACAAAAGAAAATTACATGAATGAAAAGCTAAAAATATTATTATAATAATTACAGTACTTAGACTAAGAGTTAGATAAAGTATAGGGCGAAAGGTTAGTCAAATATACAGATACATACATATGACAAATATTTAAGCTACACACAATATGAAGAAGAAAAACAAAAACACAAAATGAAAAAAAAAAATCAAGAAAAAGAAAATAACAAAATAATTTAGGATTAAATGAATTTTTAAACGAAATTTCAACAAAGAACAGCAAAAAGTTAACAGCAAATTCGTGCGTAGCGTAAACAAACAATTGTATTCAACTACAACAACAACTTCAAATATAGTACATACATACAAAAAAATACCAGAAAATACCACACACTCACACGGCATTTTTTTACAAGCCCAAATAGACAATTTGTGTGGACTTTGCTTTGCATAAGGCTTACAATACATCACATAACATACACATGTATGCATGGGGTTGGCAGGCGTTGATCCACGGCTGACCCCCCTTAAAAAAACCATTAAATTCCAAAGACACCCCATGAAATTACGCTGTAAACGAATTATAATTTTCTGTGTCACATTGACATGCTTCTTGTTAATCGAGAACTAAGTATTAGCTATACATATACATAAAATAAGCATATACTCTACATAAATATATACATCATATATACATGCATTGATATATATATATACATACATATATATGTATTAGATCGGTGCATTATCATCTAGCGATGCGGATGCGAATGCGAATTTCCAGAGATTCGTGTTCGTATTCCATGGTATTTTTTTTTGCTTAGCCATGTAAGCTGCAATAACTGTATTTTTATAGTTGCAACACACACACACACACTCACATATATACGACATATATATATATATATATACATATACGATATTAGCCATATACAAGTGTATATCAATTAGGCAGCCAATTACGTGTAACTCAGCAATAAACATATGTATAGTACTTGTACAGGGCAGATCGAGCAAATCGACAGACAGCGCAGGAGAAGAACACCAAAAGCTGCTAAGGGCTATGCACAAGCAAAGGTCTTCCTTAATCTTAACAAAAAACTAAAGACAACACAAGAGAACGTATAAAAAAAAAACCAAAAAAACAAAAAGAGAAATAATTAATTGAATTACTTATCTACATATTTAAAAGCAAAGCGTTTAATACTAACAACTAATACTAAACTAAACTAAAAAAAAACTAAAAAAATCTATAAACTTATTGCCTAAAAAACCTAACCTCTAATTATCTAAACTGCATGAGATGAAGAAGCTAAATAAGTCGTTCGAAATCAACTGATTTTCAATTAAAATACCAACATTTAAACTAAACGAAAGAAAATACTACTAATGTATGTATATGCAAAATTTATTTAGCCGCCGCACGGGCCTCTCACAGCGGAGCTTTTAGCGTCGTCTAGCGGCTGCACATAAAGCTTTGCTCTCGAGCTGACGGGAACCCGCCATAAAAACGCTTTGGTAGAAAACTTGCCATAACAGCAGCATAACTCTGGCATAAGTCTGTATGCCCAAACACAACTAGAACTGGTCTAAAAGCTTGCAGTGAGAAAGCTTCTTGTACTTATGAGAAAGCTTTCTTCAGGCAGCAATGGAAATTCATCAAGAAACTTTGTTTTCAAATTTTATTAAGCTTTCTCTCTATTAAAAGTTATTTATTTATTTTCAAAAAATATTGTATATATTTTAAATATACTGCATATACTTTATTATATGCATATATATTATAAATATTTGTTATATTTACATTAAAAATATTTTATGAATTTTAACAGGTACTCCAAATTAATTAATTTGCACACTTAATTTCATGGAGTTTCCATTGTCCGTGCACACCTCGAGGCAAGCTTTTATGACCATCTCTGGTGCGCATCGACGTAATTGCGCGGCGGCTAAGCAAACTAAGTCTCTATAATTAAAAAAAAACACTTATTAAACAACATTTTAAATGCTTAACGTATGCACCTAAACAAAAAAAAAACCAACTAAACTTTACATTTAAATTACGATTTTTAAAGAAAACACACTTAAAGTCAGTATGTAGAAGAAGAAGCTAAACACAAACAACTTAAACAAAGTTCAACTAAATCTTGCTTAAAGAAGAAACAACAACAACAAAACCAAAAGCCAATTAAAGCTGAACGCGAATTTACACTACCAAAAGCAATTCAGGCAATGCAGGACGAGTGAGTTCAGATTGTTAAGGGTAATGCCAATAAAACAAAGACAGCTAAATACAACAACAAAAGCAGCAGTAACAAAAACAACAACAACAACAACAACAAATATAAACAACAACTAAAGGGTAATTTTTCCTCGTAGTAGACAAAAAAACAAACAGAAAAAAGAACATAAACTTTTGTTGTACAATTCGATTTGATTGCAATTGAGATGAGTTATTTGAATTTAGTATATCTGTACATACATACATATATACGAGACGCGACGAGATAAAACCAAATAAACCGATTTTGATAAACTTTTTTTAATGAATATGTGTATGTATGTATGTTATAATAATGCAAATGGTTTCACACAAACACACGCGCAGATTTTATAGATTCGGGATTCGTTTATACATTCAAGATCCATTTACTATATAGTTAGGCAGACGACCTATACGACCTATCTCTTTTTTCTGCACAAACAAAAAAACTGTCTATAACTTAGCTATTTCACAGATTCGTTTCGTTCTCAATTCGATAATATCGAATCATTCCTAATCAAATTACCCTTCGATCATTCCGTTTTCGCCAACAAGAACAACAACATCTTATACGAGTATGTATAGACAATCGCCGATCAGACGCAAACACAAAACAAAACAAAAAAGAGAATACTAAATATATACATATATAGTGTATATATATATATGTGAATATCATTTTGACAATAGCAAGAGAGGTTATGAAACTACTTAGGTAAACGAATTTGCCAATATCTATTTTGAAATGATTTTTTCAATTTTTCGATCATTTTGTGGTTTATCCCTTTAGAGTGGTTTAATTAGAAACGGGAGAAAAATACCAAAAAACAAAAAAAAAAACAAACAAAGATGAAGAAATATACTTGCCAGCAACTTAGAGACACCCTAATGGCATATTAAAAAATACTACTACTACGAAAAAAGAACAAAATATGTTTAAAAAAGAAAAAGCAGAAAACGATGTACTCGATGACAATGGCTTACTCAATGAACTCTGCAATGAGAACCTCAACTTTATTCGGTTTCCACAACTATAAAAAAAAATTAAAAAAATACCAACAAGTATATCAAGCGACAGACAGAATTGAACTTGCTTTAGCTTAGAGATGTTTCAACTTCAAAGACTTATCCGATAAGTATGTTTATGGCCGAGATATATATACTATACATACATACATTCATGCATAGAAATAGCATCGCATGCCATAGACAGACAGACATAGCTTCATTTCTACACATATACTACATATCTAGCCTACAACTTCCCCTCTCTCCTCTCTTTCTCAATCTATAGCTATCTCTTAATCGACAAATAAAAACGCAATTTCATAATAGTAGATGGAGGCCTCAAGAAGATTTTCAAAAATACTACAACTCTTCAATTTAAAAATTTGTTTTTTTAAATTCACATTTGCACACAAAATTTAAAAATTTCATATTCTTCTTCTGGTTTTATAAATTTTATACATATTATTCTCTTGAGATTCGAGATCTAAGATGCCAAGTAAAAATAGCTGAATAAAACGATCTAAATACAATACAATATTGCAAGTGATGTTGGTGTAAAGCAAATATCTAAACTAAATACTTAAGATACACACTGACACACACAAAAACACACACACACACAGCTAATTGTACTATGTATAGTGTGTTCTTGTTCGTGATGCGTTAGGAACTAAGCTAGGATTAGAGAGCCCTGCATACCCTGGAGTATATATGGTATATAATAAACATACATACATACATATAATATATGCTAGCGATAAGCAAACTTCATCTGAATAATCGGAAATCGAAGTACACACACACACACACTTACACACACAGACAGACTCACACACAAACATACTATATGTATTTGTTAGATGTGTTGCAATTAAGTGCTAAAGGACAACAATAAATAAATCGATATAAGATATATACTACATGCATACATACATACATATACTATATCTGGAGGGGGAGGCCAAATCAGATGTAATTTTAATCGTCTAGCTTGTACGAGTCTATGAGTATATCCAAATGAATATATCTAGTGATTAGGCGAGTGCTGCCTAATGGTATTTCAAGCCAATAGCCGTAGATCAATACAAAACACACACACACACACACACACACAGAGAGGGAGAAAAGCACGCACAGAACGAATATATCATTCATTGGAAAATAAACAAAAAATATTTTGTAAGGATCAGATTCAGATATGAAACTAAAAAAAGTTTCAATATTAAAGATTTTTTATTTTCACACTTTAAAAATGAATCTTATAAGCGAAGCCCAAACAATCTTTGCCAATCAAGCCAGCAATTTATTATGGTATCGATCTTTGCAATGAATCTAGAAATGAATGTGAAATGAAATCCTCAATCAAGTCGAAAAACAAAAGATGAATCAAAGCAAATCTGGAATCAAACTTTAATTAGAATTTAAACGCCTGTTGCTCCTAAAGCCACAAGCTTCTGACAGTATGCCAAACTTTATAGCAGCCAGCTTTTAGCATCGTCACATCGCACTCTCTGATCTAGGACAATAATAAATCGATATACACACTGAAAACGATGATTCAATTTATTGTGTGTGCGTGTGCGTGTGTGTGTGTGTGTGTGTGTGTATTGAAGATACAACATCAACATATAGTATGTACTTAGTAAATATCCATTAAAATAGCCAGCAATTCTCTCAAACAAATACTACACCCAAGGGCAGCATGGGAGAAACACTTCATTAAAAAGCAAGCATATGGTTGTACGATATAAACAAAGAAAACCAACAACAAATAAACCAAAATAATCGAATCTAAATAAGAATATAAACTTAAAAAGCAAAATAAACACAGTAATTAAAGCGAAATGTTTTAGAACTAAAAGAAAACAATACCAAAAGCAGACGCAAAAGCAAAAAGCAGCAACTCGAAAACAACACAACTTAACTTTACCCACACACACACACACACACGAGCAGACGAAACACACGCATTAATCAATAACAAATTGAAACTTAAAAAAAAAAAAAACAAAAGCAAACTAAACAATTTAAAATGCCAACAACTACTCAGCGGCAAGAAATGTTAACTTAGTAAATAAAAAAAAACGCAAGAAACGATACAATATGCAATTAAATAAAATGTTTTAAACAATACAGAAAAACGGATATTAAACAATGCAAATCCATATGGAATTAAACAAAAAACAATTTCTTTCTCTGGGCGGTACAAGATTATTATTGCTAAGGGGGGAGTCTTCCGTTGGGGTTAAAATGTGAGGTACTGCGTTCAGGATTGGTCTCTTGTTCCCGAAAAAGATCTATAACTTGACAAAAGATGCTTCGATTCCCTTATGATGCACACCAGATTCTTCGTCGAGGTATTTATGAGGTATTATCAGTGTGCAGATGTGTCTTCCTAATTCATAACAAGGCTCAGAGCCGTAGCAACGGTATAAGGAGTGTTAGGTTAATTTCTTGGGGCTCCTAGGGTAATTTGCTGACCTAGGTACCTATGTTTTTATGTCATTCATCTTAGTTAGGTGATAATTTCACCGTGTGGTGGCCACTGAGGTAGGCAACAAGGAGATGAAGATCCCGCCTAGAGAGCCAATCGCTTCTTTGGTTAGCCAAGCTTCTTGGCCTGGTCTGAAGAGCCGCTAGCGTGCGGTCGTCCTAAGTATCAACCAAAGCTTTTCCCTGCAATGAAACTTTGGTTCACCCTACACCACAAAAAGAGTCCGGGCCAAGCAACGAAGCGAACGACGCTGCCCTCGCTAATAAGAGTGATCAGGACCTCCGCATAGAGTGTCCAGATACACAAGTAAGTGACTCCATTCCATGAGAAGTATATGCAGGCAGTTCCAACAAACTGCAACCACAGGCAAGCTGATGGCCTATTCCAATCCCAATCATCATCAAAGAAGAGTTCTTAGTTCAGTTTCAGTTCTCTTAACTCAAAAATACCTTTGCAATCTTTGTACAACAAAAAAACAGTTTTATTTTAGTTTAAATTTTGTGTTAAAATTAAATCGATTTGGATTGCGTTGCCACTGGGCTGGAGAGAGGGATCACTAGGGGTAGTAGGTCTTCTTGTAGCGACCATCGCGATTCTTCTTGCCACCCGGCCGCACCTTGCGCGGCACATACTCCTTGTCGTGCTGGTCGAGTGTGCGTCGCCACGGATTGATGTCGCGCTCGAAGTAACGACGACGTGCCTCCATGGGCCTCGTCTTGTGATCAATCTTGTAGAGCTTCTCCCACATGTAGATCTCGGGCAGCTCCAAATGACGCTGCCGTTTCGAGGCCAAGTGTTTGAATGTGTGCTCAAGGAATTCCCTCTTCTCGTCATCCTCGTAGTCGGCAACGCGTCGCAACGTTGGCCCCTCCACATAGGGTAGCAGCTCGTCTGCACTGCGCTGCACGCTGGGCACATTGCAATACATCTTGAGCAGCTGACGCAGCGTCTGCTCATTGAAATCAATGCATTTACCCTCGGCAGAAATATCACCGTACAGCGGCTGTGGCACTGTGCCGCGACAGAAATTGACACGTGCATTCTCATCCATATGCGAGCCGTGCAGCAGCAATGTGTTCAGCTGATATTCATAGAAGCTCCACTCGCGTCCATTGGTGATCACAGTCTGCGTATTCAGGGGGTAGGTCAGCTCATTATAGGTATTGAAGCCATGATAATTGGCCTGCGCCAATAGCCAGGCATAAGAGGATTGAATGGCCAGGGCATGCAGTGCCTCCAGCTCATCCTGTGCTCCATATGCTTGTGGACGCAGCTGCAAATGGGCACGTGATTGAAACGAGAGCAGGCCAAAGTTGGGTGCATTCGCGCTGGGCCAGTAGCCAGGCACATTCACGGCATGCTGGTACTTGGTGCTGTAGCCCAGTGTGCGTGCATCGTGCTTGTAGCGTGGCAGCTGTTTGGCCAGCTCCAGACTCTCGCTCTCCTCGGCACTCTTCCATGTGGGCAGCTGTTGGCGATGACGCAGCGCCAGATATGGTTCACCTGTGTACTGCACCAGACAATCGACACTGTCTTTCGCATCGTCCTTCTGCCAGTCACGTCCCTCCTTCGATTTAACAACGCTCTTTGGCGGATCGACACCACCGACGGCCCAGAAGGCCTCGTGCCTTGGATTATAATCGATTTCCACATCGTTCAGATGCGCAAAGTCCGCGCTGACCGTCTGCAGAGTAGCCCGATTGATTTGCTCGACAATTATTTGCGTCAGCTGACGTTCTTGTGTGACCGCATCGGGCGGTGTCGCCAGCTGCGACAGCTGATGCCTACATGAGTGTGAACAAGAGGATTAGCTACGCCTTGACTCAACTATGTGTGTCCCACTTACTTGTAGACATCGTGTGCATATTCCAAAGCCTCAATAACATCTTCACGCGCCGCTTTCACAAATGCATCCAGATGGTTCTGCTGTGTCTCGTTCGTTTCGGTGGCCTTTGCAGCCGGCGCTGCCAGTTGCTTCTGCTCCTCCTCCTTTCCTCCTTCCAGCTGCAGCACAGTGCGCGTGTAGTGTTGCATCAGCGGCAGCGCATTGTAGGGTATTTTGGTGTCGTTTAAATCGACCACTTTGTAGCCATAATAACGCGGCATATTCACTTTGATCATCTTCTCCTCGACGGTGGCCACGCGACGTATCTCATTGTGCCAGTCGCTGGCTGTCTGCAGCTTGCGTCCCTTGTAGCTCACGTCCCGTATCACTGGATATTCCGGCTCGGCAGTGTACTCCGAGTCGGTGCTCAATGCGGTCGCCTGTGTCTCTGCTTTGGCTGACAAGTAGCGGCAACACGCTGCCTGTAGACGCGCACGCAACTGCTCTCCACGTCGCAGCGTTAACATTTTCCGGCCGAGTAATATGTTTAATTCAGAATTACGAAAGTAAATACAAATACTCGCCGCCAGCGAGGTTATGACATCGGGCCGAGCAAGAACGATAGCGATATATTTGTAAGAAAAACTACAAATCGCATGAAATCGATAGGTCTTCGTGCAAAGGGCTGCATAATATATCGATAGCAGCAGCATTAACAGCTGAGTACGCTGCGCAGACTCAATTTCAAAATATGCAAAAATAAAATATATACAAATTAATTTAATATATTAATTATTTAATAAATAATAATTGAATGAATATAATTAATTTAATAACGTTTTTTAAACAATACACTGTACTTTATGATTGACAATTTAGCCGATTTATGTCTATTGGCCCACGCATATCGATAAATATGACGAACAAGTTATAAATATCGTGCAAATAAATTTCAAAACAAACAATTGCCTTCGATTTGTATTGAATTTATAGTGTGCCTAATAAAGTAAAGAAAAAACTGGTATTTCTTACATAATAGTGTGCGTTACGCCTGAGCGAAATATATTGTAATTCCATAATAGTAATAAATTAATTGCTCGTTATTTGTGTGGTCAGCATACCGTGCGCAAATGACGAACGCTTTTGTTTTGCTTTTGTGCACAGCAGATAACGATTATGTCAATTAATTAGCATTTGTATTAGTGTACGGCAGTTGTTGCTGTAAATCCCAGATGATCGTGCTTCCCACCAATCCTTTTTGGTCGCATTTCACCATTTCGACATTCAACGGCCTGACCACACGCGCCTTCAGCCAGAGATACAGATAGAGAGCCAAAGAGTTTGGTATCTTATCGGCGGACAGCCAAGCCAGCCAAGTAGCTAACAACTGTGGAAACTTATCAAATATAAATATACGAGTCCGTCTCTATACAGGCATGTAAATCTCTACACACACACACCCATATTAAAGTATTGATAAACAATTCAATACGATTCGGCTACGTCACGCGCTCACCTCAGGCAGCTGGCAGAGGCCGAGGCAGAATTAGCACGTAGAATATTTGAATCCAATCCAAAAATTACAAGAGATCGTTAAATTAATGTCTAACATGAGCACAGCCCGCGAGCGGACACAGGAATGGCTCGACTCGCAGCAAGACGAGCTCGAGTCGATAGCCGAGTCATCTGTGGTGGACAGTCTGGATGATTACAAGTACAGTGAGCATACGTTCACCGAGCAAGAAGACGACGACGATGACGATGAGGAGACGGGCGAGGAAGTCAGCACAATTGCACTGGGCACACGCACTGTGGGTGAGCCAGTCAGCCTCTATATGCATACATATATATATGTATATATCAATTTTTATACTAATTTGCTTGTTAATAAACTGGTCAGGCGACAGCAAAGGCACCATCATTAGAGACACCCTGCGCGACCTGCTCAACTCGATCAACAGTATTCAGACCGTGGGCAATGTGAACATCAGCAACTCAACGAACGTGCACATCGGCAATGTGACCAACATCAATGGCAACATACAGATCATTGCCGAGGCAACGCCGCCGCCACGTCCACGAAACATGCGCCGTGAACGTAGGAAAGTCTCCTCGGCTGATGCGCCCAATGTGGACGAGGTGGAGCAGGAGCAGGAGGAGGAAGAGTCTGAGGAACGTGTCAGCTCTGATGTCTTTATCAGCAGGCAAAGTAACTAAGCAAAGAATCGCTTCATTTATACAGTACTATATGCATATATATTTTATATTTGCAGAGTTCAAAATACCCAAAGAGCTGTGCTCCATTGTGCCCCGCCACTCCTGGCTGGCCCAGATGCCCATGGAGGACCCCATGAAGCTACAGCGTCCAGTTAAATATGTTGTTATATGTAAGTGTATGAGAAAAGTCATTTTCCATATTTACTGACTTTGAACTTGACGTAAAAGATTCCTTTTGGATCTAAGTTGCCCCTCATGTTCTTTATATATCAGTCCAAAATTTATCCACAAAATCATATTTCTTATATTATCTACTGCCATGCGAACTCTGCTTTGTATTGCTTGCCTATTCTAACTCATCAATATCGTATCATCGTATCAATTCCAATATAAATTATTGATTTATATTTGCCATAGAAAACATCTGCAGTTATATTTTATACAGTCACAGACATGTTCAGATTAATTTCTCATTTTTGTTAATTTTATATTGTTTTGCTTTAAATTTGTATATGCTCTGTCTCTATCGCACATATTTCTGCTCTGCTCTATTTAACATTGAATCGAGCATAGTCTGCATTTATCTCAGTTTACTCTTCAGTCAAATTTGAGTAGTCTAACTAAACCTATATATTCTTTGTCATTAACAATAGCAGAGTCCATTTAGTCATATATATATTATATATTCTTGTTCAGTATCAATAGCAGTGTCGATTTAGCCATGCACGTCTATATAAACCCTTAGATCTCAGCTATTTGAAGAGCTAGAGTCAACAAATTTGACATGAAGGTTCCTGTATACCTTACACAGATAATGTTTATTTCAATTGTTAGATGCCACGCCCACCATACACAAAAATCAATAATTTAATTCGATTTATAGGCAACATATAAACAAAAGAACTTTCTGACTTTAATGTATTCTCTGCTGACTATAATATCTATTTTGCCTCAATTTCAATTCAATTTCAATTCGATCGGACTATAAACACAGAAGTTATTCAACATATTGTTTAATATATAGCATAATATAGTCGACTTCAAACCTTCCCCAATAAATCGTTGGTTTGCGATTATTAAGCAAAGTATTAAAGACTTAACTTTCTTGATTCGACAGTTGTATAAGATATATATATAGTATATATAAATACTCTATATGAACCTATCTATCAAATTTGAGTTTGAGCAAACAATAAACACAGAAGTTATACAAGTTAAGGTTATCCATAACCCCAAGCAGCGCTACTTCTACTTCTTCTTTGAATATCTGTAATTAAATTTCATATATACTTAATGTATATATAGATTTATATACTCTATAACTATATACACATCTATAACTCTGCCATCTTTCATCCGTTTCAGTACACACTGCCACGGAGAGCTCTGAGAAGCGGGCAATCAATGTGCGATTAATACGCGACATACAGGTGAGTACCATCATATATGATATATAGTATATATATACAAATATAGGTATAAATAATCCACTCCTATTCCACAGTGCTTCCACATTGAGAGTCGCGGCTGGAATGACATTGCATATAACTTCCTCATCGGCTGCGATGGCAACATCTATGAGGGTCGCGGCTGGCAGGCGGTGGGCGCTCACACCTTGGGTTACAACAAGATAGCGCTGGGCATTAGCTTTATTGGATGCTTTATGAAGGAACTGCCCACCAAGGATGCACTGAACATGTGCCGCAATCTGTTGGCACGGGGCGTCGAGGACGGACACATTGCCACAGATTATCGACTGATTTGCCACTGTCAGTGCAATTCCACAGAGAGTCCGGGCCGGCGACTCTATGAGGAGATACAGACATGGCCACATTTCTATAACATTGCCCAGGAAGAGCAATAGATCAGCAAAATACATGACAACAACAACAACAACAAATCAGACTACTACTGACAACAACAAATTGACTTAAGTTCGTGTTCTCTTTTCGGTATTCGTGTGTTATTTTTTATATGGTATTTTTAGTATGTTCCTGCAGAATTGGTTTAAGTTGCATGTGGATTTGTATGTACAGCACATAAATCAAGTTTGTTCGACTGTGTTTGTGTTTTTTCAAATTGTTTTCATATTTAATTTTCGTTTAAGTATAATTTAATTATGGAAACATCTCAGCAATTCGCCTCCTTCCAGTTGATGATGGTGAAAAGCATCTTAGGCAGTTTCCTTGCGGGCTGTGGCAAATAGAAAGAAACATATATTAATTATGCTGTTTACACAACAAAAGGAGAAGGCGTTAACAACAAAATTGTGGTAGAGTTAGTTAAGAACAATAAAGAAATCTTTCGAGATTGAGGGCGGGCGGGTCTTGGGGGCGGGCGGACAAACTTTGTTATGCTTAACACAATCATGTTATATGGGGGGCTAAACATGAGAGAGAGAACTGTTAGGCGAACACAGAACGCAACGCAGGATGCATTTCGAACGAGGGTTGCTCAATGACTTACATCAGCTTTCTACATAACTGACTTTTGTCGGCTATGGCAACTTATAGCTTTTCATCTGCAATACACATAGAAATATGATAGAATATTTCGACAATATCGCGTTTATATAACTACTGCAGACGATCGTCTCTGATAATTTCTCTGCACTCCTGAAACGACGGGGGATTGCACAATCCTTTCGTATTTTACTTACGTGCTGGTCTGCCGTTGGCCCACGGGGTGAACTTCACGTGGCTCAGGTTGCGCTTGGCAGCATCCACACGATGCTCCGATTTCAGAGCCTCACGCAGGACACGCGCTGCAATGTTCGAGTATTGGATGTAGCTGCAACAACAACAACAATAATGGCACATAAGATTATGGAATCTCTTTTGCGGCGGTGTGTTTGTGCCTGTGTCTGTGTGCAAACAACAAATTACGTAACACACGCAGTTTTCGCACATAACAATACCGTCGTTTTGTTATGTTTTGATTGCAGCAGAAGTATCTGCATATTGCGTTTACTTACGTAACTCCAGCAGCTCTCCAGTTGGTCATTTTGACAGATTTTTTTCGCAAATTACTCGCACGATGAACAAAAAAGTCGAACCTTTCCTAGTGCAGGCGCTTTCAAAGTTAAAGATGAGATGCCTGTATGTTCTTATTATATCGATATATCGATTGATTAATATCGATGATAGTGTTGTGTGCAGCACATATAGTATCGATAGGGCAGCAACAAAGTATGCAATGACAAATTTAAAAATATATTTGCTGTACATTAATCATTACGTTACTAAGCTTAGTTTAATTCACCAAACAGGGTTAAAAATTTATAAAGCCTTTAGCAATCGATAATATGCCAAATTGAGTATTAAGTATCGATTTGCTGCTGCAAAACAGCAATACATCACATTGCGTGCAGTGTTGTAAAGTATCGATAAAGCTTAAAATCGATTTGTAATTGAAAATTAAACGTTTTAAATTGAAAAAAACTTGAAATTTAATTAAAAAACCAAAGCATTTATTAATTTATACTGCATAAGTGCTCGGTTCTAGAAAAAATAAAATAACAAACGCAACAACCAGCTTTGCCGCAAGCTTTGCAAGTCGTCGTCGTCGCTGCTAACAAAGCTTGCCGCGCCAACTTTGAAAACTGAACTGGGAATGATGAATTATCTGGCTGTCTGTCGTTTGCGGATAAACGAGCTGCCTCCGCCCGTTCGCACATTCGTCCACAAAACGTTCCCCGTATCCCCCTGGAATGATCGTCCGTCCGCTTACCGCACATTGTTGGCTATAAAAGTCGGCCGCACTGGCGGTGGCCACTACTAGTCACAGCGCGGAGCGTGGAGCAACGTGCAACGTGTGTCGGGCGCGACCATTTCCCATTCCATTTCATTTAATTTTTGTTATATTTTTCTTTTTTTTTTTTACTGCTGTATGTACAGTTATTTATTTTTTTTTTTTGTCTTGTTATTGTCGCCGTTTGTTGTGCTGCTTCAGATTCTGTTGTGTCCCGTCCGTGTGTGTGCTCGGTTGTGATTTTGTTATAGGTATATTTGTTGTTTTTGTGCTTTTTTTTTTGTGCTGCTCACTTCTATAATTCCGTTTGATTCGTCCAGTGCCATCGCTCAGTATCGCGGCGGACGAGCAGCGACAAGCATCCGGCGGAGCGGGCGCATCAACGGGCAACCGGTCGGAGTCGCAACACAATCAACTAAATAAAACACAATAAAAAAGAACTAGAAAAACTAAAAAAAAAGGGGGAAACAACTAACGAACGTCGCGGCGCGTGTAGTGAGAAATGTTCTAAGAGAAGGAGATCGAGAGTTAAGCAAACTTCACAGTCTCCTTCACGTCAACTCTCTCTCTCTCTCTCTCAGTGAGAGCACTGTCTCTTTCAATCTCTCTCTGTCTCGCGCGTGTTGTGCCTTTTTTTTTTGCTGTTATTGTTGTGATTCCTTAATCTTGTGCTGCTGCTGCTGGTGCTGCTGCAATGGAGGTGCTGAAGAAAGACCCCACCCTGGGCTCGTCCAGCAGCGTCTTCTATCTGCTGCTGCTGCCCACTCTGGTGCTCTGGTACACCTATTGGCGTCTCTCCCGCGCCCATCTCTACAAGCTGGCGGCACGTCTGCCCGGCCCACGCGGTCTGCCCATTGTGGGGCATCTGTTTGATGTGATTGGACCGGCTTCCTGTAGGTTCCCTCCTGCCCTTAACAAACTCTTTAAACTTCCACTATCTCTGCCTTTCTCTCCCTCTCTCTGTCTCTCTCTTTCTCTTGCAGCTGTTTTCAAAACAGTCATCAGGAAGAGCACACCCTTTGAGCACATCGCCAAAATGTGGATCGGACCCAAGCTGGTGGTCTTCATCTATGATCCGCGGGACGTGGAGCTGCTGTTGAGCAGTCATGTCTACATCGACAAGGCATCCGAGTACAAGTTCTTCAAGCCCTGGCTGGGCGATGGTCTTCTCATCAGCACAGGTGAATGCTATCTCCCTTCCTCTGTCTCTGCCTCTGCCTCTGCCCCTTCCTTTTGCTTGAAGCATCTCTCGCAGTCGCAGTCGCTGCTCTGCTTAGCTCTGCCTGCTCTGCTAATGCAATTTAAATTGCGTTTATGGAATCATAAATTAATTAAACGATTTGTAAGCCTGACAGTTGGCACAACAACGCCGCGCAAATGGCGGCTATAAATAAACGAAACAGAACCGAACTCAACGAAACTGAACGAAACGGAACGGAACAGAAGACACACACACACACAGACACACACACACAGACACACACAGACAGACTCTGGTATACAACGAGCATCTCGTGGGGTGCAATTGTCAGCTCATTTCCTCTCTCACTCGCTCGCTTCCTCTTCCTTCCCCCTACTCCACTGCCTGCTTCTACTTCTCTTCCTTCCCCTACTCATGCTCATCTTGCTCCTCCTTCTTTTCTTTCTTCCCTATCTTTCCTTGCTCATCCTTCCACTTGCAAGTGCATTTCATTAAGCAGGCTTTGACCATCCCATTAGGTATTTAATATCATATTGTGGCGGACTTATATAACAGCGTACCAGCCTCAGCCATTTATCGACTCGATAGAAGCCCTATCGATAAGTAACAAAAAAGCATCACGAGAAGACGTAGAAAGAACGCCAAAAAATATATATGTATACGCTGTCGACCTAAGCATTTCGGTTTATTATTAATTAAATAAAATTATCAGTTAATTATAAACGCATCGTGTTTATATTAATATAACACAATATATAACATAATATATAACTTATAATATATATATATATATATACATATATATTTATATAATATATCTGTTTATCTGTTATATCTATCTATAATAAGCAGAGCTGATCATCTTTCTTTTTGTTTACTGGTTTTGCTTCAATTAGTTAGACACTTAATCAGTCGGAACGGAAAAACTTAATTGATGTCATAGTTGAATTGTTTTTCTTATAAGGTTTCTTCAACATTGATCATTTTGGGATTTAGACAACATATCTTAGGTTAGGTATCACAGTTTATATGCCTATACAGTATATCATCATCAATGCTAAGTACAGTATCAGCTTGAATAATGAATGTGCTTTTATTTTAATCATTCTTAAAGTTAACTAAATGAAATTTGGCAATTAGCAAAATCCCTTAAATTTCATCAAAATCGGAACACTTTAAGGCAGCCCTAGCAACAGTTTAATAGATTCCTCACTTAATCAACCTAATCTATGCTTAATGTAATCTTCTTTCTTCTACTTTTTCTCTTTCTCTTCTTAATCTATGCCTAATGTAATCTTCTTTCTTCTACTTTTTATCTTTCTCTTCTTAATCTATGCCTAATGTTATCTGCTTTCTTCTTTCTTTTCTTCCTCTTCTTAATCTATGCCTAATGTAATCTTCTTTCTTCTACTTTTTTCATTTCTTCTCCTGTCTTGGATCAGGTCAAAAGTGGCGGGCGCATCGCAAATTAATCGCACCCACATTCCATTTGAATGTCTTAAAGAGTTTCATTGAATTGTTTAACGAGAACTCGCGGAATGTGGTGCGGAAACTGCGTGCGGAGGATGGACGCACATTTGATTGTCATGATTACATGAGTGAGGCAACTGTGGAGATTCTATTGGGTAAGTGACACACACACACGCACACTAGTACACACACACTCTCACATACACCCCCTCAGAGCTATTCAAACTCGGTACACGGTACAGTCAACTCACACGCACTCAGACAACGATTTTCAGTTTCAGATTGAAATTCCGATTCATTTTTATTTATTTTATATTATACATTCTGTTTAGTTTTCTTTCTTCTTTTTTTTTTGCACAGGTCGTTTGTGCAGGTGTGTGTGTGTGTGTGTGTGTGTGTGCGTGACAGCGCTTTATGCTCATCATTATATTCCATATAGTAGCATATACTAGATATGCCCCACACAATTGAGCACAGACCCATTTCCCTATATACTCGCACAAATCAAAATTTCTGTTTGTTGTCCGGTTTGCCTCCTCCTCCTTTTTTGTGTGTATGTGTGTGTGTGTGTGTGTGTATGTGTATGTGACAATAATGTCATAAAAGAGACACACGGCATCTGCCGATCTGCGATCTGCCTGTTGTATCTCTGAGCTCGGAACCCGAATTATTGCTAAACTACACATACCTAACTCATACTCAACTAAAAAGCCACTCCAAACTGGCATAGACTGACCAATTCATCGTCTGTTTGTCTATTTCGCTTTACACACATGTCTCAAGATTCACAGTACCGAAACTATAGAACTAGCCTGTGAATTGTAATGCAGCCACAAAGTTAATTCAAGTTTCGGTTGATAAACTCATGACAGCCTCCATGTAACTTGAATTCTATGAAATCATTAAACATAATTAGCAAAAATTGCATAAACTGAAGGAAATTCGAGAAGAACACCAGGAAGATATCTTTACCTAATATATATATATTCTATATTACATTGAACCTATTCCTATATAACTTGAATTCTTTAAAATCATTGAACAGTTTTCTAATAGAAATTCGAGAAGAACACTAGGAAGATATCTAAACTTAACCTTTTCCTATTTTACATTGAACTTAACCTGTTCCTATATTACATTTAACCTATTCATATATATAACTTGAATTCTATAAAGTCACTGGACAGTTTTCTAATGTTCAATTAGTTTTAACATTGTATAGGTTATACAATTTTCACAACTTCCTAAATCTGAAGGAAATTCGAGAAGAACACAAGAAAGATTTCTGTACCTAACCTATTCCTTTATAATATTCAACCTATTCCTATATAACTTGAATTCTATAACATCATTAAAGAGTTTTCTAATGGAAATTCGAGAAGAACACTAGAAACTAGAAAGATATCTGAACTTAACCCATTCCTATTTTAAATTGAACCTATTCCTCTAGAACTTGAATTCTATTAAATCATTGGACAGTTTTCTAATGTTCATTTATAGTATTTTAAACTTATTAGTAAAACTTGCATAAACAGAAGGAAGATATCTGTACTTAACCTATTTCTATATAACATTGAACCTATTTCTATATATCTTGAATTCTTTAAAATCATTGAACAGTCTTTTAATGTTCAATTAGTTTAAATTTTGTATAGGTTATATAATTAGCAAAACTTCCTAAATCGGAAGGAAATTGGAGAAGAACACCAGGAAGATATCTGTACCTAACCTATTAATATCTTACATTGAACCTATTTCTATATATCTTGAATTCTATAACATCATTGGACAGTTTCTAATGTTCAATTAGTTTCTACCTCTTATAGGCTATAAGAGGAAGACTAAGCTTTCAAAATCTGAACGAAATTGGAGAAAAACACCAAGATAACTGTACCTAACCTATTCATATATTTCATAGAACCGCCTTTGACCTAGCTGTTTTATATCTCTGACATTGAACTGTTTTAACAACTTCTATTCTCGTTCTAATATATTATCTTAGTCTAGTTAGAATCGACAAATTGATCGAAAGAGATCGCAATGGTTTCATCTCCTTGGAGAAGATTAGGAGCACACATCAGAAAGACATACATATCTACATATATTGCATTGAACCTTCTTTGACCAAACCTGTTTACTACATATATCTAACTTTGATCTGTTCTATATAGTTTTATTATTTATTTTATAAAACGAAATTCTAAACTTAATATAAGTTTAATGAATTTATATAGCTACAGAGGCCTTCGACTGCTCTTTATAGTTTTATCCTTGTTCTTATATCTAAAATCGAGAAATTAGTTAGGCAAGTTAGTTAGTTTCATCTTCTTCAGTATTCTTAAAGAAAACTACTCAAAATTGTACTGGCAATGTGCCTGGAATATCATTTCTATGTATAGTCCAATTGGATTGCAGTTTTCTGTATAGATTTATATTATATTTAGTTATAATGTAACTTAAAGCAATACTTAATTTATATTCAAGTTTTAAGATGTGCTTGACTAGCTCAGTAGAGCTGTGTACCTATTCTTTTTTTATATATATTATATATTTTTATATATCTATTATGTATTCTACCCAATCCTATTCTCATTCATCGTTATCCTTAGCACTTTCTGCCATTACGTATTGGCACGACTTTCACTCCCCCCTTATATCATAACGACAAATTATGACACTCGATTAAAGCTATGGTCATACTACTATATGTAATACACATGCATTCACATTGGGGGGGGGGAGGTCTGTACAGTCGGCCCCGCTAAGTGTGCCAGCCTCATTCACTTAAAGCCAAACACGTTTCGGCCTAAAAGTGAAACTGCAGGCGCGTTGGCCAGACTCAAATGGGTCGCAATGTTAATGACATTGTCGATCGATAGACGATCGGATCGTGTCGATAGTTCGATTTGTCTCTAGGCCGAACAGCATTTGGCTTACCTTTGCCCATAATTGAAATGCTGCCAATCCGAGTCGATCCACCGATCTACCCACCCACCTACCTTACCGATCTCCACCCCGCAGCGATTTGCCATTTGTTATTCCATTTGCCGGTAGGCTCGCAGCCAAGTGCAATTAAAACCACGTCGCATTGCCATTAAACACTTAATCAGGAAAATTTGAATGCAACTACATGACCATAGAACCAGACCCAGCCCCAACCCCAGTCCCGTCCGCAGTAACCTCACCATCCCCATTCCCCATGTCCTCTTGTAGTGCAGCCCCCAATCTTGCGTCGACTGTTGTTTGTCTGACGCAAACGAGCAATTAGCAATTAAGAGTGAAAATAATAATAAAAAAAAAAGAAAAAAAAAATAATAAAAAATAAAATATGGCGATAAATGGGGAAAAAAAAACACTACACGAGCGAAGGAAAGGAGCAAAAGAAAGAAAAGAAAACTGAAACCGAAAACTGAAAACTGAAAACTGAAACTGAACCAAATGTCATTTTCGATTGTTTTGCATTGCATAATAACAAGTTTTTCCAGCTTCCTCAGATTGTGCACTGCCAGTGGGCCAAATTTGTTGGGGGGAGGGGGGAGGACATGTGGAGGGAAAGCTTGGATGGAAACTGGCATTTCCACACTTGCGCAACACCTTTCTTCGACTTGACGGAAGAAATGTTCATGTCGACTCAATATTCCATTAATTAAAAGCATCGCACATTCGTTTTGACAGATATATCATGTTGAGCTCAGGAAATTGACTATAACAACGGTATTTTCTAGTGCAAATTGTATGTTACTTACAGTAATTTAAAGCGAATTAGCGCAGCCAACTTCATGTTTAGAATCGATGAATCGATTGAATGATATTCTTTCGATTTTTGAACAAAAAGTCTTTAAAAATGTAAATATGCTGTGTCTGGAATAACTTTTATATGTATAGTCCGATCGGTTTGCAGTTTAGAACATAAATTAATATGATATTTAGCTATGATAAAACATAATGCAATACTTAATCAAGTTTAAAGATAACTTAATTCAATACTTAATCAAGTTTGCAAATAGTTTATATAGATTTGAAATTTACTTAAGTTGCGTTTAGTTGCCAAAACTGATTAAGGCACATTAAATAGGTCACTAAAGGGAAGGGAATATATAGATGAAGTTGTCATAGGTTTATGTTATATTAAGCTATGGATTAACTTGACGCAATACATGTTTTATAATCAGGTTTGAAGACAGATATGTTTGAATTTCACTTGATACGCAATGGACATAGGCACCAAACAATAAGGCGCCAATTAGATCTGACAATTGGTTACTGAAGGAAAGGCAATATATATATATAAAGTGGGCCTAGGTTTATTCTATTATTATTAACTATTTAGCTATGCTAAAAAATTCATTCAATACATGATTAATAATCAGGCTTAAAGACAGTTGATATGTTTGAATTTCAATTGATTAAATGTGGCGCCAATAAGGTCTGACAAAGCTACATTAAATCCTTTACTAAAGGGAAGCCAATATATAGATAAAGAAAAGGGCAGCAAAGGGTATATAAAGCTGAAGAGGGCTGCTTATTAAACACAGCGATATCTCAGCGCAGTACTGAGTACTCAGAGATAGAAAGAGAGGAGGGAGTGAGAGAGAGAGAGAGAGAGAGAGAGGAGAGCTAAAATGCTAAGCCAAGAGATTGTTTGATTTGTTCTTTAGCTATTGTTAAACTGTTTTGTTTGCCTCAAAATTCCCACATTCTGCGTATATTGCACATACGCCACGTTGGCATGTATGTGTGTGTGCAGGTTGCATCCAGGGCGATTGCTATTTATGCATTGTATCTACAATTAGACAGTGCTCAGGGCAGTCGCAGTCGCAGTCATACTAAGTTGTTGTCGTTAGTCGTTGTTGTCTGTTTGTTAAGTTCAATTGGCGCTTGGGTCAGTCGAGTGCATTCCACTTGCGATCCACTGCATCAGCAGCCTCAGCATCATCCTCCCATCTTCCAGCTCTATACACAATCTCTCTCTCTCTCTCTCTCTCTCTCTCTCTCTCTCTCTGTCTACCTCTTTCTATCACTTAGCTCTAGACTAATCATAGTTGCGTCTCATCTGTGTCGTTCTCCGCTCTCTTTCTTCCCCACACACACACTCTCTCTGTCTCTCTGTCTCCTTCTCTCTGGCAGAGACGGCCATGGGCGTGTCGAAGAAGACGCAGGATAAATCGGGCTTCGAGTACGCAATGGCAGTGATGCGCATGTGCGATATCCTGCATGCCCGGCACCGCAGCATCTTTCTGCGCAACGAGTTCATCTTCACACTGACACGCTACTACAAGGAACAGGGTCGTCTGCTGAACATCATACATGGCCTGACCACGAAGGTGATACGCAGCAAGAAGGCTGCATTTGAGCAGGGCACACGTGGTTCGCTGGCGCAGAGTGAACTCAAGGCGGCCGCACTGGAGCAGGAGGAACGCGAAAGGGAAAGGGAGAGAGAGGCACGTGCAGCAAGGCAACAGGAGGATCAGAAGCAGGGCAACGAGGAAGGCAACAACAAGGAGGAAGTACCGCCTCCAGTTGCTGGACTCTCGTATGGACAATCTGCCGGGCTGAAGGACGATCTGGATGTGGAGGATAATGATATTGGGGAGAAGAAACGTCTCGCATTTCTCGATCTGATGCTGGAGAGCGCCCAGAATGGTGCACTCATAACAGATACGGAAATCAAGGAACAGGTCGATACCATTATGTTCGAGGGACACGATACCACAGCGGCGGGATCCTCGTTCTTTCTATCGGTCATGGGCATCCATCAGGATATACAGGATCGTGTGATTGCCGAACTGGATGGCATATTTGGGGACTCTCAACGTCCGGCCACATTCCAGGATACGCTCGAGATGAAATATCTGGAACGTTGCTTGATGGAAACGTTGCGCATGTTCCCGCCCGTGCCGTTGATAGCACGTGAACTGCAGGAGGATTTGAAGCTCAATTCGGGACCGTATGTCATACCACGCGGCGCTACCGTTACTGTGGCCACCATTTTGTTGCATCGCAATCGCAAAGTTTACGATAATCCAAATGTTTTTGATCCCGATAACTTTTTGCCCGAACGTCAGGCGAACCGACACTATTACGCCTTTGTGCCCTTCTCCGCGGGACCACGCAGCTGTGTGGGTGAGTAATCGATAATTCAATAAATCGATAATTGTTGCTACTACTACGATTATCGATCGGTAGCTATGGTAGCTGGTATGTATAGAAATCGTATTCGAATCAATGTACCAGGGAAATTGCAATTTTAGTTATCGACAAATTGATATCGATGCATCGATTAACTTTCTACCTTTCGATATAGGTCGCAAGTATGCAATGCTCAAACTGAAGATACTGCTGTCGACCATCATGCGCAACTACCGTGTCTATTCGGACCTCAGCGAATCGGATTTCAGGCTCCAGGCAGATATCATACTGAAGCGAGAGGAGGGTTTCCGCGTCCGCCTTCAGCCCCGGCAGCCGGGGCAGGCGACAACAACCGGTAGCACGGCAGCATCGTAAACTTATGCACAACCTTCTTTGCAAGTGATAGTCCCGGTTTATACAGTAATACATACATACATAATGATAATAATAATTAAATATTAAAGAACAGCGATTGAACAGAGGAAACAAACAGAAATCACAGTGACACAGACATACACCCACACACACACAGACATACAACGACACACACACACACACAAAAGAGCGTAGCAGGAGATTTATTTGTCACTTATTTGATTCTCGTGACAATTTGCAAACGCTTCATTCAACATTGAATACATACAGACAGACAAAGACACACACACACACAACGACTACAACAACAATTAATTATTTCTATATCTTTTTTTTGTGTATTTAATAATACTATGTGTAATGTTTTGACAATATATTTGGTGTAATATTTTGAATTGGGCGCTATTGTTTTATTTTATTGAGAATGGGCAACTATCGAACAATAAGATTAAAACATCGACTTATATAAATATCGATGTATTGGTCGTAACGAGTACAGATTTCAGTGTTGGCAAAGCATCGACTTGTTGCAATATTTTAGCTGAGCATTTTCATTAGAGGTGCACAAATATCGATGTATGCAGACATCGATGCTTACGATTTTTTTTCAAAGGGCAACTAACAAACGATAAGATTAATACATCGACTTATTGTGATATTATAGAACAGCATTTTAATTTTAAAAAACATGCGCCCTCGATAAGTATCGATGAGCTGATCATAACGAGTACATATTGCAGTGTTGGTAAAGCATGGCGATTTGCATTTTTAAAAACCCGCGCCCTCGATAAGTATCAATGTGTTGTGTGAGTAACGAGTACATATCACGGTGTTGGCAAACGCTGGTTTTCCGAAAACACCGCACAGCTGTGCAGTGCCAAAGCGAAAGTGACACGACGACACACACCGCTGGGCTGCTGGTGCTGTTGAAATCGATCTTTAGTTTCTTTGCCATATTTGTTTTTGTTTTGTCCTTTAACAACAATAACAACAACCATGTCGACGGCCATCGATGAGCTGCAGGCAATAATTGCCGAACTGAAGTCGGAGCTGGAGGAGCAGAAGACCAGCACACGCAACGCACGGGAACGGATCGAGCGTATGTCCGCCGAGGTGGTCGATTCGAATCCGTACAGTCGTTTGATGGCCCTGCAGCGCATGAACATTGTCAAGGACTACGAGCGCATACGCGACAAGGCGGTGGCCATTGTGGGCGTTGGCGGAGTGGGCAGTGTCACCGCCGACATGTTGACGCGGTAAGTGAGACAGAGAGGGAGAGAGATTTCCCCGTTTGACCTTCTCATTTGCAGCTGTGGCATCGGCAAACTGATACTCTTCGACTACGACAAGGTGGAGCTGGCCAACATGAACCGTTTGTTCTTCACACCCGACCAGGCTGGCCTGTCCAAGGTGGAGGCAGCGGCACGGACGCTCAGCTTCATCAATCCGGATGTGCGCATCGAGACGCAAAACTACAACATCACAACGGTGGAGAACTTTGACAATTTCCTCAGCACCATCTCGGAGTCGGGTCTGGTGCAGGGTGAACGTGTCGATCTGGTGCTCAGCTGTGTGGACAACTTTGAGGCACGCATGGCAATCAATTCGGCCTGCAATGAGATCAATCTCAATTGGTTCGAGTCTGGTGTCTCGGAGAATGCCGTCTCTGGCCACATACAGTTCATCAGGCCCGGCGATACGGCCTGCTTTGCCTGCGCTCCGCCCCTGGTTGTGGCGGAGAACATCGATGAGCGCACCCTGAAGCGCGAGGGCGTCTGCGCTGCCTCATTGCCCACCACCATGGGCATCACAGCGGGCCTGCTCGTCCAGAATGCCCTCAAGTATTTGCTAAACTTTGGCGAGGTCTCCGACTATTTGGGATACAATGCGCTCAACGACTTCTTCCCCAAGATGACGCTCAGACCGAATACACAGTGCGATGATCGGCATTGCCTGCTGCGCCAGAAGGAGTTCCAGGCACGTCCTAAGCCCGTTGCAGTTCAACTGCCAGAGGAAGTGTCCGACGAACCCATTCATGCCACTAACGATTGGGGCATTGAGCTGGTCTCTGAAGATGCGCCAGTTGAGCAGACGCCAGCGACGACGACGACAAATGTTGCCTCCGGACTGCGATTGGCCTACGAGGCGCCCGAGAAAACAGACCTACTTGTGGACACCTCCTCCGCTGCCGGTGGCGATGCTGTGCCCGACGAGACGAGCCTGGAGGATCTGATGGCCCAGATGAAGTCCATGTAAACCTGCTGGCGCTGAACAAATTCCATACTCTGTTATTTATAAATATACACATGTTTACAATTTTTTTAACTGCGGAATTTCATATGCTGTTACAGACTTATATACATAAATAAACAAATTTATATATTTACAAGCATATAAAATTTGATTTGATTTTCTTTTAATTTGCACAATCCAAATTAACGGTTCCTCCACTGTTAAAATCGATAATAAGTGTTACTTAACAGCAACTGTTAAGTGAGGCTTTCTGGAAAATACGCTAATAAACAATTGTTTAAAAAACCTAAAGCCCTGTTGTCATTTACATATAATATATATATTTTGTTTTCAATTTTGTTTATTTAGCTAAAATATTTATTTATGAATCCATTTATTAACTAAATTTTCGCACCCAAGTGTATCGATAACAAATGACAAATAGTGATAAATATCGAAATGAACCACCTCGCACATACGGTCACACTCTATTAAACATTTTGTATCTGTCGCGTTGTCAAATTGCAAAAACAAGTGTTTTATCATTTTAAACAGCTAAATTGCAGCATAAGCGACGCAGAGAAGCAACGAATAATGACCAAGAAGGACGACAAATCACAGCCTGCCGAGGAGGTAAGTTTCAAGCGGCACCAGCAACGTTTCGCCATCGCCGCCGGCACCGTTGCTTGCCTTCTCTCTCTCTCTCCCTCACTCTGTCTCATTGTACACGTCAGTCGGAGATTATAATTGTTCTTCCCTCCTCCTTCTTCTACACCAGCTGGTTAAGGTCAACAAATGGGACGGATCGGCAGTAAAGCATGCCCTCGATGATGCAGTCAAGACGTGCCTACTTGGAGATCGGCCACAGCTGAAGGAACAATTCGGTTTGGTCAATACGCGTCTGGTGCTCTGCGCTTTGGCCGTCGGTGTGGCCATAATGGCTCACGCCTGGGACTACACCCATCCATTCCCGGCCTCGCGTCCCGTGCTGCTCATCAGTGTGCTGACCTATTTCGCCCTAATGGGTGTGCTCACGCTGCACACAACGTTCCGGGAGAAGGGCACCTTCGCCGTGGCCGTGCAGAAGGAGTCGGGCGGCAAATTGCAACGCATCTGGGAGGCCAGTTCAGATATGAAGAAATACGATGACAAGTACTTGCTGACCCTCTTGGTACGCGATGCACGCGGCCAACGCGAACAGACCAGCACCAAGTCCTGTGCCGCCTTCATCGACAGCAATGGCATCATCATGGAGCACCTGGTGGCCAATGAGGTTAATCGTCTGTACAACTCTCTGGCCGCCGAGAAGAAGGAAAAGTAGCTGCAGCAGCAACCGTTAATTGTCTAGGCCCCTTTATAGTGTCCTCGCCCACATAATCGATTTGTGTTCGAATCGCGCTGCATTTTTTTTTAAAACATTCTCAAATTAAATTAATTGTAGTCAACTATTGCTGTGTGTGTTTTTTTCTGCCCAGGGATGAGCTCGTGATGCACGCACGACTTTCGTATGGTGAATTTTTTAATAAAATTTTTGAATTTAAATTCTTCGCAGTGCTATCGATAGTTTTATGTGTAGCTCGCTGATCGATTGCCTTATTGAAATGGTGCCGCTGGATTACTTTATAATTAAAAAGGTTCTTTTCAATATTCATCGAATTTGTTTAAAATATTGCACTCTCAATTTGAACAATTTAAGCTAGATCGACATATGTACATATTTAGCGATAACACGGTTGCAGTGCGCAGTTGCTTAATCATGCAATATCGATAGTCGCGAGAACGAGAGCAGGACCCGACTCCCACTCTCACTACACTGGGGGCTTTGCTCACTCTCTCAAGTCAATATGGCGCTCTCTCCAAAGAGAGCATGTCATCGATAGTGGACAATCGTGCGAAGTCCTGCTCAAAACAGAATGAGAGCACGACACGACTTCCACTCTCACTCCCACTACACTTTGGGCCTTTGCTCTCTCTCTCAAGTCAATATGACGCCCTTTCTTAGATCTGCATGTAATCGATAGCGGACAATCATGCCAAGTCCTGCTCAAAACAGAATGAGAGCACGGCACGACTTCCACTGCACTATTGGACTCCTGTCTCTCTTGAGTCAATCCTCTAACTCTCTCTTAACTTAAGATGGCGCCTGCAGTAGAAGTGAGAGTGGGGGTGAAAACATCCTTGTCCAATTGAAACGAGCAAAACAAAATACAAAATGTGCTCTCACATTTCTCTCACGTTTTCGGTCGAAATTAGGAACAAAAATCGAAATTCGAAATTGTTAAGTAAAGAGAGAGTGAGAGGCGCGTGGAATGCGGGATATAGTGACGCTGCAAATTGGCGGGGCCGGCAATTCAATAGGCGATGCGGTAAGTAGTGGCTGCAACACCAAAAGAGAGACAGAAAACTTAAGAGAGAGAGAGAGTGAACTTCTCTTCCATCAGTTTTGGCATGTTATCTCGCATGAGCATAGCGTGGACTATCAGAGCGGTCGCTTCCAGGGCACTAGTGCACTACAGCTGGAGAGGATCAATGTGTTCTTCAATGCGACCGCCTCAAAACGATTCTATGCCCGCTCGATTGTGATCGACACGGAGGCGAGCACCATCCAGAGACTGGCGTCGAGCAGCCAACTATACCGTCCGGAGAACTTTGTTGCCGGCTCGGAGAGTGCGGGTAATAACTTTGCACGTGGCTATCATACAGACGGTGCCGAGATACTCGACCAGGTGCTGGACAACACCAGGCGAGAGGTGGAGAATGTCGACTCACTGCAGGGTTTCCAGCTGCTACATTCCATTGGCGGCGGCACTGGCTCAGGTCTGACATCGTTAATTATGGAGGCACTGGTCACACAATATCCGGACAATTTGCTCTGCAACTATGTGACCATACCATCGCCCAATATGTCGCAGGTGGTGGTGGAGCCCTACAATGCACTGCTCAGTTTCCCCGCCCTGGTCAACAATTCGCACTTGACATTCTGCCTGGACAACGAGGCATTGTTTCAGATCTGCAATCGCAATCTGAAGATACCCGGCTCTGGCTATGAGCACATCAATCACATTGTTGCCCTCACCATGTCCGGCATAACGACCTGTCTGCGCTTCCCGGGCCAACTGAACGCAGGTCTGCGCAAGATCTATGTGAATATGGTGCCCTTCCCTCGCCTGCATTTCCTCATACCGGGCTTTGCCCCGCTGGTCACATGCAAGCAGCAACAGTTCAGCAAGGGCACCGTCTCCGAGCTAGTGCAGCAGATCTTCTCCAGCAATAATCTACTCTGTGCCATCGATTTGCGCAAGGGCAAACTGCTGACAGCGGCGGGCATCTTTCGGGGTCACATGTCGCCCCGTGAGGTCGATCAACTGATGACGGGTGTGCGCAACAAGAATCTGCATAATTTCGTAGACTGGATACCCAACAACATCAAGACCGCCATCTGTGACATTCCCCCACGTGGCCTGAAGATGTCGGCCACATTCATTGGCAACACGACGGCCATACAGTCGCTCTTCCAGCGCCTGCTCGATGGCTCCAGCATCATGTTGCGACGACGGGCACATCTACATTGGTATACGGGGGAGGGCATGGAGGAGCAGGAGTTTATCGATGCACAGTCGGAGCTGCAGCAGATTATCGATGATTATAAGATGAGTGGAGTGGGTGACGATGATGAGCCTGCTGCCGACAAGGAGGATAGCGATGAGGAGGCAAGCCAAACTAAGGGACAACATTGCACCTACTGTGCCGACTAAGAGAGAGAGAGAGAGAGCACAGGAGAAGGCAGGGGGCGTGGCGCCGCGACGACATTTGGCAATGATGCAGTGCAGCCTATTTTGGTGCAAAGTTCAGCGCACTGGACCATGTGAGACAGAGAGAGACAGCGAGAAGGCTAGCGGGACAGGGAGCGAGAGATAGAGAGAGAGATAGAGTATGTGCTATGTATTGGTGGGCAGCAGCAGCAGCAGCAGCAGCAGCGCAGCAGCAGATCGCACGACTATTAATAAAGCGCATAATACGCGCCGGAGACAGCGAGAATGCACCCGGCAAAGGTTTTTGCACTTGGTTTTTTGGGCTATTTTGGTGCAGCGCATTCCTGAGATGCCTGCCTCCTCGTCGTCGTCGTCGTCGTCGTTAGTTTCATTTCGTTTGCTCATTCCCACTCCCTCTCCCTCGCTCTCCCTCTCTGGCTCGCTTGCTTGCTCCTTTTCTAGCGCTGCTCATGAAAAACTTGCAGCGCGCCGCAAGTAGAGCACGCACACATTGATACGCGCACGTACGCACGCACGCACGCAGGCAGGCACGCAGGCAGCGCATAAATAAATATAAATATAAACATAAATGCAAATGCAAATGTCTAAATTAAGATATTTACAGGCGGCGTCGGCGCCAGGGCATGTCGTTGCGCAGCGGTTGGTGGGCGGTGGCGGAAGGGGGTTGGCGGTTGCCACTGCTATGTTTAGGCCCAAAATACCATTGCCCATTGCGCTTTAAGATTCCGTCAAGTGTGCAGCAGCAGCAGCAACGTGTGTGCTCATTATTTTTCAACTGGTTTTTTTTTTTCAAATTTCAAAATTAAGCCGGGCCCGCGTTATGAGCCGCACACAGTGTTGCTTTGCATCAAGCCCTGTTAGCAGCAAGTTGGCACGCATGCGTTCGTCAAAGTGTATCGTTATCGGCTTAACAGCGCGCCTATCTATCGCTTAGCAGTGCCAAATTGAGTTGTGCAATTTACAGCAGTAAAATTTAGCAAGTCAAATTTTGTAAATAACGTAATTGCTGCGACAATCCAAAATTTAAACTGTTGTCAAGCCAATAGAATTATTGATAGCGTTATAACGCGACACGGCACATATCGATACAGCGCTGTTAGTTAACAGCGAATAGATCCGCTTAACAGCTGTTATCGATAATACGCGCCATTAAACCAGAAATCTATCATCGGTAAGCCAGAAACAAGAATAAAGCCGAACGAGGCGGACGTGTGACGCTCGGTGCGCTTAATTGTGATTTGTTGTAATTCGTTAGTCGTTTGTCGCCTGCTCTACATATGTGTGCATATGTGTGTGTGCTGGGTTTGTGATATTTTGTTATCCCCGTGTCCGTGTTGTGACTCTACGATTAAACCACGAGAGTGTCTGTTTATTTGTTTGTTTGCGTGTATTTCCATGTGTGTGTATGTGTGTTAGGGTGTTAACAAGTAGAAATTCAAATATTATTAACTTAAATCAATTGCGCAAAGTGTTTAATTTTTGATTCGTGTCTTAATAATTAAATAAATAATAATAAATAAATAAATGGGATTTATTACATATTAACTGAATTTTTTTAAAGTTTTTTTATTGTGTTAAGTTGGACAACCACACACAAACACGCACACATAGAAATAAAGCAAACGCAGCAGCAACAGCAAAGAAGTTGTTGTTGCGGGCTGCGCTGCCACGGCTGAAGTTGGCAGAACACGGTATACACCAACACAAGCAGCATTGAGCATATACATACACAACAACAACAACACACACAGATGGTTCAGCATTGACAAAATAACGTTAAACGTGTTGTGTGTTGTGTTGTACGACTGTGTGTGTTTACGTGTGCGTGTCCGTGTCCCCGTGTGTGTTGCGCCGCGTTCAATTCAAATTTAACATTTTTTTTTTTGGAAAACGAAACAAAAATACAAGAAGCAAAAACACCAAAAGAAGAAAACTACAAAAAACAACAACAACAACGAACTGCAAACGGCACAAACAGAATCGAGAAATTCCCGTATAGTTTTTGTGTTGCTGCTGCGGCTGCGGCAGCGGCAGCGGCAGAAGCAGCATCCCTAGTGCTGTCACGCTTCAACTCACAGACTGTTGCATTTGCGACAGCAGCAGCAGCAGCGGCGCACGCAGCGGCAGCGCAGTTCAAAAGGGCGCTGGAATTTCTCTGCTTCTGTTGCCGTTTGCAGTTGGTTGCCGAGTGTGACCAAAGTTTTACAAAACAAAAAAAAATTAAAGAGAAGGAAAGCGCGCGCGCAGCTCTCTTCCAACGTGTTTAGTTGTTGTTTTTATATATTATTTATTCATTTTTTATTGTTTTGTGACACAGTTTGAATTTCGCGCAAAAAAAGAAAATAACAACAACCTGTGCCTGTGCCTGTGCCCGCCCCCATACCCCTCAAACTGAAGCAACAAGAAACGCACAACGAAAATAAAAGACAACAAGAAACAACAACAAAAGCAACAACAACAACATCAAAGAGAGCGAGTCAGAGAGAGAGAGAGAGAGAGAGAGAAACATGTTTACCGAGGAGGGAATCTTTCCCATAGGCGATGGCCTGCTGGACGTGGATGCCGAACGCTTGAAGGGATTACTCGTGTCGCACGACATCAACGAGATCTACGAGGTGGAACAGACGCCGTTTGCCAGGTGAGTGTTGTGGCCAAAAAAAGCGAAAACTGCTTGAAAGAAAGTCACTCAGTTTTTTCTTGTTTTTTTTTTTCGTCTTTTTTAACTGAAAACTTCTGCGCAGTCGCAGCGGCAGCGCTGCTGCTGCTGCTGCAAAACTTGTTTTTATTTTTCTTGTCTCAGTCACTGTGTGTGTGTAAGCTTCTACTTCACACACACACACACACAAGCGCTGCTAACAAACTTGCATTGCCCACAAGGGCAAAAGGGGCAGAGACAGAGCAACTGGTGCAACAACAACAAGACGAGCAGCTGTTCCCGTTTGCCGCTGTTGCTGTCGATGCCTCTGCCGCTGCCGCTGCTGACTTGACCCTCGCTTCGCTTTTGCATTTCATTTCGCCTTCGCCTTGCTTGCACATTTTGCCCACCCCCCTCTCTCGCTCGCACCAACAGCAGCGGCGACCATCGGCAGCAGCTTTGGACTCTCTTGCTCTCTGCCACTGTCGCTGCCGCAGCTGCAGTCGCGGTCGCCGCCGTTGTTGCCCTTTGTCTGCGACGCTGGCTACCTTTTTTTTTTCTTCTGTAATACCCTTGCAGGGGGTATGTGCATTTTGGGCAGAAATATACAGTATATACATACTGAATCAGAATCAACAGAGAAGTTGATTAAAGTTATTTATAGCTGTTAATATGTGTACATGCTGTTAACATATTAAAGCTGTTAACATAAGCATAACATTCTAATAACTAGCATAGGAACAATTGGGGTATAAATAGGGTATACAAAGTAGGGTATAGTACCTTCGACATGGTGAAGTTAGCCTTTCTTTCTGGTTTTCTGCTAGATTTGCATTTTTGCGTTGTCGTCTTTGTTGTTGTTGCTGTTGCGTTTCGCATTCAGTTCATTATAATTTGTTTTGCATTTCGCTTTATGCCTTTTCCGCTTTCCGTTCCGTTCCGTCGCTCATTAGTTTTTATTTGGTTTTTATTCAAAATCGCCGCGACTTCAATTTGCATTAATATCGCTGCCGACTGCGCTGCTGACTGCGTTGCTGCTGCTGTTGCTTCTCTTCTACAGCAGCTTCCTTGTTGACCCGCTCTCTTCTCCCTGCGCTCTCCCGACTATTGGCAGGGATGTAGAGGGAGAGAGATAGGCCACTTGAGACAGTGCCTGCCTGCCTGAGTCTGCCTCTGCCACTAACTCTGCCTCTGCCTCTGCTTGTGTCATTCTCTCTCCTCCTGCTCTCTTCCTTCTGCTCTCTGTGCTCTCTCTCTCTCTCTCTCTCTTTGCTTAGTCCACAAGTGAAGGTCGTTCGCTTCGCTTCTTTACGTAGTGCAAGTTTAGAACACAAGAGGGCGACAGCTTTAGACAGACAGAGTGAGAGAGAGAGGCTGATGTTCAGGCTCAGACTGACAGTTGTCTCTCAAAAGCTGCTGCTCTCCCTCTCTCTCTCTCTGTCTGTCTGTCAGTCTGTCTACTATCTGCTGCTCGTGTGGCTTTGTTGTTGCTGCCTCTAAAGGTGATAAGCGCACAAGCGCTGCGTTTTATCAGCTATCGATGCTTGATTTCGTAAGCCGCGCGCAACCCGAAACACAAAATACGAAACACGTAAACACACACAAGTGCAAGCACACACACAGGCACACAAACACACACACAGACAGGCACACACACACACTTGTATCGTACAGTTTTGTCATGAGTTAAGAACCCCCAACCTGACAAACGTTCTTATCATGTCAATTGGCTTTCAATATAAGCATATAGTATATGTGTGTAATAGAGAGAGAAAGAGAGAGAGAGAGAGCATGACATGAGTCTCTTAGCTTTGCTGAACTTGAAACAATATTCGTTCTACATATGTATAGTATATACATAGATCGGTTATCTACCCTACTCCCGTGCTGTGATGACTGTTATCCAATCTCCCTTACGACTCCTCTCTTTCCCTCCCTTCCCCTCTCTACCACCCTCTCTCCTTCTCGTAATAAACTTTTATTTGTTGCGTCGTTTTATTTATTATTATTTTGTTTTCTCTTTCTTTCTTTCTTTCTTTTTTTTTTGTGTGCTTAACAACATTTTTGAAACAGCTGCGGCTGTACTTAAGATTGGTTAATTATATTAAACAGCTGCGTGGAAATTGCCCCGTGTGTGTAAGTCTGTGTGTGTGTGTGTGTGTGTGTGTACAACAAACAGACTAAAGGCTAAAACAAAGTTGCAAAATAAACGCAACAATTATTTAATATAATATTAACAGAGAAAAATCCCCCTCAGATCAAATAAATTGCGGATTTAGTTGGAAAAATAGATGCAAGAGATAATGCATAACATATTTGTAGAGTCTGGGCGGAGGTAAAGAAATGTTAAGCTGCTTAAAAAGAAGAGAGAGGGAGAGAGAGAGAGAACTTTACCTTCTATAATGATTCTTGTAAGCTGTTGCCATCAAGTCAATCCATAAGTAAGAGGAAGAACATGATATATATGCCATATTATAATGGTTTACTACAGCTCTCTATAGAGAAACTCTCATTATACCCATTGAAACTGGTCAAAAAAGGGTATATTAGAAGGGTATAAATCGCGGGGTATACCACTGTCGTGGCATGTTGCTCGACTGTTGCTCTCGTTTTTCTTTAACCAACTTCTTTATTCATTTATACTTTATCGATATACAAAATTTCATCAAGTTCAGTCTCAACGTTGCGGCGTAAATGCGATAAATACTTGTTAAGTATTTACAAATTTCACCTGAGCAATATAAAATGTTGCCCCTTTTTATTTTTTGTTTAGCAAAGTTCTGCGTTTTCTGCTCGTCTTCTTTGTTGCCGCGTGTTTTCTTTAGCTTTTTTTTTCTGTTTTTTTTTTTCTTGACTGCAACCTGTTGCTGGGCCTGCTTTCATTTCGGGCTGTCTCTCTCTCTCTCTCTCTCTTTCTTTCTTTGTCTGTCTTTGTCTCTTTTAGCTTGTTTGATTTGGCTTCGTCTTGGACTTTTTGGGTTGTCGTCGTTGCTCTTATCAATTCGTGCGTTTCATCAAAACAAACACAACATTTTTCGGCCTGTTTTGACGGTGGAAAAGGGGAAGAACTATATGTCGAAGAAGAAGCAGAAGAATATATAGAAGAAGCATAAGAATATGTTGAAGAAGAAGCACAAAAATATGTAGAAGAAGCAGCAGAATATGTAGAAGAAGAGGAAGCAGCAGCGCAGCCCATTTGTTTTCGGCTTTAACTTTTTTATCGCACACTCGCTTTCTTTGTATATATATTTTTCTTCACTTCACTTTTTTGCCATAGATAAGCAAAAATTGTACTTCTTGCTGCGTTCGTTTCTTCTTGAGATATGTGTCTGTTATATTGGAACAGATTTAAAGTCAAAATGGATCATGAATGGGCCACGATAAAGTGGAAAATGCGATTAACAATGTACTGCGCTGTATAGGCCAGAAGTGAGGCAGATGGCCAAGAAGAAGGCAATGATACAAAGTATATATATAGTATAAATTGCATATATATTGTGTATATATATTATATATAGTATGATAGTTAATGCGGCAGTTATTTAAAGCGGAAACATCTTTGGGCAATTAATCATTGCTGGATTGGATTTGTGCATAAAATAGAAACACGTAATGCACAGAGACGAATAAGGTGGCATAGTAAATTTACTAATGAAGGGGGGTGGTAAGGTGGCATAGTAGAATTACTAATGAAGGGGGGAAGATGGCATAGTAGAATAAATAATGAAGGGGGAAAAGATTGCATAGAAGAGCTGCTGTTACAGATACAGTTGATTAGTTAAGGAAAGCTCTCTCAACTGCCTGTCGCAGCTTCCTCTGCCATCCCCCCCTCTTCTAGCTGCTCTTGCATCTGCCTCTTCCTTTCTCTCTCCCTCTCTCTCTCTCTCTCTCTGTGATGCAATGCCAGCACACAGTCTGATGATGACGAGATAAGCAGAGGAAAGCGCGTAATCAATTGGGTAATTGAGTATAATAGTAACACATGCATAGTGTATATATATAACAGGATATATATATATATATATATATGATAGTGAAAATATATGTATATGATAGTGTATATACATATATTATATATATGTATGTATATTTCTTGACACTTCACAACAATCTCAAGTTCCGCTATGAGGTTTCTCATTGTGTGATACTTCCTTCCTTTCTTTCTTTGCTTGCCTTCTTTTTCCGACTGCCTGGCACGCAACTCTCTCGTCTCTAGCTGGCATATATTGAACTGAAATCAAGCTTGAATGGTTAGTAAGGGAAACACACACACACATACATCTCTGACAGTGTTGCAAGTACTACTTGAACTTACAACTTGAGCCCCCGTCTAAGATTACCCAACACTTTCCACACACACACACACTTTGGCCAGTTCAACGAGGGTTGAACGACGTCAGAGCAATGTCGAATCCGGGCAGCAACAGCTG
This sequence comes from Zaprionus vittiger, assembly GCA_018904025.1. NCBI lineage: Eukaryota > Metazoa > Arthropoda > Insecta > Diptera > Drosophilidae > Zaprionus > Zaprionus vittiger. Next base: position 10,372,040 of record JAEIFQ010001044.1, on the reverse strand, counting down.
AACCTCGCCCACGCACAAATTTGTTTGCCCCACAACAGCAAGGGAGAAAGAGAGAGGGGGGGGGAAGAGGGAGAAGGAAAACACCCACGCAGCAGTGCGAAATGCGTCACAAGGAACAAGCCAAAACGTCATGAGCAAGGAGTGTGCAGTGTTGTGTGTTTGGGGGGGGGATTCTATACAGTCATCTGATTATGCCCACCCATTCCCCGCGCGCGCCACCCCATGACGTAGTTGCGCATTTTGAGGTTATGTGTGTTGCGCATTATGCACACTTACCGTTAGCTAACTCAGCGGCAGCAGCAGCAGCTGCAGACGGCGACTAATTGAATTGTAATTTTGCCTCGACAAATGGCGTAAAAGAAGGAGAAGGAGAGAGAAAGAGAAGAGAAGAGGAGAGAGGGAGAGGGAGAGGGAGAGGGGGGGAGAGTAATAAATAAATAAATATAGGCATATTATGCAAGCGACGCTCAAGCTGCTCTCGATATATTCAATTGAAATCCGGTCAACAAGCTGCACACAAGTCAAAAAGCAAAAAAAAAGGCTAAAAAAAAAGGCTAACAAAAAACCTACCTGAGTCGAACTTTGTCTGCACAGATTGAACAACTTTATTTCAGCTGTCTGTCTGCTGCTGCTGTTGTTGTTTGCTGGCAAAATGGGGGCAACAACAGCAACAACAAAAAAATGCAAAAACAAAAAAAAAGATAAAATATATTTTGCGATACATCATTCAAGCTAAAAATTGTGGAAGACGCCAAATACAATTGTCAAAGTCCGCTGAGGTTTTTTTACGCTTTGTAACTTTGTGTGTGTGTGTGTCTTGCTGTGTGTGCCTTGCTGTGTGTGTGTGTGCCAAATTAAACTCTTTTTTTTACAAAGTTATGGAATGCCCCTCGTAACTAACTAAGGTGACTTGTAGCCAATCAAGAGAGCACAGTTCCCACAGGGAGCCGCTCATGAAGGGAGCCATGAAGAGGATGCTGTGCTAAGGGGAGGAGGGGGGGGGGTGGCTAAGTAATTAAAACTGTCAATCAAGCAACGATGGCTGAATTCTTATTATACATTAAACAACAAGTTTACTTGGGGGAGCCTTTTTTGCACTGACCTAAATACGTGAAAGAAACCATTAAAACTGTAAACTGTCAACTAACCCACATAGCTATGCCCTTTCGCCATTTAAAATAAACCAAAAAGGGTATACTTCATGTTTACAGATGTATGTAACAGGCAGAAGAAGGCGTGGCAGTGCCCAGAAAGAGTATACCAAGCCTAGTTCTGTACGGATGTCTGTATGAACGCACAGTTCTCAGTTATTAGAAGAGCTAGAGACAGCAAATTTGGCATGTAGCTAGCTGTATAACATACACAGCTAAAGTTAATAGCAAATGTTAGCTGCCACACCCACCGCCCATGCAAAACAATAATAACAATATTTAGTTTGATTTTACTTTAAATTTGCCAAATGCAATACAAAAACTTAAATTAAATCGTTTGTTAAGCTTATTTAGCAATAGAAATGATTTTAAATGTTTGCAAGCTGAGAAATTGTTGAAGAAACTCAAGGAAAATGCAGGGAAAAGCGCAGGGAAAACCTTTTTTAATTTGGCAAAACCATTAGAATAATTAAAATTGCTGCGATAAATCGAATGATTTATGGTATATAGAAAGCTAAGACTGCCCTGAAGGTCAATGCGTAAAAGCATTTGGAAATTTATGCTATGCCACGCCTACCTCCCACTTCCCTGCAGCCCCGCCTCTGCTCTAAATGTGGGCTATTATGTTTATAAACACCCTGCTAATGTTAACCCTTTGTCGCCCACAAAATGACATCAAACTTTTTTTTGAGGGCTCTCTAGGGCAGTCCACGCCCCCCTCCTTGCCACGCCCTTGCTACTGCTACTGCTTTGGCATATTTACAAGGTTTGCTGCGTCATTTAAATGCGCATTTCGTGTGATATGATGATGATGTCTTGGAATCAAAGCGAAGCAGAAGAAGCAGAAAAGAAAAACCCATCGAAACACACACACATTCCACCACATACCAAAGGTGTACCCCCCCCCTCCGCTCCTCTACCCCTGCTCTGTCGTTGTAGCTGTCTTACAATTCGCATTCCACACTCCCCATTCACTGTCACACTCACACTCATATTCGTATTCGTATTCACATTTGTTTATTTGTTAGGGGCCAACGGCTAAGCAAATAAAGCGAAGCACACGCGCGTTTTAAAACGCGATCGCGTCTTTTGTCGCCCCGTTTCCTTGCTGTGCTGTTGCTGCTGCTGCTGCTGCTGCTGCTGCTGCTGCTGCTGCTATGTGTGTGTGTGTATCTGCCTGTTTACAATTTGTTTACGTCTTTGTTGGCTGGTAGAGGGGAATGGCTGAAGCTTTGAACAACTTCATTTAGACCCATTTGTGGCAAATTATATGCTTTTGCCAAATTAAGAACAAAACTGACTTTATTTATAGGCAGTACTCACTGTGCCTCTGCTTTGGTTGTTGTGAATGATGCACTGCAATCAGTTTTGTTGCTTGTGGCATGATAAAACCAATGATGAAGTGGCAGAGGCAGCAGCAGAAGCTGCCTTGCTTATCATTTGTGTAAACATTTCCTCGTTTTGTGTCGCTTGTTATTTCCTACTTGCAACACACACACACATACATATATATATGTATATATATACATACATACATATATGTATATATATGTTATATGTATCCTCCTCTAACCACCCCCAAACATAGAAGCTGCCTCACCCCGCATCAGCTTCGAAACGAATCGAATCGAATTCAATTTGCTTGACCACAACAAGCCCAAATATAAAGGGTCAGCAACCCTGGCACGCCCCCCACTGCAGGCCATGCCCTTCACCTTCTCCTCTCTCCCTCCACCTCCTGCTATCTCTCTTCCCCTCCCCCGTATTTTAGCTGCTGCTGCTGCTCATCTGTTTGTCTTGAACATAATAAATATTTGATTGCGGTTTTTATGTGCCTCATCTTTAGCTTCCTTCTCTCTCTTCCTACTCTTCTTCCCGCTCTTCTTCCCCCTCTTCTTTCCACTCTTCTTCCGACACTTCTTATTGTTATTGTTGTTGTGCATTGAACTTTAATTGCGCTCGTAAAATGCCCGAAAAAAACATTGAGAATGCTTCTCTCCAGCTCGAGCTCCTTCTCCTGCTCCTGCCCCCGCTGCAGCTGCTACTCTCCCTCTGCCTTTGTCTGTTTTGTAATAAGTGCAGCTGCGCTTAATGACTCCGTGCGTGTTGACTAGGGGAGGATTGCAGCGGGTGGGAGGGTGCAGAAGAACACAACTGACAACTGACAGCTTAATTTGAACTATGACCAGATGACACGTCAACACGAGGCAGGCAGAGAAAAACATATTGAAAAAAAAGAAAACAAACAAAGAAATGAAGAAATGAAGAAAGCAACAACTTTTGGAAAACTTTGTCAAACATATCGACAAAACTATCCTAAGGCAACGGGTGCAAATTTAAAGGTATTTACTAGAAGTAAACTTGAAAGATTTGAGAGATACGACAAAAGGTTTAATTATATATTTACCATATATACTATATGCTTTATTTCTACTTCATATATAGACAGAGAGTATGTGCATAAAGCTATAATATTATATATACAAGTCGTAAAGTAATTCAGGCAAAGTTATGTTTTGCAAATTTAAAGTAAATCTAAATCTACCTAGGAATGCATCAAGGATTGTGCTAAAATTTACCATATAAATAACAAGGTTAAACTCGTATGATTATTCTGGGAGGTGGGGAGAATGTCAAGGAGAGGCATTGCAAAGTTTTTTGGCTTTCGGTTTCAGCTCTTTTTAATGATCTCTCTGGCTTTTTATTATTAGTTATTATTATTATCGTTTCGTTTTCTTCGTTTCTCGACTTCGCTTTGGTTTGTTTTGTTGAAATAGTTAAGTGTTTATTAGTTGGCGTCGCTTGTTACCTGAATGTTGTGGAGCAATTTTGGTTTTAGTATTCAGTTTTTTTATTTTATTTTTTAGTTTTTGATTTCCGCTTGACGAAGCTGGCACAACGCGCGTCCAACTTTAACCTTTCTGGGGGGCGCTGGGCTTATGTTTTTTTATGTTAGCCAAGGTCGACGGCATTCGAGCAGAGCCTACGGCTTAATGTGTGGGAAGGGGTAAAGGGAAGAGGAGGGTAGAGGAAGGAATAACTTATAGAAAGACTTTAGTAGTTTTCCTTTAGCAAAAGGGGAACTTTCCTAATGGAGTGACAATCTATTTTGTCATGTGATTTTATGGCGATAGTTGCACAATACAATACGATAGTATTCACGCGCCCTTGAAAGTTGGGAAAGCTACTGAGGGACACAGAGAGAGAGAGAGAGAGATACAGATGAAAAGATCTTAAGGCCAAAGTTTTAATTCTACTTGGAATTTTATCTTGGCCAAACAGTCCAAATGATGCTAAGGTTGTCCCCCCCCCCTGAAAAATTGGTTGCTCGTTACTCGGTTTACTTTTTTAGGTTACTTTGGTTTGGTTACTTTTGCCTGTTGTCGTTTGCAACGCCAACTTGATAAGATAAACGCGATTTGTTCTACGTATTTGCTAAGCCTCAGACACAACACACACACACACACCAGTTACTCTAGCTCTAGCTCTACTTGTTGCCTATACCCCTATACACCCTCCCCCCCCAGCACCCTCTCTAGGCAACGACACGCCTCTGGTTGTTGTTCTGCTTGTGGCCTGACACGTACCGCATTCGTGTTTCGTTCCATTCTGTTCCAATTCGTTAGCATATGACGCATATTCCCCTATGTAAAAGTCCACAAACCTGGGGCCCAATTGGTTTACATGTCATATACTATACTACTGCTGATGGTAATGGGAGAGTTACTTACCTGTTGTAGTGTTGTAGGTGAGGTCGCTCGCCCTCTTTCCACATCAATTAGAACATGTGAGCTATGAATTTGTTCAGTATGCCAAGTCGATAAGGAATTTCGAGTCGATACTATTGTAGTGAGTAATGCAGAGAGGAATTGTAGAGAAGAAACAGTAAAAGAAAGAAGATTTAACTTGTGTAACGAGTGAGACAAGTCTCAGTGAGTGTTGCACTAACGAGTAAGATATAATTTGAAATGAGTCGAGTATAACGAGTCAAGGAATAGAATACAACGTGTATAGCCAGTTATTTTTAAGTAGTGGAATATAGCGAGTACTATATAGGGAGTACATTGTAACCAGTCGAGTATAACGAGTAGTTTTTAACGTGTGTAGTATATTGAGTAGTGTATAGCGAGTACAGTGTAACGAGTCAAGTATAATGAGTCAATCAATGGAATACAACATGTACAGCGAGTTATTTTTAAGGAGTGGAGTATCGCGAGTACTGTATAGCAAGTACATTTCAACGAGTTGACTATAACGAGTTGTTTTTAACGTGTGGAGTATAGCGAGTAGTGTAAAGCGAGTACATTTTAATGAATCGAGTATAATTAATAGAATACAACAAGTACAGCGAGTCAAATATATCGATTATATTGTAACGAGTAGTGTATAACAAGTCGTGTATAGCGAGTGAATTGTAATAAGTCGAATATAATGAGTAGTGTATAGCCAGTATATTGTAGCGGGTCGTTTATCATAATTCGTGCATAGCGAGTACATTGAAACGAGTCGAATGTAATGAGAAATGTATAACGAGTACATGGAAACGAGTCGTATATCCTTGTAGTCGACTTCATTGTAGCGAGTCGAATATAACGAGAAATGTATAGCGAGAACATCAAAACGAGTGGTATATAGCGAGTACATTGTAGCGAGTCGAGAGTTTAACGAGTAGAATAGCAAGAGAGTACTCACTCACTCGCTGCAATGTGTAGTTTAGACCAACTGCGCCTGTCTCGCTTGGTTTTGCCAAGCAACGAGTTGACTGCGCCTGCAATTAACGAGTCCAAAAGGGCATCCCCCCCTAAAGCTTATACAATAGCCGTAGAGGCAACAACAACAACAACAACTACAACTGAGAACGGTTAATATTAAAATTTCAAATTGTCAAAAAAGCAACAAAAAAAATGCGATAGCGAATCGCGCACAATCCCAAAAAAAAAATAAATAATGAAGAAAAAACTTCAACGAATGTTCCATTTGTGTGTGGAAATGTGGAAATAGCTGCAAGAGCCGATGACGACGACGACGACGATGGCGACAACAACAGTTAGTCGCGGGTCAACATGGGTTAAAGCCGCCTGGATAATGACAACGACAACGACGACAATGGCAACAACAACAATAGCAACAATAGCAACAACAACAACAACAATAGCAACAGTAAGAAACAATGTCACGTTTCTTTTTGAAGGGAGGCACTGCAAGGCATGATGAAAATTAACATAAACATACGAAAATTATAACAAAAACAAGTCATAAGAAGGAACTGCCGAACGGCGAATGCAGAGAGACGAAGTAGAAGAGAGGGAGAAAGAGAGAGACAGAGTGAGAGAATGGAAGAAGTAGAGATAGACAGGGAGAGAGATGATGAAGTCGTTGCTTTTTGTGCAGGCAATAAGAAGTTTATTTACCTTTTGCTCTGCGCGGGTGTGTGTGGTGTGTGTGTGAGTGTGTGTGATATGTGTCTGTGTGTGATGTTTTTCTGTGTCCATATTGGGGCTGAGCAGCCGCACCTCCCACAAAAAAAAAAAAACACCCAGGCCGCATTTGACCAAAACAAAAACCAGACAAATCTACAGTCAAGCACGCCCGACCGTAAGGCACTCTTTCTTTGTAGAATGACTTCTTTGATCGTATTGAAATTTGTAGTAGAACTAGATAGTAAAGTCAGCTTACTATATATGTCAGTCAGATAGTTCTATCTGTTATATATTTGCTAATAACTTAAGCTGTGTACAGCTAGCTACATGCCAAATTTGCTGTCTCTAGCTCTTCTAATAACTGAGAACTGTGTGTTCATACAGACATCCGTGCAGACCTAGGCTAGAGATACAGATATTGAGGTCTGCCACGCCTACTTCTGCCTTAAACATACATTTGCACAAGCTTAGTATACCCTATGTTGATCATATTCAATTGTCGAATGGTATAAAAAGCAAAACTTACGTTTCAAATGCGATCCACGTTTGGGGGCTTTGCTTCAGTTTGTACTCCCTCTCTCTCTCTCGCTCCCTCTCTATCTGTCTTACTCCTTCTGCTCCCACTTCACTCCCTCTCTCTCTCTCTCTCTCTCTCTCTCTGTTGGTTTTTTGGCAATTGTTCATGCAAATCACGTAGTTGTTTTTGTTGCTATTGCCTCACGACTTGCTCAACGGTAAATCGCACACACACAGACACAAATAACGTGAAGGTGTACGTGTGTGTGTGTGTGTGTGTGTGTGTGTGTGTGTGTGTGTGTGTGTGTGTGTGTGTGTGCGTTTACCAACACTTGTTTGTACTTTGCACTTGCTACGCTTTGCTAATCAGTTTGAATATTGTTAAGGCTCTTCTACCCCTCCCACTCGCACTCTTTTCTCCCCCACTCCCCCTCTCTGTCTATCTCACTCTCTTTGTCTCTGATAAGCGCGTCATCAAATTTGGCATTGTCTGAGCAACAGCAACAACAGCAACACATAGCGGCAACTGTTGCGCCACTTTACAACGCAATTAGCAAATTGAGCGGGTCGACTTAATCAAGCGATTAATCGATCAATCAACTGAAACACGGCACTATGGCGAGCAAGGCAATGGCAGAGCAGAGCATACGGCATAGGGTATACTTACAATGCATTCCATACTGCTCAGATTTCATAGGAATCAAGCAACTATATCGTATAGATTTCATAGAAGAAACAAGCAGCCACAAATTGAGACGATTGAATACTGAGTGTAACAATGTTAGTGCATTTAAATATATATAATCTTTAGTATATAATATATACTAGCATACTTCAATATATACTATATTATATATACAATACGATATAGGAACAATTGATAAAGAAGAATGAAACCTAAGGCACATGGGAAAAGGTTAAATACTTTCTTACATGGAACATTGTATATATCTATGTTACTGCATATGAATATATATAGTCTTTAGTATATAAAACATACTATAACATAGACTACAATATGTACTATTTGTATATATATACTATATTATATATAATATGATATAAAAAAATTGGTAAAGTGGGAATAGAACCTACGGCACATGGAAATAAGTTAAATCTTTTCATACATTGCACACAGAATGTTATATCTTTGTTACTGCATATGAATATATATAGTCTTTAGTATATAATACATACTATAACAGACTCAACAATTTATACTATATGTATATACTATATTAAATTATATATAATATGAAATAGAAACGATTGGTAAAGTGGAAATAGAGCCTACGGCCCATGGAAAAAGTTTAAATCTCTACTTAATTGGGGAAATTTACAGTGTGTTGCTTTTGTTGTTGTTGCTGCTATTGCTGCTGGAAAGCTGCAACCAAAATTGGCGACAGCACACGACAAAAGGTGGCAGCATCATCAACAGCAGCAACAGTTGCTGCTGCGTCATCTTAGTTGCTGTTGTTGTTGGCTTTTTGAGAACATTATTTCCGTTGAATTAATTACAAAAGCGTTTGCTGTTGTTGCTGTTGCTGCTGCTGCTGTTGTTAATGTTGTTGCTGCTGTTGTTGTTATTGTTGTTGTTGCTGCTTTTGTTGTTGCAACAACAAAGAGAGAATCAAACTGAGCCGCCTGCAATGCCAAATCACTTTGCTTGGCATTGCCATTGACGACACAAAGAAAGTGTGCAAAGCGACCAAGAGATAGAGAGAGGGTTGAGAGAGGGAGAGAGAGAGAGTGAGTAAGACTTGAGAGAACGAGAGCGAGTGAGCGAGTCGACCTTGAGCAGTCGAAAGTTGCCGCGAATTGGCCATTTAAAAGCAGTTAATAACAATTATGGCCAAGTTCTTGTGCGTTCTCTCTCTCTCTTCTCTTTCTCTCTCTCTCTCTCTCTCTCTCTCTGTCTCTGTCCAACATTCACAAGTGTTTGTCAATCGATTAAATCGCTTCTTAAGCTCTTTGAACACTCACACGCTGCTGCTGCTGATGGACACACACTCATTTGTGCCCTCACTTATTCACAATTATCTCTTATTCATTCATTAATACATTCATTTATAATTGCTGTTCAAAACCGTTATTCACACGCCAATGTATGATTATCAGATGAATCTGCATGCTGCATTAACAATTAGAGTGAATGGTTGAAGTGTGAACTAAGTACTCATGAGTACTATTCATTTATAACTGCATTCGATATTAGACTGTGCAAATTGACTACTAGACAAGTGCATTTTATGCCTATATTGTTTAGTTTGTTTATTCATAAAGAAAACTGCATTTATTCACATGTTATTCACTTGGTAGTCACATGTTATTCTCTTGTTATTCGCATACGAATTGAGTGTGCAGTGTTCATTCAGCGTTTACCTGTAGGCATTCAATAAATCTTACTTACACTCGAGTGAGTATTCAAAACACTCATGAGTATACTCACACATTTACTGGCTGCTTGTACACATGGCACACATAACTTACCACTCGAGTGAGTATTCGCATACACTCATCGAGTACATTCACACATTCACTTGTTTAGTTCGCGCTCAATACTCATGAGTATTCACTTGATATTCACTCCACTTCTCACAGATCATTCATGAACTTATTCTTAGATATTCATAGCAGCATATGACAGCATATTCAAAAACACTCATGAATGCATTCATTTCATACTCATGAGTATTCACTTGGTATTTAGTCCTCCTTTTCTTAGATATTCATATTTCGCTGTATATTCAAAAGCACTCATGAGTGCATTCAGTTCATATTCCTAAGTATTCACTTGCTATTCACTCCTCTTTTTCTTAGATATTTATATTCGCTGCTTATTTGAAAATACTCATGTGTGCATTCATTCCATACTCATGAGTATTCACTTTATATTCACTCTTTTTAATCTCTCGCTGCTTATTCAAAAACACTCATGAGTGCATTCATTCCATGCTCATGAGTATTCACTTAATATTCACTCCTCTTATTCTTAGACACTCATGAGTGCATTCATTCATTCATTTACTCACTAATGAATTATTGCCGTTATTCATTTCACTTTCTAGGCATTCAAATTCATCGATTATTCAATCTCATTCGTTGCATGGTGAACAATTAAATAAGTGTGCAGAGGCGTCGTGGTTAGGCAGAGGGGGGAGGAAGAGGGGGCGGAGCTATGGCCCTGGGCGGGGGAGGTGGAGGGATGGAAAGCTAAGCGCGTGCATGGAAAAATTTGTATGATACTTTTTTCTTTTTGTATGAAAAAAGTGCATTAAATTAATTAAGAACTATTTTGCAATTGCATTAAATTGTTGTTGTTTGTTTGTAATTGTTGTTGCTGTTGTAATTGCTGAAATTGTTATTCAAGAAACGCGCCTCACAGGAATTAATTGCAAAGCGTTTTTCTTTTCACAATTTTTGCTCTAACTAATTGTCTGCCTGCCCATTTACATATTTGCAAATCGAGACATGGGCGTGGCAGCTGCATAGCAGAGGGGGTGAAGAGGGGACTATGAGAAGAGAGACCTGTGCGCGGTGCGTTGGTCAAGGCGATTGTGTCGATGTAGAAGACAAAAGTTGATGAAAAATTACATGAAATACATGACATTGAAATCGACTTGGGAATACCCTACAAATATGCTAGAATACCTTTTGAATACCCTATAAATACGATAGAATACTCTTGGAATACCCTATAAATACCATAGAATTCACTTGTAATACCCTATAAATAACCAAGAATATTCTAGTATGAGTTGTATGCATGAGTTTGTTGAAATGAGAACAGAGTAACCAATTCAAATCGATAAATACATGTAATGCAGGCTTCAAGTTAAGCAATAAACACGCTCAGTGTTGTAAAACGCGCCTAATATATCAACTTAGTTTGCACTTGAGAAAAGTTTCGCTATACAACACTGTAATAACGCTTTATAACACTAATTACGGTGTATAACACTGCAATGTGCAGTGTTGTAAAGTCACAAGTCAACTTCTAAGCTCTTAATAACACTACAATATGCTGGCCAAACTGTCTATCAAATAATCAACATATCAAGTGTTGTAAAGCACCAAATCAAAAGAGAAAAACAGCTAAATAACACTACAAACAGTGTTTCTAAACACTCCACATGTTCAGTGCTGTAAAGCGTATGCAGAAGTGCCAGAAGTCAACTCAGTTAACACCACAAATAGCTCTAAATAACACTACAATATTCAGGTCAATTGTTTTTTAACACTATTTACATATAGACCAAGTGTTGTAAAGCACCAACAAATACTGTCAAATATATCAGAACAATGCACATTACATAACACTACAATACACTTGCATACATGCATAATAAGTGTCTTAGTGTTGTAAAGCGTATGCAGAACTGTCTGTCCATTGGCCGCCCGTACACGCACTGCGACAACGACGCTCACGTTCCGCACTATAAACGCTGTGGCATTTCAAGTACTCGTCGCTGAGATGCAAATAGAGATGAGCAGAGGCGTAGACAAAGGGGGGAGAGGAAGTGGGGGGGGCGGTGTAGAGTCATTTGTAGTGCAACCTGGCCACACCCTCGCGCGCAAGGAATGCGAGAGCCAAATCAAATCAAATGGGCAACACAAAAGGAATGCGCAGCTTAACGATTCGAACTAAAAGCTAAAAGCAAATACCAAAGTAAAGATAGAGAGAGAGAGAGAGAGGGGGAGGGAGAGGGAGAGGGAGAACCAGCATTGCGCGATTGGATACGAAAGCAAAAGCCAAAACCAGAATCAGAACGACAAGGACGACGACGACGACGACGACGATCAGAAGAAAACCACAAAGCCAGCAACAGCAGCACAAGAAAGATCTCTAGAAGCCCCAACGAGGTCGCAATTTGCTGTCAAGGTCGTTGCGCAGAACGCGCGTTGCCTTGAGCAGCGGCGTGCAGCACATGGCAGCGTGTGGCAAGTGGCAAGTGGCAAGTACTGGTCAGCCAAGCTGAAACATTCACTGCGTAGCGTAGTGTATCTGTATCTGCATCTGCTTATCTATCTGTATCTCATTCTCTGTATCTGCAACTCAGCTCAGCTCAGCACTGCCTTGGCTAATTAGCAACAAAATAGCTAACAAATTGCCCCCTCCAAAATGTTGTCTTCCCCCCCTACCACCTTGCCACCCTCTTTTTCTTCTTCTCCTTCCCTTCTTGTTCCCCTACTCAATCGATCTTCTTTAAGTCTTAAATCATTTGCTGCGGTTGTTTTGGTTTTTTTGCATAATTTGTACGCTTCACAGCTTCAACTTTTGTGTGTGTGTAGAGGGAGGGAGGAGTGGCAGTTCGTAGGGAGGGAGAGGAGAGGAGTGAACAGGTGGCAAGGTTCATGCACCCTTCCGGGAATCGCGTTGATCGTGTGCTTTGTACACTCTCGTCATGTACCTAACAAAACCTTTGACAAACTCCGCCAGTTTCATCATCAGCTTCGGCTTTGGCATCAGTTCAATAACCTCCGCCTTATACGAGGGAGCCATTGTGACACTTTGTATGCCTCTTCTTTACTCCCTGATCTCCTCTGCTCTTCAGCTGACACTCTATCAGGCATAATGAGCTTTGGTTGAGCTTGGGAACACCGTGAAGAATCTTCCAGAGTTGAGAATCATTTGATTGATAATATGTTTGACAACCTATCGATAATATAGCAAACGGGAATGTACTAGATTTAGTTCAACTCACAAATATGTTACGACCTTTTTAGGAAATACCCCACATATTAAATAAAACACAATTTGTTATCGATAACAATACTTTTGCCAGCATTTCGATAACATAACTTTTGGCAGTAACTTATTTAAGAGGTTATGAAAGGGATTAACCAAAAAAAAATTCCCCCAGAGTTGAGAATCGTTTGATTGATAACGTGTTTGACAATCAATTCGATAACATATCGAACGGGGGAATGTTTTAGATTTAGTTTAACACAAAAATGTGTTGCGACCTTTCCAGGGAATACCCCACATATTAAATTAAACACAATTTTTTATCGATAACAATACTTTTGCCAGCATTTCGATAACATAACTCTAGGCAGTAATTGTGTTAAGAGGTTTATGAAAGAGTTTTGCAGTAAATAGTTAAGAATACTGTAGTACGACTTAGACTAGCTAAGTCTACAGGGAATACCCCTAATAAATTATCGACAATAAATTGACAACAGTTTTTCCGCAATTGCACGCAGATCAATCAAGTTACACTTGACTTTCAAAGAGGGTTTCCAATTTGTTTTCCGATTCTACGATATACGATATATATACGATACGATATCCTTCGCTGTGGCATTTGTAACGACCTTCGGTGTGCGGTTTTCTGTTTGTTTGTTCTGCCTTTCCGAAAGCTAATTAAGCATGAGGAGTAGGAGGAGGAAGGGGGCAGAATAATAGGCATAAAACCTAATTGGTTTTTAATTATTGAAATTTATCGATTTTTAATTTGTCGATCAAGAAAGAGAGAAAGAGAGAGGGAGCTGAAGAGGGGGGAGGGAACTTGCCTTGAACTCTCTCGACTCTGTTGCAAGTTAATTTCATTATTATTATTTTCCTGTTGTCAGCTTTTCTCTCATTTGATTGATTAAAGCGCGTCTGTTTACCCCAGAAAGGATTTAGCCATGGCCCAAGGTCAGCAAAACACACAGCCAAGAGAATTGCCAGCAAGAGAGAGAGAGAGAAAAGTACGTGAAGAAGAAGAAGAATGAAGAATCGTTCAAGTCTTGAGGCGGGCCCCAGTTGGGCTTTTTGTTTTTTGTTTTTCTGGCTTTATTTTTAGCTCGAAAACGTACAAAAAAAAAAGCATAGGGAAATATCAACAAAAATATTCCAACCACATGGACGGCTTTTGTGCGTATTTATAGCACACTCACACACACACACAGACACACAGTCGTAGGTGGGTGGCAGGGGGCGTGTCGTTGTCTTTGCTGTTTGTGTTTATTTAACGCGACTTTAGCTTTTTTTTCACAAATTCAAACTTGATTATCTGTCAGAACAAATGTCCATATAAGCCGACGTTCTTCTAGCTGACCCCCTCCCCCCTCCCTGCACTTTAGTGTGTGTTCTGTGTCTGTCTCTACCTCTATCTCTCTTTCATTCTCTTTCTCTCCATTGTTTCATCTGATTTGTACTTTATTTAAGACAGCTAACGATGCAAGCGATCAAGTTCCTTCTAAATTGAATAAAAAAATTAATAAATAAATAAATAAGTATGAAATAACTTCTGTGTTTATTTTCCGATCAGCTTCAAATTGAAAGAAGAGCTAGATACTAAAATCAGCTAACTATATGTCGAAATCGGAAGTTGTATCTCTTCTGCGTCAGTTAGAAGTCGTATTGAAAACTGTAATTATTGATTTGTGAAGGCTTTGAGCGTGGCAAGCAACATTTTATAATAACTTTATCTGTGTATGATATACAGTTACCTTCATGCCAAATTTGTGGTCTCTAGCTCTTAAAATAGCGAGATCTATGCGCTCATACAGACATCCGTACTGATCTAGGCATATAATCCTCATACTGAGCTCTGGCATGCCTTCCTTTGCCTGTTACATGCACCTGCAAACATTTAGTAAAGTATACTGAATAAATACTAGTGCTAGTATTATTTACTGTACATTTTCCTAACTGCTTATGCCATTTTTATCGCTGAATATTCTTTTTTTCTAATATAATAATGTCATCATCACGACAACGCGACGATTCGATTGTGAGATTTGCGATTTGGAATTCGCTTTGTCTTTTTGTTGTTGCCGCCATTTCTATTTTTGGTAATTCGAAGCAGCCTTATAAGCCGATTTATCGATTGATCGACAATGAATGGCGGCGCTGTAGTAGTGACTATATATTGTACATATATCCAAAACAAAATCTGCTAATGGTTAAATGGTCGATCGAATTTCAACTTTGTTGACTAATTTTTCTCGCATTTACAACAACAAAAAAAACAGTTCAACGTACTTTGTAAAAATCTTGACATTGAACTTCCGAATACAAGCAATAGTTTCTCACTGTGTAGAACCGTTAACCCTTCTCAGAGAGAGAGAGAGAGAGAGAGAGATAGAAGCTTAAAGACGCAAAAGTGCGTAGAATGAGCAGAGACTGAGCAGTCTTGGGAGTGGGAGTTGCCTAAGGGGGAAGGGGGGGTACAAGGGAACATGACTTGACAATGACAATGACTGACAGCAAAGCCAACGGAATCAATCAAGCAACAACCTCGCCAGCAAGGGCCGTGAAAGGGGGCGGGAGTGAGGAGAGGAGGGGTGGGGTAGGGTTAAAGAAATAACAAAAAACTGAACGATCTAACGATTGATCGATCATTCAATGTGGGATCACTTTTTAGATTGATAATGCGTTGAAAACGTTATAGGGAACTATTGCTGCGATAATTTTGATACAGAAAGAGAGAGAGAGAGGGAGCAGGAGAGAGGGAGATAGAAGGATAAAGAGAGAGAGAAGGAGAGAGGGGGAGTAGTTGAAGTTTCTGCAACACTTTGCGTTGCTCGCTGTCAACTTGAACTGCTGCTTCGATATGCGACTTCAAGTTCAACTTGAACTTCAGCTTGCAAGACACATCGACACACGCGCAGCAAGTTCTGTTCAGCTTCAGCTTGTTGCACGTTGCGCGAGGTTGCCTTCAAATTGTGCAACATATATGTACACATACATATGAATTTTACCGTTTAATGGCAATTTGTTTATTTGTACATTGAGTTCTTCTTTTTGGCCCTTTTTCGTTGCCATCTCTTCTTCAACGTTTTCTGCTTTTATTGTTTGTTTTGTAAAGAATTTTCCTATTCACTAACTAACTGGGTTGTTGTTATTATTCTTATGGCTGTTGTTGTTTGTAGAAAGTGCTCACAATTTGTCTTACATACGCTATAACTGTGTGTGCGAGTGTGTGTGTGTGCGAGTGTGTGCTATAAAGTTCAAAGTGCTTTAAAGTGCTTTGACTTCCCACAGTCATTTGCGCGCTGTCTACAACTCTCCTCTCTCTGTGCCCTCTCTCACTCGTTCTGCCTCTCTCCCTTTCTCTATCTATCTCTGTCGTTCATTCTGTCTTTCATGCTGCCTGCTTGAGCTGTAAGTTTTCAGCTGTAACTGACTTTTCTGACTCTTTCCGACGCTTTCATGTCGCTTCTTTAGAACTGATCGTCATCTTTTATGCATTTGCCGCGCTTTGCTGATCTTTGCCTTCTGCTCCCAACTCCTTTCCTCTCCCTTCTGTCATTCGGCCAGTCAAGCAGAGTCCCCTCTCTCTCCCTCTCTCCCTCTTTATCTGTTCTAGTCAAGCAGCTGCTGCATTATGCAAGACCCTTTGCTGCCTGTCATCAAGTTGAGCTTGGCAACTGAAGTTTAATGTAGAAATATCTTACTAGCACAGTTATAGATAGGTTATAAACTACAGATAGTTAGAGAGACAGAGAGAGGGAGAGAAAGAAAGGGAGAGAACCCCTAGCAAACTTAGAAAGATCTCTGCTCTTTCTCTCCTCTCTCTCTCTCTCTCTCTCTCTGTCTTGTTTCAATCAATCGATTGCAGCTCCTACATGAGCCAAGATAACAACGTTAACAATTCAAATAAAACAAAGTAACACCAACAGAAAAAACAACAACAACAACAACAGAAACAACAACAACACGAGGCATAAATATTGTCGAGCTTTGTCGAGAACGTAATTAAAGCGAAACTATGAACGAGTTTCGAAAAAGGCGAACATAAAAGGCAAATATGTGTGCGCAGAGAGCCAGAGAACAAAATACAGCAACAGATACATATACAGATACAGCTGCAAGTAGAGATATACAGCCACCCATACAGCTATACACACACAGATTTGTAGATACTTTGGCATTTGGCGCTGTCTTGTTTGTTTGTTAGTCATGAAAGCATTTGAAACACTTTTCAAATATCGAACAAAATCCAAAAGAAGAAACTTCTTGGAAGAGAACAGAGTGAAGAACTTTGAAGATTGTGTGTTGTGTCAAGTCAGCAAATAGTTGAACTAATGTAAAGCTATATATCTCTATATCTATATGTATATGAGAGAGATCTCTGTCTATATCGCCCTCTCTATATCTCCCTCTCTATACGTACCTTATAATGAAATACTGCGTCTATATCTCTCTACAATTGAAGTGCAGTTAGATTTAAAATGGAAACTGTTTTCATTATGAGTTAGTTGAGTTGCTAAGTATATAATTGATTTAATAATTAAATAATTATATATAAAATTTGCATCTTAAGTCATTCTCTGATTGTATATTAGCTGTTTTAGCCACAAATTGTGTAAACTTCTGCATGCAAATTCTTTATTCTACTTTAAACATCATATTAACTTAGTTTATCATAGTTAGCTAGAGTTTTAACTAGGAGTTCTCTTTGTTTCTGCCTTTAACTTTACATTCCAATCAAAAGAAAAGGTACACAAGATCTCTATGTCTACCTATCACTCCATTTCTTCCTCTCTCTCTCTGTCTCTCTCCTTCGGCAAGTTCTGTTTTTTTGCCGCAAGGTCAGTGCCAAGTTTTGTATCCGGCTGTGTGAATGTGCAGAAAAACCAAGAGAGCAAGAGATAAGGACAGAGACAGAGAAAGAGCACAACAAAAACAAAAAGATGGTGAAAAATAAAAAGCATCTACTACTGTCACATTAACTTTGATGAGCTGCGATCCCAGAGATACGAGATCTGGCTACGTCTCCTCCTCCTCCCTCAGCCACCTTCTCTTCGTCTTGGCAAAAGTAACCGAAAGTAATCGCGCGCTGCTGGAAACTCGAGAGGAGACCAGCAACCAACCCTCCCCCCCCACCCCCCTCGCTCGTTTGAAAAGTGCAGAAATGTGTGCGACGGCGATGGCTAGCGAAAATCGAAAGAAGAAATTAACTTTCACCACAACAGAGCGACAAGCCGGCGGCGGCGGCGAAAAAAAGCAGAAGAGACAGCTAAGAGAAAAGGGTAAGAGGGGAGGGGGGGAAGAAAGGAGGTAGAGGGAAACTAACGCGACAGTCAAATGCGCATTAGAAGTCATTGATTTCGTTCATATCGATTCAAACATCGATCATAAACAGCAGCACAGAGTAGAGAACTAAACACCCCCCTCTAGCCGTCTACCCTCCCTCCCCCTTGCCTGACACCTTTTAAATTGTTGTATAACAAGTGAATGTGGGAGCAGAAGAAGGAGAAGATGGAGAAGAAAGAGTAGAAGAATGAGTAGAAGCACAAATCTTAGAAAGTTTTCATGTGCTGCCTCTTGCAATTCCCCCTCTCTCTATCTCTAGCTTCCTCTACTCCTCTGTCCCTGCACATATGAAATCGAATATGATATACACTCACACAAACATGCACACGCACACACACACGCATACGCACATAAATACACACACGCAGTAACATCGTCAAACCAAGTGAAGGTTTTTCAATATGGCAATGAACTTTGCCACTTCGCTGCCCTTCTCTGCCGCTGCCTGTAAACTGTGATCTGTAAACTGTGACTGTAAACTGTGATCTGTCAACTGTGATCTGTAAACTGTGACTGTGACTGTCAACTATGACTGTTACTGTGTGAAGTGATGAACCAACGCATGTTTCGCTAATGACCCTACGAGGCAGCTGTGATTTCTCTTTCCATTTTTGCAATGCAACAAATGCTACAAGAGTTGACGAGAGAGAGAGAAAGAGAGAGAGAGAGAGAGGGTGATAGAGAGCAGCACAGAGTACACTTAATTTGCTAAGCAGCTTCCACAGTTCTATGGCAAACAGAAAGAGAGCAAAGATAAAGAGAGAGCGAACCAAGTTCAGAAGCTTAGTTAGGTTCCACATAGAACGAAGAAGAACAACAATAGCAGCTTATTTATACCCTTCGCACATGGGCAATGTTTACAAAAGGCTATACTAAATGTTTGCAAATGTATGTATCAGGCAGAAGAAGGCGTGGCAGAGGCCAGTAAAGGGGATAACAAGCCTAGTTCTGTACGGATGTCTGTATGAACGCATAGATCTTAGTTATTATACGAGTTAGAGAAAGCAAATTTGGCATGACGGTTGCTGTATATCATACATAAAAACAGTTAATTTCAAATGTTAGCTGTCACGCCCACTGCCTTGTGCATATCAATGAAAACAGTTTTCAATTCGATTTGTAAGTGACGTAGAAAGAATACAACTATTTGACATATATTGCACATATAGTAAGCAGACTATATTAACTAGCTTTGCTTCAAACTTCAATCGGTTCGGGTAATAAACACAGCTGTTATGATACAAAGAAAACTAGGCGTAGGGTATCTTATAGTCGAAAGTGCCTTACTGTAGGATTTTGTCTGGTTTTTTGGCTGTTGTTGCTCCGCTTCGTTCGCATATGTAAACAAATTGCAAACACACATACACACACACACGTGTGCAACCACCGAGTGACCTTAGCACTCGGCACAGCAACAACAAGAACAACAACAGCAACGCGAGATCAGCGCGCGAGAGGGAGAGAGAAGGGAGAGCTGAGCGGAGTTTGCACAATGGCGGCTTGTTAACAACGAAGCGAAGCTAGCTTCGTGTATGTTGTGTATTGTGTGTTGTGTGTGTGTGTTGTGTGTGTGTGTTGTGTGTGTGTGTGTTGTGTGTGTGTGTGTGTTGTGTGTGTGTGTGTGTGGCTCAGCGAAGCTTACTACAACGTTGCTGTCTCTGCTGCTGCTGCCTCTTCTTCTTCGTTTTAGTAAACAAAAGACCGTTAATTGACATAGAATTTTAAGTTCTCGTGGCTGTTTGTCTGTCTCTGCTGTAGTTGTAGTTGCTGCTGTTGTTGTTGCTGCTGCTGTTGTTGTTCTTGCATATGCGACACACGCTTCAACGTGTCTTTAGACTTTACTTACCCGAAAATAATTTCCATAATGTTGTCTTCGTCTGTGTCGGCAGTCGGTCATATACCTGCATAATTTCCTCCTCTTCTTCTTCTTCTGCTTGTTGTTGTTATTTAAAACAAAAGCACGAAGCCTGACCCGCCTTGACCCCCCTCAGGTCTCTCCCCCCCCCCTACTACAATGCCCCTTACTCTAACTATGCCTTGTCCACGCTGTGCCTTATTGTCGCTCTCGGTTCAATAGCCTCTTGAGTTTGCCGGCTACAACAGCAGCAGGGGCAGAGTGGTAGATGGGGGGGGGGGAGTGGAGGTGGGGGCAGGTAGCCTACATATGTATTTAGTGCCATTGTTGTTGTTGTTTCGGGTAACCTGCATAAGACGCACAATCAAATAACTTTTAACATATAAATCGACCTAAATTTATGGAGACAAAAAACACAAGCAACACGCTGATTACAGCAGGGGGCGTGTGGTATGTGGAAGGGGGGGCTGTGAGGGGGGATGGGGGGAGGGGCAACCGCAACAGGTGGGCTCTAGGCAGGAGGGTCAGACAGGCATGACTTGAAATAGTTTATGACTTCATTAGATACCATTAAAATTGGCTTGATATCTTACGATAAATGAGTCACCAGAACTATGCAGATAATAATTATAATAATAATAATAATAATAATATAATATAATATATAATGTAATTAATTATAAATTAAAACAGCTATAACAAGCAAAGTTCTATATAATATATAGAATCATATGAAAAACATTTCCGGTTCCGGAATTTACAAACTGTCGATCGCTTCAAGTTTTTACATTTATCAAAAGCCACTCGTTGTAAACACAGCATGCCAGATATCTGGCATAACTGTGCAACATATACACATATATGTATATACATGTATATATATATATATATATATATATATATATATATATAATCGTATATATATATATAATCGTGTATATGTGTGGCCGATTCATGGGAACGATCCGTTAATTATGACTAATTAGGCGTCAAAAGCGAAATCAAATCAAGCTTGTTGTTGGTGTGCTGTATCAAGTTGCCGATTACGTCTATATAAGTACAGGGAGTATATAAAAAAAAAAGAGTGAACGATTGACATCGGGGGCGCAGGCCGAGGTAGGCGTGGCCAGCAGGCAGCGATGCAAGCGAATGAATCAACAACGGGTTCTCTGTTTGACCTTTGGCTAAAATGGCAATTTATTTAATGAAACAACAACAAGTTCAACAAAAATCAAAGCAACAGAGAGAGGGAGAGAGAGAGAGAGAGAGAGAGGGAGGGAGGGAGGGAGGATGGTAGAGTTGAACGCTGGGGGGGATTAGCAAATCGCCGATTGTAAAACAAATTGAATTTTGTTTTCACATTTTGTTTTATCGAACAAGGAAACTGCGCGACAACAACAACAACGACAAAAGAAACATCAAAGTTGTAATAAAAATATAATAATAATAATCGATTAAATGCAAAATAGCATAGCCGAAGGTTAACGGCACTGCAATGTAATGTTTCATATTCATTAATAACAAAAAAAAAAAAGAAAAAACAAATCTGTAATAATTGTAAAATGTCATAAAAAATAATAATCATATATGTTTTGTTAATGCAAATTGCTTGACTGTCGCGAGACTTGGCTAATAAATAAATAAATATTCAAGTTGAGAGTCGTAGGCGTGGCAACCCCCCATCCCCTCCCCCCATCTATGTCGACTCCTGCTCGATAACGATTAATTATCAAGTGTCAATTTGCGTGTCTTGTAAATGTATCTCAGTGTGTCGCTGCGTTTTATTGCGAAATTATGTGAGTGTTGCTATCATTATTATTATTAATTAATTGCGATTGTTATAATGAGCCCCCACAGTCAGTCAGTCAGTGGGGATTGCATAATAAAATACTTTGCAATCAAAACTTGTGAAAGGTACACGAAAAAAAAACAAAATAAAAACAAAACCAAAACCAAAAATTTATTGAAATGGGAAACAAACTGAGAAACGAAGCAAAAGCCACGGGAAACTTGAACCGGAGTTGGAGTTGGAGCTGATGGAGTCGGTAAACGGAGCTGGAGCTGGAGCTAGTGGCTGGAAGCTGGCAGTACTTGCTGCTTGGCTAGCCCATCGTTTTCACAGTTCAATAAACTGCACGGAATTCCGCTCTATTGACCCAAAAATGATACACAAACACAACAAGCGCAACAAAAAGTGTCTTGGGGTAAAGCAAAAAAAAAAGAGGAAATATATAATGAAATAAAGAGAAACAAGCAACTGGCAACTGGCAACAGACAAGAGCAACAGCATGCAAAATCATTAGGCAAACAATGAGCAAAAACACAAAAAAGCGCCAATCACTCAAAAGGGAGTCCGCTAAACGTGGCCGGGCCAAGGCCAAAAACAGCAGGAAGAAAAGCTAACGCAATCACAGTCGCACACAGACATGGCACACCACATGCAAGCAATGCCGAAAATATATACCTGGCCAAAGACAGGCCAAGGTGAGAGAGATCCATGGCGCACTGAAAGAAAGAAACGCTTAAATGCGACTTGAAAATGAAACAAGACAAGGGGAATTCCTATATGGTTTCATAACAAATGCAGTTGAAGTTGTGGGCAGAGAAAATGCCAGAAGATTAACTTTAACTTAATGCAATTTGATTGTCTGTCTAAGAATAGTAAGAATAGTTTAAATCTTCATCAATTGTGTGCGAAGTCAGTGAAAACGTTTGCGAACACGTTGAAAAGAGAATTAAGAAGTGAATTTAAAGACAGTTAATGCAATTAAGAACTCAATAGCAAAACGATATAAGGAAATAAGAGCGATTTAAACAATGAGAATAGCTTAAATTAAACTTAAGCAAGCTTAGTTTCTCAGTTGAAATGTTTACGAATACAAAGAGCAAAGCAAATGCAATAAGACTCAATAAAATGCAATTTTATTTTATTACTGCTAAGAATAGTTCAAAATGAAGTGTAAGAATACACAATGGTGCAAATCTCTCTCTTAAAACTTTTACGAATGCACAAAAAAAAGAGAGAAAAGGAGAAAATCAATTACAAATGATCAAAATCAATTACAAATGTAATGAATTTAATGGAATATAAAGAAGTTAGTTGATGTTGATACCTTGAGGAACCTTAATCAATTGATTTTTGCAGCCAGTGAAACGTTAACGAAAGGGAACTGGCAAAACAATAAAATAACTTGAAAACTGTTGGCTTTGTTCGATGAAAACCATTTAAGCGAAACAAACTAAATGATAAAGCATTGTAAGAAATGTCCCATTGCCATCGAAGGTGATTACTTTATCGCATAAGCCGCCCGCAGCCGGAGCTGGAGCCGGACCGGTCCGGCACTATAAACTATATCAACTATATAAACTACATATAACATATGTACATATGTATGTATATTCAACTCGCCGGCAACTGCAAGTTTTATTGCTTTAGATTTATTGGCTTCATTGCAATGCGTCGCACCAATGTGGTTAATGTTGTTGAGTGTACGCTATAATAAGTTCCCTGACATATACACAGATCGTATGTATGTATGAAGTGACTATGGTGGCTATATAATCGCTAAAGTTGTACGATATGAAAGTGTTGGTCAAGAATGAGTTGAACAACTGATTGATGAACTATGTAGAAGTATAGCTACACACTCACGCACTCTTTTTCTTTGCCTTCCCCTTCTTTCTTCACTTAGCTCATGCCAAATTGCGCATACGCAGCGTGTGGCGCGTATCACGTTGTGCTGTGTTTTGTTGATGTTGTTCAAATGCGTCGCGACGCTTCGCTTTTTGGGTCGTGAAACATTTTGTGGACTACCTTGAACGACCTTGGCGCCGTTGCGGCGCCCCGTTTAACGACAAATCTGGCGTCAAACTTGGTTAAAATGCATTTCGTTTCGTTTTGGTATTTCGACTTGTTTCTCGATTCGCTTCGATTTGCTTTGATTTCGATCGTGTGTCGCGGCCTTATCTGCTGTGCACCTGTCTCTCAGCTCAGCTCTGAGTTGTTGTTGTTGCTGCTGCTGTTAAATGTTTTATGTGCTGCGCTGAGCTGAGCTGTTCGTGTGGGCAACGTTGAGCCGAATTGAAATGGAGATGGAGCCGCGATGGTGTCATCATTGACACCACACGCCACACAGACACTCAGTCAGAGACAGCGACGCCCACACGACCCCCCGGCCCCACTTGACCCATTGATAGCGCCGCCACTGTCTGTCTCCCCCCCTCCCCCCTTTGCCAGTGTATGTAAAACCTACACCCGTCCTTGTAGCACAAATCGAAAATGATTACGAGAAAATCAATTGCAACTTTCTCAATTGTTTTGTTTTTGACAATTTGTAGGCGTTTCATAGCCTAGAAAAATGTAAAAACCTCAACGAGCAGGTGCTTCAAACTGGGTTAATTCCGTTCTTGATGATTTTGAATGGGATTATGTATCTTTTATGTAATTATAAAACGAGCTGTAACGGTGGTTACACACAGAATGAAGAGGGGAGAATCGTGTTAATCAGCGGCGAATTATATTCATCATATTCTGCTGTCGGAAACTTTCGCTGCAAAGACAAAATGTGACTCTGTGACAGGGCCAACAAATCAATGGCAAACAACAAAACGATTTGGAAACCGTTACAATTTCTCACAGTGGCTAAAAAAACCAAACACAAAAAAAATGACTAAAATTGTTGGTTGGCCAGAAAAGATTCCAAACACGCGCGCTCGAGAAATGTTTGCCAATTGCACATTTTGTAGACGGCATTTTGTAATCGAATTTCAAGTCAAGTTGGATTGTTACAGTGCGAGGAAGAGGCAAGACAGTAAGGGTAGGAAGGGGGAGAGGGAGACAGACAGCAAGTGGCGCCAATTGGTCGGCCTTGAACTTCAGCTTTGGCATCGACTTGCATTGGAATTTAATTACGTAGCGAGATTGTTTTATATAGCTTTTTTTTTTTGTTTTCTGGCACGCAGAGAATCGTGACAAAATATTTGCCAAATTTTTGGAGCTGGCACAGAGAGGAGATGGGGGGTGGGGTTGGGGGACGAGGGTGACACTGAAAAAGCCTGATTGACACTAACTGACTAAATCGGAGGCTTTTTATGGCAAGAGCTGCGATTGAATTTGGCAATATGGGACGACGAGAGAGAAGTCACACACATCATTTAAAACAAGCCAAACTCATGTGTTCTAGAACTGTTTTCACGCTAGATTTACATAACTAGCTGTCCCATTTTGTTGTAATCGAAAACTTGAAGAGATGAATCGATACTAATGAGCTGTTCTGGGGCCCCCCATTTACAGTTATCTCTCTTTTCATAGGCTTAGATTGTGTTGAATGTTCTATTGTTACAGCTACTTTTCATTTTGTTACAGAGGTGACAATCAGTTAATCCGTTGATCGATAAGTCTTGCCATTTATCAATATTATCGATTAAATATTTTATCGATTAATCGATAACAGGTTATCGAAGTCAGTTTTATCGAGTTTTCATCAAATATGCTTCATTCGATAACAACCAAGCTCAGTTTAGGCAGTAATAACCACTTTTTTGTTGATCGATTTATCGATAATTCTTATTTTAGTATGCTAAAAGCTGCCAAGTTGTCGATTAATCAATATGTCGGTTCATCTAAGCTCATTTATCAGAAATATCGATTAAATATTTTATCGATTAATCGATAACATGCTATCAAAGTCAGTTTTATTGAGTTTTCATCAAATTATTATTCATTCGATACCAATCAAGTTCAGTTTCGTCAGGGGTACCATTATTTATCAGAAATATCTATTAACTATTTTATCGATTAATCGAAAACATATTCAAAAAATTACAGTTTCATCGAGTTTTTAACAAATTATTCATTTTCCGTAATTACAAACAGATTTATCGAGTAACTGTTCATCTTCTAATCTAATCAAATTAGCATTTCCTGCTAGGTGTTAATCGAGTTATCTCATAGCCAGTCACTACAGTCAGTCACTGTGACTAATAATGAAAACATTAAACAATTATATTTGTCATAATTTTGGGGAGAACACTAAGGTCTCCTCTTCAATGTCTCCCAATGTCGCCATGAGAAAATCAACAAAGTTATTCGAACAAAAAAAAAGAAATATCGACGCGCACTTGATGATCATGCGCAAATACTATCGATGGAAATTACCACAGAAGATGAACAAGAAGAAGAAGAGGTAGAAGAAAAAGAGAAAGAAAATAAAACGAAACCGTTCCCAAGTCTCTCAATATGGACACATGCCATAGGCAAAAGAAATCTTCCAAGTCAAATCGAGTCGAGTTGAGTTGCGTTGAGTCTTGCGGCGAACCGAGGCGAAATCCAAAGCCGGGCAACACCTTTGGCAATATTATTAACGTGTTTTTGTTCAGTTTTAATTAGCATAATTTACATGCAAATGCTAAATAGAATGATAGACCCCCAGAAGAGGTAGTACAGTGGGGGAGGGAGGGGAGGGGAGAGTAGGGGCAGGCGTCGACACTGTCATTGTGAAATGTGTCGAGAGGTTTCAAAGTTTGATTTGACAGGCGTGTTCCCCAGTGTCAAATTAGTCGCCATTAGGCGGAGCATGCCTGCATAGAGGCTGGAGGATGGGTATAGAGGGGGTAATAACAATAATAATAATAATAGTGCGATGTTAAATCAAAAACAATAAACACATTTTCATTTAATTGTAATTGCAATGCAACATCATGAAAGAAAGCTTTACTTTGACATGTTGAAGTTTTAATACCCTCTAAATGTCTGCAAAAATTATACAGTCACCAACAGAATAAGGTATAAAAGGTACAATGGCATTTAACAGTGCGAAAAAGATAATATAATACAGTAACCAATAATATTTAATAATATAAATTCGTAGATTTCTCAACATATTTAAGTTGTAAACAATTTTGAATTTTTATTTTATTCAGTTGAAGTTATGAAGTAAGCTAAAGAAATTATTCAAATTGCTTCTGATTAATATACCTGTGGCTTACTCACAGAGAACATAGTTATCGAATGTTTATCGAATGGAAACTGATATGAGTATGGTTCAGATTATTTGAAAGAAGGAGACCCTTCTTATTACACGATCGTAGATCACTCGTCTAAACTGCAATATATTCATTGCTACTTTGATATTCCCTTTTAAAATGAATATATATATATGTACCCTCTCTACAGACGTATACCCTACGATTAATCGCAGCAGAATTATCGATTGCATATAAGAAAATCCTCTTTAGTACTAGAGATCGATAGATCACTCGTTTGAACAGGTATATATCCATTGCTACCTTGATGTTGCCTTCTTAAATGCATATACCCGATAAATAATCGTAGCAGAGTAATCGATGGAGCCAAAATTATCGATAAGAACGAAGGAAACGCTCTTTTAGTACTAAAGATCGATAGATGACTCGTAAGAAACTTGAATAAATACATTGTTTCCTTAATGTTTCATTCTTAAATTCATATACCCTCTTTGCATATACCCTATAAATAATCGTAGCAGAATTATCGATGGAGCCAGCCGTGTGCGCGATCGTTCGCCCACCCGCACAACGAGATCAACGCGATCAAAGCGATCAAAGACGGCGGCGTCGCGCTCTTTGCTTAGAAAGATCTCCAAATGGAGATACTACGCGCAGCAATTGTCGCTGAGCTGCTTTGGCTTTTCTCATTGCCTTTTCCGTGTTGCCAGGCCAGCTCCAAAAGCGGACAACTGCCCGAGAGAGAGACAGACAGACAGACAGACAGAGAGAGAGAGGGAGAGGCAGCGTGCGGCGCTAGCGACATTTGCGTTGAGAGCGCGACAAAATACACGCGTTGTCAGTTGACTTTAGTCGTGCTGCTGTTGTTGTTGTTATTGTTGTCAAACTTCAATTAGCTTTTAAGTTATAAACTTAAACGTTCAATAAATTGTTGCAACAGCAACCCACTCCCCTTCTCTCTCCTCCCCCTTCATTTCCCTGCCTGCACCATGCAACAACTCAGGCAGGCAAATTCCACGCGCGTCGTGAAACAAGTTTGCAATGTGAAGGAGAAGAAGAGGGAGGGGAGAGGTGGTTTATGCATGAAAAGCGAGTGGCATAGGCAGATGGAGAGGGTAGAGGAGGGGGGGCGAGGGGTGTGGAGTGGCGTCTAATGAGGAAACAAAGTGAGTTAGTATCTCAATGGCGACAACAACTACGATCGGACTGATTAACCGATGAAACTAATCAACTTCTTTAGCGAATTTTCACCGCGAACATTTTCACGCGTGCGCCTCTGCAGATTTTCACGCCTTCTCACTGAGAGGAGAAAGAGAGAGTTTCTCTTGAACTGATTGAGTGAGTGAGTGAGTGAGTGAGTGATTGACTGAATGAGTGACTGACTGAGTGAGTGACTGCGACTGCGACTGCAGGCGGTGAAAATTGCAAATGCAAGCTAACTTTGACCCCATTCCAGAAGTTGCGAATGAATGAATCAAATGAACATAGCAACACAATGAATATATGAATCACAAAGTAAATGAATCTTAAACACTTGTGTCAAGAAGTGAATGAATCAAATGAATATAAGAATACTTGAATCACAGAATAAAAGGATTCAAAATATTTGAGTTAAGATGTTGTCAATGAAAGAATCAAATGAACACTGTAATAGAATGAATATTTTAATCAAATAGTAAAAGGTTTCAAAACAATTGAATTAAGAAATTATGAATGACTGAATCGAATGAATATTAAAATAGAATGAATATTTGAATCACAAAGTAAAAATATTTAAAAAACTTGAGTTATTTGTTGATAACTCGTTTAACCTATCGCTGCTAATTAAATAAAGCATGATTCATATGTTTAATATGAATAAAACGGAGTGTATTCACAACAGTCAACATGAATGATTACATTTTAAAACTACCCGCGCGCTCAGTTTGCTCTTATGATTCGCTGTATTCATTCACAGCCTAGTAAGTAAATAAACTGATTAACTTAGTGATTAGTTTATTCATATGATTCATACATTCAAATCAAACTGAAATTAATTAACTGCTGGCATTAATATGATTAAATGTCGTTTGCTCTCGGGTACTCAGAAATGCACTCGCAGTGTACTTTGAGTGTATTCAATAAACAGAGCACCTTCCATTAGAGCTGCAAATCTTTTGAGCAGACATTAAACCATTTGTGAATGCCATAAAAACAAAACACCATAAAATGGTAGCAATAATAAAAAATACTAAGAAAAAATACCAGAAAAAACAATAACAACAAACCGCACACACACACACATATAGAAACTAATTTAGAACAAATGTTTAATGTAAATAATAAAAAACAAAACAAGAATAAAAAAACATGTTAGACGATAAATGCTTGCGTATACCCTGTAATTGTGTGGGCGCGATTGGGTGAGCAAGAGAAGATAAACAATAAGTGTAAAACTAATTAAAAACTAACTAACTATCGATCGTTGAGTATAGTTATTTAAAACTCAAATGCTGCATATCGATAGTTAGCTGTATTACTTCCTCTATCGATAGTCTCGTTGGAATTTCGATAAATGTGTTGTCTAATATATAAATCGGACTCTATTTCTGCTAATCTGTATCTCTACTGGCGATAGTAATTTACAATTCGTTTAACAATGTATCGATAGTTCTTTGTTCAGGATAACTTCCTTCTACAGGGTATACTCCAAGTCGAATTGCATTTAATTAGGGCACTTTTACTTGTTTCATTTTACGACATTCGCTTCACAGTCGGTTAACCTGGAGGCGTGGCAGCAGCGGCAGCAGGTGTGAAAGAGAAGGGGCAAAGGGGGTGGAGGTGGACGGTGCGTTAAGGTTTGTGCTAAGTGGCGTCGCATTGCTGGTCAGCGGGGCGTGGCAGGGCTGAGCTGGATCGGTTGGGGCGGCACTAACGAGAGTGTGTGCGCGGCCTTTGTTAATTTGCCGACAACAACAACATCAACAACAACAGCAACTTTGAATGTGCATCGGCAATATTTATTGTCTTGGCAATATAATTATGCAATAATTGCATTAAAGTGGTGCCATTAATTATCTCTCTTTCCTTTTTCTCTGTCTCTCTGTCTGTCTGTCCCCTTGCCCCGTCAGCCAGCTGCAGCTTCTGTCTCTTATACAACCCTTAAGCTGGACGCCGCCACTGATCCCACGCATTTTACAGTTGTTGTTGTTGTCTTGACTAAGCTGAGATTGCACAACCTGGTTGAGGTCTTGGCTAAATGTGATGCCCCGCTGCGTTTTGGCCGCATTTGCAAGGCGCCACAGACAAGTTGGTCAATTTGTTTTAACGTTGCGGGTGGTCGAAGCTAGACAGTGTGAGAGGGGGTAGGGGAGGGGTGTGTCAGTGTTGTGGCAAGGGATGAGGCAGCAAAGATGCTTAAAGTTTGCCAAGGTTGTTATGCTATAGGTATATGATATATGGTATATGGTATATGGTATATGGTATATGGTATATGGTATATGGTATATGGTATATGGTATATGGTATATGGTATATGGTTTATGGTATATGGTATATGGTACGTATATGGTATATGGTATATGGTATATGGTATATGGTATATGGTATATGGTATATGGTATATGGTATATGGTACATGGTATATGGTATATGGTATATGGTATAAGGTATAGGTATAGGTATAGTCACTATTATATATACTGTATACATATATATAGTGTAAATATACGATATGTAACTGCATAAAATGTTTTACTTAAATTGTTTCTTTGTTTTCGTTTTATTATGTTGTTCATTGCGCATTTTATTTAAATTGAAATCGAAACTGAAACTAAACAAACGCTTTGAAGTTACGCCGCCGCCATATGCCGAGTGCGACATTTTCAATGATCGTGTTTTTATTGTTGTTGCTAAATGCAAATTAAAGAACAGAAACAACAACAAGAAGAGCAAGTCACCCACAAGCAAAGAAAAAGAGTGGGTGAGAGAGAGAGAGAGAGAGAGAGAGAGAGCGAGGGGGGTGAGAAGAGAAGAGGAAGGGAGCCTACACAGTCGAGAAATAGACACAGAACCGAAGATAGACGCTATATGGGGGCATGTTATCACACCAATACACACACACACAAGCTGGCAGCGCGACTCTTGTCAATTATGCCTCGATTCTCTTTGAGTTTGATATGCGCAACATGCTTTGCTTTGGGGCATCTTAGCTGTGGCAGTCAGTTGAGCAGAGAAGAGAGAGAGAGCCAGGCAGCTACAAATTGAGAGAGTAGCTACATAAGTCGTTGTACTTCTCATTTCTTATTGCTCATCTAAATGATTTGGATTAAAGTAAAATGTGAAGGTGCCTTAAGGCAACTAAAGTGTGAAGGTACCTTAAGGCAACTAAAGTGTGAAGGTACCTCAAGGAAACTAAAGTGCGAAGGTACCTTAAGGCAACTAAAGTACGATGGTACCTTTAAAATGAATGTAAAATCGAAGCAAAATATTTGATTTATTTCTAAAAGTTTAAAGAAAAAGCTTAGACAACATTCTTTATAGTATAAATACGTTGGTTATACCATAAATAATGTCAAAATTTCCCTTTTAAACACGGTTTATATATATATATATATATATTCTTTCTTGATAAACATATATGTATATTCCTTGGTATATTCCCTTTCTTCTTTGCAGCGCATACAATATTCGTAGTGCTACTTTTGATATTCTTGAAGTTTTGTTGCGCGTTTGTTGTTGCGCCGCCGATAACAATGTGATTTTGTTATCGTTGCAGTCATGCCATGACATGCTGCCACAATCCACCCCTCCCGCACCCCATTACCCCCTCCCCTCTTTGCTTATATTGTGTTGTATGATATGAAGTGGCAGAGTGGAAACTTGCGCGACATCGTCGACGGCGACTCTTGCTGCATTTTAATTTATTTCGTTGTGCCATTTTACGCAAATTGAGGACACCAGCAACAACAAAAACAAAACAAAACAACAACAAGAAAAATAAGAAGAAGAAGAAGGAGTAAACAAGAAGAAAAAGAAGAACAACAAGTAGAATAAGAGACACGCAATGTTTTCTTCTTCTTCTCATGTTTGATAAGAACATTTTCATTTGTTTTCTGTCGTGACAAGAACTGTGATTCGTGACTGTGACTAGACTGTGACAACAATTACATTGCTGCAACTCTTTTATTGATAGATTACTAACGTGTTTGTTTACCATATTATATATTCTCTGCATATAAGATAAACAACTTTTATATACCTCTCTTTAATTCTTTACTAATTGCCTTTTTTGATTGTTCTCTTTGCAGGTAAATATACAGAAACTTAAAGAATTTCGACCTAAATCAAACAGCAGGTAACAAATACACTGTGCTAGGAAAGAATGTAAAGAAGAATTGCATGAATTTGTAGAATTCAATAGAAAATCTAACTCAATTCGAAATGTCTATTAATGTTTTATATAAAGCGGGGAATAAAAACTTTTACAAGCACGTTAGCCAACACTAAGACTCGGTATTGCAACTGATGGTATTGCAAGTTATACTAAATAAAGAAAGCAATTCTTTCTTAAGTATTTCAAGAATTAAGACGAGTTTCAACTCATGTTGAACATGTTTTGTTAAATAAAAACCTTTACACAGACGTTAATCAACACTAGCATGGTACTGTAAGTATTGCAAGTTTTACTATATAAAGAAAGCAGTTGTAGCTTTAGTATTTCATTGAAGGTTTTTCTCTTTTATAAGTGTGTTATTTGAAGCGAGGAAAATCATTGAACCAAAAACCTTTACAAAAACGTTAACCAATACTGAAACCCTGTACTGTTTGTTTGAGAAGTAGGAATATATGATTTATTGATAGATAAAACAGTTGTATCTTTCGTGTTATGTGAATTAAGAGGAGTTTCAACTGATGATAAACAAGTTATTTCACCTAAACCTTTACAAATGCATTAACCAACACTAAAACACAGTATGGCTGTTATTGCAAGTTGGCAGACATGGTTTATAAATGTACGCACAGATAAAGCAATTGTAGCTTTAGTATTTCACGAATTTAGACGAGTTTCAACTCAAGTTATCAAAGCTTAATAGTAAAATCTTCATGTAAAACTATCCCCCCCCCTCTCTCTCTCTCTCTCTCTCTTTATGGATCATATGTGTTATACATACATATTTTTATAGTCGAAAATTACCTTGGTTTAATTTGTTATTTGGATAATCGAAAATCAGGCTAAAACCTGATCAACTTGATCTGTGTCTATTGATTTGTGAGTCATGTTGTCGCCGCGCGTAACTTGATTAGCTTTCAGCACTGAGAGACCCACTGTACATTGTATGCAGTACACCCTCACTCTCTCCCTGTCTCTGCAAACCAAAATAAAATTGTGCTAATTGAATTTGGGGTAAACCGAGCCGAGAAGGAGGCAGAGGGGAGAAGGCAAGGAAGGGGGGTTGCCAAATCTGTTTGCCAATTTGGCCTGTCGATTGTGATCACGTTTTAGCCTAAAGAAACACACGCCACGCCCCTCTAAATTACGAGGGAGGCACAGTTGACTTGTTGACTTGTGTGGGAGTTACTACACGTACCTCCTCCCCTCCACGGCACCCTTAACGTTTCCCTTTTTAGCTGTTGCTTAAAATGTTTAATACATTTTAAGGCAAATTTTTTTGTTGTTTATTTTTGGCTAATTTTGGAGCTTATATTGTTGCTGGTTTTTGTGGGTCAACGACAATTGAAAACGATTTACCAATTGCAGTTAAGCAATTAGCCAAAAAGCCTCCCCTCAGTCCCCATTTGTATGAGGTGAAGAGGGAGACAGAGAGGGAGAGAGACTTTTTTAGGGTCTGTTTTGTCTTTGCTTTTCACTTGTGTTGACCGCAAAAATGTTTTAGCTTGTTGTTGTTCATGTTGTAGCTGTTGTTGTAACTGTTGTTCATGTACTTGTTGTTATAGTTGTTGTTGTAGCTGTTGCTGTTGATTGTTAACTCGTTGTTGTTGTTGTGGAAAAAACCTTTAAAGGTGCATTCACACTCACAGTCAGCGCCGTCAGTCTTTGTCAGTTCTTGGCCTAAATATTTCGGGCCATTCCCCCCCTCTCACACCTCCTCCCCATCATTGCCTCACTCTTTATTATAAAATAATTGACAACTTGCGCTCGCTCAATAATGAGAGCAACAACAACAACAACTGCAACAACAACAAAAGTTCGTCAAGTAAAAGCAGCGAGAAATGGAAAAGCGCGAAAAGTAACTGCAAAAAGGGTGCTACGTAAAGAGGCTGTAGAGAGGTAGAGAGGGAGAGGAGTAATGGGGGGTGGGGGGGTAGCAGAGTATGCGTTGAGCGCAGTCAACTGCATGTAGAAGTTGCAGTCGCAGTCGACGTCGTGTTGCATTGGCGCGAAAAAGAAAGTACTTGCTCAGCTTAACAAAAAAAAGAGTCTCGCGTAGAAACTTTCTGTTTGGCCAACAAGATTGAAGATGGGGGGAAGAGAGACAGAGAGAGGGGGGGGTGGGTAGGGTAAATGGGAAAAGGAGGCACAGACAGAAGCAGGCAACACAGAAGATCGCAGACTGCAGAGAGACCGATAAGAAAACTGCGCTTAAAGTTGGTTTTTTGCTATGGGGGAAATGTAGTTGGGACTGCCAACTTGCTGAGAACTTGTGAATTGAGAAGAAAGAGAAGAAAACTATATCCTTTCAGTCTGCTGAAGCTACCAACTGTATAGACAGAAGGAGGAGGATGACGAGAAGGTGTTAGAGGAGGAGGCGAAGGTACAGTAGGAGGAGGTACATTAAAAGAAGATACAGAAGATGAAGGTACAGTAAAAGAAGGTACTGTGAAAGAAGGTACTGTGGAAGAAGGTTCAGTAGTAGAAGGTACTGTAGAAGATGGTACTGTGGAAGAAGGTACAGTAGAAGAAGCTACAGTAAGGAAAGGTACAGCAGAAGAACGTACAGTAAAAGAAGGTACTGTGAAAGAAGGTACTGTGAAAGAAAGTACTGTAGAAGAAGGTACAGTAGAAGAACCTACAGTAGGAGAAGGTACAGTAGGAGGACGTACAGTAGGAGAAGGTACAGTAGGAGGAGGTACAGTAGAAAAAGTTACTGAAAAGAAAGAGTAGAGCTGTCTTCCCTGCGCCGGTAAGGTTGCCTTGAACTTGATTTGACTGATTAACTAAAAAAAAAAAACTAAAAATAATGCAAAATCTTCATTTTAACTGTAAAAGATTTGTGTGGAATTCTTCTTGACTCTGTTATACTCTACTCTACCTGAAATTGCTGCTTCTGCTTTCAGCATCATCTCTTTTGCATTGAGAGCTGCCAACTTGTTGCGCCACAGCAAGTATTTGCAACAAGGTTTCTTAACTATTACGCCTAATGGGCGTGTAGGCGTGACCGAACGGCGTCTCAGAGGCGTAGCCAGAAGGTAGCGGGTGCTAAGGTTGGCAAAAACAGCAATATGAAAATAATTTACAACGTTTAAACAAGCTGACAAGACGATAGACACGACTAGCAGTTACCCTGTTAAGAGAGAAGTTTAAATATTTGATCAATAGAAATAGAAACCAGGCTCAAAAGTTACAGTCGAGTGTGTGCTGGACTGTGATATACCAGACTTATACGATCTCTTTAATATTTAACTTGTGTGTTAAGTGTATATTGTGTTGCATACCAAGCAGGTTACATGGTAAATCAGTGCCTCTTTAAAAGTGCCCCTTAAATAATTTCTATGGCAATTATTTCCTTGCAATCAAATGAGAAATATATTTTGTAGGGTCTGCCACGCCCCTTTTTGCCAATTATAATAAGTTAGCATTAATTTAAATATATTATATTTATAAAATGCAACAATATTACTCAGTTTAGCATGCCCGCTTTCTTATTTAACAGGGTATCTCTTGTGTATAACAAGCAACAATATTTTCATGGTTCAATGCCGTCGCTTTGATGTTATTGTTGTTGTTTTTGTCGTTGGGTTATGTCGTGTATTAGGTACATACCTTTCCCCCCATGTTGGGCCAGAGAGGGGGTTAGACCTGGAGGGGAAGGGGCGCTAACTGTTGTCGCTAAGTTGCGGTAATTATTATGTCAGCGCGTTGGTTCGGACAGAAACGTCTGAGACATGGACAACGCCTGCGGCATTTGCAATTAGCTTAGGCATTTGCATACGACGCCGAGGGGAGAGAGGTGTGACTGGTAGGGAGGGGGAGGTAGAAGAAGGAGGGAGCAGGTAGCAAAGGAAAAGTGTATTAGAATGAGCAGCTTGATGGAATTGGGATTAGAAAGAGAATTAGTAGCAAGAAGTTGCGGAAGGTGTAGACAGAAAGAGGTGACTGTGAGGAGGAGTAGAAGAGGGGGAAGAGGAAGTATGGTGGCAGAGGAGGTACATACATATGTGTAGAGTATACAGAGCAGGTGAAAGAAGAGAAGGTGCAACAAGAAAGCAAAGAGGAGGAATAAGGAATAGATGAAAAAGGGCAAGTGAATGCTTGCAAAAAATGAGGGGCAGCAAAGGAAAGTAGAAGTCGCAAGGGGTGTAATTGGAAGAGGAGAGGAGAGGTAGTAGGAGAAGCAGGCTTATAGCAGAAGGTGCTGTAAGGAAGACAAGGAGGGGAGAAGAGGGAAGACGCAGGGCAAGAGCTACGGCAACTAGAAGCTGAAGCTAACAAAGCGTTGGCGTTGCTGGCGCCACTTGGCCACTAGTAAGTTACACACACACACACACAAACACAAACTTAGTCACACATACACAGTTACACACATTCACACACCCGTGGTCAGTTGCACACACACACACACTCGACACAACTATAATTTGTTAACTAAATTGCCGCATGCACAATTTATTTACGATGCAAAATAATTAATCTGACGTTCCGTTAAGCGCGGCTGTCAATGCAGAGGGTATGGGGGGGGGGAGGTGTGGCAGCGAGGGACGACACACTGTTGCAAGAGGGAGGGAGCAGAAGGAGGAGAGAAGGAGAAGGCAGCTTGCCTCAAGTGTGGAGCAGATGCTGAGACAGGCATAGGCACCACCTGAAGGACAAATCTAGCAGAGATTTGAGATTGTTGTTGCTGTTGCTGCTGCTGCTGTTGCATGTTGCAAGCGTCGCTTGCCACTTGAATTAGAATGGCAAAAAACAGAGTGTGCAACACAAAGTCAAAGACCTTCTGCACAGATTTGAATTGGAATGTGGGTTAGCCATGGAGAGAGAGGGATAAAGAGACAGAGGGAGATAGAGATAAATGTAGATAGATATAGTCAACTATATAGCGACAACTGTAGAGTGTAGTTGAAGAGAGATCATCATACATATAGGAAATTACATTGCTCAACATGATCTATTTATACTCTTGCAGAGAGTAGGAGTTTGCAATGCATCTTAGCAGACAGCTCCGACCTTATAATGTATATATATTCTGAATCAACATCAACATTGAAGTCGATCTGGCTATAGTCACTTAGTTTAAGAGTTAGCTTGCCGAAACTTGCCACACATGCTTCTTATTGCTGCACGCTGTATATAAGTCGGACTGAGTCGGATCGGAGCGATATATCGTATAGCTGTCATACAAACTATCGGCCGATTTGTGTTATCTGTCAAGATATGGCAATCAAATTTACTACATCGGAGTTTTTCTATATATATAATATGCATATGAAACTTCATCAAAATTGGATCACTATAACATATAGCTGCCATAGGAACAATCGACCTAAATGCATGTTTTTGTATGAAGACCAGTTCTGAGCTTAGAAAGAACTAAACTTATCAGTGTCAATCACTGTGAGACATAATATTAAATATACTCAATACCCTTCAATGCTGCACCATTATATATAACAAGTATTGGTACTATCCGAGTAGTAGTAGTAAGAACCTGTAAAGGGTATACAACTTCCGACATGCCGAAGGTAGCTTTTCTTTCTGGTTTGTTTAATGAAAATCAATGAATATCTCTGCCTTTTTCCGCAATTTTTCTCTGTACTGAAACGCAGCTCGAGTTGCAATTTGCTTTTCTTTTCTAGGCAGCGCCTTTTTCCACTGCCTGCCCTTCTCTCTCCATCTCTCTCTCTCTCTTACTCGCTCCCCCTTTCTCCCACTTGCTCAGCTCGCAGCTCAAGGCCGTTGCAAGCAGGCGGAAAATAATGAATGAAAACAAAAAGAGGGAGACAGTAGAGTGAAGAGAGAGAGAGAGAGTAGAGGGAGAGAGGTAAAGAGGCAGAGCGGTAGGTGACTATAAAATGACAAAAGAAAATGCCAAGCGAGCTGAGAGAAATGAAGATGGAAAACTATAACAATTTTCCCCTCATAAATTATGCAACATTTCCTACTTGCAACAAGAGCTCTTGCTGTGCATTGTTGTTGTTGTTGCTACAGTTTGGTGCTGCTGCTGCTGCTGGGCTTATGCCCTGACACAGGCGGATGGAAGAAGCAGCAGCAGCAGCAGCTTGTGGAGAGAGGGGGTGCTGGGTGGGGAGAGGAGCTGCTACTGTGTTGATGATGTTGAAAAAATGCGGACGCCGCTGCGCTGCGAAAGTCGCGATAACCGCAACACACAAACACACACACACACACACACTCACACACACACACAGAAGCAAGAGTGTTGCCAATGTTGCTGTTGCTGTTGTTGTTGCTGCTGTTGGCCAACACCATTTTGGAAGCACAACATTCCATTGTCTGCGCGCGTTGCGCTCTTCCCTTTGAGCCAAGCAGCAACAACAATTTGTCTATTCTCTGCTCTGCTTTTCTGGCCCTACAACACTCCCTCAAACAAAAGTAGAGCAGTCGCAAGGGGTTACCCCCTTCTGCTGCTGCTGCTCCTGTATAACCCCCCTTTTTACCTGCCCCCTCTTCCTTACTGCCTTTGCCTGTCACATGCAACAATTGGCAGCAACTTTCGATCGCTACTTGCTACAAGAGAGAGAGAGAGAAAGAGGGAGCTCACTTGGAGGAAGGCAGACGAAGACAAGGAGAGGAAGGAAGAGACAGAGAAAGGGGGAGGAAGAAAGGTAGAGAAATGAGAAGAGAGCGAGAGAGAGAGAGAGTGCAAAGAACGCGACAAAATTGAGGCAAAGTGAAGTTCCTTAACAAAAAAAGATATTGAATTTTAATTACAAGTCTATGTAGGAAAGAAGGAGCAGAAGAAGCTGCAGAAGAAGCAGCAGAAGAAACTGAGACAAGAAAAGAGATGCAAACAACATGATTTGTTTGTTCTTGTTGTTGTGCCTCAGCTGCAGTGACAACTCTGGCAGCTGAAGTGCTGCAGCAGGCAAAAAGGAAAGAAGGAAGGAAGGAAGGCACAGTAGATTCCTCCCCCCCTCTCCACACCCCCTACAAATGAGAAGAATAAACATTCACATATAAACAAAAAAAAATGAGCAGGCAACTCTGGCAGAAACTGAGGGAGGGAAGGAAACAGAAGGGAGCGAGTGGGGGAACCGACTCGGAAAGCAACTTAAATTGAAATTTAATTGAAAAAATGGCTGACAACAAGAACAACAGCAACATCAGAAAGAAGCGTGTCAGCTGAAGATGAAGAAGAAGAAGAAGAGCAGGCAGAA
The DNA here is from genome assembly GCA_018904025.1 of Zaprionus vittiger. Lineage (NCBI taxonomy): Eukaryota > Metazoa > Arthropoda > Insecta > Diptera > Drosophilidae > Zaprionus > Zaprionus vittiger. The sequence goes on along the minus strand of JAEIFQ010001044.1, from coordinate 10,332,530 downwards.
GAAGAAGAAGATAAACATACAAACTACAATCAAAGAATGAAGAATGAAAGTTAGCTTAACTGCAACCCGATGGATTTATACACTTCCTATAATAATAGAATATATATGATAATAAATAACATTAAAATAATTCAATATTTATGATGATATATTTAACTATAAAAATATAATATAATATAAACCTGATAGCAGAAACGCTATTAAACAGAATTTCAACTGAATGGTTCATAAGTAATAGATAGATGAATTATGCCCAGGGCCGTAACGATGGTTGCGGGGGGCGCCCTTGTCTACATACTTCCCCTTATTGGCTTTTATTGTACAATAATTGCCTTGCTTCAAAATTATAATATATATATTCAGTTCATTAAACATTGTACAATATAAAGAATAGATCATATTTCAGATAGATAATAATATTGTCTTTATCACTCATCATATCTATTTGTTTCTTGATTTTATATTGTCAACATTATCAATAGTTTTTGAAAAAAAAAGAATATATTTTGGGATATATTATTTTAGATAGATAATATTGCCGTTTCAATCAGTCTTACCTCATTGTGCTTGGCATATTCTTTACCTATCAGCCTTAGAGTAGGTAGGTAGGGCATAAGAGGCGTGGTCGAACCACAAAGTATATAACAGGGGGCCCTTGTGCACCGCACTAGAGATGACAGTTAAACGATATATACATATATCGATAAATACTACATATATCACTTTAAGCAAACTCATGCCGATTTAAGTAAGATTTTTGCTGAGTATCATGAAGTTAACATGAGAACAGCAATTAATATGCTCCCCCATTTTGCAAAGGGTATTATGAATGAACGAGCTGAAGGAAGACCAGGCAGGAAAGGAAGTGAGGGGCAGGTAATGAAAGAGAAGGGGTGGGAAGGGAAGGAGAATGGGGCAGGGGGGAAAAGAAGAAGAGGCAGCAAGCCGAGCCAAGAATAAATAAACATTTATTTGTGCGCTTCTTTGAAAACAAATTTTTACTATAAAACGTGAGTGTGTGTGTGTGCGAGTGCGAGTGCAAGTGAGTGCTAGTGAGTGTATGTAAGTGTGTGTGTGTGTGTATATGAGTGTGAGTGTGTGTATGAGTGCGAGTGCGTCGCTTAAATTGTGCATATGAATGAAAAGATCGTGCGCATGAATGAACATGGAATATGCCCAGACGTATGTGCTGGAAGGGGTGTAGGAGGGTGGTGGGGTTGGGTGGGGAAAAAGGGAAACATGAGGCAAATGCAACAGTGTGCAAAGGCAGAGTGGAAAGGAGGGGGAGGTAAAGAAGGCGGGGGCAGCAATAAGCTGTTGTTAATTTGTAGCAGGGTGTGTGTGTGGATCAATGAATGAATAACAAACACACACACACACACATAGTTGCAATTGTAGCAAATGAGATGCCGCTTTGCTTTTGCTACAAGTTCGAATATGAATACGAATACGAATACATTTGCAGTTGAGTGTTAAACGATGCGAATGAGCAAAATCGATGAATGATCGAATGATCAATGGGGCTGCCTGATTGAATAACCTGTGTGTGTGTGTGTAGAAATAGGGGGGGGAGGAAAGAGCATAAGGCAAAGAGGGAGAGGAGAACGGAAACTGAGAGAGAGAGATTAAGAGAGGTAGAAATAGCGAAAGAGAATTCTACTATCGATAACTTTGCTTGAATCTAATTGAAATGGGAAAATGGCTTGCACCTTGCGTGCTGTACTATTGTGAATAGTGTGTGCATTGTGAATAACTGTACTTGGAATATAACTATAAAATGATTCACGACACGTTGAATGGGAGAGAAGGAGAAAGAGAGGGGCAGAGACAAACAGAGAGAGAGAGAGGGGGAGAGACACAGAGAGAGTCCAACACAAATCTACTTGGACAAATCGAGTTGGACTCGCGTTGCCCACACGAAGAACTACAGAGAAGTTGACCCATTTGCCGAGAACGAGAAAGAGGGAGATAGAGAGAGAGAGAGAGAGAGAGGGGACCAAGGGGCATACCAGGCATGGGCGGAAGTGGGGGAAATGGGGCGTGGGGTGCAGCAGCAGCAGGAACAGCAATGCGATCGTGTCTCGTTCTTGTGTTGCTGCTGTTGTTGTCCAGAACGGAAATAGCAGCGCGTGCTGCACTACAACAACACACACTCCACACAACAATATATACACACACCAACACACACATCAATATATACACACACCAATATATACACACACTCCTCATTGAGCTTGTTGAAAATCTTTACGCATGATTTTGCTTCATTTGTTGTTGTTGTTGCTGCTGCTGCAGCGTCACGCCAAGTGACCCCCCTCGTGCTGGCCCCCTCTCCCCCCTTGGTGCTGCCCTCGCCTGCATCCGCTGTGGCCTGTTCCCCCCGTACCCACAGTTTGCATTGCATTGATTGGTTTCATAGTCGCATGTGGCATGTGGCATCTGCTGCAGTGGAACGAAACGGAACACGCTGTGGCTACGTGACGTGCATTAAATGCAACAGTCTTCTACTGCCTACACCCCCGCTCCCCCCCCTCTCTGCCTTGCTGTAGTGTGCGCCCTTGCTACGCAATGCGTCCAATGCCAGCAAACTCTCTAATAAAGGAAGTAGGGGGAAGGGGGGCTACACATATGTTGGCATATACCAGTTTATACCCTGCACTTTACTCCTGCATACCCTGTATACACATCACTATTACTCTGCCGCACAATGTGGCAACACTGAATTTAGTGTAACAGCTTTTTGCTGCCACAAAGTAAAAGTTGCCACAGTCAACCTATTTAACTGCTCCTTGCAACTGCAACTGCATGTTATCGAAAGTGAATTGATTTATCGTTATCGATCTATACATATACAATATCAATCTGCATAAGTAACATTGAGTAAAGTTTAGATATTGCTATAGCTAGAGCAATAATCGATAAGTATGTTATCGAACGTGAATTGACATGTTGTTATCGATCATTGCGCATACCATAACATCTTCATATGTTACCATTAAAATTAGATTAAGTATAGATGTTGCTAGAGCTAGTGCAATTATCGATAAGTATGTTGTCGAAAATGAAATACTTGTCGTTATCGATAATTACATATTCAATAACAACTATACAATCTATAACGTGAAAAAACGTTTAGATATTGCTAGAACTAGAGCAAGAAGAATCGATAACTGCATGATATCGAAAGTATATTGACTTATTGTTATCGATCATAACATATACAATAACATCTGCATAAGTAACATTGGATAAAGTTTAGTCTTTGCTATAGCTAGAGCAATTATCGATATGTATGTTATCGAACTTAAATTGACCTATCGTTATCGAACACAACATATACAATAACATCTGTTTAATCGATAACATTAGAAAGAGAGCCACATAAGTCATCGATAACATATGCAATCGATACCGATACAAATTAAACCAATAATACGCGATTAATTTAAAACAAACGATACCGAGGCAATATGAAATCGATCAAGTATCGATATATACCACAAGGAGAATTTATAAGCTTGCACTTATTCGATTAATTATCGATATACAACAAAGCAACATATGCGCTTAATCGATAATTAATCATTCAATTTGGGGCTCAACATTATTGAAGCTTCTTCATTTTCGTGGCCTACTACACCTCATGCATGCTGTGCATGTGGCATGCAACTGTGGCATGCACTGGCAAGTAGAAAGGCAGCTACCCTCTCTCTCTCTCTCTCTCTCTCTCTTTCTCTCTGTCTCTTTTTATATCGCCTTCAACTCTTTCTTTCACTTGGCCAAGACGTACTGTCTGTCTATAAGTCAGTTAGTCAGTCAGGCAATTGCAGCCGGAGCCGGAGATGGAAATCAGTTGAGACAGACAGACAGGCAGAGAGAGAGAGAGATAGAGAGAGAGAGGGAAAGAGAGAGACAGAGACTAGCCAGTTGCTAGACAGGCTATATGCTGCGTGTCTAGCTTTGTTGTTGTTGTTGTTACTTTTCCATTTTTATACCCTTCGACCATTGAAAATGGTCAAAAAAGGGTATACTAACTTTGTGCAAATGTATGTAACAGGCAGAAGGAGGCGTGGCAGACCCCATAAAGTATATATATTCTTGCTCAGGATCACTAGCCGAGTCCATTGAGCCATGTCTGTCTGTCTGTCCGGATGTCCGGATGACCAGATGAACACACAGATCTCAGCTATTATAAAAGCTAGAGTTACCAAATTTGGCATGAACATTTCTGTGTAGCCGGCGCAGATCAAGTTTATTTCAAATGTTGGATGCCACGCCCACCGCCCCCGCAAATTAATAATTTAAATTTTGAACTAAATTTGTAAGCGCTGCATACAAGATAGAACTTTCAGACTTTAACATATACTAAGCTCATTAAAATATCTACGTATTCTCGAAATTTCAATCCGATCGGACAATAAACACAGAAGTTATTTAAGAAAGTATGTGCATAAAACCAAGTGCTTGTGTCAGCTAACAAGAAAGGCGGGCGAGCGCAAAGCGCGAGCGCCATCTGTCGGGAATAATTTTCAAGCATGTGCCTATGTGTATGTGTATGAATTTAACAAATTAACTACACTAGATCATGGGTCGAAGGGTATCCCACTGTCGCGTGCCGCGCGACTGTTGCTTTTCTTACTGGTTCCACTTTATTATTGTTATTACTTTTATTATTATTCGTACGGTTTTTGCCTATTGCATTTATTTTCTAATGTGCGCACAATTTATTCCTCTCTCTCTCTCTCTCTCTCTCCTTCTCACTGTCCCTCTTTTGCTGCTTCTTTCTCTCTTTCCCTCTTTCGCTTCGTTGCGCGCTTTTCCTTTATTTGCAGCGCATTAGCGGGCAGTAGTGCCAAGTGCAATGCACAAGAGGGCAGGCAGTGGAGAAGCAGAGGAGGGGGGGTAGGATGATTATCATTATCATAGACAAGTATTTGCTGCCGTTTGCTCGTCGTTGCATGTCCACTGCATGTCGCTGCATGTCCAATGCAACTCGAAACGATTAATTGCACTTTCGGCTGCAAATTGAAGCGTCCAGCTTTGCTCAATGAAACTGACCGGTTGTCTAGCTCGCTCTCTCTCTCACTCTCTCTGTCTCTCTCTTGTTTGGCATCTCTTGCTTCTACTGCAGCTTGCATCCCCTTTCCTAGGCCTTCTGGCTTGTGATCTTTTCCTGGAAAGCATTGCAAGCTCAGCTCAGCAGCGTCAACAATTCAATTGACGATTAAGTTGCCTTTCTTGCTACCTTTCCCTCTCTCTCTCTCTCTCTCTCTCTCTTGGCACTGCAACTTAAGCTGCTGCTTCTTCTGCTGTACTTGGCGGGTTCTGGCTAAAAAGCGTTGCACGCTAATGGCTCAACTAGTCAGCGACGTGAGAACCTTTTCGCATGAGGCCAATGGCCAAGGCAATTAACAACAGCAACAACTAAGTAAAAGCTGTCAGCTTACTCGACTGACAGACAGAGACAGCGAAAGAGAGTGCGAGAGAGAGAGAATGATATAGGGTGCAAGCAGAGGGGGCTATATCTCCCCCCCCCTCCCCCGGCTGCCTGCCTCTGTTTGTACTCTATAAATCGCGCGTTGTTTTTCATTATGCGATAAAAGAAGAAAGAAAAGCCTGCTTCGACTGCGCGACTGCGACTGCGACTGCGAGACTTTTAAAGCCTTTAACAACGAAAAATTGTTTCCATGAATTTCCCACATTTTCCGCGACTCCAGCAACAGAGCAACTGAGCAACCGAGCAACAACAAACCCGTTTCCATCAAACGTAGAAAAAAACTTTCAATGGTCGCCCAACTTTGTCCCCTTGCCGCCTTGTCGTCATGCCACGCCCCTTCCCCCCTTTCGAGGGGGCAAATGCATTCGCTCGCATTCATGTGTGAAAAACATTTCATTTCCACTTTTCCCATTTTTCTGTTTCGTTTCTCTCTCTCTCTTTCTCTTGTTTTCGTACTTCTTCTTGCTTCCCAGGCCTCTGTCGAAGGCAAAAATTAGCATAATTGCAACAGGGGGGAAGAGAGGGAGGGGGAGGCGCAGGGCAGCGTTGCCAACGCTCTGCACTTTTGACCTGCACATCTAAACCAGCAAAAAATAAAATAAATTAATATAAAGCGGAGTCAGTAGAGAAATAAGGAGTATATAACATAGGAATAGGTTGTGGAATAGATTGCAAGAGAGCAGGGTTGCAAAAGAGCTGAATACTATACTACTATACTATACTATATAGTCAGCTAACTATATGACGAACTCAGACAGTTGTATCTTCTATGCATCGTCTACAAATCTAATTGAAAACTGTAAATATTGATTTGAAAACAAAATCTAAAACAATACCTTGCAATTATGATAGGTGTCGATGGCTCTAGCAGCTCATACGCCATATTGATAAGCTTAAAATTGTACTATATATTCTACCTAATAAATAATAATAATAATAATAAATTCAAAATTTTAATTATTGATTTGTGAGGGCGGTGGGCGTGGCATTATACCGAATTTGTGTATGGTATACAGCAACCTATATGCAACATTTGCTGTATCTAGTTCTCATTGTATTAAAGCTAAGATCATCTAAACTGACCTAGGCTAGTGTGACTGATACTGTAGTCTGCCACGCCTACTTCTTGTGCTTGTTATATACAATACATTTGCACAAAGTTATTATACCCCCTTTTAACCATTTTAATAACCAACCGATCATCTTAAAGTTATCTGGTTTATAATGTTTGCTTAGGCAATTAATGAGATGTTTGTGGGGAAGTTTCGCTTAGTGCACTATATATAAGTGTTGAACATAACATAATAATATGTTTAATATTGTAAAATATATAAATTATATATAATATATTATAATGCTGTATATTATGTGCAATTTGAAGACTCTTTTGTGGTCTTGCCACAATCTGTATTGCATTTTATTTGATGGTTTTTGTGTTTTGAAAAGGAAAGAAATGTTTGGGAGACACACTACACTTCTTTCTTTCTGTGTCTCTCTCTAGGTCACTTTCAATGTGCCTCTCTCTCTAGGTCTCTTCCTCTGTGTTCCTATCTAGCTGTCTTTTACTGTGTCTCTCTCTAGGTCTCTTCCTCTGTCTCTTTCTAGGTCTATTTGAATTTGTGTCTCTCTCTCTATTGTTTCTCATGCATTGATTCACTTGGTTTTTCTTGAATTTCAACAACTGAATTTTATTTGTACAGATTTCATATATAATTTCTTATATCTTTGCTGCAATTTGATGCACTTTGGTTTGAAGGAGCCTTTCCCTTAGCAAGTTGTTGTTTTTGTTCATGTTGTTGTTGTAACTACTGCTGGTTGTTGTTGTTGCTGCTGTTGTTGTTATTAATACTTTGACTTTGGCCTTTTGTGGTTAACATTATCCAAACAAAACGCTTGGCACCCACAAAAAACGCAGTTGATTGACAGAATTGGGACACACTCGCACACACACACACACACACACACACACAGCATTTACACATTTACACACACACACATAGAGTCGCAGAGCATTTGAAATCTGCATGCGTGAAACTTAACGAAGCGTTAAAGTTCAAAGCGTTGAATTACATGACGAACACAAAGTGAGAAAGACAGACAGAGAGAGAGAGGGAGCAGAGAGACGGAGGGCAGGCGCCTTGGTTTTGACTTTGGGCTTAATTTGGCAGCCCACACACACAGTGAGTTACACACACACACAGTCAGACACACACACACACACACTGTTTGCAAAAACATCAACGGCCTTGATCGACCCTTTGCTGAGCAGCAGCATCGATTACATCATAGGTCAATGCGAGCGAGCGATGGCTTCTTGGAAGCCACGACAAGCCAATGTGAAGGCACTGTAAAGAAGAAGAAGGGGTGTAGAGGGGGCGGTGGAGGGGGAGGGGATGCTGCTGCTGCCGCCTGTCGCGTTTTAACAGTTAACAACGCTGTGTCTCTGCTGGGCGTGACTCATGCGATGGGAACGCTTCTTCCACTTACCTCGCACACCACACACACTCTCCTGCTGCCCAGATCTTTCTCTCTCTCTCTCTGTCTCTCGCTCTGCTCCATCTGCAATGAAGTGTTTGGGCTGCTGCTGCGCGTTGACTGCGTCACCTGCGTAGATGACTCAGCGCACAGCAATGAAATGAATTCTATGTTGTTGCTTTTACTGTTGCTGTTGCTGTTGTTGTTGTTGTTGTTGTTGTTGCTTTAGTTGTTGTTATCGCTGCTGTTGTTGTCGCTTTGGTTGTTGTTTTTCTTCTTCTTTTGCTTCTCCTCTCAGTTGGCTTTGAGTGCCGTATTGGAATTTCTGTGCCGCCCTTCACCTTGCACATTTCATTTGCCTGCTGCATTGACTCAGCTGCAAGTCTGTTCACCACAATCCTCCCTCTAACTCCACTTCCCTTCCCAATAACATTTATTGCAGAGGACTGCGGAAAACCCAGAAAAGCCCAAACAGATCATAGAAATATATTGTATATACATTTTTTGTATTTTCGAATCTTAAAACAAAGAAGAAAGCCCACCTACGGCATGTCGAAAGTTATATACCCTTTACAGGTTCTTAACTACGCCGATTGATCCAATACTAGTTATATATAATGGTGCGGCATTGAAGGGTATTGAGTATATTTAATATTATGTCTCACATTGATTGACACTGATACGTTAAGTTCTTTCTAAGCTCAGAACTGGTCTTCATACAAAAACCTGCATTTAGGTCGATTGTTCCTATGACAGCTATATGTTATAGTGATACGATTCTGATGAAGTTTCATATGCATATTATACATATAGAAAAACTCTGATGTAGTAAATTTGATTGCCATATCTTGACAGATAACAAAAATCGGCCGATAGTTTGTATGACAGCTATACGATATATTGCTCCGATCCGACTCAGTCTGACTTATATACAGCGTGCAGCCATTATAAGCATGTGTGCCAAGCTTAAGCAAGCTAGCTCTTAAACTGATTGACTAGTTTGAGTTTTAACAGAGAGACAGACGGAAAGACAGACGGACAGACATACCGACAGACAGATATGGCTAGTTCGACACCTCTGTTAATACTGAATATATATATAATATATACATATATATACACTTTATATGGTCAGAGATGTCTGCTGAGGTGCGTTGCAAACTCCCTGCCCCCAATCAATATACCCTCTGCAAGGGTATAATAATTTAAAAATATAAAATTTGTTTCTCGTCTCTTTGTTCTTTCGTTCTAAAGAGACGCCCCCAGAGAGTTTGCCGTTTGTTAAGCTTTGCCAATAATCACCGTTAGCAGCTACCTAACATAACAGTTACTTACCCCCCACTCCGCCCCCCCCTCCCCTTTTGTTGAGAAAACAGTTAAATCTATGAGCTATGAGCGAGTCAATCCTATCTTTGTATCTTTCTATCAACTCTCGCCTAGTCGCATTAGTCTCCCAACTGCTCCGATTGGGCGACAACTTATGTAACGGCGTAAGCGGCTTAAAGCCAGAAATGGACGCAGCTTGAGCAGAGCGGAGAGTAGTAAGTGTTGTTGTTGTTGTTGTTTTTGTTGTTGTTCTTGCTGCTGCTGCTGACCTTCACTTGCAGCTGTTGGCGGCTGTTACTCGCTGATGTTACACATACGCCACGTTGTCCAGCTACAGCAGACACCAGCTGAGTGTGTGTGTGTGTGTAGTGTATGTATGTGTGCCTGTGCTTGTTGCTGTGTGTAGCTTAAGTGCATTTCCTAAGAAACTCCACAATGCTGACAACGTTGAAGACGCGTCGCCGCATGCAAATCGCAAGAGGCGCCTCTTGCCTGCCCCCTCTCTCTCTCTCTGCCAGCGCAGCCTCTGTGCATATCCGCATTATCAGCATGCAGCAGCAGCAACAACAAAAACAATTATAATAATAACAACAACAATAATCATAAAACACACACACACACACACACAACTTTACAATGCGCACATTGTGTGCATAAAGTTGATGAAACTTTGTTGTTGTTGCTGTTGTTGTTGTTGCTGCTGCTGTTGTTACTGTAGTTGTTGCTGTTGCTGTAGTTGTTGTTGTTGCTGCTGTTACTTGGTCACTTGAGACCTTGATTATGCGCTGATGACACGTACAACGCAACTGAGTCTGTCCTCAAAACGCGCACGTTACTTTATATATGCATGTGTGTGGGAGGGGGAGAGAGAGAGGGGGTTAGGGTGTAGTAGACGAACTTGAAGTCAAATTTATGAAGTCCAGCAGAGAGTGTAGGTAATGCAAGAGGTATATATACAACAGATATATATATATATATATGTATATATATAACATACATATAGTATATACAAACACATCTGAGTTTTGCCTCGGTTGTAATTAGCGCAATCTCTTTATGCATTCGACTTGAGCATGGCTATCAATGGATCAGAGACTGACTGACGACACCCTCTCTCCTCCTACCTCTTGCCTTGCCTTGCGCTATGCAACTCTTTGTGGCATGTGGCATGAAGCCGCCTGACGCCATGTGGCGGCAGCTTGTGTGTGGAATGCTGCGTCTTATCAGCAGTCAGACAATCTGAGAAAAACAACTGACTGGCAGCTCAAGGATAACAGCAGACACAGCAGAGAGCAAGAAGGGAAGAGTGAAGGGGAGGAAGTAATGAGAGAGAGAGAGAGAAGGAGAGGGAGATAGAGAGAGAAGGTGTAGACGGGGGGAGTAGAGAATATGGCCACAGTTTGCCAAGCTAATTTATCATAATTAAAGGCGCTTTGCCAATGCAACTATGAGAGCAGAGCAGAGGCACAATAAAGGTAGGAAGGAAGGAAGAGAAGAAGAGATAAACAGAGAGAGAGAGAGAGAAGGAAGACAGAGGTATCAGAACAACAGAGACTCAAAGAGAGAGAGAGAGAGACATACAACGTGCAACTAACTAACGAGCCTGACACAATTTTAAGTGAGCCTCGGCGGGCGCTTTGAATGCACACGTTCACTGTGTGTGCGAGTGTGTGAATGAGTGTGTGAGTCTGTGTGTGTGAAAAGGTGTCTTTGTTTGCCCCCCGTATGTGTGTGTGTGCGTGTGTGCAACAGCGTATGCTTAAGGACATAACAGGATAACCCGCTGTGAGCACACATTGCACAGTGTGCCAAAAGCAATAGAAAAAGAGCTTAAAAAAGAGCCATAAATTGATTGCAAAATGTAAAAGAAGCAATAAGAAAGTGCATGAGACCATATCAAAATATATAAGATGCTCACACTGTTCAGTCAGAATTTGTATGGGAGTTAAGAATTTGTATGCGAATTGGGAATTATTGAAGGCCATCCTAAACTAAGCTGAAAATGGAAAATTTACTCATAATATTTTCGTTATATCTGGTCGTGTTCTATAAGGATCAATCGGCACATATTGGCACCTGCAATCTTCAAGGAACAATGTATATATCAAGCTGCTCAAGCTACTACGATATGCAATAGTTATCGATAACGATGCAACTATTAGTAAAATAATAAGAGTCTTTTTCATATAGTCATCTTTTCGCACTAAAATAAATTTCCTTATGTCTTCTTTGTATTCTTGTTTTTCTTTTACTTGTTTGTGCTGTTGTTAGGCCACAGTATTGCACCACTGTGCACAGTGTGTGTGTGTGTGTGTGTGTGTGTGTGGCAACTCTCTAGTTGAACTGATTTCCTGTCTCTGCATCATAATGGAAATTATGTCAAGTGTTTAAAGCGCACCGACTTAGCGCCGGACAGGATCCGGCCAGGAATGAGAAATGAATACGTAGAATAGCGAGTTGTCTCCCTGTATGTGTGTGTTTGTGTGTGTGTGTGTGTGTGTGTGTGTGCATGTTTCCGACGTTGCTAATGTTGCTGAGGCGTCGACAACCCCTTGGAGTGCTTTGACACGGGCTTAATTAAAGCGACAGTTCTCAGTCCTTTTGGCTAATGCGTCGTATGCGCAATTTAAAAAAAGCTAACAAACTTATTTAATTAATTATGAACATTAAGCACAGAGTTGTTGCTCCTTTATTGTTGTTGTAGTTGTTGTTGTCTTTTTGCCATAATTTGTGACCAAATTTGTTTGCAATTAAAAACGCTCGCAACGCCCACGCGTTTTGTGCGCGTTTTTAATCAGTGTGTGTGGATTATTTACATTCATTTTTTTCTTCTTTTTTTTTTGTTGTATTTCGTTTGTTTTTTGAGCTGACCAAAAAAGGCAACGCAAGCGTCAAAAAGTTTTATTTTTTTTTTTGTATGTTTGCTAAGACGCATTAGCAATTGGCACATTTAACGGAAGTTATCGATGTCAATGCGGCAAAATGAGCAGCGAAAGCTGACGATCGACGAGTGGTAGATAATAAAAAAAAAACATTAAATTAAAAAAAAATAAATATAAAAGAAATATTACAATATTAATGCAGAGTCGAACTTCCCAAATATAACAATAATAATATATGAGATTCTTGCAATATAAGAATCAGTTTAGAAGTGCATCAGATACTTTTTCCACTTTTGATTTTAAGTTTTGGAAATTAATGGAAAGGAAATTTAAGAATTGTAAGATAAAATATACATATTTGAGATAATGAAATTATAATAATGCATTTGTTACAAGATGAAGTAAGGAATGTTGGAAGATATCTAAATATAATTGAAGAAATGTTCTGGTATTACTTTATCACTTTCTCTTCTTAAAATCGTTCCTTAAAGGATTTTTGTAGAATTTTTCAACACTCTGTACACATTCTAGAATTGTAAACGAATTTCTTAAAAACTTTCCAACACTGACATTTAACTTACGCAATTCTGAAGTCAAAGAATGGATTTCTTGGTAACTTTTCAACACTTATTAGACTCCCTAAAATGGTGCCTAAATTTCTTAAGAACTTTCCAACACAGGAACATAATCTACACATTTCTAAAGCCATCGAGTGGGTTTCTAAGTAACTTTCCAACACTACTAAGACATTCTAGAATTGTAAATTAATTGCTTAAGAACTAACCAACACTGGCACTTAACTTACACATTCCTGGAGTCAAAGAGTCAAATCAAAGCAAATGCGCTGACATTCTCTGTGGGTCAAGGAACGCAGCCAGCGATGGTTCAAGCTAAATTGTTGCAGTCACATTTTGATACTGCCTCTGCCTCAGTGCCTCAGAGCGTGTGCCTTGTGGCAATGTCTGGCCAATTTAATTGTCACATTAGCAAGAGGCAGGCGTAGGGAGGAAGGAGGGAATTGTATGTGTGTGTGAGAGTCTGTTAGTCACCTTAAGGGCAACTACTGTGCCTGTGCTCCCAGTGCCTGCAGATGATTTCACAGCAACTTGAGGCAACTGACGACGCGACAGTTCAATGCACTCGGTTGCACTAAAAGCAGCAGCGGCAAAAAACAACAATAACAACAACAGCAAGAGCACTTTGTGCGCACTTTGTCCTCATCCGCATCCTTGTCATGAACTCCACTCCCCTCTCTCTCTATCTCTCTCTCTGCTGCAACTTCTCTTCGTCATCGTCAAAGCTAAAAGATTCTTCATCTAAGTGTTGCCAGAGGGAGGGGGTAAGGTAAGTGCAGCCAGTACCCCCAACCCTCTCCCGCCTCTCTCTGCTCCCCCTATCATTGCGTTTGCACCTACACAGTGCAGCAGAAATGGGAGGTTAATGCAAAAACAGTTGACGGGGGAGCTGCCGCTTTTGGGCAACTGTAACTGCAACTGGATAACCTTTTGGCCAATGTAATCGGTAGCTGGTGCATGTGCAACACCCGCCTAGCAATTTGCACCTTGTTAACAAACATTTTACTCATTTGCAAAACAAATTTGCGTAGTGTGACATTGTTTTTTGTTGCCACTGTTGCTGCAGTTGTTGCTGTTCCGGTTGGGTGGGCGCCATCGACATTGTGTGCACAATGCGAGATGAGATTTGTTTGTTCATTTGTTTAACCTCCCCGCCAAACATGGCTTACAATATTCGTTGACAATTCTGGCTAGAAAAATAGCTAAATTAATTGATTGTCAAACAAACATTGCAATGAAAATAAATATGATATAATATTCTAACAAAGCTAAGCACTTAACACTTTCCAACACTGCAAAATACGATGAGAGAGAAGTCGGAAAAGTGAATAGTTTATTTTGTGATGAGAAATCTTTTTAAACCAATGAAAATGATTAACAAAAGAATTTGGAATTTGAAAGTAAAGCCTTATAAATTAAATATAATGAGAATATTGCTAAGTTTAACCCTTAACAACACTCCAGAATATCATTAAGCACTATATGGAGCATTAGAAAATTGAGCTAAGCAATAAACACTCAAAACAGCCAAAAAAAAAGTTTAAAATTTGTTGCAATTTAAACAAAAATGCTGAACAAAATAATATATTCAATATAATTGCCAGATTATATGCTTTCCAACACTGTGGAATATGATTAAAGACTATATATAATATTAGCAATTCGATCTAAGCTATAAAAACTTGATTTGAACCAGAAGAAGTTTAAACCAGTAAGAAAAGCAACAGTCGCGCGGCACGCGACAGTGGGATACCCTTCGACCTACGTTCCTAATATGTACACATATGCATATGCACATGATTTGAAATTATTCTCGATAGATGGCGCTCGCGCTTCGCGCTCGCCGGCCTCCATTGTTAGTAGACACAAGCACTTGGTTTTATGCTCATACTTTCTTGAATAACTTTTGCGTTTATTGTCCGATCGGATTGCAATTTGAAGAATAAGTAGATATAACTATCAGCTTAGTATATGTTAAAGTCAAAAAGTTGTATCTTTAATACAACGCTTACAAATTGAGTTCAAAAATTAAATTATTGATTTGCGGGGGCGGTGGGCGTGGCACCCAACATTTGAAATAAACTTCATCTGCGCCTGGTACACAGAAAGCTTCATGCCAAATTTGGTGTCTCTAGCTCTTATAATAGCTGAGATCTGTGTGTTCATCTGGTCATCCATACATCCGGACATCCGGACAGACAGACAGACATGGCTCAATCGACTCGGCTAGTGATCCTGAGTAAGAATATATATACTTTATGGGGTCTGCCACGCCTCCTTCTGCCTGTTACATACATTTGCACAAAGTTAGTATACCCTTTTTTGACCATTTTCAATGGTCGAAGGGTATAAAAATTGGTTGCAATTAAAAAGATAAATCTGAAATAATAAAATACTGAAAACTTGAAGGCTTTCCAACACTAGTTGCAAGGGGAGAAACAATTGTGAACACTTGAAACAGCTTTTGTTTGGTTTGCTGAAGCAAGGGAGAGAGTTGAAATTGTAAACTGACCCGCACAAGAATGCGTAAACAAGGAACAAAAACAAAAGCAAAATGCTGCAAAAAGAGCGAGTGAGAAAACGAAATCAAAATAAAAACAATTAAAAGACCTTAAGACATGCAGACAAGACATGAAACCGCAACGACTTCAAAGGTGCCACAGACTGTGCGAGAGATGGAGCAATGGTTGAGTCAGTGGGGGAAGAGATGAGGCAGAGAGCGGAGGGGTAGCGCGGGCATGGAGTAAATGCTGTTTATTCAATTGAGAAAGTAAACAAAAGGAGACGACGACGAAAACGATGCGAACGCCGCACTTAAAATGAGCGAGCGAAAGGCAAACCAGGCAGGCAGGCAGAAAGTGTGTGACTATCGGTTGAACTATCGAATAAGTGAGAATCAAAGTGGATTAAGACGTTTATAACGAAAGCATAGTTCAACTTTAAAATGTTAGCAAAATAACAAAAACTTTAATTTGCAGAGATTTATCGATTTAGTGCTTGGACGCACGCATGATTATCGATAGTTTTTGCACTCTACTACAAGTTTTTGCCTAACGTGCGTGTTACTTGTCATTATCGACGATAACAGACACCTATCGCCTATTTGTATGCAATCAGATGTATCGATAGTTTTGATACTTTCGATAAATGATCAATTGTGAATGTATATTACACACCTGCCCACAGTTGCAATTCTTCTGAGCAAATGTACTTTGCTGTCCCCTTCAGATCAGATTTATTGATAGTTTCGATACATTATAGCAAATGTACATATATCGCACACAGGTTAAGCGATTGTTTTAACTGTCTAGTCACAGTTATTCGACTGCTTCTTGTTCGCCCTTCACCAATACTATCGATAACACACGCCTATCGCCTTGTTTATGCTCTCTATTGCAATCCATTTGCCTTTCAATAAAGTTCTTTGATCTCTGCATTAGCGAACACAACAACTCTGTCAAATATCTCGACGTGCCACCCCCCTCCCACTTACACTCTCTCCTTCTCCCTTTCCCCTCTCTCTCTCTCTGTCTGTGCAACAGTGCAACTCACATCCAAACAATCAAGGCAAATAGTGCAATAATTTTGCCGCTACGCGTCAGTTGAATGTAAATATTGAAGCTGCTTGCGCAAATCTCTTTAGAAGGTTTCCCCTCTCCCTTCCCCCTGCTCCTCCTCCTCCTCCTCTGCGCCCGCACCTGGTGTTCAATCAATCGACACGTGCACGCGCTCCCTCCTTATTTGGGTTGAAACACAAGAATTTGTTTCTAGTTTTTTCTGCTTGTTTCTATTTTTTATTTTTTTTTTTTTTTTTTTTGGTGTGCGTCAGAAGATCCCCCTGTCGCGCCTTGTGTGGCTAAACAGATGGAGAGAGAGGCAACCAAAAAAAGAGTGTTGTACAAATCTCAATCTTAATCCGACTGCGGTACCCAAAATCGATACTCATCGATGTCGATCACACACAGCGTGTGGACAAAGCTGACCATTTTGGCAGGCAGGCAGGCACTCGACGATGGCGACGATGATCTCGAGTATTGATGCCTACAGTAAAGAGTCGTTATGGTGAACTTTGCTGTGCATAACGGTATGCATACTAGGCCCAGCTTGGAACATGTACAAACATGTTTAAACATGTTGTTCTGTTTTGTTTTTTGGCAATCGAGACTCTGACTTAATGAAGCATTCGAAAAAGGGCAATGCGCGTGGGAGTGGCAGCTGTGGCCAACCATGAACTCTCGGCCAAAAGCATGAATTGCTAGAGACAGAAAGAGAGGGAGAGAGAAAGAGTGTGAGCGAGAGAGAGAGCGAGAGAGACAGCGATCTTTGTAGCTATAATAAAGCCAATATGCCCTGCAACAAGGCCCCCAATGGGCTGTAACCTTTAACAAGTTCAGTAACCAGCGGCATCGCCCACGCCCAGTAGCTGGGCTCATAACACTTGCCCACTGCACCCCCTCTACTCCTCCTCCTTCACTCTTTTGCACTCGAGTTATGTAAGAGGCGAAGCGAGAAGAGCAGCAGACGAGAAGGAGACGAGACCTTGCCCAATTAGTTGTTGCTGCCACTGTTATTTAATTAAAAAGCCCCCAAAAAAAAAAAGAGAGCAAAAATGATAGTGAGCAAGAGGGAGTGTTAGTAAGAGAGAGAGAGAGAGAGAGAGAGAACTGTTGCACCTGCAAGGAATGTTGACAGCACGCTCGACTGCAGCAGCAACATGTTGCTGTTGCTGTTGTTGCTCGTATGCAAATGTTGCGCGGCGCTAATTGAATCGAGGCTGCCTGCAAACTGTCACTGCCACAGCCACAGCAAGGATGCAGCATGCATCTGCTGCCCCTACCCTATCCTACCCTTTCCCCCTTCTCTCTCCTCGCCCTCGCCCTGCCCTGCCTCGCGTGCGTTGCGTGGCAGGCACTGAATGTTTTTCACTTTAATGGGGCCTGTGCTGTGCCTGCTGCCTGCAACACATTTGACAATTTGCGGACGCTGTTGCAAGCGCGACAACAAAGCGACGTTGTCCGTTGACAGCCAGCGCAGCAGGGACAGCTGTGTGTTAAGGGGGAGCGGGGGGGGGGATAAGTAAGCGCTTAAGAAGGGAAGCAACAATTAGAAAACCAGTCGATGGCGCAAAGGCGACGACAGTCTCAGCCAGTTGTCGCTTATGTTGTTCATTATTGGTGCATCCAGACATACCCTGTATGCCTGTGGCAGAGCCAGTGGGGTTGTTATGAAAAGTAACTATGTTAACGATAGTATTGTGTGACTATCGTTCGTATCCTAACAAGGTTTATAACATATTTAGCAAAGGTAATACGATTTGAAGAACTGGAAGTTTAATGTGTATCGAGGTATGTCCTTGGCTTAACGATAGTAACTCAAAACTGTCGTATAGGAGTTTGCATAATCTGTAGGAACTTCTACTGGAAGATTATATGTAGCATATGCATGCTAAGCCCAGCGATGGTATCGTATAACTATCGTATAAGAGTTTTCATATGCTGTAGAAGCTTCCACTGAAAAATTGTATGTTACATATGCAAGAGAAGCTCTACGATGGTATCGTATAACTATCGTTTTGGTATGGGGTGTCTACAGACTTTTACTGATAGTATTGTACAACTATCGTTGGTACCTTTACATGGTATATGTAAAAAAGATATACGATCTGATGAACTGAAAGCTTAATGTATGTGTATAGATTTATATCCTCAGCTTAACGATGATATCGCATAACTATCGTACAAGAGTTTATTTAGTTTATTTATGATAAGCTGTAGAATCTTCTACTTGAAGATTTTGTGTGGCTTATACGTCTTAAACTTAACGACATTATAGCATAACTATCGTATAAGAGTTTCTCACATGTTGTAGAAGCTTCTACTGCATGCTAAGCTCAACGATAGTATCGCATAACTATCGTTATACTACAGGGTGTATAGAAAATGTCTACCAGCTTTTAATGCCAGCACATTCCGGCTAGAAGAGATCTTTTCTTCGTCTTCTTCTTATTCTTCTCGAGGCTTGCGTGATGCCCGTCTCGTCTGTCTGTCTGTCTGTCCAGTCCTGTCGCCGTCTGGCAACGCTGACCAGCAACAGACTTTACTTACTACTTACTTATTTGGCATGCCAGATTTGTCGTTGTTGTTGTTCTCATAGTTGTTGTTGTTGTTGTTGTTGTTAGTGGTTGCCGGAAGCGCAATTGCTTCATTATGGCACGTACTTTGTCAAAGGCGTTTCGACGACGCGACGTTGACGTCCATGTCCCCATCTCTGGCAGCTCCCCTTCCCCTCCTCCCCCCTATTCTTCCGCTTGCCATCTGCCCCCCTTACCCCTTTCAGTTCGATCTCTAGGCTGCGTCTCACCTGTCCCCCTTGTCCCCCTTTCCGCATCAACCTCGTCTGTCCCATTCTACGATGAGTCTCGTTGAGTCACTTGCATGATGTCTCACACACACCACGTTGTTGTTGTTGTTGTTGTTGTTGTTGTTGTTGTTGTTGTTGTTGTGATCGTTGTTGGACTGGCCAACAATTGGGCAATCTTATGAATGAAAACTAATGGCGCGTGTGGGCTGCCAGTTGCCAGTTAGCTACACTGCACGAAACCAAGAGATATATGAAGAAATAACTACGGTTTTGTGTATTTTAGCAATTTACAGGGTATCAAATTAACAGACAACCATTTAACACGCAAGTTAAAGTTGAAATTAATGTCTAGGGTATGATTAGTCGCGCACAAATTGAATATAATTGAAATTTACAATCAATAAAAGGAATAAAGAGAAATATATTTAAATTAGAGAAAATAATAATGTGTAGCAGTGTTTACAGGGTATCTACCCGACAAGAAAGGAGGGAATATATGCAGATATGTGTATTCAAGCAATTTACAGGGTATCTAACTAACATACAACCATATTAATACATAAAACACATGCAAAACGAACAAACAATTAAAGCAATACATAATATAATATTTAAATAATATATATTTAAATAATAGAAAATCATAATGTGTAGTGTAGTGTTTACAGGGTATCTACCCGTCTAGCTGTGTATGCAATTGCATTGCATAATGTGCAGCATATTTCTCTCAGTGTATTTGTGCAGCTGTCCGGTTTTTTGCCTGCCTTGTGTAAGCCAAAACTAATCCGTGTCTCTCCCTCTCTCTCTCTCTCTCTCTCTCTCTCTTACTCTTTCTCTAGGGGCAAATTTGCGGCCGTTCGCCGGGCAATACACAAGAATACCGGTTTGCATTTCGCTGCCAAATTCCTGAAGCGACGCCGACGCGCCCAGAGCAGCGACAAGGAGATCAAACACGAGATTGCTGTCCTGATGCTCTGCGAGGGCGAGGACAACATTGTCAATCTGAATGCAGTGCACGAGACCCGCTCGGACACAGCCCTGCTGCTTGAACTGTATGTACTAAACATATATAACTATGATCTGCATAATCTACCATATACCATATACTATATATATATACACTCTCTCAATTGTAGTGCAACTGGCGGTGAACTTCAAACGATACTGGACAACGAGGAATGCCTGAGCGAGGCACAGGCCCGTCACTGCATGCGGGAGGTGCTCAAGGCCCTCAAATTTCTACACGATCGTTCCATAGCACATCTGGATCTGAAGCCACAGAATATATTGTTGGCTGGCGAGCGCATTGAGGGTGAGTATTAGCAGCTGCAGAAGAAGGAGAATAAAAGAAAGGGAGTAACTGTCTTAGGAAGTTAGTTTAAAATGCAGAGTAATTAGCTTAGGGTTGCCACAACTTTTGCATTGCCATTTTAATAGTACCTAATTTACTAAGATTTTCTTACTCAAATATGATAGGTTAATATATTTATCGATAACAATTTTATATATATACATATTATATAACATTCAGATATATCATTTGCTTAGTGTGCTTTATGGACTAAGATGTCTTCTGTGTTTATTTTCCGTTTGGATTGAAATTTGTTGAATGAATAGATAATATAGTCAGCTTAGTGTATATCAAAGTCAGAAAGTTATACAGTCAGCTTAGTGTATATCAAAGTCGGAAAGTTATATAGTATAATTCGCTTAACTGCCTCCATACTTAGCTACATCATGCTGAATAAGAAGTAAATGTTCTATAGAATATTAAATGTATGTTAGCTGTATTTTTAGGCTAGCTACATTGAAGCAGCGTGCAAAGTTGTCGAGGCAGCTAAGCGAAGTATATTGTATCTCTTATACGTCGCCTATTAATCAAATTGTAGGCGTGGCAACCAACATTTGAAATAAACCTAATCAAGTGTTAATATACAGGCACCTTAATGCCAAATTTGGTGACACTAGCTTTAATAATAACTGAGATCTCGATGGCTATTGATACTGAACAAGAATATATATACTGGAGGGATGTGCCACGCCTGCTGCTGCCTGTTACATACATTTGAGTTGCCACAATGTAGCGCGTTTAAACATTATAAGGTTTCCTTGTATAGGTACCTGGAATATGGTACATTGAATGATACCTTGACAGATTGACATGGCTTAATCAACTCAGCTATTGATACTGAACAAGAATATATATACTAGAGGGATCTGCCACGCCTTCTTCTGCCTATTACATACATTTGAGTTGGCACGTGGAAGCGCGTTTAAACATTATAAATATAGGTACCTTGACAGCATAACATGTCTCAATCAACTAGGCTATTGATCCAGAACAAGAATATATATAGTGAAGGGATCTATCACGCCTTTACTAGCCTGTTAAATACATTTAAGGTAGCGCGTTTAAACATTACAAGTATAGGCACCTTGAATAGGTATCTTGAATAGGCACCTTGAATAGGCACCTAGAATATTAACTTTGAATATGCACCTTGAATAGGCAGCAAGACAGTATTAGTCAACCCCATTCCCTCCACTCAATGCTCTTAACTTTTGCCTAAAACGGAACTAATCGCATCTCCTTCTCTCTCTCTCCTTCTTCTCCTCTCTCTCTCCCTCTCTCTCTCTCTTTTAGATGGCCTCAAGCTGTGCGACTTTGGCATCTCGCGCGTTGTCTGCGAGGGCATCAATGTCCGTGAAATGGCCGGCACACCAGATTACGTTGCACCCGAGGTGTTGCAGTACGAGCCACTGTCGCTGCTCACGGACATTTGGTCAGTGGGTGTGCTGGCATATGTGCTGCTCTCTGGTTTCTCTCCCTTCGGTGGCGATACCAAGCAGGAGACCTTCCTCAATATCTCACAGTGTGCGCTCACCTTTCCCGACAATCTCTTTGGCGGTGTCTCCCAAGTGGCAATAGATTTCATACGTCGCGCATTGCGAATTAAGCCAAAGTAAGTAAATTTCTGATCTCTCTCTCTCTCTGTCTGCATTTCTAAAGTATTCTCTCTTTCTCTCTCTGTGTTGCAGCGATCGCATGAATGCCGCCGGCTGCCTGGAGCATGTCTGGCTGAAGGATGAATGCGCGCTGGACAGACAAATCTATTTGCAGGCACAGCACGATGCAGACTTTGTGCATGACGAGGACGAGGATGAGGATGAGAATGATGTTGATGAGGAAGAGGAGGAGGAGGAGGAGGAAGAGGAGGATGACGATGTGGATGTGGATGTGGACGAGGACGAGGAAGATACAGTTGAGCGGGAAGAACAGCAGCAGCAACAACAACAGCCTCAGCAACAGCACAGCACAACAACAACAGTAGCAACAGCAGCAGCAACGGCCAACAAAGCAACGCACAACGGGCACAGAGCACACTCCAGCTCCAAGATACCCATTGCTACCAGCAGCTACAAGCCGCAACTCAACCTCAGCCTCAAGTGCAGCGCCAACTGCAGCAGCAACAGCAACAGCAGCAACTGCAACTGCATGCGCAGCAGCAACAGCAGCCTCAGCACAGAGACAACAACAGCCATACACACACTGCCACAAGCGCTGTGCGCTGTATCCCCAGCAGCAACATCCCCAACAGCAGCAGCAACAGCAGCGAAGCCTACACAGATTGTGACGCCAACACGTCGAGCCTCCGACTCGGATAAGGAGAACACATACACAGCGACATTTGTTAAGAAGGCCGTGACCAGCACGGCGACCATACAGATTGGCAGCAATGGCTTGGAGGAGTCGACGGTGACACTGTTCCCGGATGCACCGACCACGCCCAAAGTTATACGCAAAACGCCCGCAACGGAGGCCAGTTCGGCCACATCGGTCAAGGCGCTTGTCAAGAAGTTTCAACTGGAGGAGCTCGACACATGTTGCACGCCCTCCCCATCCACATCCACATCCTCGTCCTTGTCCCCCCACAACGCCCACGCCCACTCCACAGCAACAATATTAGCAAACAGCTGCCATGCGTCCGCCGTTGCCAACACACAGCAGCCGCGCAAATGCTCCGTATCCAGTGTGATTGCCGCCAGCAACAGCAGCAACATGCGACGCAGCGTCAGCGGCAATGGCAGCTGCAACGGCAACAGCAACAGCAGCAGCAGCAGCAACGGTGCACGACGTGCCTCTGAACCGCTGACAGCGGTGCACAAGAAGCAAAATAGCAGCAGCAACAACAGCAACAGCAGTAGCAGCAACAACAGCAGCAGCAATTCAGTTGCCAGCGCTGGCTCCGCTGCCGGCAGCAGCACTGCGCTGCTGCTTAACGGACGACTGCAGACGGCGGCAGCGGCAGCACACCATCTGCATCATCATCATATGCATCATCATCACCATCATCATCATCATCATGTTGTGATTGGTGGCAAGAGCGCCACTGCTGCTGCCACAAACAACCTGAGTCTGGACCAGGGCATCATCTGTTAGCTAAGGGCCAGCCGTGTGCGTCGCAATGCCAAAAGTTTCTTTCATCGCTTCCTCTGCTGCATGTAACAGTGCCTGAACGTGTAGGCGTGGTCAACGCCCGCCACCCCCCCTTCCCCCTAGCTGGTCTACTAGGGGAGAGAAAAAGAGAGAGAGACAGAGAGAGAGAGTGCAACAAGAGCAGCAATTTGATGTTGCCAGTATGGGAAGCTACATTAAGAGAGAGATATGAAAATGTAGATGAAGAGATGTAAAGATGACCAACCCGACCGACCGATCGATTGATGGATAAGAAGAATGGAGAATGGAGGATGATAAATGTTGAATGGATCATGATCGCCGTACGGAAGTTTTGTTTCGATTTGAGTTTCTTAGTTAATGTTATTTAGCAACTAGTTGATCTATATCTATCTATATAAGTATATACAAAGCGTAGTCGCCACCTAACCCAGCCTTTCAGCGACCCCCCGCCCACCCCCCTCCCCCCCAAAACGAATCGTATCTTGATGCGTACTCTGTAAGGCGAGTGAGAGAGAGAGAGCAGCGGCAAAAACGAAATAAAGCGAGAGAGGGAATGGCAAGAAGATAAAGAAGAGAAGAAAAGCGAAGAAGGAGAAGTAAATGTGTTGCAAATTTAAAAAAAAACATATCAATTCGTTGTGTTGTGTAGTGTACGTTTAAGTCGGTGTGAGTGCGTGTGTGTGTGTGTGTGTATTGGTGTATTGTTATTGTTCATCGCATTCAAAGCTTATCGATGTCAATTCTGCATAGCATAAATTATACGAATTATACATTATAAACATACTTATATATATATATATATATACAATATATATACCAAATACCAGAATTGCAGTTACGTTTCACACACACACACACACAGAGGCACACATCTATATATATATATATATATAAAGAGAGAGAGAGATATATCTATACACATTGTAATGTTGATCGCCAATATCGGTAATATTGTTTGTTGCATAGAGAACATACTTGATAACCAAATGAATTAATCGTACATACGCGTAGTCGAACGTTTTTTGGTAGTGAATTATTGGCAAATTGATTGTTCAAGATACATATATACATTACGTATACATATACATATACTATATATAAACATACATTACATATAGAGAATGTTACGATTGTTAATGTCTGCGTGTTTGCTAGAGTAGAGCTAAACTCCCATTTACACAGATACATACACACACACATACACTTACATATACATACATATGCATACTATGTAGTACAACACATGCGATGATCCAAATCGAAATTGGAGATCGATATTTTGTTTCTCCCACTTTCCCGCCCTCCATTATCTACTTATGTTGGCCTACCTCTATTTTTATTTTGCTTGCATCCTTCTATCCATGTACTCTCCCTACATTTTTTGTACATATATCTACATAAATATATTTCAAGGCAGCCCCCACAACTTTTTTTTTTGTCGTTCCCAATTTGGATAGAGAGAAAGAAAAAAAGAAAAGAATTAAACTAAATGAGAGTTGTATTTATTAGGCAAAGTTTTGTGTGCGATCGGTCAGTTAATTGTTAAAGTGAAGTGAATAATTAATTAATTTATCATACTAATTATGAATAGGAAAGCCCGTTTAATTTTTACCACAATAATTTCGTAAAAACACAACAGCAAAGGAGACCAGAAACCGAACATAACCTTATTGTATTGCAATTTTTTTTTTTTTTCGTCTCGTTTTACTGTAAATTAGTAGTTAAAAGCAAAGTGAAAGCAGCAAAAAATGAGTATAAGAGAACGATGGAGAAGAAGAAGAAGAACAAGAACTAGAAGAAGCAGAGAGCAGCTGAAGAACAGAGAAATGCAATTCTTGAATTGTGCGTTTTATTTTTCGTAGTAATTTTAATAAATTTCAACTTTTTTTTTCTTCGCTTGTTTTAGCCGAAACGAAAACAAAGATGGAAAAATTCTATTATTATTATTATTATTATTAAATATAGCAATTATGTAATAGATAACTAATTTAAAATGTATTCAATAAAATTCAATGAAATTCAATCAATTTGCTATTTTCAACAAATTGTGGTTCATCCATGGCGCTCTGGAACTTGATGACCCAACCGATGCCATCATAGTTGACGGACTTCTTGAAGCGCACCTGCAACTGGCTGCGTTGACTGCGATAAATGGTCGGTGTGTCGCCACCGCAGAAGCGTCGCATCGGAAGCACCTCCCCGGTCTCGCTGGTCTCGAATATCTGCAGGAAGTCCGTGTGGCAGGTCGAACGAGAGCCCAGATTGAACACTAACGAGAGATAGATAGAGATAGAGAGTTGAAGAATTTACTTGAAATTATTTGAATCTCATGCCACTGTACACACCCTCAAATTGGAGATAGACTTTGGTGTTGCTCGGCACACGTATATTCCAGCGACAGTCCGAGTTATTGCGCACATTCTGCGGATAGAAGGGATTGGTGAACATGCCGTGTGTGTTGTACAGATCACCGCCACAGCCTGGGCCCGCCGACAGGGGGCTGGCAATGTAGGTCATATCGATTTCAACCAGGTAGCTGCTTGTCTTCAAGTGCAGCCGCAAATCGTTTGTCTGCGTGAAGAGACTCTTGCTGCTATCCACATAGTTGCACAGACGCCTTAGGGTCTTATTGCTTGCCCGTTCGTAGACGGTGACATAATCATCATCGCATTCATACGATCCGAATCTAACTTCGGCAAAGTACAAGCTAACCGTGTAATTGACCGGCACCGTAATGAAGAAATCACAGTCTGCAGTATCTGTGAACCTCACGCGTCCCTGAATGCCGCCATAGACGTGACGACAGGTCGTTTCGGAGAGTATTCGCAATTTGAATCCCTTTCTGGTATCATTGGTGCGGAACTTGACATTAACCATATTGTTATTCGGGTAATAATCATTGGGTATTCCTTGGCCGCAATAGACAAACTGGGTGGCAAAGTTGAATCCTTGAGCGGCTACCTGTTTACCGGAGAAAACCACCTCAGAGCCGTAGCCGCCCTCCAGCAGCTGTGAGTTCTGTGCGAGAATTGCAGAAAAGCAAGAAGAAGATGAGGATTAAGAAGTGGAAGAAAAAGAGGTAGAGTTAAAAGGTAAGGGTTGAGTTAGAGAGAGAGAGTGATGGTAGAGTAAGAGTGAAGATAGAGTTAGAGGTAAAGGTAGAAGTAGAAGTAAAATTTGAGTTACAGGTAGACTTAGAGGTAGAGTTTAATGTAGAGTTAGAGTTATAGGTAGAGTAAGAGGTACAGTTAAAGGTAGAGTTAGAGTTAGTGGTACAGGTGGAGGTAGTGGTTTAGTTAGAGTTAACAGGAAAATTTAGAGGTAGAGTTAAAGGTAGAGTTAAACGTAGATTTAGAGGTACAGGTAGAGTAGGAGTTAGATTTAAAGTTAGAGTTAGAGTTAGTGGTACAGGTAGAGTTAGTGGTTATGTTAGAGATAACAGGAAAACTAAGAAGTAGAGTTTAAGGTAGAGTTAGAGTTAAATGTTGTGCTAAATGTAGATTTGGGGGTAGAGTTTGAGTTAAAGGTAGAGTAAGAAGAAAAGTTAGAGGTTAAGGTAGAGGCAGTGTAAAAGGTAGAGTTAAAAAGTAAAGCTAGAGTTACAGTAAGAGTTACAGTTAAAGGTACAGTTAGAGTTAGTGGCTATGTTAGAGTTAACAGGAAAATTTAGAGGAAGAGTTAAAGGTAGAGTTAAATGTAGAGTAAGAGTTAGAGTTAAATGTAGAGTTAGAGTTAGAGGTACAGGGAGGGTAGGAGTTAGAATTAAAGGTAGTGTTAGAGTTAGTGGTTATGTTAGAGTTAACAGGAAAAGGTAGATTTAGAGGTAGAATTAAAGGTAGAGTTAGAGTTAAATGTAGAGTTAGAGTTAGAGGTACAGGTAGGGTAGGAGTTAGAGTTAAAGGTAGAGCTAGAGTTAAATGTAGAGTTAAATGTAGATTTGGGGGTAGAGTTTGAGTTAAATGTAGAGTAAGAAGAAAAGTTAGAGGTAAAGGTAGAGACAGTGTAAGAGGTAGAGTTAAAAAGGAAAGCTAGAGTTAGAGTTACAGTTGAAAGTTGAGTTAGAGTTGGAGTTAAAGGTAGAGTTGCAGTTAGAGGTAGTGGAAAAGCAAGAGTTAAAAAGTATTTAGGCCGTGCTTACCTCACTGTCGTAAATCTTGAGATAATCGGTTGCACAACTGCCATTGACTGTGGGCCCATCCAGATTGAGGCTAACGAACTGAAGACGAAGATGGCTCTGGCTGACGATCTTCCAAGTGCAGATGACGCCGTTTTCGAAGTTGCCTTGCTCGCTGGTGGGTGACTGCAGCTCAATCGGTTGCTTGCTATCCAGCTGTATAACTGGGTTACCACATGGCTGTCGCGTTGCTGTGACCACCAGCTCGAAGCCCGTGTCCGTGTTGGTGTTGTCGCTGACAAAGTGCATGAAGAGGGTGTGCCGTGATGAGTAGACCTTCGGTGGTATATCCTGACCACAAAACCGACCAATATCATCACCAAATGGTCCACCTGCATCCCGGAACTCCAGATAGTCCGATGTGCAGCCCGTCGACGCCTCGACATGAAAGCTGCGGAACTCAACGCTCAACTGGTAACCAGATGGTGCTCTAAACGTAAATCCACAGTCCAAATTATTAGCATATTGTCCCACAAACTTGTTGAACGTGTAGCTGGAGTTCTGCTCCCCGAGCACAATGTTATCATCGCAATTGTTGAGGACACGCACCAATGCACGGAAGCCCACTGATGCATCTCGCTCATCCGAATAGCTATGGATGAGTCCATGGTTATCGGGAATATGCAGCGTAGGCAGCTCGCCAGTCAGACGGCCACAGTAGCGTGCCATTCGCCGATGTTCATCCGGCACTGATGAGCTGAACACCTCAACGCCATCGTAATTGCACTGCGTACTGCCGCTCTCCATGTCAATGGACTCAAACTTTACCGTAAACTTCTTGCCCTCGGGCGCCGTGAGATTCCAATAGCAATCGCTGTTGTGGGGCATACGATCGTCCTGATGTTGACGCGGTGATTCGATCATTTGTGTACCGGCACTGATAACGCCACCGCACAATCGGGTGCTGTACTCCAATTGGAACCCAGTGCCGCTGAATGAGTTATCGGTGCGCAGCACGAGGCTAATCGATTCCTTTGCCCGATACACATGACGTTGCTTAACGCCGCACAATATCGACTCCTGCACATTGTCGGCACTGTCACGCGTCGTGACAGTCACATTATCGTACTTGCAAACATTAATCGTTGAACGTTCCAGATCAAATTTAAGGAAGCTCACCCGCACGCCCGCAGCAAACGTCTCGAGCGGCACAAAGGTATAATTGCAGAGAAGATTCTTGCCATAGCCATTTGGATAACCCGGTGAGCTAAGGATTTGCGGCTCCGCTGTCACATACAGTGTACCGCCGCAATTGCGATCGAAGTTGGCGGTGAAACCATCACCAAGTATGTTGCCATCCGAACGGAAGATCAGACGCATCACTGAGCTCGTGGTGTTGATGAATGCGGGAGGCGAACGACCACAGATGGTCTGTAGATCCGTATAATTGCCTGTGGTCTCGTTCAGTTGCTGTACACGCAAGTAATCCTTGGTGCAGCCGACGCTGTCCTCAATATAGAAGCGTGAGAGGAAGGAGAGTCCAATGTGGAAGCCACTGCTTGCCTCCACGTCCCACACACACTCCACATTGTGTTTGTACTGATCCCTGAAGTCGATCACACGATACGGATAGGTTAGACGACCACCACAGCCGCTGCCATAGCGCACATTTACATTGAAGGTGGAATTGTGCGAGGGATCGATGCCAGCATCGGCATGATACTCCACAAACAGGCCACGCTCGACGACCCTGTTCAACTCGCTCGACGTCTGGCAGAACTTGTTGACAAGCGGCGAATTATGATCGGGTCCGCTATAGACCAGCAGATAATGCCTATTGCAGTCGCCCAACAGATTCACATTGATCGTTACCTCCAGCTGCACATCGTCGGCCATCAGCGGGTCCTCTGCCGTGGGATCGGGCCCCACCACCCAGGCACAATCGATGTCACCGTGTTGCTGTGTGTACAGCTGTGTGGGTTGTGTGATGTTCAAGGTGTCGCCCGGTTCCAATGGCTGCATGCCACCGCATTGTTGCAACGTGTAGCGCAATGCCAGATAGACGGGGCCAATGCGAGGCTTGATCTGCACAACCATCTCGAAGGGGAAGGGCAGACGCACTGTCTGATTGGTTTGCAATCCTCCCAAGCACATTAGCATGGGCAACAGCACCTCCGAGCTCTTTAGCTGCACCAGCTTCAGCGGCGTCATCGAGCGGCACAAGTGGGGACGGAGTCCAGAGCTTTCACTCACCACGGGATCGAGGGAGCTGCGAGTGAGGTTTGCCTGCAGTACAAGCGTTTGATGGGCAGGTGGTTGCAATTCGTAGCTGCAATATGGTGTCGAATTCTCGCCAGGGATCGGCCAGCGATATTCAAGCAGCACGTTCTCCGAATTGTCCAACGGCAGACAGCTGCTCTCGCCGTACGCCGTGAAGCGCAGCTTGAATCCACGATGTTCACTGATGGGCAACAGGAATGCATCGATTGTCATGCGATTGTCCGTGGAGAAGACCTGTGCGGGCGGATTGTCAAGATAGCGTCCAATTATGGATGTCATCATGCGGTCATTGGAGAAGGCGATACGACCACGGAAACTAGAGTGACGCGAGGAGTTCGAGGAACCATTGTCGAAGTCAAGTATCTCCACACGCACACGCTTGCCCTTGGGCACCTGGACATGCCAGACACAGTGGGTGGGTTCGCGCACACCCTTCGGATAGTTCGGTGTCTGGAGCATGCCAATACTGCTAATGATTGTCTCCCCGCAGCGTGCTCCCACCGCCTTGTAGCGCAGCACGAAGCTCTCGTCGGCATCGAGGCGTCCCTTGGGCATCATTAGACGCACAATAATCTTGTTTGTCTCCACCAGAAATTGACGCGAATCTCGACCACAAATATTAACCCTATCCGTGATATTATTCACAAACGGATCCATCTCCTCCAGCAGCAAATGCGTCGACCTGTTGCAATTGTTGCCCTCCTCGGCCAACGGCAGATGCATTGTCTCGAACATCAGCTGAATGGTGCTGCCCAGTTCGACCTCAATGGTGTAGGCACACTGCCTAACGCCATCCTTGGCCGCATCCAAATGTGTTTGCAGTTGCTCTGGACGCGGCGAATTGATTGTGCCCTCCTGGCTGTAGTAGCTGCCGCCGCAGTTGGCCAAGCGAAGGCGCGCCTGGAAGCCGCCATGTGGCTCGCGCACGTTTGTGTTGAACTTGATGCGCATTTCACTGCCCGAGGAGTAGATTGTGTCCGGCTTGATGCTGCCACAATAGCGTCCCAGCTGAGGCATTAGCTCGGTGCTGCCATCGTTGATCTGCACGTACTCATCGGTGCAGCCTCTGTCCTGATCCTTCAGCTCCTCCTCGTCGATGGTGCTGGGCGGCAACAGATTGAAGTCGCCAAAGAAGTCCAACGAGATGCGATGCTCGTGCGGCGCACTGATGCGCCACACGCACTCCGAGTAAGGATTGGGCAGATTCGGGAAGTTGGGTGAACTAATGACAGTCTCACTGCCGTTGCCCACACCCAACGCTGTCGACGACGATGGATCTTGAAGCACTATGTGACCCGAGCAGGCGCTGCTAAGCTCCTCATAGCGGAAGGCAGCTCTGTAATCTCCAACTAGGTTACGATGGAACTTGATATACGCGCGATTTGTAGTCGTCTCCAGCACATCGGTTATGTTGTCCTCACAGTACTTGCCACGGCCCAGGAAGGGGGAATCTTTGGCGAATCCATTGCGCACCACAAAGTAATTGGGACACTCTTCTTTGTGCAGCGAGCGTGCCGTGTTGAGCTTCGACTCGGGGAATGTGATGCGTATGCGACGTCCCTGACGCACACGGATTGTCCAGACGCAGTCACCCTGTGGACGCATCTCGGTTAGATTCACCATACCCTGCGGTGCCGTCAGCTCTGAACCGCAAACAGTGCGCAAGAAGCTATGGAAACCTGTCTTATTCACACTCGCATCGGTGACGAACTGAATCCGCAGATAGGGCTGACCCCGATAGGTTAACGACTCGTTGAGCTTGCGACAATGCTTGGCCAGCTCGTTCCAGTGCTCCATGTTGTTGCTGCTCGACACGGTCACGTAGTCGGTGTAGCACTCGTCTCCGAACTGCTCCAGATCCACCACAGTCAGCTGCAGCGAGACATGCATGGTCGGATTGCTGGACATAATGATCCAGGTGCAATTCAGATTCTCTGCATAGCCCCCAGGATAGCCGGGTGACTTGAATGTGATCAAATTGCGATCGAGTCGCACCATCTGTTGCCCACACTGACGGATTTGCAGCTCTGCAGTGCGATTATCTGCCAGCGCCGACTTCGATAGTTGTAACCAGTTGAAGCTGAAGGGTCCGCGTGTCGCCTTCACATACAGCACGTTCGTGTTGGAGATCAACGACGGCTGCTCCGATCGTGGCTGCAAGACGGGGCCGATGTCTGTGTAGCCATCGTAGAAGCGCACATTCTCCATATCAACGTCCCGCAGATGGTCCACATTCACCAACACCACATAGTCCGAATCCACGGTAATGCGCCAACTGTACGGTTCGGGGCTTAAGAAGCTGCTCGGGTAACGCGGCGATTCTACAACGCCCTCGGTGCCGTTTAGTTCATTGTGACGATCTGTGGAGAGTGGCGGCGAAGAGAGGGAGAAAGAAAGAAGAGAGAGATCAGTATAAGGCGAAATGAGAGGAAAGAGAGATCAATGTAACGAGAGAACGGCCTAAAGAGGGAAGCAGTCTATCGTGGTACAGAAAAGATCATTCGCAAGAGAGAACTATATAACGAGTGATCTGTCTGCGAAGAGAGGTCTGTCTGTGGAGAGATCCGTTGAAGGAGATATATGTCTAACGAGAGAACAGTCTCACGAGAATTTAGTCTAACGAAAGAAGAAAGTAATGGGAGAGGGAAGTCCTTAATACTGTCAGTCTAACTCAGGATCAGTCTAAGAAGAGAGCAGTCTAACGAGAGCTTAGAGAGATCTGTGTAAGGAAATAGAGAGAGAGAGAGATACATATGTGTAACGAGAGAACAGTCTAACGAGAATTAAGTCTAACGAAAGAAGAAAATAATGGGAGAGGCAAGTCTTACATTCTGTCAGTCTAACTCAAGATCGGTCTAACGAGAGCTTAGTCTAATGGTAGATCAGAGTAACACGAAAGATCTGTGGAAAGAGAGATCTGTGTAAGGAAATAGAGGGAGAGAGAGAGAGATATATATGTGTAAGAAGAGAACAGTCTAACGAGAAATTAGTTTAAAGAGATCACTGCAAACTATGATCAGTCTAACGAGAGTTTAGTCTAGCGAAAGATGAAAGTAACGTGAGAGAGTCAAGTCTTACATAGTATAGTATGAGTAAGATCAGTCAAAAAGGTGTTGAGTCTAAAAACAGATCAGTCTAAAAAGATACGAGTCTTTAAAGAGATCAGTCTAAAAAGAGATCAGTCTAAAAAGATACGAGTCTTTAAAGAGATCAGTCTAAAAAGAGATCAGTCTAAAAAGAGATCAGTCCAAAAAGATACGAGTCTTTAAAGAGATCAGTCTAAAAAGAGATCAGTCTAACGGCAGCTTAATCTAATGCTAATGATCAGTCTTACAGAAGCTTAGTCTAACTAAAGATCAGTCCAACGAAAGATACATATGTCTAACAAGAGATCAGAGAAAAGAGACAGATCAGTTATATGCAAGATTATAATTAATGAAAAGGGGGAGCTGTACTGCGACCTATAAGATCTATTGTATCCCTGCTCCATTATCAGATCAGTGTTTCTAAGGAATTTACTCGAGTCTAACGACTTTGCTTCATAACTTCACTCACCGTAGTTGTAAGTGGCCATAAAACCTTCACCGACAACATCATCGTTTGACTTGAACTTCATCCAGATGCTGCCTTTGGAGCGTACCGCCGGCGGTACCTTGTTGCCACAGTAGACACCAATGAGTGCGCCACGCTCGGATTCCTCTCGAATCTCAAGATAGTCGTTGTTGCATCCATCGGACTGTTCCATGTCGAAGGACTCGAGCGTGAGTGAGATCGAGTTACCCTCGGTGGCCAAGATCATCCACTCGCACTCAATGTTAACAGGGTAACTGTTGGGGTAGTAGGGCGAGGTGAAGCGTCCCGAGAGGGCATCGTATGTGCTGCCGCAGCTAATATCCATGGTCATGAAGTGGCCCTCGAAGTCAGCGATCAACGAGAGCGGCACACTGATCGTTAGCGATGATCCCGTGGAGATCAGAGCCGGCGGATGAGACCGACAGAATTTCTGACGTGGTGTGCCAGTGACATTGACACCCTCGTAGATCTTAACGCCATGCTCCATGCAATCTCCTTCGCTGGGATACTGAGCGGATGCATCCGGATAGAGCTGCACATGGGTGGGCGTAAAGATGATGTGCTTGCCCGGATCGGCAGCACGCAGCACCCACACGCAGCTCTCGTTGCTGGGCACCTGGCGCTGCAGCATGATGTACTGATAGTCCGTCTCATCGATCACCTGTGTTTGGCCACAGGATTCGTGGTAGTGCAGTCGAAAGCCTTTGTGGCTAACCGAATCATCGCTGACGAAGCGTACCAGGGCACGATTGGTGGCCGACTGATTGCGGTTCATTTCTTTGATATTCATTCCGCACATGATGAAAAGTCGCACACCCTCGGTATCGTCGAGACTTTCCACATCGGTGAGACCATCACTGGCACTCATATCGTATGCACTCACATGATCCCAGTTGCAGGACATGCCACTCTCAATCTCCAACTCCTCCATCTCGAAGATGATCGTGTGATGTGGCGACACCTCGATAGTCCATTCGCAATTCGAATTCGGAGGATACGGTTCGGGGTATTTGGGTGATTCAATGATTCCTTTGCTGCCCATGAGTTTGCCGCCACAATCTGTGGTAGATCAAAGGATTACAGTCAGGTAGAGTCTTAGCCCCCTCTAGGTGATACTCACTGCTCTTGATTACGCGGTAGGTGGCCGTGAAGCCGCGTCCGTTGTGCTCGGCATCTGTGTTGAAGTGCACAAAGAATTTGGGGCCGGCGCTGGTTAAGATCTGCTTTGGACTGGTACCACAGTGCCGCAACTTGGGGTGTATCTCGCGGTTATCGCTGTTGGAGATCTGGCGAGCGAAGAGAAAGAGGGAATGGGTAGGGATGTAGAAGAGATATATGTATGTTGTATATGTTGTATATGTTGTATATGTTGTATATGTTGTATATGTTGTATATGTTGTATATGTTGTATATGTTGTATATGTCGTATATGTCGTATATGTTGTATATGTTGTATATGTTGTATATGTTGTATATGTTGTATATGTTGTATATGTTGTATATGTTGTATATGTTGTATATGTTGTATATGTTGTATATGTTGTATATATTGTATATGTTGTATATGTTGTATATGTTGTATATGTTGTATATGTTGTATATGTTGTATATGTTGTATATGTTGTATATGTTGTATATGTTGTATATGTTGTATATGTTGTATATGTTGTATATGTTGTATATGTTGTATATGTTGTATATGTTGTATATGTTGTATATGTCGTATATGTTGTATATGTTGTATATGTTGTATATGTTGTATATGTTGTATATGTTGTATATGTTGTATATGTTGTATATGTTGTATATGTTGTATATGTTGTATATGTTGTATATGTTGTATATGTTGTATATGTTGTATATGTTGTATATGTTGTATATGTTGTATATGTTGTATATGTTGTATATGTTGTATATGTTGTATATGTTGTATATGTTGTATATGTTGTATATGTTGTATATGTTGTACATGTTGTATATGTTGTATATGTTGTATATGTTGTATATGTTGTACATGTTGTATATGTTGTATATGTTGTATATGTTGTATATGTTGTATATGTTGTATATGTTGTATATGTTGTATATGTTGTATGTTGTTTGTTGTATGTGTTGTATGTTGTTTGTTGTATGTTGTATGTTGGGGTAACTCACTACAAGCGCATCCTTGGTGCAGTTGACGCTGTACTGAATGTCCATATCCACAATGGTCAGCTCAATCACATAACCCTCGTTGGCACGGATGAGCCACAAGCACTCCAAATCATTGGGATACATATTGGGATAGTTGAGGGAATGAAAGCTGCCGGTATCGCCGCGCAACTCATGCAGACAACCCTCAATGCGGTACTCCAGCCGGAAGCTGACTCGGCTCGAATTGTGGACAATGGTGAGGAAATCTCCAGTGGAATTGTACGCACCCAAGCCGAGAATGCGCTTTGCCACCGCATTGCCAGTGGTTGTATTGCCTTCGAACAGGTAGACACCTTCATTGGGACTACCTTCGTCCTGCTCGTGATTCTGATCGAAGTGAGAGAACTCCAGCGCAATGTGATTGCCACGCGGCGATCGAATACGCCAGCTGCAGTTGACAGTCTCCTGGTCGAAGTGCATCTCACCATAGTTGAGACTCTCGACGATGCCGTGCATGTCCCACAACTCGCGCTGGCAATCCAAGATATACGACAGACGGAAGCCCCTGCTCGTCTCACTGCTGTCCGTCTGGAAGACGATGCGTGCCTCGTTGCTGTCCAGGTAGATGATGCGCTTGTCGGGATTGTCGGGCAGGCTGCAGAACAGGGGATTGGACGGCTGATCATGCACGCTGAAACCCTTGACTGCCTCCAGTTGCACATAATCGAAGCTACAACTGTATAACTCCTCCAACTGTATATCCTCCAACTGAATGCGTAACCTGGAGCCGGCTTGACCCCGCAACTGCCACTCGCAGTGCACAGAATTTGGATAATTGTTTGGATAATTGGGTGAAGTGATGACACCCGCATTGCCCACCAGTCTGCCGCCACAGCCGCTGGCAAAGATGCGCCACGCGAGGCGGAAGCCACGTCCAGTGCCCACAGACTCAGTGTGTAAATGCAAATACAACTGATGACTGTAGCTGGGTATGCGTCGTGGCATGCTGTCCCCGCAGAAGCGTCCCACCAGCGCCGACTCTTTGGTGCCACCATTATGCACCTCCAGCCAATCGCCAGTGCAATTGGGCGTCGCACGTAGTTGGAACATTTCCACCTGCAGTTCAATTTGCTCGCCCGGTGGCGCATTCAGTGTCCACACACAATCCAAGTCACCAGCATAGGGCAATGGGTAGCCCGGTGATTCGAGCATGCCGGTCGAGGCATGCAACTTGCCGCCGCATACATTGCGATCCACAAACCGATACGACAACTCAAATCCTTGTCCACCATCACTGAAGTCCGACACGAACTTCACAGTCACCATACGCGACTGTGTGGTCATGTCCTCGGGCAGTTCGGCGCCACAATATCTACGCAGAGGATTGCGCGTTTGCATGCTGCTGCCCGCTGGCAACTCATCGCGAATCTCCACAAAGTCAAACTTGCAATCGTTGGTGCCCTCCAAGTCGAAGCTGAGCCAGTGCAGCAGTATCGACTTGCCTGCCGGCGCCATGATGACCCACTCGCAGTTCATATCGTTGGCATATCGTCCACTACCCGCTGCCAGAGGCAGCCGTATGTTCTGCCCCTCCTGGCTGTGCACACCGCCGCCGCAGGCATCTGTGGGTGCTGCCACTGTCAGATACTCGAAACGGAAGCCACGTCCCAGAACCACGCCACTGATGGTCAGCTGCAGAGTCAGCATGTTCGTCTTGCTGACATACTGCGCTGGTGGCTTTCTGTTGCCACAGAATGGACCCAGCAGGGCACGATTGATGCCATCATTGATGGTCAGCCGTGAGCCAAGCGCACAGTTGCTGGCTGTGGGCGGGCTGATTGTTATCCATTCCCCACTGGTATACTCATCGTAGTCATCATCGGCACTCCTGCTGTTCAGCTGGAAATCAATCAGTTTCAGATGAATGATCGTGCCTGGTGCCGTGTTTATCTTGTAGCTGCACAAGCGATCGCTGTGCGTCAGGTTGGGATATCCTGGTGAGCTGAAGCTGCCATTGGCAGCCGTGTATGTGCGTGAACAGTCCATGCGATAGTTTAGCTTGAAGCGATTGCTGGCACCACCAGCGATGGTATCATAGTAACGCACACGCACACGATTCCCCTGGGAACTGATGCTCGGTGGGAGCCGAGCGGAGCCATCGCCATAGCCACAGTTCTTGCTCTGCAGTGCACTACGCGCTGGCTGGGTATCTGTGGGCTCCAGCAGATCATAGATCTCAATGCATGCATCGCCGGCAAGCTGGAAGCGCTGGAACTCAATCAGTATGGTCTCGCCCACTGCCAGACGTATCTCGTAGTCGCAGGAGACGGCCTGCAGGTTGTCTGCCGGCACTATGGGAGTGCTTATGCTACCCTCCTGGCTGGTATAGACACCTCCACAGCCGGGCAGACGCTCCTCGGCTGAATAGTGCAGCTGGAAGCCAAGATCGCTGCTGCTATTGTCCGAATGGAAGCGCACAATGGCCTCGTGCGTGGGCAGCAACAGGGGCGGTGGGGGCTGGCCGCTGGTGCAGTATTTGTACAGCTCACGGCCAGCAATGGCGTCGGTAATCTGCAAGAGGGAGAGAGACAGAGAGAGAGAGACCTTGAGTAGTAAAAGAGCTACAGTTAAGTGAGCTTGACCCACTATCTACCTGTTCAAAATGTTTTCTTAAATACATGGCTTTTTTGTTAAAAGAATTTTGTGTTGCATACTGTACGGGGCTAGGAAATAAGCAGCTCTTTGTAATCATTTCTTGCATAACTTCTATGTTAATGTTTCGATCGCAAGCAAATTTTCAGAAATCATTTGTGCATTGATAGTTATGTTGTTTACCAAAAATGAACTATCTTGCATTATAATAACGCTTGCAACTGGCTCTTATAGTCTCTAACATCTAGATTCTTATAATGTGGTGGCCAAAATCGAAAGTCAACTTTATCTGCATGAGATATTTAGACTTTTCTTCATCATTTCTTATAGTCCTAGCTCTGATATTTAGATTTTCATACGCACACACAGACAAGGCTATATCGACTAGGCCGAAGATGCTGATTAGGTATATATATATATATTTTCTGAGGTATATATCTTATATAGTTTCTGGAGTCTGCCAAGCCTTCTTCAGCCTGTTACATACGTTTTCAGTTGGCTATAATACCCTTCCTCCCTTAGTGTAGCAAGCATACAAATGAGTCTAAACTGGGGAAGTCCCCTCCTTCTCGTACTTACCGTAACATAGTCATAGTTACAGTCGCTGTGCTGCTCCAGCTGCAGGCTGAAGAAGGTTAGCTTGATGCGTCTGTCGTTGGGCGCCACCAGATGCCACTCGCAATCCCGATTGCGTGGGTACTGGCCCGGTGAGCCAGGTGAGGCCAGTGTGCCGTGTGTCTCGAACTGATAACGGCCGCCACATTGCGGCTGCATCGATTCCCATGTCAGCTCGAAACCCTCGCGTGCTGTCGTATTATCCGAACGGAACCACAGATACAACTGATTGCTGGACGAGATGAGATTGCCGCCATGTGGTAAACGATTGCCACAATAGCGTCCAATGATCTGTGCAGCCGCAGTGCGACCATCGTTGATCTGCAGCCAGTCAAAGCGACATTCAGTCGAATCCTCCAGATCAAAACTGCTGAAGGTGACATTCAGCACCAGCGACTCGTTGGTACGTATGACCCAGGCACATTGGGCATTGTGCTCATAGCTGCTGTTGCCTGGCGGATAACGTAGACGACCCGTCAGCCCGTACAGCATGCCATTGCAGCTGCTGAAGCGCACCTCGCACAGCCTGCCCCGATAGCCGGGTTGACACTGACACACAAATTCATTGCCATTCTCCGATGGTGTGGCACGGCAACGTGCGTCGTTCTTGCAGGGATTCGGAGTGCACACACTGGGCAGGGGATCACAGTGTCGACCACCGAAGCCTCGCTGGCATTGGCACATATAGTTGCTGGGCCCATTGTCCAGGCAAATGCCGCCGTTCTACGACGGAAGAGAGAGAGATGAGAGGGAGAAAGTTTATCAGCTCAAGTTCTGCATGTAGTTTGTTTCGAAGGAAAGGAATGTCTCATTATGGTATTTATTATGGTCGGACCGTAAATAATAATTACAAGATAAAAACCAGTAAGAAAAGCAACAGTCGCGCGGCACGCGACAGTGGGATACCCTTCGACCTATGTTCCTATGTATGTATGTAGACATATACATATGCACATACTTTGAAATTATTCTCGACAGATGGCGCTCGCGCTTCGCGCTCGCCCGCCTCCCTTGTTAGCTGACACAAGCACTTGGATTTTTGCTCATACTTTCTTAAATAACTTCTGTGTTTATTGTCCGATCGGATTGTAATTTCGAGAATACGTAGAAATTTCATTCAGTTTATTATATGTTAAGGTCAGAAAGTTATATCTTTTATACAGCGCTTATAAATTGCGTTCAAAAATTAAATTATTAATTTGCGGGGGCGGTGGGCGTGGCATCCAACATTTGAAATAAACTTGATCTGCGCCGGCTACACATAAATGTTCATGCCAAATTTGGTAACTCTAGCTCTTATAATAGCTGAGATCTGTGTGTTCATCTGGTCATCCGGACATCCGGACATCCGGACATCCGGACATCCAGACAGACCGACATGGCTCAATCGACTCGGCTAGTGATTCTGAGCAAGAATATATATACTTTATGGGGTCTGCCACGCCTCCTTCTGCCTGTTACATACATTTGCACAAAGTTAGTATACCCTTTTTTGACCATTTTCAATGGTCGAAGGGTATAAAAAAATCAAAGTTGTTAAAAGTCTCTGAAAAATGTGGGAAAAATCCTACCGTGCTAGTTTTTATCGGCGAACACAAAAACCGCGTGAACTTTTTTTTTCCAATTTTTAATTTAAAAATTGTTATTCAATTTGTATATTTGATTTTTAAAAATAAAAATCAATTTATAACTTTTATTTCTGATTTTTAAAATAAAAATCAAAAATAAGAGTTAGGACTTGATTTTTATTATAAAAATCAGAAATAAATATCAAATTGGAATTGCTTATAAAACGAGCTAGATCATATATCGGCTTTTCGAAGCATGTCGCTATTCATTTTGAAGTTTTTACGAGTTGAGCGACTGCAAGTGTGTCTGATGAGGAAGTTCATATATTGTGTCGCTAATAAGTCTAAGCCATTGTCTAAACAAGTGAATTCATATACATATATATATATATATATATATATATATATAAACTGATAGGTATTGCAGTGTAGATCATATATATTTACTACTAAAAGTTATAAATTGATTTTCATTTTAAAAATCAAAAATAATAATTAAAAATTATTTTTAAATAAAAAAATTAGTTTATAACTCTTATTTTGCAATTTTTTTTATAAACATTATAACCTTTACGGTCCCTGGTTTTTTGTTTAGCTTTAAGTTTTTCAATCTTGTCTTGTCTAGCTACAAATCTGTCGTCACTTTCATGCCAAAGAATACTTCTAATTTTCACTTCTTCTTGAAAAGTTCTTTGAAATTCCTCTCTGCAACTACTTTCTTGAGGCATCTCCATATTTCTGATTTAACTTGATTACGTTCCACTTACCCTACACGGCATATCGTTGCAGTTGTTGTTGGTGCCGCGTATGCAACCATCTTGGCCATAACCGGAGCCCAACATGCCCGCGGGGCAGCTGCAGATGATCGTATTGGAGATTTCCGAGCATATGGCCAAGGGATGACAGATGTTGCCACGCTGCGTGCAGCTGGTGAGGCCAACGGCATTGGTATTGCTGCCAGGTGCAAGGGGACTGCGTTCGCAACTGCGTCCATCTCCAGTCCAGCCTACAGGACAGAGGCCACAGTGACTGGAGCCATAGGTGTTGATGCACTCGACACGTGGATTGAGACTGCAGCCACCGTTGTTGGTCTCGCATTCGTTAATGTCACGACAACTGACGCCGTTGCCCGTCAGGCCGGCAGCACAGGGGGCACAGGTGAAGCTGCCGGGCAGATTGATGCACTTGGTGGAGCATGGTGTATGCGCAGCGGCACTGCACTCATCCACATCCTCGGTGCAGGTGGGTGTGATGCCATTGCTACGCCAGCCAGCCTCACAGATGCATCGATAGCCAAGCTCGTCGCTGCTCTGCACACAGCTGCCATGTCCGCACAGCTCCCACGAGCTGGCTGCACCACAGTCAGTCTTGCGCTGCGTGCAGTGCATGCCATGCCAGCCATGGGCGCACAAGCAGCTGAATGATCCAAACTGATTCACGCACTGACCCCCATTCTGGCACCCCAGATCGGTGCCCTCAAACAGGGCGCACTCGTTCACATCTCGCTCGCATTTGCGGCCCTGCAACAGATATCGAAATACTCTATAATATATATATATTCTATATAATACTGTGTGAAAGAGTTGGCAACTGCATACGCCCCTCAATACGCCCTCTGCAACGCCCCTCTTACCTCAAAAGCGCTGCGGCACTGGCAACGGAAACCATCGAAGATGTTCAAGCAGCTGCCCCCGTTCTCGCAGGGATTGCTCTTGCAGCTGTCCTTCTCCAGGCGCGTCTTCAGAGATTCTATGGAGTTCTCGTTGTCTCGTACTCGACGCTGCCAGCGACGCAGTTGGAGGCGGTCAGAACGAGTTCTGCAAGGAAAAACATGACAAAGTTTGTACAGGATACCAAGAGATTTAAGAAATATCTGTACTTAGAATACAATATATTTAATGATTTTATATTATTTATATTATTTTCATTATTTGTATGATGAAGAATATACGTAATACTGCAACCCCAAGCAAACTAAACATATAGATGAAGATTCATAGAGATTCGCCCTACTTGCTTGTCTGCAGTTTTTTTACTTGACAGTTGTACATATAGTGTATATATACTGTATAGTATAGTTGGCAGTAGTAATATATATAGTATATATATACTGTATAGTATAGTTGACAGTAGTAATATATATAGTATATATATACTGTATATATAATACTATAATACTGCCCCATACCTTTTCAATATCTCATTGTACAACTCTGAACAGAACCCTTAAAATACTGTTAATATCGTAAACTGCATCCAAAAGTACTGTACTCATTGTGTACTGTACACCATTGAAATGAATGTGTACACAAGTAAAAACAGGATAATCTGCAGCATGCATTCACATTCACATTAAAAACTGTACACAAAAAAGGGAATACTTTAAATTAATATATGATTAATTCGCCTTTTTGAATGTGCAGGACTCAGGAACTTTCCATCACATTTTAAACATATTTTGTAAACTGTTAGACAGAGTTTACTCTATATATATTTACTATATATTAAATGAACTTCAGAAAATATAATAATATTGTATAGTAATATTGTACAAATATGAATCCTTAACACTTGTGCAGCCCTTATAAACCACAAGAATAGAAAAGTAATAAGGAAAATAATACCGAAATCCAGCAGGTAGCTGTGTCAGCAGATAAACAAAAGTTAAAGCAGATTTCATCATGAACAAAGCGATATCAAAAGAGTATATCGGAAGCTTTCTCTACAGTTCTTGAAGTAAATACCAACCTGTTCTGCAACTGCCGCATTAATGCACTGTGTCCATTGGGGCCGCAGGATTGTTTCCTAAAGTCTTCCAGCTGATCGGCCAGATCACGAATATCGACAATATCCTCGGGTCTGGTCCACTCGTCCTTACCGCCGCCTCCAGGACGCTTCGTTTTACCACTAAGCGGCATAAGTATATCCATCACATCGTATTCCCCATTGATGATTAGACGCGAGTTGCCATTGAGGCGAAAGCTGATGTTACGATTGGCTCCCGACTCGAACACAAGATTTCCATCCTTGCTAATGATCTTGGGTCTGCGAGGAGTAGAACGAGGAGAAGAAGAAGAACAGGCAGTAGCACCAGCAGTTTCTCTCTGTTTCTCTCTCTCTGTCACTTACGCATTGACAAAGCTCTGCCCAAGGCCACAGAGCATGCCCAGGATCAGTAGCAACTGCAGCAATCTCAGCTGCTGATTTTCACTCATCTTTCTCACTTTTTACACATTCATTTTACACACACAAAAAAAAAAGAATTCAACAAAAAAATAACAAGAATTTTATCCGGATTCCGTTTGGACTTGTTCACTCCACTTGGCTTCGGATGCGACTCTGACATTGCCGGCCTGCAACGCTTGCGACGTCGACTGCGAGGGGCGTTTCTGCGTCGCTGCCCCAATGTACGCCCACCTAGTGGAGATAGCACCATGCTACAAGTAAAGGGTGATTTTTTAAGAGCTTTAGAAAAGTTTTTTAAAAAAAACACATGCAATTCAGAGAAATGCATGAAATCTTTATTTGAATCGATAGTACGGTCCATATAATTGAATGTTTGAAGATTGAAAGAATGTTTGTATAGAGATTAGATTTAACATAGCCTCACAAAAAATAGTTTAAATGCGTTAAATCGCATCATTTTTGCAGAAGTACAGTCCAATGATGCCACCAGCCCATAAACCGCACCAAACTGTGACTTTTTCTGGATGCATTGGTAGCTCTTGCAATGCTTCTAGCTGAACTTCACTCCAAAATCGACAATACTGCTTATTCACGCACCCATAAAATATAAGAAGCGCGCGATGAACTTTCTTAACAGAGCACGCATTTTAATAATAAAATTCGATAATTTGCAGCGCGTTGTTCGTTTGTAAGAGGATTCATGGTTAAATTATAGACAAACCGAAGATGTTTGACAGTGATAGAAAACACAAAACGTGCGTCAGCTGTTTAAACCAGTGTTGCCA
The DNA here is from genome assembly GCA_018904025.1 of Zaprionus vittiger. NCBI lineage: Eukaryota > Metazoa > Arthropoda > Insecta > Diptera > Drosophilidae > Zaprionus > Zaprionus vittiger. Next base: position 10,288,050 of record JAEIFQ010001044.1, on the reverse strand, counting down.
AAAAGATAATAGCTAAAAAATCACCCTTTACATATAGTATATCATTTCTTGGTACATATATAATTCTTTTATTTCGTTTACAATTTACATTTATTTGAGCAGCATTTCTCAACGGGGGCTGATGGATGGCTAATAATATCTGATCTGGTATTATATAGTTGTGGATCATAATATGTCGTATGCATATGTTGCTGTACGGTTTATCTTATGCTTGCTTTACAATAGCAAATTCTGGATTAAGTTCATAATGAACGTCGCCTGCTGTGGAAAACTCTTTCGCAAAAGGATCTTAAGTGCTAAGCTACTATTGTTCAGGAAGTTATATATTCTTTTGATTACAAATATTTATAAAAATACTTTGCATACTTTATTTGAAAATAAATTCGAAAACTACACTTGCTTGGGAAGTAATTTTTATTCAACAAAAAATAAAGAAATTAAGAATATTTGAATGAGAGAATAATTTGGAATTCTCGCAAGCGAGAAGAACTCAAGTTGTATAGTATTTACAAAAATACATTTCTTTGGGGAAATACTTTTATTTAAGACACTCTTCAAGACGTTTCATTTATCGTAACATATATATGTATATATAGTTATATATATTTAGCAGTAGAGTACTTTAAAAAAGAGTATTTGTTGTATTATAGGAAGTGAATGGAAATCTTAAATCAGAATTGGAAAGAGCATCGAAGCGAACGTTTTCTTTTGATTTTTACATATATGTATATTAAGCACATCTATGCATATATAAGTGAGAGTGTGTGTGTGTGAGTGTCTGTGTGGCGAGTAAGTCTATGGGTTGCTTAAGTACGGGATTAGGTTCTAAAAAGAAAAGGCTCAAGTCATGCCCCAAAAAGTCTGTTTGTTGTAAAAGTTACAAATGCACAATAAATATACAAATGTGTCTCCCTCTCTCTCTCTCTCTCTCTTTCTTTCTGTCTCTTTCTTTATCTATGGCATATAGAAAATGGTGTTGTAAATTAACTTAGGATAGCGACACAACTTGAAATTTGCCTAGCAAGAGATTTGGTTAAGAGGTTTTTTGGCATTCATCTTGTTGCATCGATCAGTTGCGATTCGATGATATCATATAATAAACTAAGCAAGAATAGGAAAATATAAAACGAAAGCAGCCAGTATGGAATATGCGACGCGAGTGTGTGTTTGGTGTTTGCTGTTGCTTGTTCTTTCTTTCGGTACATACATATATATATAGATATATAATCTGTGTATAATAGAATCACAATTCAAATGAAATGACTTGTTAAGTGTAGTTAAAGTTAAGCTTATGTGCAAATAGGATCTGTGAATGTATGCGTGTGTGTGTGTGTTTTCCTAACAAAGTACAAACATACATATATGGTAGATACATAATCCGTTACATGATCAATAAAATCTCTTTCTCTGCTCACCAGACCTGCCTGGCCTGCTTCAAGCTTTACAAATCTAATTACAGTAGGCAACAAACACGTGCACAATAAATAAATTAAATATTATTATGAAATATATATGCATATATATGTATATAAATATATATATATAAATATATATACGTTTATACATATATACTGTTTACAATTGAACTTTTTGCTTAGGTCGACGTTGATTTTGCTTCGCTACACTATGCTAGGTGATTGCGCTCTGTCCTCTTTCCCCTTTTTCACTTCTCTCCTCTCCATCTCCAGTTGTATGTTGCCTATTGCCGGCACAGCGCAGTTAAACTGAAACTAAAACCAGCCAATAAGTTCATTGATGCAGCCTCCAAAATGCATTGTTATTCTCTCGTTCAATTGCTTGTCTCTGCCGCCTTCACCACGTTGCTCTTTGGCCGTCGTATATGCTCTGATTTGTGATAGAGAAACTTGTAGCCCGACTGCTTTTCCGTGTACTGTGCAAACGAGTCTATTAGGCAAAAAGAATGAAATACAGTTTAGTACAGTATACACACATATGAACATATATGTATTTAAATGATAGTATACCGAATGAGATGTGTCCAATATTGGCGGTATCCAGCGCAAAGAAGAGCGCCTGAGCCTTCTGTTCATTCAACTTGCCCCCAGCATGCCGCAGCAATCGCACAAAGCTCTCTCGCTCAATCCTCTCGCTTGTGGGACTATAAAGCTGCATGAATGATAGAGAGAGAGAGAGATCATTAGATGTTATAGTTATAGGTAGAGCAAAGCCTAGTAGGCTCACCTTGATCAGTGCACGCAGAAACGTGATGATGTCACAGTTCTTCAATTTGCAGAACAGCGAACAGAGCAAGAAACTCTTTAGACTGACTGTACCCTTGCCACGCTGCAAGCGAAAGAAAGAAAACAATGAGATAATCGATATTAATCAGAAATTTTATGGAATACTTACGTGATCGAGCAGCGCAAAGAGCTTGTGCAGATTTGTGTTATTGAGATCCACTTGCAGCAGCTCGGCGAATGTGATAATGTCTACTTTGTCGGTGTTGGCCATCGTTAGGTACTTATCGCATAGCTCCAGGTCCAGTTCGGAAGCAATGAGGCCAAGGAAATCGAGTGTATGCTCAATTTCCACAATATCCCCAGGAAAGGGTATCTTCATTTCACGTGCTCGACTCATAACGATAACATCCTCAAACGAATAGTCCGATGTGGGCACTTCAAGAGCTCTATGAGTAGGTGAAGAGAGAGGCAAGAAGGTAAAGAGTTCAGTCAGTTTGCTGAAAATTCTAGCAGCGACTCACTTGGCCATCACTTTTCGCACATTATTGGCATAGAGATTCGCATCGGAGACCTCGGCCGGCGAGGGATTGTAGACGGGCAGGTACTCGATCTCGCAACGATTGTAGAACTGCGTCATTGTCAGCCAAAGCAGACGCAGACTAGAATGAAATGAAAGAGAATCAGATTGGATAAGCAAGCAAATGAAACAAGAGTGCAACTGCTGCAACACTTACACTCCCGGGCCATCCCAAGTCCAGGTGAATGTATCATATTTATTTGGATATCTAAGCAGAACCGGCTGCACTGGCACGCCAGGATAGAAGGCGCCTGGTTTGAATTTAATCAACGCTGTGCGATTTGTGCACGTGCCCTCAGCAAAGATGACCACCTGTGGCCAATCGTCCTCGGAGCGTGCACGATCTACAATATTCTTAATTGTATTCTGCCTTGAGTTCGGATCCTCGCGCTGCACATAAATGGGCTGAGCATAGTTGATGATTTTGCCAAGCAACGGAATATCTGCTGTCTCCCTCTTGGCCACAATCGATGGCGGGTGACCCGATACAACCAGAATGGAATCAACATACGATGAGTGTGGGGCGACAACCAAAATCGGTGCCTCCTTGGCCGTTGCCGGTGTTCCCTTCACGCTGATGTAGTGAAATGAACCACATGTGTACACCATGCGCATGGCGCGTGCTGTCAGATACTGCACATGTCTGTAAATTGAGACAATTATAGATTAATGTATATCATTTTATACTCTACATAGTTTCATCTTCTACTCACTTGCGCCAGCCGGAGAGGGGCTTCTGCTGCAGCTCCTCCAGTGTGGTTCCATACAGGCCAATGTAGGCAAACATCCAAGCGGACAAGAGGGAAAGGACACATCCCACAACGCGTATGGGTAGCAGCAGCACGGTCAGCACATAGATCTAGAAACATTATCATATCATTACAAACAGTTTTCACTTTCAAGATTATCACTTAAGATATCCTAACCGTTATAACTTATTTCAATTTGCTTATCAATTAAGGGGAGAGATTAGGAGAACCAACGACGAATATATATTGAACTTTGAAATCGAAACTGTACAAACGAAATGCGATTAAAAATGAAAACAAATTAGACCCCTCATCGGGCGGAAACGGTGTCTGGGGCTGGGGCTGGAGCTGATTTCAACGTAATCAACGGAAAATAGTTATATACCACCAACAATATCTAGGGACTATATAAGATTTGATTTGTTAATACCCTCATATATCATAGAGTTTCATTCACACACACACACACACTAGATAATAATTTGCATGTGTGTGTTAGTTAGCAAACCCCAAAACAGACCAAACGATGTGGACATTAATTTTTTACTACCTGTACTTAAAAATATAATGATAATTTTCACTGAATTTCAATTAACTAAAAAACGAAACTGAAACTAAAATTGCAAACTGTAAAAACAGCAAAACAGAAGGCGGCACGACCTTTATTGTTCATGAATAGCACTTTAAAGCACTTTAAAGGGCCTGTCACAGTTTCCATTATCACCTCCAGCTGTATGCAAATTGCGAACCTCTCTGTGTATTATATGAATACAGATTATATATGTACATATGTTCTATATACATACATACATATGTGCATATGTATATCATTAGCAAAACCCCGACAGCTGCAGAGTTTAAAGTTTGCGACCTTCAGCCGTAGATCTCAAGGCAACTGCTGAAGAGTTTAATGAAACTAGTTTGTCGTTGTTGTTATTGTTGATGATGATGAGACCCCCCGCTATGGATTAAGGGCAACGTGTGCTTGATCTCAATTTGTCATTATTAAATACATATACACTATATACAATATAATTACTGTTAACTGATAACGACCTGCAATGTGTCATCAGACTAATGCAATAGGACGTAAGCTATGCACATGTGGCGTGACTCAACTTCTGGGAATATTTGCATATAATGTATGTACATACATATACAGAGACACCCATTGTGGCCTCTTCGAGTCTAGGTGTTGAATGGACTCTTGAAAAGTAACGGCATAATAAACTGATAAGCATATCAAGTTCAGTTGCCCTGGGCAAATATATGTATGTATGTATGTACAATATATAAATATTTATATAGCATTTGTGTACTATATCTCTTGAGATTTGTACAAATATTTTGTATGCCGTCAATTAATTTGTGCTATCGCATATCGTTATCGATACGCCTCATGTCACTCGACTAATGACGTTCCTTCCGGCCAAGGTTCGGGTACTAACTACTCAAGCGTATAATTATGACTAAATTTAAAGTGATTTCATCTGTGGTCAGTCTAGTTTACCCCTCCTTCCCCTTCCTCAGTTGATTCATTTGGGTTAATTTGTTTATGTACTCGAAAGTAAACAAGCCAAGGCAGATGCAGGAGAAGGAGGGGCGTGGGCGGCGTGTCAATTATGCAGGCGTAACAATTATAGTAAAAGTTGAACGAGGAACGTGTAGAAAACGTTTCATTTTATTTCTTTTCTCGATTATTTTGATGCAAAAGGGAAAGGGGGCGTAAAGAGGGGGCATACCTACGAGTGTGTGTGTGAACTTTGGAATGTGCGCGTTTTGTATAACGGCAATAGTAGCAGAGCACACACACACACGCAGACACAACTACACACAAGTAGCCAATAGTAGAAACGGCTAAAACTACAACTACAACTACAACTACAACATGACAGCAACAACGCGCCAAAGAACCGTCGGCACCAACAACAGCAACAACAAGGTAACAAGAATATCGTATGATTCGCGCTGCCTGCTTGCTGCTGCTGCTTCTTGTTGTTGTCGTTGCTGTTCCTGTTGTTGCTTTTCACTTTATTCTTTCTAACACAACGTTGACGTCGACGTCGCACATTGGGCCAGAAGACTGTTTTCATTATTTAGATGCGCAATAGTGCATGGATTTGAATGAAATTGAAAAATAAGCTACATATTCAGAGACATATTCATATATTAAATGCATATTCAGTTACATTGATGTACCTCCCTTAGAAATGAAAACTAAGCGACATTTTCAGAGACATATTCATATATTAAATACATATTCAGTTAGATTGATGTACCTCCCATAGTATTTATGCATTTAACCTTAGCAATAACCCAAATTGAGTTGCATTTTAAGGTATTTTTGTATGCTGAGACCGAATTTGAAAGAGGTTGCTTTCCACCGGCTCTCAATTTGTCTCAGTAGGTTAAAAACAGCAAAGGAAAGGTTATCTAAAAACCTTTTATCTCGCAATAGGGTTAAAAATAGGGTTATCAAACTAATATATCTATAACCAGTAAGTAAGGTCAGCTAGGACATACAGTTGTACTCCTAAGTCGAAACAAAGTTCAGTAAAATTGAAATAAAAACTTTTTACTATACATATAAAAATTTAAAACAAGTCAAACAAATAAACTCGCTTTAGTTTTAAAGTTATCAAGTTTCACAGATCACATTAAATTTTGGTCCAGTTTATTGCAACTCTGCATTTTAACCATTAACCAATAAAATTTAATGTTTAGTAAAGTGTTTCTTTCAATAAAAAATTATATGTTGTCAAAAAAGTTTTGGATTTTTTGAATTAAATTTCCCTAAAGCTATCTTCTGGCCCACTGTGCCTCATCGACGTCGAAACGACGCTGTCCAAGGCAGATAAAAGACTTATCGACAATGTAAGAGTAAGAGTTATCGACATCAAGCAAATGCACACATGTGTGGGTGTGTGTGTGTGTGTGAGTGGGAGTGGGAGGGTGTGTGTCTCTGTGTTGGTGTTGGTGGATATGCGTTGCACTTGAAATGTCTGTTCGTGTGGGTCACCGATAGAAACAGCAACAACAACAACAAATAAAAGCTGTTCACACGAGTGTCAAGTAGACCCGCCACTCCCCCGCCCCAAACAGCTGTTTTTAAGCTGTTTTGCATGAATGAACGCGTACGGAAATGTTAACGGGAAAGAGAACGAGAAGGAGCAATGGGGAATAAGGTAATGTGGGAGGGAGGTGAGAAACAGGAAACTCACCTTGGCCACCTCGATGTGACTGTCGATTTGTATGCGATGCACAAATGGATTGATGTAACTGTAACCCTTGGATGCCCAGCTATCCTCCTCAGAATCCCGTTTTCCAAGGTTACTGCTAATTCTATTAATGCTGTCAGCCGCATCGGCGGCGTCGCCACTGACAGAGACAGCAGCAGCGGCAGCAGCTGCAGCTGAAGTGGCCGAGGCAAGCACACTGCCATCGCTGCTGGTGGTGCTGCTTCTGCTGCTTCTTCTGTTGGTGGTGCTGCTATTGTTTTGGGGCTCGATGTCGTTGTTCTCCATCTCCAGGGCATCATCATCGTCGCCATCGTTCGATGCTGGGGCATCGTGTGGCGAACGACGTCGCTTTATCGAAGACGTTGTCATTTTTAGATGTTGTTGTTGTTTGATTGATTATTTTAACACAAATTGAGAATATAAATTCGTATTATTATTGTTCCAACTTTTCTTTCACTACTGTCGCTTGCTTTAACGTGTGGCGCAAAAAAAAATAATAAAAAAACAACAATCACTCCCGCTCCCGCTCTTCCGCTTTTTTGCGTTGCCAGCATACTGTGCGTGTAGTGCTGTATAGCTGAAAGAAACAGTGCTGGCTAAATGTCGTGCACAAGTATCGATTGCCTCAAATTTGTATCGTCAACTATATATCGCAAGCACATATATCGCGCACACGCACAGCGCACGAACATCGCATGCGCAAGTGCTGCCACTTAGTTGCAAAAAGAACTCGTTGTGACTTTGTGGCAACTATGCGTGTGCGCGCGCATTCAAATTGCTGAGTTGCGCTGCTTTGCTTTGCTTGCTCTAAATTCATCACGCACTCTAAATTTTGATTAATTTGTCCGTCAATTGGTTGATTGAACGCCTTAATTGAGTACAAACACAGACAGTAGTTATAATAGTTTGTTGTTTTTCTTGTTGCGTCCGCATCGCCATCGCCATCGACATCTAATCACATGTCTGGGGCCCCGGCCCTATCAAAATTCTTGCGACTAGGTCGCACACCACCACCAACACCACCATCATATACCACATGTGCTTGAAACGTGCCGCGTTTCCAGCGCCTTCTAACGTTGCCAAGGCGAGTTCCTCAACTCACAGCAGTTTATGCTCAGACTATAAATACGCACACACGCATGTGTGTGTGTCTGGGTGTCTGTGTGTGTGTGTTTGTAAAGCGTTTTCGTATTTAAAATGTTAACCAACCAGTTTACGCGTCTCGCATATCGCAGATATCGCATGACAAACGGGTTTCCTTTTCCTCTTTCCTCTCTTCCACTTCGTTTTCGTTTTCATTTCGTTTTATTTCCACTTCGATTTCTGCTTCTGTTTTGCAGCATAGCCAACACAGCTGGGCCAGTGGGTGGCAGCGCAGGGAGAAGACGAGGAGGGGTGGGGAGTGGAAGGCGTGTCTACTGTTATACGCGTCTGCATTTGACCTTGCCGAAGTTTAAAAGTCTGATGCAATCTATATCTGCCTCTCTCCTTGCCTCATCTTCTCACTCTCTCTCTCTCTCTTTATCTCTCTCCCCCCCTTCTTCACTCTTTTGCAGCCACCCGGGGCCCAGTGGGCAACTGGTTGCTTGGCTGAGCAAGCTGCCACGCCTACTTTTTAGCCAACTCGTATTATTAGCTGAAGTAATGGCAAAGTCGGCATGATTTGCTGAAAAGTGCAAGGAACAGAGAGTAGCTGGAATGGGGGAGGGGGCAACAGTGCAAAGAGACAGTCAAACATAGTATGAATGTACATAAATACATATGTATGTATGTATATCTATATACATATGTATTGTTGGTATATGTACAGCTGTATATACAAAGACAAACTTTAAATCTGACAAACAAGTTGAGAAAACAGACCAACTAACGCACACACACACACGCATACAGACACACAACACACATACACAAATGTACGAGCACATCATATGTATTTATACCCTTGCAGAGAGTACATACATTCTAAGCAGCAGTTTGCAACATACAGTGGGCAAGATCTACGCAAAAATTTACAATTTCGAAATCTGTGTTTCTCTTTATGATTGAAAATCGAATCGAGAAATGTGAATGAAGATTTGTATACAAATTATGTGATTTTCTGTCGATGAAGAAGATTTGTATTAAGATTATATCAAAAAATAAATTCTATTTGAGCAACAAAAAAGGACAATCTAGACGACAAATTAAAAGGATAAATCTGTACGGGAAAAGGCTGATCTGGCAGCCCTGCTGGCAACTATCTGCAATGAGGATTATTCTCAATTTCATCAATATTGCATAAGACAGCAACATATGGATTTCAAATATACATAGATAATCATAATTACTTAACTATTATCAGTGTGACATGTGGCATAGCAGGACAGCCATAGGAAAGGGCATCAAAAGCCTCTTCAATCTGTTTCATCTTTCTATAATTATCTTGGGATTTGTTTATGCACATTTAGCCAGTCTGTGCCAGATAGTTTCGTTTTATTATATCTGAAAATATTTTGCATATTTCAGTGCGTAGCAAAGTGCTCTCTATTTATTTATCTGTTTGTTTGTTTGTTTGTATTCTGTATATATTTTTTTTTTACTCTCGTCTCGTCCCAAAATTATTTGTGACTTTTGCTTTTTTCGCGCAAAATTCTTTTGTAGACTGCGTGGGCGGCGCCGCTGCTGCTGCTTTTACTGCGTCGGCGGCAGCGTCACGTGAAATTATTTAAAGTTGTCAAAAAAAAAACTGAGAAAAAATAGCAAATTGAGAATTGGATAATTAATGAGTTTCGCGGCGAGATCGAAGGCCCCTTGCGCTAATAATGTGTGGCCAATGCGGCGTATACGCAACGCGCATGAAAATTTCCGCTGCCGAGCCTCGCTAAGGCTGCATTGACCCCTGTGCCTGCTGCTTGCTGCCTGCCTGCCTGCTGGGACTGTTATACACATTCTGCCGGCAGCCGCCGTCGACGTCATCAGCCTTTGACGTCACAGCAGGCGCAGCGCGTGGCCCAAAAAAACACACTGTGTAATGTAATGAGAAGATAAAGAGAGACAGACAGAGAAAGAGAGAGTGAGAGATGGAGAGAAGGAGGGAGATAGAGTAAGAGATATGGAGTGAGAGAGAGAAAGAGATGGAGAGAGCGGCATACGGTAAAAAAATCAATTATTATGTGTGTGTATACTGCACACACACAGGCACAGGCAGGCACTCACACACATACACACACACACACACAGACTCACACGATGAGCAAGCGCAAAGCAAAGCAGCGCAACAGCAACAACAACAAGTTGCCTGCCTATGTGTGTCTGTGTGTGTGTGTGTGTGTCTGTGTGTGTGTGTGTGTACAACGGGGCGAGCCCCCAAATCTGGAATGCCAATAGTGGACAGAGGAGTGTCAGCGGGGGTAGGGCCAGCGTCAGGGGAGGCCAGGCAGAAGGGGGGGTGCAGGGCAAGCAGCAAGGTTGCAGCGCGTGCTTTGTAAGCTGACGTCGCATTCTTGAAATTACCTCTGTATGTGTGTGTGTGTGTGAAGGTGCCTGCCTGCCTGCCTGCCTGCCTGCCTGCCTGCCTGCATGTGTGTGTGTGTGTGTATGTGTCTGTTAGTGAGTTGATCTCAAGTGGTTTCAGTTCGCGGAACTGTTCAGTTTTTAGGGTTGGGTTCTCCCACTCGCCAAAGGCTTATCAAGAAAACACGATCTCCACTTGAGTGTACAGTGAGACTGTGCTAAAAAGTACTGCAGATACACGCAACCCAGATCGACTAGCTGAACAAGAACATATATAATATATACAAAATATATATAATATTCAATATACATATACATATGTACATATGTACATATGTATATGTATTTATTTATGTAAATACAAACATTTCTATATATTGTATGAATAGTACTATATATTCCATATATTATGTACATATATACATTTTATATATTCTACCTATCCTTCACTACATTTAATGCACTTTTCTTTATGGCCAGTGCCCACTGTAGTTAGAGTTGCCTGCAGCTGGAGCAGGTTTTCTGGAACGAAACTAAAAACAGGATTTCATCATGGTTTGAAATTGCCGTTAATGCGCGCTGCACTCGAAATGCACTTGAGAATTCTGTCAACGTCATTGTCTGCCTCCCTCCCTTACCGATCTCCCTCTTCTCACTCTATCTATAGGTCTATTTGACGTCTGTCTGTCTGCCTGTCTTTGCCCTTATAACATTCCTTCTCTCTTACTCTCTCTCACTCTGCCGTCTGTCTGTCAACTTGTCGATCTCACCACACTCGCATACTCCCCACTCCTGCACTCACTCTGTCTCTCTCCTCCCCCTACCCTTACTCCCGTGACTCATTGCACGAACATGCTGGCCCCTCCCCCCTCACTCCCCTACGATTATTTTGAACTTGAGTCCATTGAGATTAGAAACTCAAACAAGGCCGACAAAAGCAATAAACTAGCGCCTCAACAGGCCCCCGTCTCCAAACAACGAGCCCCTTATAACAGCGAGCCCCCCATCCACTTTTCTTTGCTTGCCATGCCCCTCTACCGTCCTTCCTCTCTCTTGGCGCAATTAGCAGTCAAATTCGGCCACGCAACGATGAGCAATGTGACCTTATTTCACCTCTGTGCGCCTGCACACACCCCCTCCCAACTGTCTAGCTGCATTTTCACCACCTTCCAGGCGATTACGTCGGCATATCGAGAACATGTGCCTCCTCTGCCGCTACCTCTGCCTCCTGCGCTGTGCTGCGCTGCGTCACGCCAGTTGGCAGCACGAGTAACGCTTTCGATTCCAACTGGAATCGAGACGACGCCCACCAAAACTTATCGCGTTTTTTCTTCCTCCTCTTCTATTTTTATTTTCTTCCTAAGCAATTTCCGTCGACGCGATAAGGAACGATCGCGTATGTATGTGTGTAATGTGTGTTCTTTTTAAATTTTACAAGTTTTCTGTTGTTAGTCTGATAAGACTGTGGTGAATATGTATAGAGGAGGGGAGAGAACGAGGCAACAGCACAGCTTGCATTCTCCCTCTCTCTCTCTCTCTCTACTGCACTCATTTTCTCTCACTGCATAATGGGCAAACATGGCAAATTATGGAAATATTTTCAATTTCTAAGTGCAATTGTACTGCACTATGCCCACTGTAATCGACCTTTGTTTATTATTAAACTAAACATTTCTGCCAAATTGATTGTGTATTGATAAGAAATGGAAACTTTGCGCCAGACGCAGGTTTTATTCCAGGTTTTATTAACTGACTAATTCACGTTGTCCATATACATAGATTATGCTCCACATACAGACACACAATTACACACATACTCGCATACAAACTGGTTTGTTTGTATGTCTAGTTAGCTGTTTTTGTTACGCGGAATTGTTTTGTTTACGGCGTGAAAAAAAGTTAAAAATGACACGTGCGACACATAAAGGGGCGTGTGCCACTGCCACAAACACACACACACAGTCATAGACAGAAGCAGAGACAGGTCCGACTGCATAGTGGAATAACTCTATAAGTTGCATTATTGCAATGCAAATTCGAGTATTGCATACCACACTAATACCTGCATACCAATGTGCATGTAAGTGTGTGTGTCCATGCAAAGTCAAAGCAAGAACCCCCCACAGTGGCTGTTGTAATACATAGAGCAAGAGAGAGAGAGGCGAGGTAAGGAGAGGTGAGAGCGTGCAAATGGTGAAATAATGGAGCACCACAGACGAGCCTCTTTGGACAACAACAACAGCAACAGCAGCAAAGCTACAGACACAAACACAAACTTGCCTGTGCATGTGCTATGTATGTATGCATGTGTGTTTGCATGTGTTGCCAGATTAAGCAAATGCGCAAACACACACACACAACAATAAACACATGTGAGTACCTGTGTGTGTGCATTTACAAATAAAATCATGAGTAATTTATTGTGCATTAACGATATTATTACTAATTGGTATTGTAAAACGCATTAAACAAAAGCAGAAAAAGGAATTGAGTAAGTGAACGATCGAACGTACGAACGGTGGCAGAGGGAGAGGGAGACGACAGAGCAACTTTGGAGTTGCAAATACATACATACATACATACACATACTCACACACATACAGGCATATAGAAATTAGTCAGGCTAAGCCTTTGTCCGTGTGTTGTTGCTGTTGGAGAGCGCACGTCGGCGACGGCACGTAAAGTGCACATATGTATGTATGAATGTATGTATACATGTACTTACCAACTCACACACATATGTATGTGCATACACATGGGTTTCTGCATGCCTTTGTATGCGAGCAGCGGCAGGGAGGCCAAAGCAGCACAAAATGCGAGACGAGCCCCAGCAAGGCAGCTGCCATCGACCATCAACCACAACAAAAACAAAACCAGACGAAATCTGTAATCGAGCGCACCCAACTGTAAAATACCCTGCGCCCAGTTTTCTTCAAGAAACAACTTGACTTGAATAAGTTCTGTATTTATTATCCAATTGGATTGCAATTCGGAGGAGAGGTAGATATCATAGTCAGCTAATTAATATTTATTATTATAAATAATTGATTTGCACAAATAAGTATACCCTTGTTTTACAATTTTCAATATTCGAAGGGTATAACAGTCATGCCAAACTCTCTCTCTCTTGTTTACTCTCTTGGTCTGGGTCGCGCAGCTATGCAAACTGTTATACACCAACTGAAATTACCAACAAGGGCCTCAAAGCGGCCAGCCTACGCCGACATTCATATGAGCTGCATACGAACGACTCTCTTCCCTTGCTCTCATCCACAGATTGCCAAACTTACTCGGCAGCCCACACGAGCCGCGCCTGCAGGGTGCACACATTGCTGACGATGGCAGAAAGGCTAAATGCCTATCCACTCTCACACTTTCAGACGCACGCACACCTGACTGCTCTCTTCCGCTCTGCTCTCCCTCTGCCTATCTCTCTCTCTCTCTATTGATGTTGGTCGCTGCTTCGTCTCTGCTCGCCCCATTAAGCAGTGCCCATTCATGAGGCCAGCAATCGCGCACTCGCTCTCTCACTCTGCGTCTCTCTCTCTCTCTCTCATTCAGTTCGCTTTTTCGACTGGCGCTTGCTGTCTCTCTGCCATGATATGCACACACACATACACATACGCACGCATACATACACAAAAATGTATCTTGAACGCAGGAAACTGCCGCCCGCTCCAATATGAATTGTCAATTTTGACCTTCAAGGTCCTTCAAAGTACACGACGTACACCAAACACACACAAACATACACATACACGCACGCATGCACACACAAACATGCACTACACTCACACACCCCTGCAAGCGACGCACACAGCTGGCGTCGACAGCGACTGCGACTGCGACAGCAGCAGCGCCAGAGTAAAGCAACCGACGAAGCTCCATGGAGAATAATTCCGTAACGAACGTTTCACAGCGTCGGACGCGTGTAGCGGACAAAAATAAAACGGCCGAAAAAAGCAGAAAATAGAAAAAATATATTGAAACACACAAAAGTTGTAGAAAAAACACATACAAACACAAAGTAAAGAAATAAAGAAAAAGAAAATACAAAAATATATATTGAGTGACTCGCAAGAAGAAGACAAGTCAAGCAAAACCAAAAAAAAGGGTAAAGAGCGACAATAAACGCGCACAAAAACCATCAACGAGGCGGCCAAAAACGCGTGTGAAGAGCAAAAAAAAAGACAACATACAAGAAATAGAAAAAATAAAAGCGTTGCTGTAAATTGGAATACGGAATCGGAAACGGAATACGCAGAGAACTCTCCTCAAGTTGTTGTTGTTTAATTCATTTTTTTTTTTGGGTGACCAAAGTGACGTAGCAAAGGAGAGACGGCGATAACTGCACGGTGCAACTGCAATACAGCCACTGTAACAGCAACAAAAGGAAAACACGCGAAATGGACCAAGAGCAGCAACAGCAGCTGAATGGCGCGATGCGCAACGTGTCTATAAATAGCAATGGAACAACCACAAAACTCAATGGCCACAACAGCAAAGACGAAACGGACAACGTGAGAGTTCTGCCAGCAGTGACGCCGACTGCAGCAGCGGCGGCGACAGCAGCGAGTAAAGCGACAAATGCAACGACGAATGCAAATGCATTTCAAATACAAACATCAGCAGCTGGTGCGAGTGCAGCGGATAAAAAGAAAATGGTATACGAGTTATGTCAGCAGCTGTTGCTATCGGACGAGCAGGTGCAGGAGCTCTGCTATCGTATATTGCATGAACTGCGGCGTGGATTGGCCAAGGATACGCACCCGAAGGCGAATGTGAAATGCTTTGTTACGTACGTACAGGATTTACCCAATGGCAATGAGAGGGGCAAGTTCCTAGCCCTCGATCTGGGCGGCACCAATTTCCGTGTACTGCTCATACATCTGCAGGAGAACAATGACTTTCAAATGGAGTCACGCATCTATGCGATACCTCAGCACATTATGATCGGTTCGGGTATTCAACTGTTCGATCACATTGCCGAATGTCTATCGAATTTCATGGCCGAACATAATGTCTATGCGGAACGTTTGCCCTTGGGATTTACCTTCTCGTTTCCACTGCGTCAACTGGGTCTGACCAAAGGTTTGCTGGAGACCTGGACAAAGGGTTTCGATTGTGCTGGCGTTGTCAATGAGGATGTCGTTCAGCTGCTGAAGGATGCCATCGCCAGACGTGGTGATGTACAGATCGATGTATGCGCCATTCTGAACGATACGACGGGCACACTGATGTCATGTGCCTGGAAGAATCATAATTGTAAGATCGGTCTCATTGTCGGCACCGGTTCGAATGCCTGCTATGTGGAGAGGGTCGAGGAGGCCGAACTTTTCGATGGCACGGACAATCGCAAGCCCCATGTGCTGATCAATACGGAGTGGGGTGCATTCGGCGATAATGGTGCACTCGATTTTGTTCGCACCGAATTCGATAAGGATATCGATAGCCATAGCATTAATCCGGGCAAGCAGACGTTCGAAAAGATGATATCGGGCATGTATATGGGTGAACTGGTCCGTCTGGTGCTGGCCAAGATGACACAGAACGGTATACTCTTCAATGGCCAAGGATCGGAGGTGCTCTTCACCCGCGGACTCTTCTTTACCAAATATGTGAGTGAAATTGAGGCCGATGAGCCGGGAAATTTCACCAATTGTCGCCTGGTGCTCGAGGAGTTGGGACTGTCCAATGCCACCGATGGTGATTGCGCCAATGTCCGTTATATCTGCGAATGCGTCTCGAAGCGTGCAGCGCATCTTGTCTCGGCGGGCATTGCCACGTTGATCAACAAAATGGATGAGCCTCATGTGACAGTGGGCGTCGATGGCAGTGTCTATCGTTTCCATCCCAAGTTCCATAATCTGATGGTCGAGAAGATAACGCAGCTCATCAAGCCGAACATCACCTTCGATCTTATGCTCTCCGAGGATGGCTCCGGACGTGGAGCGGCGCTGGTGGCGGCTGTGGCTTGTCGGGAGGATATACTCAATAGCAAGTAAACGGAATTCTCTCCGAATCAATGCAATCGAGAATCGTTTTCCCTAATTGTAATCGTTATTGTAATCGGAATTGGAAACGGAGGCAAGCGTCGCAGTTGCTAAGTAAACACACACACACACACACACACACACACACACATACATACAAACAGAACCAGCAGAAGAAGAAGGAGAAAAGAGGAGAAGAGGAAGAAAAAGCAAACAGTTTCGAAAACAATTCTTAACCTCGAACATGAGTTAGTTTCCTTTGTCGCCGCTGCATTGCTGCGGCGCCAGTCCAGCCGCCAGATGGCGCGACAGTGCAGCGCACATAGTATTTAAACAAATTAGGCAAGTTCTAGATAAAGATAAACTAAAAATAAAAACAAAAACAAAGAAAGAAAGAAAGAAAGCTAAAACTAAACTAAACTAATTGAAAAGAATAATCATACGATAATATGGATATATGTATGCTTCAGCGATTGTTTGATTGTTTCTCTCTTCCATTCTCTACACTATCCTATAATTACTATAATTGTTAATTTGCTCTATATTTAATTAAATAAATTATTTGCATGCTTAATTTAATTGGTTAACTACGATCGTTTCACGATTTTGTTACAACAAAAGAATTGTTAATATATATAAATATATATCTTACACACACACACACACACACACACAATACAAGCACACATGCAATTTGTTATATTAAAAGAGCAAAAACAATTTCAATGATTTTCGATTGCTAAATTTGGTAATCCCCCGCAAAATGTTAGCAGCCTAAGCAAAAAAAAAAAAAAACAAGAAAATGAAAACGATAAGAAAATTGAAACTCACGATGCGAGAGAGAGAGAGAGAGATGAAAGTAATAATAGAAAAGGGAGAGAAACCTGTGTGTGGTGTAGCGCACTTTCGTGCGCCGCCAATAAGTGTTATACTGTGCTACAAGCATCATCATATCCTAAGCCAGGAGACAAGACAACTATGTATGAAAGAAAAAAAGAAGAAAAAACAAACTAGAGAATCGCACATTGTTACAAAAAAAAAAAACAAGAAAATACAACAAAAAAAAAACAACAACAACTATAAAGAAAAACAAAGAAAAAAAACCAACAAATATACATACATATATTATATAATATAAATGAAAAAAACGTACGAAGACATACACTGCGAGAAACGAATGTGTTTTGTAATTGTAAATGTTTATAGTATACATGCATACGACTTTTGTGAAGCGTTATATGATATGATAGTACCAGCTTATTAGCCACTACATATACATACATATATCGATTGTACAACTCAACTATCGTTTCTTCTGCTTTATCTCTATCTTACGTTATTTTGTATTGTTTTTTTTTTTTTTTTTTGTTACTAACGTTTAAGCAGCTAAACAATTGTTTTATATTGTTTCGATATACAATTCAATATATTATATTGTGAGTTAGACGCCTAGTTTAGTGCTTAATTATTATGTAGTTTTAAATGTTATTGCAGACGACGAGCCCTCCCCCTTCCCCACCTCCCTTACACTTACACACACCTACATATACATACAATATACAATATACTATATATATTTACATTATACGATTATACGAGACAACCTTACCAGCTGTTTTACGATATCGGAAACGAATCGAGAATCGAAATCGAAAACGGAAATAAAATATGAACTCAATTGATCCATTTCCTCCTATTAGCTGCGAGCGTTTTTCTTTTCATTTCTCCCATTTTCTCTTTTTAGCGTTTTTCTTTCAGTACTTTTCCTTGATTTGTTTTGGTATTATTTGTATCTTAAGCCAGTTAATGTTTCTAGCAACTGCGCGCAGGCGACGCATTGCATGTTGAGGACACGAAGTCGAGAAATCAAATGATGAATATAATCCAATTTTTTTTGTCATGTATTTTTAAAAATTAGCAACAAAATAAAAACAAAGAAATTAAAGTATAAAAAACACACACACAGAACAAACTGTTGAAAACATACATACAAAGAACTTAAGCCTAAAAGCAGCTAAAACGTAAAGAAAACCAAACAAGTGTTTCTATTTTTCAAACCAATTTAGCCTCGTATTAATTATTTATCGATAACAAGATGATGAAGAGGAAGTACAGCAGCTGCCGCAGACGACGACCAGTTTCAGTGCAACACACAAGGTCGAGATCAGAGACCAAAGCAACGCGGAAATAAATAAAATAAAAGAACGAATATTTTCAATAATTTCGAGACAAAAATAAAAACAATTCAAATGCAGAAAAAGCAAAGCAAAAAACCAAGATTTACATTGCATTCTCAGTTCTTTTTCCAGGGGGAAAACCATATGTATAGATTTTATGTAGACCGTGATGTTGATGAACATGATCGTTTATGGATTCCTTAATAAATCGCTTCGTCTGGAGCGGCAATTGAGAAACAATTGACAGCCAATGCCAGAAATAGTTACAACAATCGAGAGCTCGATTGATTCTACGCCCTCATTGGTTTGTTCTCTTGATTAACAATATACCATAGCTTGTCTGATTCTGAGTCAATTCTGTGTGCCAATTAAACGGGGAAAATGATTCAATTTGCTTCGTTTGACGCATTTCTATATAGCCTAGGAGGCTTACGATCGATCGAGTCAATGGTGCACGGGGTAAGGAACGTATCGGTACTAAAGGGTGAATTTTTAGCTATTATCATTTTGGCAACACTGGTTTAAACAGCTGACGCACGTTTCGTGTTTTGTATCACTGTCAAGCATCTTCAGTTTGGTCTATAATTTAACCATGAGTCAAGAGCTTGACTTGCATGACATGTGCTTTCAACAAGACGGTGCCACATGCCACACACAGCACGCGTAACAATGGAATTATTGAGAGGCGAGTTCGGTGAACATTCACTTTCGAGACAGTTCAATTTGCCCCCTAGATCGTGCAATTTAAACGCCTTTAGACTATTTTTTGTGGGGCTATGTTAAATCGAATGTCTATACAGACAAGCCCGCTTCAATTGACGCATTGGAGGACAACATTGAAGCATTTATTCGTGAGATACTGGCCGAAATGTTGGAAAGAGTATGCCAAAATTGGATAAAGCGGATGAACTATTTGAGGCGCAGTCACGCTCAACATTCGCATGAAATAATCTTCAAACATTCAATTATATAGATTGTACTATCGATTCAAATAAAGATTTAATGCATTTCTCTGATTTTTATTTGGTTTTTTTCGAAAAACTTTCCTATAGCACTTAAAAAATCACCCTTTATTCTATTCTATAACATTTATTGCAGACCGTTTGTGAATAGATTGATTTATTGTGGCTTGATTTGCTGCTGTTGTTGTTGTGGTTTCATTGGAGAACTATTTCCGAGCTTCGAAGAATAGAGAATCGTGTCTATAGTGCATGTATATGTACATACAATACATATTATACTATATAGTACTTATATAGTGTCTCAAGCCGCATCGACAACTTTCGCAAGTTGCGCGAAAGTTGTTTATAGAATTGCCAGCCACATGCAAATTCCCCCAAAGAATTGCATTGCTACTGTACATGTATGTACATGTATATGTATGTATATGTATATAGTATAGGTACGTCAATATAGATAGATAGATAGATAGATAGGCCCCTTCACACATGCAGGCAGGCAAGCGCAGCTCACGTTTCTAAAGCAGGCGATTCATTTGAATTCGAACGCAATTCAAATGCAAATTCTAAAACGACGTGGATCGTGTTCTAACGGAGCGGAAGGGGGGGGGTGCGATTGATTTGGGTATTGAAAACCGAAACTTGTGACCCGGCTGCCCATCCAGTTTTCCATGGGGAGCTTGACGATTTCTGCTAAATTAACGTATTTCCATTAATATGGGAAGTTTCAGTTTAATAGCACAACTTGAACTGAACTTGAACTTATTGCGAGGCATTTAGTATAATAGAAATACAGAAACATATCTGTATTTTGATGTTAGATATGATCGTGACGTACACTGCGTATACTCAATGTGTAAACAATGCCACAGTGCTTACACGCTAAGCGAGACGTACATGATTATCATAATCAGCTCTAAAATGATCGATGAACATTTTATGACAATCTTTTTGTGCAATTCATAAGGAAACACACAAAAAATAACAAAAAACGAGTGCAACAGTCGGGGATACCCTTCGACCTATGTTCCGGTGTAAACATATGTCCATGCGTTCTTATTATTCCCGACAGATGGCGCTCGCACTTCGCGCT
Organism: Zaprionus vittiger; assembly: GCA_018904025.1. Lineage (NCBI taxonomy): Eukaryota > Metazoa > Arthropoda > Insecta > Diptera > Drosophilidae > Zaprionus > Zaprionus vittiger. The sequence goes on along the minus strand of JAEIFQ010001044.1, from coordinate 10,267,567 downwards.
CGCCCGCCTCCCTTCATAGCTGCTCATACTTTCTTGAATAACTTCTCTGTTTAAAGTCCAATCGAATTGAATTTTGGAGTATTAGTAGATATTTGAATCAGCTTCATATTTTATAAATTATAATGTTGTATCTTTAATATGCTGCCTACAAATCAACTTTAAAAATTAAACTGTTGATTTATGGGGGAAGTGGGCGTGGTACCTAATATTTGAAATCAACTTGATCAGCGTATAGTATACAGAAATCTTTCTGCCAAATTTGATAGCTCTAGCTTTTATATTAGCTGAGATCTGTGTGTTCATACAGACAGACATGGCTCAATCGACTCGTCTAGTGATGCTAAGCAAGAATACATATACTTTATGGGTCTGCCATGCCTCCTGCTGCCTGTTACATACATTTGCACAAAGCTAGTATACCCTTTTTTGAACATTTTCAATGGTCGAAGGGTATAAAAACCTATCAAAAATTTGCCCTTCAAAATATACGTCTTAGCCAGGGCGTAGTGTGTTGCCTGTCACTGTACTGTACTGTAGCTCTATCTGTTAAGGGGGGGTTTGAATTTATCACGAACCGCGTGTGCTATAAAGCTTTATCGCTGTGTTGTCAGAAATAGACACTGCGATATCCCCAATAAACCAAATACATAATCGTGTCGGACTGTAAAGTTGTTGAGCTAAACTAAACACAATATATCTAGTATACGACACTATATCTAAATATATTATATGTATACTATATGTATATGTTTGTGTGGATCTGTACCTGTGTAGTATATGTCTGTCTCTCTCTCTCTCTCTCTCTCTGTGCATAATCCTTGCCCGCTCGCATGCGTCAGTGGCCAGCGAGCGCGACAATTAATCAGCGATTTCTTTGACACTTTTGCTATTCCGTTATTTTGGTATTTCGTTATTCCGTTATTCCGTTATGCGTTTATTTTGCTAGTTTCTGCCATATTCCGTTAGCTCGGGTTAATTTAGCGGCAATTTAGCGCGAATTTGCTTCGCATTTTGTTTTCGTTTGGCAGTAAAACAAAAATGAAAAACAAAAAACAAATTTAGCAAAGAAAGAACAAAAAAAAAAAAATGGTAAAAATAAATATCTAAATTTAAGCAAGCAGCAATTTTGATGTTAGGTTCCTTTACTTTATCGCAGCCAGAATGAAAACAAAATACGCAATTGACAATCGTAGCAAGGGCGCAAATAAGAAGCCGAGCAAGAGAGAACATCGAAAACATATAGAACGTAGAATGTGCGGAGAAGAGCGCAGAACAAGTTCAATATTAGAGAAGACAGAGAGAGAGAGGGAGCGTGAGAGGGAGAGAGAGCAGACTTTTGCCATTCCATTGTGAGTGGGCTGTTTTGAAGGGCAGACACGCCTACTCACACTTACTGTGTAGGCAATGGTATCGCTTCACAGAGATACCCTGTAATTGAATTCATATATGTGGAGTATATACTATGGATTAGATGGATTAGAGAATTAACCTCTACTACTTATACTACTATTTTCCTACAAGGTTACAACTTATACTGCTGCTACTACCTTTCTACTTATACTACTACTTAGGTTAATACTTATACAAATACTACTACTACTACTACTACTACTTCTACTACTACTACTGCTACTACTAGTGCTACTTCTATTGCTACTACTACTGCTACTGCTACTGCTACTGCAACTACTACTACTTTCTGGTTTTAAAATCTACTAAGCTGAATGAATTATCTACGTATTCTTCAAATTGCAATCCGATCGGACAATAAACACAGAAGTTATTCAAGAAAGTATGAGTATAACTCCAAGTGCTTGTGTCAGCTAACAAGGGAAGCGGGCGAGCGAGAACGCCATCTGGCGAGAATAAATTTAAAGCATGTGCATATGTATATGTGTATGAATTAAACAAATTAAACTACACCAGCACATAGATCGAAGGGTATCCCACTGTCACGCACGACTGTTGCACTCGTTTTGAATTCTTTCCGTTTTCATTTCTTAAATATTTCATTTTTGTTATTCTTGTTCGTTGAATGAAAAAAAAGCTGGCAACTCTAGGCGCAGAGCGACTGACACACAGTCTGGCAGCTGCAAGTTGCATTTGGCTAGCTCTCTCTCTCTCTCCATCTCTCTCTCTCTCTTCCTCTTACTCTCCTCTTTCTAATGTCGCTCTCTGTTTATCTTTGTGCTGGTTATGCAAATGCTAAGTGCAATTTTTGAAAGTGTGAAAATTGCAAGCAAATCATGTGAGTGCCAGCAGCAACAACAACAACAACAACAACAGCAACAACATTGGCGGAAACATCGACAACAATCATGCGGCGATAGTTGTTGTTGTAGTTTCTCAACGACTCGTCGATTGCAGACAACGCAAATTGTGAGATTGACTCGACTACAGCAATAGCAACAACAACAACAACAACAGCTGACCAAAACTAATTGCTGACTATTACTCGAATATGCCAGAGACACACACACACAAACACACACACACACATATAGAAATATAACTAAGTATTTGTTCGCAGATCTGAAAACTTGTTTTGTCTTGAATTGTTTTCACCTGTTGCAGCCAAACAAACAAAAAATAACAGGACAGCGTGTGTGTGCAACAGAGAGTGAGAGAGAGAGAGAGTGAGAGAGAGAGGAGGGGGGAATAATCACAGCTGCCTTTGCATTGTGAACTGGTTCAATTTGGCAAACCAAATGAACTGAATCTGCAGAGATCAATAATCGAAAATATGCTCAACATTGAGGGAATCTGTTAACGGAAGTCGAAAAGATTAAAGACTTTCTGATGAAACTGAAAAGAAACTAAAGCTGGCTTGAGTATTTATTGCAATATCTATATCTGTTCATGCATTGCACACATATCGACATCTAGTTACGCTGATCTAACTATAAATAGCGTAAATAATACAAATACTGCACAACTGCTTGGAATTGATATCGTTATCGATAACGAATCTTATCTCAAATTTCCAGTAGCAATACGAAAGCGCAATATAATGCCAGATTGCTGAGTGCGCTATATAGAGGTTTATTTGCTGTAATCAGATCTGATATCGTTTCTTTTTCGCTGAATTCTCTTGATGCTTTCGTATCAGATTCATGGCAAAGAATGCGGCATAATCGGTGCATGACGAGCAAATGCGAGCAAATTGAGAAAACCAACAACAAGCTGCACTAATTGCAGACAAATAGACAAACGGCAGAGGCAGAGAGTGATAAACAGAGAGACGGAGACGGAGAGGGAAAGAGAGAGATAGAGGTAGCAAGATCAGAGCAAGCGATAATTATGTGATTGCAAATTGGCCATTGGGGCGCATTGTTTTTGCTAAAAAAAAAACAATACAAAAACTCAGTAAATGCTCAGCATATGCTCGATATGCTAATACCCTATATTGTCAGCTGTTTCAATTCGCTAATTGATTGAGGAATTGGGGAAAAACCCGTCGAGATTAAGCGGGGCTTCTCCCAATTTAAATGGGGCTTCCCATTCGTGAAATACACAAAGATTCGTTATCTTTTTTTTATATTATTTGTAATTTACTTTAAAACAGCGACACATGTTTATGTGACTGGCGCACACCCTGGCTTTCTGTAGGGTATCAATTGCAACATCAGCCAAGTGGGAAGTTGCGTTGTCGTTTCCTCATTGTTTTTTTCTCTTTTTTTTGCTGTTGTCTTTGACTGATTGCCGTTATTATTTTATTACACACAACTGCAAATAATTTTGCGGGAATTTTTTTTTTATTTTTTCTTTTGTCAAATTAGATTGGGAACAATTTTTTTTAATGTTTAATGGAGGCGCTGTTCGTGCTAAATAAAAAAAAGTAATTACATAAATTGTTTACAAACAAATGTTTTTGTTTAATTGCACTCAAAACAAATTTCAATTGTTTTACTCAATTAGCTGGAAAAGCCGTAGAAAATTAAAGGCGCAGAAACTAATTGTAGGTATGCGACAAGGCTTATAGATGAGCTGGCTAAGTACAGGGTATTTCCCCAGAGAGATACGAGATTTGCGTATCATAATAATCGCCCTGAGGTCGAATCAATGTACCCAGCTGAGGTTCAATAGCCGATAACAAAAAAACATAAGTCTGAAGTCTATTATGATGCGATTGTTGTGTCGAGAGATCTTACAAGATCAGGGCCACATCAACAATAACAACAACAACAACAACAATAATAATAACAGACACAGTGAGTGAATGAATGAATGAATGAGGATGAACGAGTGAATAGATGAATGTGAGTGGCGATCGCTTAACAAGCCAAACGAATCAATTGACAACGCAACACACTCTCTTGTTGTCCAAGCGGAGGGAACCGCCTTGAACCACATCTGACTCACGATCCACAACTGGAGACGGAGACGGAGACGGAGACTCACGCGCCGCCATACCAAATTTGGTTCAATTAACGGGCATCTGTTTCGAAGATCGTAAGGAACAGCGAATTGCATGGCATACAATTTCGTTATAATAAACGAAACACTTCAATCAATTTGCGACACTTGTGAAGCCCCGAAACGAGCTGACTTGTTGAATATTGTGTAAAACGTAGAATAGTATAATATGTATGTATATAATAGAGAATATAATAGGTTATATAATACATGTAGATCATACATCATGCAATAAAAATTAAATAATGAATAGTACATATATGGAATACAGAGTTAAGAATATACATAGAATATAGAATAAAGAATACATATACAAGTATAATATAGAATATATTGGGTTGACCGAAAAGAAACCTGTGATTTTTTGACAATTTTTTGAACGGCTTATGACTCTGTTATTGCATTCTTTATTTTATCAGTTATCAGCTGGCACTTTTAGCTTGCTTTAGAAAAAAAGCGAGCGTAATTTTGTTAATATTTGTTTGTTTGGCGGCAATATTTGCCATATTTTACTTTATTATTTCCGTAAAGAAAAAATGCAGCTCAGGTTGCTAAAGAGTTTCGTGCTGTGTACGGGGGGACAAAGCCTTAAAAGAAACACAGTGTCAAAGTTGGTTTGTCAAATTCCGTTTGGGAGATTTTTCACTCAAAGACAAGCCATATTCAGGTCTGCCAAGTGCAGTTGATGATGACGTTATCAAGGCTTAAATCAAATCGGATCGTCATGTAACTGAGCGTGAGATTGGAGAGAAGTTAAATATACCACAATCAACCAGACATGATCATATGATCACCGGTCAACCCAATAGATTATAGAACAAAGAAGATTACGGAGATATGGATATGGACATAGGATATAGAATGTTAAATGTATAGAAATTAAAAAAAGTGTACAATGTACAATGTTATTATCTATATGTATATATATATATGTATATATATAGAAAATGCCGATCTACTTTTGTGCAGCTATGCTATATATCAATACAGCAATAAATGTGTCAAGTTTCATCAAGTTAGCTCTGAAGCTGACATGGCTAGATCGACTCCCCTGCTGATGCTGATTCAGAATATATGTATATACTTTATGGGGTCGGAGATGTCTTCTAAGTTGCGTTACAAACTCCTGGCTAAAATGAATATACCCTCTGCAAGGGTATAATAAAGATCTGTACTATGTAAACATGTTTGTTTATACATATATATATATATATATATATATATATATCTGTTCTTTATTAACGCTGTCATCTACCCTGTTGCCTAATTGCTTTTTTTTTTACCAACTCTTACCGCACTTAGATTACTCTGTATGATCTACCTGTAAAGGGTAGTACAATATATAATAATATATAATTCTGTACAGTATCACCCACACACACCCCCATCTGATTTGATCTGTAGTTTCCCCTTGCTGCCTGCGAAAATGTGGAAAAGTGGAAACGCTGATGATGTTGTGCCATAACAACTGTACAAAAAATAATAAAAAACCGCAAATTGCGACGGGGCCAACTAACGCTCGTGTATTCATAGCATTCATAGTATTCACAGTATTCAGTTTTTTGCACATTTTTTTTTTCACTCGTCGCACTTTGTTCGCACTTGCAACACGGCTTGGGCGTGCGACAAGCTGGGGGCATACTATATATTATATTCACCTTTCGACGTGGGGGCCTATAAATAAAAAACATAAAACAAATAAACCGTAATAGCCATAACAAACAACAGAGAACAACAGAGACAACAATTGAACAACAATAACAATAACAACAAAAATAACAACAACAATAACAACAATAAGTTTCGTGCACCTGATAACCACGATCACGAAAAGTGACCCAATGAGACGCACCTGGAATATATCACGTTTCTGCACTTCTCATATTTCAGTGGACATTGCATGCCGCGTCTACTTCAATCGGGTTGATCCATTCAGCAGAGGAACCTACACAACATTACCTATAACAACATATACTAAACTGTTTCCAAGACCTTTTCAATTAGACCTTTCTTTGTTCCTTCTTTTCCCAAACAAGTTAAGCTTAACTAAACAAACATAACCCCCCTTTATGACCTAACCCAACCAAGGCTACATTCAGCTAGTCCACCCTGGGTTCAAACATAAAACTAACTTAGTTTAACCAAGTCAAGTACCAAGTAACCTAACCCCAACTTGGCTTGAACTTAACCCAAAGCAATGCAGCGAATGAAGCTCATGCCATAGTCCGTTATGATCGACTTTCAGGTGCCTGCATAAACATGCATTTATGTAAATATATATATATATATATATATATATATATATAGCATTTCAATTTGAGTGCATTGTCATTGTTTATAGATGATCGGTCGATTCATTCAACGGAATTGCTTAGGTTTGTCATTCCGCAACTATTTATATTGTGATTGTTATTGTCTACGAATGCAATTGAGCTGCACTCAGGCGAGACCAGTCGGTGCAAAGAGCGACTGATTGAGTTATCCAGTGGGAGTGAGTTAGACAACAAGAGACAGAGACACAGACAGATACAGAGAGAGAGAGAGAGAGGGAGAGAGAGTCGGTGAGAATGACTGTTGTAATTGGCCTATAAGTTCAAGTTCACTTTCAAAGACGCGCATTACGATAGTTTCTTTAAGTCAAGATAGATAAATAGTTATAGGTAAAGTATGGTGATAAGTTAATCACATTGTTGTGACAGCTAATTGTATAGAGAGGAAGAGAAAGAAGAATGATTGATTGACCGAAAAGGTGTAAAAATAGCTAGTGTTAATGGGAAGATTGGAGAAATGGCAGAGACAGAAGGGAAGACAAGTTAGAAAAATATAAAGATAAATAAAGGGTGATTTTTTAAGAGCTATAGGAAAGTTTTTCATAGTAAAACACATTAAAAATTCAGAGAAAAGCATGAAATCTTTATTTGATTCGATACTACGGTGCATATAATTTAATAATTGAAGATTATTTCATGAAAATTTTGAGCGTGACTGCGCCTCAAATGGTCCATCCGCTTAGTCCATACTCCTTGCAACATTTCGGCCGGTATCTCACGAATAAATGTTATAATGTTGTCCTGCAATGCGTCGATTGAACGCTGGCTTAGCTGTATACACATTAGATTAAACATAGCGCCAAAAAAATAGTCGAAAGGCTTTAAATCGCGGCCCGAACATGAAATAAAATGTTCACCGAACTCGCTTCTCAATAAGTCCATTGTTACGCATGTGGCACCGTCTTGTTGAAAGCACATGTCATGCAAATCAAGCTCTTGATTCATGGTTAAATTATAGACCAAACTGAAGATGTTTGACAGTGATGTAAAACACGTAACGTGCGTCAGCTGTTTAAACCAGTGTTGCCAAAATGATAATAGCTAAAAAATCACCCTTTACAAAGCAATTAGTTGTGGGGTATCTACTTAAATTCAAAAAAATAGGCTTAATTAGTTATACAGATCGTTTTTGCTAATTATTGCTGGTGGCTATAAGAAGCAGAGAGACTGAGAGAGAGAGAGAGTGAGAGACAGGTGTGTGGAGAAAGAGAGGTTGGAAAAACATCGACTAGTTCAAAGTCAATTATTGCTTGTTTCCAGACACTACCGAATGTTATTTATAGTGTAAGCGACAAAGTGATGTGTCTCTCTCTCTCGCTCTCTCTCCCTTTCTCTCTGTAAGTCAGGCTCGTTGTCTGTCGACAGTTACTTGAGTACGATCGTAAATACGCTTCGCCGTTAAGTGGGTAAAAAGTGCTGTAAAACTGCGCAATACGCGACCAGACAAAGGCAAAGTTCATGATCATGACGCGCGGCCTGGACGGCGAGCGCCCTGAGAATTGCCCCAAACTAGTCGAGCGATAGCTGGACACATATTTACAGGTAAACAAGCATACACACACATATACATACATACATACATATATATAGATGTATGTATGTATGTAGGTACATAGTCTGTCTGTCCAAGGCAGCACGAGAGTTGGCAACTTGCCGCACAACCTGATAAGGTAGCTCGTGATCGTGCTCGTGCTCGTGGTTCGTGTGCTGTCGCCAGCGGTCAAAAGCCAAAGACGAAGGTAGGCTAGACTCGTAATAAACCCTCTATCTATCTCTTTCCCCCCATTCCCTGTCACACTTCAGCTGGCAATCTCAGCATATTCACACCTCACGGCGAAAAGCATAAATACATCGCCACGCAGCCACAATCTTATTTAAGATTATAAACAATAAACATATTTACAGCTAGACATATAGACAAACATATGTATGTATGTGATCGGGGAATGCTATGCGAATTCCAAATGATAATGTCGATGATGATGGGAGTAAGGCGAGTGGTTGGGTCAAGTGGGCCCCTGTCAAGCGGCGATTGTAATTAAAAATGTTGCCGCATCTGCGTGATAAGCGAAATATCACAACACACACTAAATTGGACGGCAGCAGCAGCTGCTCGAAACCAAAATACGCTAGATGAATGGGATGAAGCTTGATAAAAGCGAGTGCAGAGTGGATGGTGGATAAACAATGTGATGATCCTCGATAATTAACAGATGATGCAGCAGGGCTTAAGCAGGGATAGATATATACAGACGAGCAGTAAGTAACGAGTAAAGAGTTGCAAGTAAACAGTAGCAAGTGACAAGTAGCGAGTATCGATTAGCGAGTGATAAGTAGCGAGTAAAGAGAGATGTTAAACAGACCGTGATGGAGGCTTAGAGCTTAAGGGGGGATATATACATGAGAGCAGTAAGTAACGAGTAAAGAGTTGCAAGTAAACAGTAGCAAGTGACAAGTAGCGAGTATCGATTAGCGAGTGATAAGTAGCGAGTAAAGAGAGATGTTAAACAGACCGTGATGGAGGCTTAGAGCTTAAGGGGGGATATATACATGAGAGCAGTAAGTAACGAGTAAAGAGTTGCAAGTAAACAGTAGCAAGTGACAAGTAGCGAGTATCGATTAGCGAGTGATAAGTAGCGAGTAAAGAGATGTTAAACAGACCGTGATGGAGGCTTAGAGCTTAAGGGGGGATATATACATGAGAGCAGTAAGTAACGAGTAAAGAGTTGCAAGTAAACAGTAGCAAGTGACAAGTAGCGAGTATCGATTAGCGAGTGATAAGTAGCGAGTAAAGAGAGATGTTAAACAGACCGTAATGGAGGCTTAGAGCTTAAGGGGGGACATATGTATGTATATATGTACATACATGAGAGCAGTAAGTAACGAGTAAAGAGTTGCGAGTAAAGAGTAGCAAGTAGCGAGTAATAAGAAGCGAGTGTTGTTTAGTGAGTGATGAGTAGCGAGTAAAGAGTTGCGAGTAACGAGTACAGAGTAGCAAGAAGCAAGTAACGAGGAGAAAGTTTCAATAACGAGTAAAGATAGCGAGTAAGAAGTAATTAGTAAATATAATTGAACATAAGCATAGACAAGTCATCTACATATATGCATAGTAGCGAGTAACAAGTAGCGAGTATCGATTAGCAAGTGATGAGTAGCAAGTTGCGAGTAACGAGTACAGAGAAGTAAGTAGCGAGTAACAAGTAACGAAAAGAAAGTGTCAAGTAACGAGTATAGATAGCGAGTAAAGAGTAATTAGTAAAAAAAAGCAAAGACAAGTCATCTACATATATGCATAGTAGCGAGTAACAACTAACGAGTATCGATTAGCAAGTGATGAGTAGCAAGTTGCGAGTAACGAGTACAGAGTTGCAAGTAGTAGGTAACAAGTAACGAGAAGGAAGTGTCAAGTAACGAGTACAGATAGCGAGTAAGAAGTTACTAGTAAATATAATTATAGACATGTCATCTATATACATATTACACTCACATATATATATAGATGATATAGGATTTTCATTCGCTCCAACGAGTAGCGAGTAAAGAAAGCAAAGAAACGAGTATAAATTAGTAACTTTTGAATAACAAATTAACATACCAAATGAAGTTAAGATTTCTTGTAACTGATAACAATTAACTAACCGAATAAAGTACAACTGAACGATCCTTTGCAAATAATAAATAATAAGAGACAAATTGAACGAGTTGCTAGCAACGAGTAAAACTACTACTGTGAAGTGAGCTGCACCTGATTGACGAGGATCCAACGAATACACCCAGCTGACTACCCATGTTTATATGCAGATAAAAACCTATAAGTAGAACACCTAGTAAACCCCCCTTGAGTGACTGTCATACTATAAAGTTAAGATGAATAATCTGTTCAAATATCAGTGGGGAAATTTAATTTCCACACTCAACTCTGAACGACCCCAGCAAAGTGTGTTGCAATTAGTTAGAATTGCGGTCATAAAGCGAACGTAATTGCACGAGATTGACAGATCCATTATAAGGAATGACGCTGTATGTGGAATGTAAACATTGAGACACTTTTTAAATATGGCTGTAAAAAGTTAATGCAATATCGCGTGTTACAATCGCTGGCCGTGCCAGGCGAATGCCCTGTAAAAATTCGAAAGTAAAAGTGCAAAAGCCGAGGCAGCTGATAAGACCAGAGCATCTGAATAGCAAATTAATCGTGCAATAATCACTCCTGTGGGGCCCTTATTATGGGAATAAAATACTAGAAAGCAAACCGAACGGGAAACAATAACAATAACTCAAATCAACAGTAAATGCAACAAAAAAACACAACGACAAATAGGTTTATAGTCTTCCTGTCAGATCTCTATCGGGGGGTTTAGCTATCGGAATGCTTACATAGCTAAATACCCGTGCATACAAATTGCCATATCTAGGTACTATAGTATAGTGTATATACAAATATTTATAGACCACTCGACACCACACTGGGCTCCATAGCCCGATGGTCCGATCGACATACATATGCTATATACTATAAGTTTGACTGATTGCCCAAATTGGCATATGTGTTCAAGTGTCCCGGACGCGTTGCTTATCGTTTATCAGCAAAGTATAAATGGACTCGCCGGAGGGGGTATACGGTATACGGTATACGGTATACGGTATATACGGAAACTCGCCAGAGAATTGCAAACAGTTTTGGGTATATCGTTTCTAGTGGGTTCCATTGCGATACTACGTAGAGATTACACTAAATACAACAACAAAATAAAGCAATACTTACTGTTATTATTGGATAAGCTGGAAAAGGGTTTGGTATGGTTATATTAAAGAAGAAAGCTTCATATATACTCTATAGTTCACATGTATACTACTACTATAGACTATATAGTTCACATATACATATACTACTACAATGCATACTATAAAGTTCTACTACTATATACTATATAGTTCACATGGATACTAATACTATATACATAGTTCACATCTATTCTCATACTATATATTATATACTTCACATGGATACTCATTCTTAACACTATATAGTTTACTTAGACATATACTACTTCTACAATACTTACTATAAAGATCACATATTGTATAATACCATATGTGGAACAAGGACTATCGAATTTCAACTGCAATTTCCGATTGATTGTGAACGTGAAGAGAGCTAATGCAGAGAGGGTAGCTGTATGTATAGGGTACTGGAGGGCAGGAGTAATTTAGTGCAAACATTGCAATTATGGCTAATTGTTGCAGGTACTCGCGATGTCCTATTGGCCCCCACGACACACTGTGAAAACGTCAAGTGTGGCTGTCAGCTGTAAATGGATGTGAACTTAGCCTAGTTTCGCACTGTGGCAAGACGAGAAGGAGAGGAGGAGGAAAAAGAGGAAGAGCAGCAGCAGCCTGCCGGCTAAAAGTCTTTCCGGTTTGCGGTGCGTGCGCAGTGGAAAATTTCAAAGAAAATCCCAATAAAAATAAATAGAACAGCACAAAACGATGGTGTTATACCCTTACAGCTTGGGGCTCTAAGAAGTCTAACTAGCATATAGCAAACTTAATTTGTATATGCAAATCTCTGATTTTGATGAAATTGAAGCTGTTAATTTTTCAATACAGTATCTGTGATCTTTCCAAATTGGAACCCTAAATTAACGCATATGTACATATATGCACTATACGTTTAATACACGTACATTTAAATATATATAGTAAATAATATTGGGGCATAGTAAAAGCTGCAATTAACATCGATTTCCGCGACAGCCAATCAACATTTTCAGTTGCGCTGTTAATAACAGTGCAGCGCGAACTGAATGTAAATGCAACAGCGAAAAAAGAAAATTGAGTTGTGCATTATTTATGGGCTCGCAGAAGAGTGTTGCCACTATTTTTGCACGAACAAAAGCCAAATTTGTGAAAAAATCTGAATTGTACAGAATTGCAAAACAAACTTGAATAACCTCTTTGTTTATTATCTTATTACACAGACATCCGGAGTGCTGGATATGGCTTGATCATGTATTGCGCATATGTGTGTATGTGTATTGTATATGTATACGCCTCCTTCTTTCTGTTGTATATATTTAAACAAAGATAGTATACCGTTTTTAATCATATATTAAGGATATAAAAAACTAAATGTACTGGAGTTTTTGGCATAAAAAAGCTAGATCGAGCATAATTTCCATGTTTAAAAAAGCCAGATTTAACAGGAAAAAAAGCCGAGTTGGCAATACTGATTCCCAGGGAGGAGACAATGAGAGGCGCACGTGTAGTGGGCGAGTGGGCGTGTGTGGCTGAGCGGGTGTCAGAGTGGGCGTGCAGGAAGAGAGAGAAAGAGCGTAAGGGAGAGAGTGACTTAGGAAGAGAGCATTGCTTAGTAGAGTTTTATGCGTTTGTGCGTGGGCGACGTTGGCAGCGACGTTGGCGTAGGCGTCAGCGTCAGCGTTGGCGTCGCCACTCAAATGTCAAACTTTGCTCTGGCAGGACGAATTTGGGTGGCGCAATGACGTGTGCCTTGACCAAGCACAGGGTTGCCTCTATTGTGTAATCGCAACATCAATTGTTATGCACATACACACACACTGACACAAACACACACACATGCATACATGTTATGCACTTGACGCCTGATTGAAGGCGTGGCAGAATGAATTTCAATATTTTCACTTTGATTTTCACATTCTCCTCTTCTGCCTGCCTGACGCGCCTTTGTGCGGCCTAAGCCAATGAATTGCCCTTGAGTTTGTCCTTTTCGAGCAGCGGCGACGCAACAGCGGCAGCGGCAGCAACAGCAGAGGCAGCAACAAAAGCGGCGCCTGCGGCAGCAGCAGAGCGGCATCAAAAGCCGCAGCAGCAGCACAAAACTGTTATACGTCGCACATGTAAAACTGGTTTATATGTAAGCGTATAACAGCGGTGCTCCTACCAAAGCTATGGCGTTCGTCTGTGTGTGTATCTGTGTACGAGTGTGTGTGTGTGTTCGATACTGTGTGTGTAGGAGGCTCGTCACCGGCACTCGCGGCCAGCATTCGCTCTCAATTGCGCCGTTATGAAAGAGCGGAGCGTTTGACTGCATACATACATACATAAATACATACACATACATATACACACATGCATACATAAATGAATATGTAATTAAGTACACGTGCGCTTTTACAACGTCACTGCGTGGGCATGTGTGTGTGTGGGTGTGTGCATATTATTGATCAGCATTTCCAGCATAAGCTTACTTAATACACACACACATACAAACACAGACATGTAAAATATGTATAAATGTGTTTGTGTATGCATGTGTATAGATAATGGTGGCCATAAACATAAGTGTGTCCTAATAAGAACTGTACATTTTAACTTACTTAAGTAGAAGAATACTTTCTCAGATTCCAATAATGTAGAATTTTCATTAAATTACAAAAAAATAACTTCGAAAATGTTCCTCTTGCAGCTTTCTATTTTGAATTTAACTAACACTAACTGTTGGCAAATATTGCCAGATCGCCTGAAAAGTTAAGTGGCCAAACGGGTAAGCCCAAGCTGTGCAACACTGCACGCGTGACTATCGATATGCTGCTGCTGCTGCTGCTGTATATCGATGTACCGATAGCGGACTAGGTCAGCTGTGAAGTCGATGAAAACGCGAGGCGGTCGCCTGCTTATAAAACACTATGTCTTTTTGCAATTTATTAATGAAAACCGGCGTAAATGGCAGCTTGCGCCGCACACAAACCCCTTCAGCATTGCAGCCACTGCTGCTGCTGAATGTCAGTCAACGCCAAGGACACACACTGCGTGGCAAGCCACCCGGTGTGGCACGAACACTCGAGCAGCGATTGCGAGGTGAGTTTGATGTTGTAATCCATGTGCAATTGATTAATTTATTGATTGGGCCTGCCCTAGATGAGGATACCAGCGATCCGGAGATAACTGCGCGCATCAACATTGGATTTCCGCAGCTAAAGCAATCGCGCTCGGCTCAGCTGCAGACGCGCCTCGAGCATCTGAAGGCGCAGCGCGCGAGCAAGGAGCTGGAGCAGCTGGCACGCAGTAACAAGTGTGAGTAGAACTGCATACTATATAAGAAGGTATATATGGTATATACATATGTATATTCATCTATATACAGTAATCATTGACTTGGAGAAGGTGCAGCAAACATATGTGCAGACAACGGGACAGCACGATCTCCGCCTGCTGGCGGATCACTATGGCATCTTCGAGCATCTCTTTGGCAGCGCATACTTTGTGCCACGCGTGCCACTTAACATTGCCTACGATCAGAGTCCCGTCTACAATGGCAATGTCATAAAGCCCGCCGAGGCGACAAAGGCGCCACTGATCAGTTTCGATGGTCAATTGGATCCCATTACGGCCAAGCCGGCGGAGGGTGATAGCTACTGGACACTGCTGGCCACCAATCCCGATGCACACTACACAAACTCAGCTGCCCCAGAGTGTCTGCATTGGTTTATGTAGGTTATGCAGAAGTTATCTACGAATCTATCAAAGCTCACTTGGTCTCTCTCTCTCTTGCTCTGTCTCTGCTCTTGTTCAGTGCCAACATACCCAATGGCAAGGTCGCCGAGGGTCAAGTGCTGGCCGAGTACTTGCCACCGTTTCCGCCCAGAGGCGTGGGTTATCAGCGCATGGTCTTTGTGCTGTACAAGCAGCAGTCGCGTCTCGATTTAAGTGCCCACAAAGTGGACGCGCAGGACTACAGCAAACTGGAGAAGCGCACATTCAGTACACTTGATTTCTATCGCCAACATCAAGATGAGCTGACACCGGCTGGACTGGCTTTTTATCAGACCAACTGGGATGAGTCGTTGACCGAATTCTATCACAATGTTTTGCGTAAGTAAAGCGATCTCTGTTTGCACTCGCGGTTGCTCATTCATCATCTCTTGCAGAGCTCAAGGAGCCCGTCTATGAATATGATTTCCCCAAACCGTATCTGGCCGATCAGAAGTTCTTCCCGCTGAAGCAACCCTTCAATCTGTACATGGACAAGCATCGTGATGCAAAGCAGCTCAACAAGGAGTATCTGCAACGTAAGCTGGCCAAAACGCATCCATTCGAGGGCCACGAGCCGCAGCCAAAATTCCCCATGGCGCATCCCATACGTGATGTGCCCTCGTGGCTAAAGACGGAGATACGCAAGCAGCGACTGGGCACGGGACGTGTGCAGGATTACTAGAAATACACCCCCCCCCATCCCCTTCTCGTTTCCCCCATTAAAGTAACAGAAACATTTTGTTAGTCGTTGTTTACTTGCCCTTTTTGTATTTGGTTAACAAGTTGCTTTCTCTCTTTGCTGGAAGTACATGAATTGAATGAAGTACATAATACAGACACACACACACACACCCCCTTTGAAGGGGTGTGTATGAATTACATAATATCTTTAAAAGTCTAATTTAAATAAATAACTAAAATGTAATATGGAATCCCTACTTGCTTTAACAATTCCTCTTACTAAGTACTAAAACAGGCGACAGTCTGACGTACAAAGCTGGCAACGGAGCAGGAAACGGAATGGAGATTGGGATCATCTCTGTCAATACTCGGCTTAAGTACAACTTTAAAAGAGAAGGTGCTAAAAGGGAAGGTTCTTTAAAAGAGAAGGTGCAAATGCATTCTAAACACTTTGCTCTCGTTTATCTCGGCAACAAGTTTTCCAGCATTAAAACAAGACTAGGGCCTGTTCTAATGATCCAAACAGTATATAGATGTTCTGACTTGGGGTTGAAGGAAGGGTTGGAGAACTTCATGTTATTTTGTTGAGTTGACAGAAACCATCTCGGGAAAAATAGGAATGTTGTGTACAAATTTTATGAAATTCTATTAGATGTTTATGGTAGATGACAAACAAACAAATATAATTTTGTATTCATATAGATTTTAAAGTGAGCTTAAAGTGAAAAAAAGTGTGTAAAAAACACATTTTTGTTGCACTATATTTTAACAAAATGTTTTGAATTTAAATGTGGAACGTGTAGCATTTTATAACCTTTCAGTAAAGATCAAAATAATTAAAATCGGTTCACTCAAAGATGCTAAAGTCTAGTATTTGTGGAACCCCAAAGGTGTTTGTCAGTCGCCATCTTGAATTTGTTAAAAATATAATATTAATATTTTATATTCAAGCAATTTTAGCCCTTAACACGAGAAGTTCGCATGTCTATGCATTGTTTTACAATATTTACTTGAAATCTGACTGATTTACGGCTAAACCTGAATGAGACTCCCTAAACCGTTTTCCCACTCCGACGCTAGCCAAGCTGCTTGTGTGGGACGCAACTGTCTGTTACAGTGGTGGCTCGCTTGCAATGGCCACGCTGCCTTCTCTCTCTCTCTCACACTGTTTCACATTCGATGAATCGATTATTCTATATGTATAATGATTATACGTGCAGCGGATAATAATATGTATATAATTTGTTAACTGTAAATACATTTCTGTTCAACTACTTTGATTAATTCTCCTATATATGTAGCAAATCGGAGCACTATGTGTGATATAGGCATATATATATATATATATATATATATATGTATATGTATATGTTTGTATGCATGCATATAGGTATGACTGTTTCAAAGATAATGCACTTATGAACAACTTGACTTGGCTGCATCATTTATACTCTTCACTACTATATGTTAATATATTATCTATAATTTTCATTTATGTTTTAAGATCGTTAATTGTTTTTCTATTGTTCAAGAGTTTACAAATATATTGAGGTTTATTCGAAATTCATTTTGAATTTAAGCTACTGCTCAGTTCGTATATATATACGATATATATATGCAGAGATC